>CM067321.1:56408175-57608175 GCA_034231615.1 Meghimatium bilineatum | reverse complement strand
AGGAAAAATGGCTACATAAAGAAAGGTCTCCTGTGTTAACACACAAAAAGTAGTAAATATGCTTCCAGACATGTGCAAATATGGAATTTCAATTGTTAGATGGCCTGTGCACAGCTTAAACTAGCCAATCAGAGTATTTGAACACTTTGACATGCTTTTATCAAGTGGCATATTTTTTGCAGAATGTTGTCTTTGTCATGGATACTCTGAACACTTCTATGTTCTGGGTAAGCAGGCCTGCATTGGCCAGAGACATGTGCATACATTCTTCAATGTCGCTGGTCCATCGTCTTATTGGTCTTCCTCTTCTTCTCTTGCCTGGAACTCTATCCTCTAGAATCAGGCTTTCGATACCATCATGTCGCTTTAAGTGTCCAAAGTGCTGTAGTTTTCTTCTTATGATGGTATTTAGAAGTCACCCTTAATTTAATTTCAGTAATTTAAAAACTTCAATGTTCTTCTTTTTCTCTGTCCATGATATTTGTAGGATCTTTCTGTAGCACTTCATTTCAAATGAATTTATTCTTTTGGATGTTGTCTTGTTTATAAAGTCAACGTCTTGCATCCATATTTTGCCACTGAGAAACACATGATCATAAAAGGGTTATGTTAGTGTTGTTATTACTACTTTACCATAGCTTTCTCATTTGCGTTAATTTGAGTGTTGCAATTGCGAGTCTGATCCTACTCTCGACTGCACAATCTCAGGAACTGTTTATATTTGCTCCCAGATATTCCAATTTGTTTACACATTCTAGTTCTATATTGTCTATGTTGATTATCAGTGTGATCTTTGTTTTGTCTGTTGTCATAATTTTTGTTTTCTGTGCGTTTAGATATAGATTATGGATCTCGCTGTATTTCTTTGTTGTTGTGATTAGCTGTTTCAGTCCCTAAGGATGTGTAGTAAGGAGGACTGTGTCATCTGCATATCTTATTTCTGGAATCTTGTACCTACCCATATTTATTAGATGAAACTCATTTTTCTCTAGTTCTTCTCTTACATTTCTCATTATATTCTCTGCATAGAAGTTAAAAAGATAAGGGGATAGAGTGCACCCCTGTCTCACTCCACTGTGAACAGCGAGCCATTCAGATGTTTCTCCCTTCACTCTTACTGCTGCTTGTTATTCATGATATAGTGTTTCAGTAAGATGTATTAGATGTTTGGGTAAGCCCATGTCTCCTATGATAGACCATAGCTAGTGATGTTTAAAACAATCAAACACCTTGGTTTAGTCTATGAAACACATATGCAGATCTAAGCTGTATTCTCTACATTTCTCAATTATATTCCTCATGTCCAATATGTGGTCTTTTGTTCCTTTTCCTGTTCGAAAACCGGCATGAATATCATGAATTTCTGTTTCTAATTTGTGTTGTATTATTTTAATTATGATTTGCAGTAGTATTTTGCTGGCTTCACTAATTAGTGCTGCTGTTCTATAGTTGGTACATAGTTGAAGTTCACTGTTCTTGACATGCTTTTAGGGATAAATAATTGAATACGTGGCACATCGCTCCTTACGGAGATGTCTGGAAAATAGAGGTAATGTTTCATCGCATCCTTAAGGATGCCTCTGCAGGGAAGGGGTTAATGTATGGGTGCCTTTGTTGTTGCACTGTATGTCTGTTTCATTTCTACTATCTTTGTAAAGTTCCTTAATCTATTCTTTCTGTCTGTGCTTGATTTAATTTTCTCCTTTTAATATTTGTTCTCCTACTAACAAAAATGTTTGAAAAAACCAATGAGATCAAGAGCAAGATAGCACAAGTTAAATCAACATTTTAACAAAAAATGAGAAACATTCTATGCAATGGAGTAATAGCATTGCAGTTGCGAGTTTAAGTGCAAGGATGTTATATTGAACCAATCCTTCTTTATGGGTATGAAGTGTAGATGGTAAACAAAAGTGCCCAAAATACGCTGGAGGCAATTGAGATGTGGTTTTTTAAGAAGAATGATGGACATTTCATGGACAGCCAAGAAAACTAATGTAGAGGTATTGAAAGAGTCAAATGCAAAATGGACCTTAATCAATAATATAAGAAAAAGGCAATCTTCTTTTTTTGGCCCCTTCATGAGAGAGGCAGGTTTGGAGAACATAGTCACAACAGGCAAAATTGAAGGCAAAAGAGACAGAGGATGACAACGTGAGAAAGTATTAGACCGTTTGACAACCAGGCACGGCATGGAAACAACAATGATCTTGATACATAATACTGTGGACAGAGAGTTGTGGAGAGCCATGACCTCCTACGCCAGCCGGCATGGCACCTGATGATGATTATGTATTATATCCTCTAGGATATATTTAGTTCGTGTTGTAATGTAGGATGGTATATTTAATTCATGCTGTACTCTTGGATATTATATTTAGTTCATGTTGTACTCTATGATATTATATTTAGTTCATGTTGTACTCTATGATATTATATTTAGTTCATGTTGTACTCTGTGATATTATATTTAGTTCATGTTGTACTCTATGATATTATATTTAGTTCATGTTGTACTCTATGATATTATATTTAGTTCATGTTGTACTCTGTGATATTATATTTAGTTCATGTTGTACTCTATGATATTATATTTAGTTCATGTTGTATAGTAGAATATTGTTTTTAATTCATGTTGTACTGTATGATTATATATTTAGTTCATGTTTACCCTTTACTTGCACTATTGAGTGAAAACCATCAAAATGCACAAATGAAAACTGATAGATTAAAACTCATCGCAGGACAAATAGGTCTTGTAATCAACTCATCAAAAACAAAAATTATGGACTTCACCAATTCACCTTACGTAATTACTTTAAATGGACAACAACTTGAAAAGGTACACAAATTCTCCTATCTAGGAATCAAATTAACACTCGACAGTGATGTCATGACAGAAATTACAACTCGCATTGCACTAGCATCAGTGCCTTTAACAGACTGTCTAATATCTGGAGGTCAAAGTCAATCAGCACATGCATGAAAATGCGCTTATTTAATTCCTGCATTATTCCGGTGCTATAATATGGATGTGAGAGCTGGAAAAGCTCTTTATCTTCAGAAAAGAAACTACTGAGTTTCGAGAACAAATGTCTTCGTAAGATAACTCACACCAATCGAATGATAAAATCAGAGAAGAGACACATCAAAATTTCATCACAGATGTTATAAGAAAACGCTGCTGGTCCTACATTGGGCATGTCCTACACGCAGACACCAACAGAATACACCACCAATCTCTTGAATGGATACCTACAGGCAAAAGAGCCAGAGGTAGACCAAAAGAAAAACTCAGAAGAACAATACTTAGAGAAAGTAAAACAATCAATATCCATACTATTCAAGAACTGGACATAATAGCTTTGAACAGACAGAATTTGAGAGATCTGGCCTAATTCTGCCCTCTGCCCTATGTGCTAACTACGGCACAAAAGGAAAATGAATGAATGAATTAAATATTTAATTCATGTTGTATTCTAGGATATATTTAGTCCATGTTGTACTCTTGGATATATTTAGTCCATGTTGTACTCTTGGATATATTTAATTCATGTTGTACTCTAGGATATATTTAGTTCATGTTGTACCCTAGGATATCATTTCCAGTACATAGATCTGTATAGATACAGATAGAAGAATGTTAGATAGGACATGGATAGAACTATGAACAATAGCTGAATGAGACATCATAGAAGAGGTGTGAGAGAGCATATGCATCGCAGGTAATTGAACATGAACAGATAGATAGACACTGGAATGTAACTTTCATAAATGTCTAAAGATGTTTTGCATTTCTATTATATCTTCTATAATTCCTTTTTGTACTAATTTGCATGATTGATTTTGGAAAGGTTTATGAGATGATATTGGTGCGACACGGGATGATGATTGTTGGTGAGCCTCTTGGTGGAAAGACACAGTCTTATCAAGTACTTGCAGATACTCTTGGAGACCTGTATGAATCTAAACAGTATGATGAGTATTACACTATATACAGAATTATCAACCCAAAGGCTATCACTATGGGACAGCTTTACGGCTGCTTTGACGCAGTCTCTCACGAGTGGTCAGATGGTTAGTAGTTATTTACTTCAGTTTCCTTTTTTAATTGTACTCCTTTAATTCTTCACATTAAATCTATTGATGATGATTCTTTTTCCATGTCCAGAATAAAAGAAATAGATTTGAAATGTGGTGTTGCCAGAAATCAGAAATACTGCCACACTGTGGGCATAGTAAAATGTTTGTCGATCAACAGAAAACTCATCTATCGGTCATCATGTAAATATGGATACAGTCAAAAGGAGATCACAGCACCTATGGACATTCCATAGTACAATGATGATGATGATGACTACCTGACTATATAACTAACTAACTGACTTACTACCAACTAACTTAACTATCCATTCAACCAACCAACATTAAATCTTATGTCTTTTACTAGAAAAGAATAGCATAAAAGTGTTAATTTTCTTTTATTTTCTTTGTTGTAAATGTTTTTCTTTTATAGAAATGAAGATTATTTCTCTGCATGACAATAACTGACATTACTTGTACCTTGAAAGAAGGAAAAGATATTTAACTCAATTCCTCTTGAGAAATGTTCTACACAAATACCATTCCAGACAAAGGACTAATGGTTGATTGGTTGCTGATCCAGGGGTCTATGAGCTTATGCCCTTTAACACAATGCCATTAAAATGGCATTATATTGCTAGAAAGTCTGTGGATTTTCGGCCCAACTCAGGCCAGAGTCAGAAAATAACTATCACACCACCAGGAAGGTAGGTTAAATCTATGCACTGCTGTGAGCCCCTGCAGCCAAGATAGGGTTCACTGTGCCCATTCCCTGCCACCAATTGACTACTGGTTATGCCAAATTGTTCTATTGCTCCAGGCATGCAACCACATGTTCAAGTCAAAAGGATTGCCATGTCCTGAGTCACTGTGCCTCTGTGATGGGTCTCAGCCATAGGACAAAAAAAGTGCTATCAGTTTCCTCCTTCCCAGTGCTACGCAGAACATCTCTGGCTCCCTCTGAACCACAGAGGCTGCATACATATATAAAAATATACAAAGCATAGAGCACATTGCAACAACAAAATAAAAGCATAAGAAGCATAATTGACATGAAGATTCTATAGGAAGATAACCTCAATATAATGGCATGTCATGTACTAAGGCTTTCTGTTGCATGGGTGGATTATTTTTTAATCTAGTGGGCCATTGGTGAGACCCACAGACGCAACTGCATGCATACAGAGGAATGTTAAAGCGTTCCTCTTTCATAATTATTGATTTACTTTGTGTTTTGTTTTTTGTGTCATAAGAACCGCCAAATTTGACTTGAATAATTTGTCTTTAATTCCATACCACTAGTTTGTTTTTCTGACATGTAGGCTCCTATTTATGATAAATTGCATTATTCATGAATTTTCTTATAGTTTTTTTGCATATAATAATGATATGAGGGTGGCATCCAACTGGTAATATAAAACTGAAAAGATTGTTCAACAAGAATTATGTTACTGAAATATTTGTTACTGCAGAATCAAATAGTTATTAGGCCTATAATGTACAAATATTTTTTTGTAATCATTTAATTATTGTTGATATAGAGGCCTATTTTATAGGATTACTTTGTAAACTATTAATTGTTATACATAAACGCACATTTTTCATTAATTTCAATGTACACCATGTGTTAATTTCTTTTGATTTTCTGCTATCAATTTAGAACATCTACATGAAATTACCTCCAAGATACCGTAGAAATGCATATATAGTGATAACTCTTTGTCATCGTAAGGTTTTCCTGCTATGCTGGAGCACAATAGTAAATTCATATTAAAATGTAGATTTGAGTGACTTTTTGCCTTAGCATGTCTCCAAAATGTAGACTTTAGCGACTCGGTGGACGAGAAGTTAAATACAATTGAGGAGCTTCTGGTATTATTAATTATCATAATTTTACCAAGAATACTGTTATCTTTGTAACTAATTTGGTCAATCTTTTGTTGGCTTTTTATTCCATACATAAATAGCAATATAATATCCTAATAACAATTACATCCTGCCATGCAATCATTTTGCTTTCATTTGATATACAATATAGTTAGTTTTATTAAAAAATCTAAAAGTTATTGAGGTTGAAACTTGTTGACATTCAATGGTTTAAAATTCACAG
Organism: Meghimatium bilineatum; assembly: GCA_034231615.1. Taxonomy (NCBI): domain Eukaryota; kingdom Metazoa; phylum Mollusca; class Gastropoda; order Stylommatophora; family Philomycidae; genus Meghimatium; species Meghimatium bilineatum. Next base: position 57,601,982 of record CM067321.1, on the reverse strand, counting down.
AAAGATGATATGTCCAAATGAGGAAAATAATTCTGGAGGAAAAGAGTAGATCAATTATTATTAAATTGTAGTGGACCAAATGGCAACCTATTTGTCATTTTTCCCTGTTTGCTGGTTTTGTCCCTGGTCCACTAAGAGTTGAAATAAAAAGTGCTGTAAACATAACAGACATTTGGGCATGAAAAAGAGTGATGGCCCATTAAGTTCAGTTTAAAAAAAAATATATAGATCAGAAGACTGCTAAAAACATTGTAGCGGTTATAAGAATAGCCATGACAAACTCCAGCATAGTCCCTGATCTTTGGGAATGTAGTTAATACAATTAGGCCCTATATTTTAATAATTTCCCATCAAAATCACAAGAAAGTAGGAAATTGGAAAAGCAAAGGGTGACTGCAGAATAATGGCAGAGAAAAAAAAAGCCAAATCAATGACAGTCTTGAAAGCAGAATGTATTTTTCTCATGATGAAACATCTTATAGACCTATACTGCTGTGTACCCTTTTTTTAATAGGACACTGAAAATTAATGATGTGTGAATTAAATATGTTGAAATATTGAAACGCAGCACATTTCTATGATATTACATATGTGTATCCTTCTCAGGTGTTTTAGCCAACACATTCAGAGAATATGCCAGCAGTCAAGATATTAATAGAAAGTGGATTTTATTTGATGGCCCTGTTGATGCAGTGTGGATTGAAAACATGAATACTGTACTGGATGACAACAAAAAGGTATCAAATGTGTATTCATTTTTCAATTTTTCACTCCATACAACAATGATAGGCCCTATATGCATGTCTGTCATTCTAAATTACTTTAAGTTTTAAAATGTATATAAAAATTATTTGTTTATATGTTACTATTTTCTAGTAGGCCTATTTAATGTATGTTTAAAGCATTCATATCTCTTTTTTCTTCTATTTTAAATTTACAATTTTCTCATATTAGATGTCTACGATCAGAGAAAGTTTCATACTTTCAAGTTGTGGTTATCTCATATTAGATGTCTAAGGTTGGAAAAAGTTTCATACTTTAAATTTGCAGCCACCTCATGTTAGATGTCTGAGGTTGAAAGTTACAATGTGATCTAATATCAATCCATTGATTTTTATGTTTTATGTTGACCTTCCCCATCTAGGCCAGCACCGTGTAGAGGTGATAGGACTTAGTTCAGCCATCAGGGGCTGGAAACTAAGACTGGTCTGGCAGTCCCACTCGAGCAGGACCATAGTCCGGCCCAAGTAAGCAGAGTGATGAAGACGGAGGCAACCAGCTAAAAGGCACACAGATGGCAGGACGTTCAGGCAGGGACGGTGCCGGGCCCTATACCTCGAAAGGGCCCAACTTCAGTTACTGGAAGTCCTTCTCAATTGCCCCGAGGGGCCAGAGGCAAGGGAATAGAGTTACTAGCCAAACAAACTAACGACCAATAAAAATAATGCACTGGAATGGTGAGGATGTCAACAGCAAAAGAGATGGATACAGTAACATATTGGGAGCTTGAAAATGTCCAAAGTGAAGAACAAGTTCATGTATGCTGTATTCAGGAAACACACCTCAGCAGCAATATAGCCTTTAAAATCAGAGGCTACCAGTGTTACAGATGAGACAGAAAGGACAGACGAAAGGGTGGAATTCTTACACTTGTTAAAAACAATATCACTGAATGCCAGCTGGAAGTATATATAGAGGGAGCAGAATACCAGATGCTCCACCTAAGACAGACAGTACAGAATTCCATCTCCTGAACTACTACTGCCAAAATTACAGACAATTGGCACTAGACACACTCCCAGATAAAGAGAGACTTATGGTGTGTGGTGACTTCAACAGCCCCTCTCAGAGCTGGGGTTATGATCACATGGACAAGAGAGGTGAGGAACTTGAGAAATGGCAGGATGAAAATAATCTCATAGTTAGTTAGTCAGTTAGTTAGTCGTCGGAACATCATCACAGAAAATTGGACACGCCCATAGTTGCTCTGATCTCTCCTTGAGTGTATCCGCCATTACACTTCTGCTGACAGTACCGGTCCTATGCTGGTTGACAATCATTCTTCTGTGCCCTCCAAAATGTTCACTTCTAGTAACACCGCATTTCAATCCCTGATCTTTAATCCTAGCCATTGAAAAGGAATCATCATCCACATTAGTCTCACTCTCACGTGTTATATCTCTTAAGGAAATCAAAACGTCAGCGCGATCGATTGCCCCATCACCCTGTGCCACAATCGTGCATGATGCCAGTTGATCCGCTCTTTCATTGCCTTTAATGCCCACATGTCCCAGCACGAGAATAAATATAACCAATTTCAGCCTCGTCTTTCTCAAGGCCTCAATCCACTGTTCGCGAACGAAAGCCACTTGTACCTTCTTAATCATACTCATAGAGTCACTCAAGATGCAGACCTACGTTACCTTCTGTGTGCATAACCACTCAAATGCCCTGGTCACCGCCATAGTCTTCATAGTCATACTACTCGTAGTGACCGTAAAAACACCACTCTCCTCCTTGATCGTTTTACCTGCGCACTGAGCTGTGAAGACCCAAGCACTGTGAACATGTCTAATCACAGATCTATCAGTGTATATAATCACATCCCCCTCTTTGGTATTCTCACTGACCAAAGCCTGCAATTCTTTCTCCACAGCTGTGGGACACCATTCTCTGCATTTCCTGCTAAGTGATATTACTACTCTCAAACAGGTTTCGAAATCTGTGGGTAGATTTATCCATTCCGCACCTGCTGCCACATCCTGCAATCTGCACACGCTTTTTATGACATCCTCAACACGTCCCATCCATGACCTCCCTCTCTTGAGTCTGCTGCCTTTAACTTTCTGTATTTCAGAATACAATGGGTGTTCCTTATCTGCATATATTTAAAGGTATGCCCATGCATGGCAATACTGTAACCTGTGCTCAGCTGTTGGACAGTCAAGTAGGTATCGCATAGCTCTTGTCGATGTGTCTCTTGTACATCCCAGTATGATATGCATTGCTGCATTCTTCATTATATCCGATCTTTTGATCTGAGTTTGGCTAAGAGTCATAATTGCCAGAGCATATTCCACCACAGCCACAACCAAACCATCGTACAAAAGAAATAACAACCTCTGCTCACACTGTGCAGCATCCATAACCTTCATTGCTGCTAAGCCTTTGCCTGCCCTTATGATAACGTGGTCAACATATTCCCTGAAACTCAGGCTTCTGTCAAAAAACACACCCAGATATCTCATTCTGCTAGTTCGTTCTAAACTTTTCCCAGAAAATGAAACTTGTGGCATGGGTGTCTTTACCATGTGATTGTTCAAGGAAAACCATGTCACAAATGCCTTAGAGGGATTAACTACTGCTCCCGTATCTCGACACCAATTTGTCATTCTGTCCAGCTCTTTCTGTAGTTCCATGACACACTCTTCTAAATTTCTGCCCTGTCTATACACCAGGATATCATCGACATATGACATTGTTCTGCCAACACCTGTGATTTGATTGTCAGTGATTTAATTGACGCAAAAACTACAAACCCTACTGGAATGATGAAATGGAGAAGCTGCAAAATAAGATGGTACAAACTAGACAGCAGGCTGAGAACAGACCTAGCCAAGAACATCACAACAAATATCAGCAAACAAAGGCTAATTTTCAAAGAGCCAAGTTACAAGCCAGATGGAGCAGCTGGAAAGAAAAAACAGTCTTTGAATCTTGAAAGAGACACTAGGAAATTATGGAATCTGGTAAAACAACTGATGAAGGTACAGGGGGAAATACAAAGATTACACTTTACAAAGATAGAAACATTTTAACAGGTAAACATGCAGCTGATTACCTTGCAGATTCCTTTGCAGAAGACAATAATGTCAAAATTAGCCCAGACAAACAACAGGAGGTTCGAGAGAACCAGAAAAACATTGGACAAGGCGAAACTATACCTGAAGTAATGGAGGCAACAATCACAATGAAAGAACTGGAGCATGCAATATCCAAATTGAAAATGAAAAAGTCTCCAGGAGCTGATGGAGTGTCCAATGAAATGATTAAAAACCTGGGAACTGCAGCAAGAACAAAGCTACTGCAGATCTTCAATATAAGCTGGTCCACAGGTAATGTTCATCAGCCATGGAGGGAAGCAATAATGATACCAATCCTCAAATCAGGAAAGATGGCAACACAGTATCCAAACCACAGGCCCATCAGTCTCACAAGCTGTCTATGCAAAACAATGGAATGCATTATCAATCTTAGGATGCACAGCAAGCAGGCTTCAGATAGTGCTACTCTACTGAAGATCAGGCAACCTAACTCTCCCAAGAGATTGAAGGCGCCTTCCAAGATAAGAAACTGGTACTAGTAGCATGGATAGACCTCAGAAAAGCATTTGACAAGGTTTGGAAAGAAGGACTGTTAAGGAATTGTGAAATTACAGGGTTAACTCAGGAATGTACAAATGAGTAAAAGCATACCTGCATAATAGAAGAGCCAGGGTACAGTTGGATAGTCGCAAGTGCAAAAACCACATTTCGCGGTTTACATCAATGATGTAATTGCCGAACTACCACATGGGATCAAAGTGGCAATGTATGCTGACGACCTGGTGATCTGGTGCACGGAAGAACATGCGACAGTGGCCACTAAACAAATACAAAGATCTGTTGTAGCCTTAACCTTATGGACAAATAGATGGTGCGTCAGCGTTAACACAAATAAGTGGAGCACTATACTCTTTACCCTCTCACCAAAACAAAAAGGCTGGTAATATCAAGATAGATGGAAGTCTTTTGAAAGAAGACAAACAATCCACATACCGGGGTGCAAAGGGAATGCATTGCTCTCGGCGGACCCAGGGTTAACAGATAACCAAGATCCCAAATGTACCTACTCGCGGTGCACCCTGGAAACAGAAATACAGCAGATTGAGCTGATTCTGGCCAAATTTTTTGGGAATCGTGTCCGAGAATGTGAAGGTAGCAGATGGAAAGAGATTTGACTGAATAAGAGACAAATAATATCTCTAACAACACTAGCATCACCACATACAGCGACAATGTCGACATACGGTGAAGCTAGTCAGTCCAGTCCGAACATTGGAGGGACGGCCAATGTAAAAGGCACGTAAAGGTAGATGAATGACAAGAGACAAGTAGATTTCATACTGAGTACAATTACACAATGAAAGGGTAGAGCAGTGCCAGAGGGCAGCGTGAACTGCAAATAGAAAGTGAAAATTCCTAGGAAAGGGGAACTACAAGCTCTGTTAGCTCGAGACGAGCTTCTAGTTACCTGTGCTCCTTATAGGTAGAGACCTAGAATTATGGGCGTTCAGAAAAGCAAGAAGACCTGACCCAACTCTACTGTCAGGTTTTCCTATACCGGCAATACACTTGCAGAGAGAAATGGTTTAGTACCTGATGGGCTCAGGTGCTATTGGGACAAGGTTGCTCAGCTGAAGAACGCATTGCTCTCAAACGCGGCGTGTGGGACTCGAACTTGGGCGAGGGTTTCACGATGTCTGTGAACGACACCTCGGGTAAGTAGGTGAAAGAGCCAGGGTCCAACTCTTCTGATGAGTTCTTCCTCATACAGAACCAGGCTCGCGGATGAGAAACGGTTCAGTACCCAATGGATACAGGCAGAGTACGTCCAATTGCACGAGATGGGTTCATAGATGGTGGAACACCTCGGGTGAGAAAGATGTGCTTGACAAGCATCTTGGTGAAGAGGCACTGCACACCAGCATGCCTGGCGACAGATAGACAGGCTGTCATGGACTAGGGAAGCCTATCCGAATTAAAGGCATAACGAAAACGGATGTGCTGGACCTCGGACGTCCAGACCACAAGTGGCCAACCGAGGTGCAAATAACACAGTTCTATTGTGGAACTTGCAGCACAATGTACTTCACGCTCCCCGGCAGAAATCACACAAGATATTCGTTGTGGTTATATGAGAGCGAACACCGCAGAAGAAGAAGAAAAGATCCACATACCTTGGAGTTACTTTTGATGATAAGCTGACATGGAAGCAGCACATAAACAAAGCAACAACAAAAGCCAGGAGGAAGTTAGCTATCCTGAGAAAACTAAGTGGAACCACATGGGGAGCCAGTGGGAATATACTCAGTAAAGTTTACCAGCATGGCATAAGACTACACCTGGAATATGGTTCAGCTTCATGGTGTCCTGCATCAAACACCACATTACAAGAACTAGATAAAGTGAAAAACCAGGTGCTTAGGATAATGCTTGGAGCCATGAAATCAACACCCATAGTAGAGATGCAGAAAATGGGAAGAATGCAAACACTTGGCGAATGCAGATACACAAAGGTGCTAATACAAGCAGACAAGTTTTAAGTCTATGCCAAGTTATCCAATGCAGGAAAGATTCCAAAATCTAGCAATGGAGCTTTATCCACCAAGCTAAACGACTCCGTAGACAACTTACAGGCGTACCTGAAGTTGACAGCCCACTAAGGTCCATACCAGAACAAACCCATTAGAGCGGAAATCATGGAATGCCAATATACATTAAGACCCATCTTAAAGGAAGACAAAGCGAGGACGAACAGAACAGTGTGCAGTGAAGGAAGGTCACCCTCAGTTTCCTGGACGAGGAATATCCACAAGACATATGGGTCAGAGTATACACAGATGTGTCAGCACATAATGCAGTGAGGAATGGAGGTGCAGGTGTATATATAGAATATCCACACAAATATAGATACGATCAGAACACCAACAGGGAAATTCTGCAATAATTATTATGTAGAAATCCAGGCAATTAGGGTGGAAACTGAAAAACTGCCTAACTTCAATCCTGGCCCACAGCCCATGGTATTCCTGACAGATGCAAGGTCGGTGCTTCAAGCTCTCCAGTCTGGAAAACTAACAGACTTGCAGAAACTACTTAGTGAACTGTCTTACCAGTATAGGGTAACCATACAGTAGATGCCCTCTCACTGTGGAATACCAGGAAATAAATAAGCAGACCAACTGGCTAAGGAAGGTGCCAACCGAAGACCAACCAGATGGACCAATCAACTACCTTCAGAAAAAACAGATGATCAAGTCAATAAGAAAGCCACAAACACCAACACAAGATGATTATAACATTATAAATAGATCAGAACAAGTTGTAATTCTACACCTCAGAACAGGACAAAACCAACTCCACAGTCACATGTGCACAAAGTTCAAGATTGGCAACACTGCCATGTGGACAAGCAGCACAGAGTGTCAAGCGTATACTTCAAGATTGTTCTGAGTATGAAATGCTTGCGCAGACATATTGGCCAGAGGAAACAACACTGGAATCAAAGCTCTATTGACCACTGTATGAGCTACAAAAGACAGTGAGTTTTATTAAGGAGACAGAATTACAGATATAGGGCCTAGATATGTTTCAAGTGAACGAAAGCAGAAGAAGAAGCTTTATACCCCTTTATGCATTGCAGCATCAGGGGTAGAAGAGGTCTCTGGAGATGGCCTTTTTGTGTGCCTGATATATATGTGTTTTCGTTGATTCTTATATTTCTGTAATTCTTATTTTGCATGGTCTGCCCCGGCTTTGTATCCATCATGTCTGTATAGTAATGCTTTTTGAGCACTAACATATGATATTCTGGAAGCGTGTGAAAACTACTTAATCTGCTGTCTTATAACAGAAAATATTCTACTTGCTACACAAAAAATATATAGACATACATTAATAAAGCAGTTCCAGGGATAAAAGCTTTCTTCAAACTGCATCTTCAAATTGAACATGGTGTGAGTAAACAACAATATGAGGATTATTGGTCCAGCTCGTCAACAGATTTTGTTTCAGAAACTCCTTGCTTTTGCACTGATGAAATAATATTGCTTTCTTTCTTTATGAACATTTCTTCACCTTGTTGATGAGGAAGACCCTGCTCTTCATAAAAGAGATAACTTGTACAAAATGAGACCCATACTGAATTTGTTGCTTCCAAGGTTTCAAAATTATTATTCACCATCACATGACTTGAGTTTAGATTTATGAATGATCCCCTCTAAAAGCATATTTGCATTCAAATAATAGATCAAGTCAAAGCCCATACAGTAGGGAATAAAGATCTACATGACATATGAAACAGCTAGATACATCTTCAATGTAGAAATATATATAATGGAAGAACAAAAGAAGTTATTCTAGAAATGAGTGTTGTTGGTAGTGTCATCATTATAATTCTGACTTCAGCTGATTTTGTAAACAAAAATCTAATCATTGTCATGGACGGGTTTTACAACAGTTTTACTCTCTTTGACAAGCTATAGGCTTACAGTGATTATAGAATATTTTCAGCAGGGTCAGCAATGGTAAATAAGAAATTTTGTGCAAAACATGAAATAAAATAGTGGTCAGGGGGATGTCAGAATTTGTTTCTCACTGTAACATTGTATGGTATGTATGGGTGGATATTAGACAATCCATTTTATATCCAACTACCACAACCCAACATGGAACTGTTAGAAGGAGAAACAAGAATGGAACAAGTCATTAAAATTCCTCAACTACGAGGGGGAGTCAATAAGTAAGTCACAAATGGCTCTTTAGAAAAAAACTGAAGACGATAAAAACCTGAAAACTGTTTATTTTTACACATACATTATCCCTTTACTTCTCAACATAATTTCCACCAACATTGATGCATTTATCCCATCGTTTTATGAGTCCTCCCAAACCTGCTGCGTAGAACTGCGTGCTCTGCTTTTTAAGCCACATTTTCACTTCACATTCAACTTCTGCGTCAGTCGCGAAATGCTTCCCGCCAAGGTGGGTTTTTAGTGGACCAAAAAGGTGAAAATCACTAGGGGCTAAATCAGGGCTGTAAGGAGGATGTTCCAGAATTTTCCAACCAAGATTTTTTATTTTCTCCTGAGTTAATCGAGCCGTATGTGGTCTAGCATTGTCATGAAGGAGTAGCACTCCTCTAGTCAGCAGCCCTGGACGTTTTCTTCGAATTGCATCCCGAAGCACTGATAGAACTTCACAGTATGATTCAGAATTCACATTGTCACCTTTCTTTTTGAAATTGGTTAAAAGCACTCCTTGACAATCCCAGAACACTGTCAGCATAACCTTCCCTGCTGATGGTGTAACCTTGAATTTTTGGACACAAGGCGAAGAAGGATGTTTCCATTGCATTGAAGCACGCTTTGATTCAGGCTGGTAGTGATGCACCCATGATTCGTCCCCAGTAATAATCATGTTCATCATGTCTTCTCCTTCATTTGCGTATTGACAGAGATGCTCCAATGACAAGCCTAATCGGTTCATTTTGTGTTCGTCCGTCAATTGTCTGGGCACCCACCTTGAACACACTTTCTTAAATTTCAATCGGTCATGCATGATGCTGTATGCTGAACCATGTGAGCACCCTATTGCAGCTGCTACAGCGTCTATCGTTACTCGTCTGTCACCTCGAATCATCTCCTCAACCCGCTGCACAGATGCGTCTGATGCAATTTCAACAGCACGACCAGATCGGATTTCGTCAACAATTTTAGAGTGTCCTTGAGAAAGTTTTTTTACCCAGCTGTGCACCGCTTTACGGGACAAACAATTGTCAGCATAAACAGGAAGCATTTCTTTATGAATGTCTTTTGCAGGCAGTCCTTTTGCCCATAAAAAACACACAACAGCACGTTGTTCATTGATTGTACACTCTGTAAGTACAGTAGCCATTTTGTTTTTTGTGCTGCGCATGCGCAAGGTACAGCTAGCGCCATCTAGCGAACATAAACATAAAGTTCTATGATGATATCAACTATAAACAGCTTTAGAAACCACCTACTGCATTTTCCTGCCATCCAACATCAATTTGTGACTTACTTATTGACTCCCCCTCGTATATATTGGCTACAATGCTTTCATCGGTGGGTGTGATGTCAGTGACCATGTTTGTCGATTCAATAAAACATGTCAATATTATCACTGGCTTTGAAGATTGTTGGTAAAGATTTGCGCATGAAAGAATGCAGATATAATAATGAACAACTACAATCCACACAAAAGGATTGGAAGACACTATAAAAAATGTTATATGCTAATGAGTAGAATCTGTGTGTCCCTCATTGATGATTGCAGAACTGCAGCAACAAAATGCTTGAACTATATTTATGCACCACAGAGGCTAAATGTTGGCTTGCATCATCCACAAGTTTCTCCATACTCTACAGCCAATAACATTAGCTCTGTGTATGCTTTTAAATTTAATAAACATGTCAGTGACTTTCAAACCATGGCATACAAGGACAGACTTTTTAAAAGAAATGAAGACTAAATTTTGGTGAAATTATTGCACTGCTTATCTGTGCCTAAAGCAAGGTGTACATGCTGGGAGGACTGGCACTCAAAGCAAAACCACCGGAGAGTGTAACATTGGTAACATATCCTATTCAGGATGTAGCCATCAACTCACCATTTTTGGCTGTAGTGATTATTTAGGGATATAATTACATGCAGTAGTTTGCCATTGCTTTCTGAATAGTCAAGATGCACTGAATGGTGTGATCCTGCCTGTGGCAGGATTCAAACCTGGTACCTTGGCCCTTGGTCGTTACAAATGCATATTGTACCATGCTGCCACAGAGTCGGACAGGAGAGCATATGGTCAGTCAATATTATAAAACAGAATATAATTTTATATCAGGTCTTATTTCTTTTAAAATAACTATGATCTGTTGGGGTGTCCTTTTATGTATTTTTTGCCTAGGGGAAGGGGTTTTTAAGATAAGATTCACAGGGTTAATGAAACACTTGTTTTTTTCCATATTAAATTTACTTTTGGCATAGCAATCTAAGGCTAAACCTTCTTCATTTCCCATTGACAATTGCATAGTTTTAGAATATAATTTGTTACTCATTGTTTGTGTTATTCGTCTTGTCCCTAGTTTTTCTGATTTTAATAGTATTTATATCATATTTTCTATGAGTGTACAGAAAATGTGTATAACAGAGCTGCACATTTTTCACCAACAGTAAACTAAAATTTTTATTTTTTGTCTGGGTTTTCAATGTTTTCATTTCAATCTTAATCCTGTGCATTTGTTTTGATTATGTTTTCTTTTGAATTTAATTTTAACTGTCATTAATACAATATCATAAATACTCTGTGATTCATTTTTTGATGAAATATTGAGTAAAACTTCAAGATGCTTACAAAATGTGATGTAAATATTTTCTTCAGTTATGTTTGATGAGTGGAGAGATTATTCAAATGAGCAACAAGATGAATCTGATTTTTGAACCTGCTGATCTTGAACAAGCTTCACCAGCCACAGTCAGCCGATGTGGTATGGTATATCTGGAGCCTCATATTATGGGCTGGCAACCTAGCATGGAGTCTTACTTAATGTACATGTTACCACAAAATTTCAAACAGGATCAGAAGGATTTAGTGAAAGATTTATTTCTCTGGCTGGTAAGTAAAAGAAATATACAGTGCAATTACTATTTTGGCAATACAATTATCAAACATTAAATATACCAAAGTAGGCCTATGTTGGAAGACAAAACTTGCCTGCAGTTTGCTTACGGTTTGTGCAGAATACATTTTTTGCTCATCCATCATGAAAGCACGAAATAGTAGGCCTACTTCTAAATATATTTAAATTATAATTTAATATGTAGGCCTATATTTTAAACCAAAAATGGTCAGAGAATGTGGTTATCACAAGTTGATTTTGAAGAAACTTACTTTTAATATTGAAAAACAATTTTTAATGATAAAATAATGTATAATTTAAAAATAAAATAATTTCATACACGCAATGTGAACATACGAAAATAAATTCTGAATCAATAACCTCCATTCAAACTGTGTCAGTTTTGTAGATATGTTGTCATGTTTTTATTTGTTTGTTAGCTGGTGGATTTGTCTTGGTAGTCCAAGACAAATCTTTTCAATCTTGGATGTTATTCCTATTGGTTTTATTGGGGCATGTAGTGTGACCTATTGGCCTGGGTTGTCCTGTTTGGATTGGTTAATTTGACCTATGGTCTGATCTGAAATTCAGATTAAGGGCAATATATTTTTTGTGGGTGGGATCTAGTCCTAGAAAGAATTTTTACATTGTGTTGAACTGAATCGAATGTGGCATTTTACTTCTGGGTCTTTCTATCCAGTATCATCCAGGAAGTAGGCCTTCCAATTGTTACCGCATTGGAAGTTGCTCATCCTGTATTTTATTTCTTTTTTTTCTAACCAGGTTAAGACAAGTTTATAATCTTCTAAATGAGGTTTAGGTATGTTGCAAGTAATTGCCAGGTTGAATTTCAATATTTCGAAGTAATGAATTGTGTTTTTGTGTGTTACATCGGTTGCTACCACAAAAAATATAGGCAATTTTTGGCTAACTAAGTATATACCTGCTTAAAAAATGCACTGGTTATTATTATCGTTCAGCAGGTATTGTCTTAACAAACATACTTAGTTTAATACATCTGTCTTTGTATATGATGTATTTAAAGTTTCGACTTATGGATGGAGACATATGCTGCAGCAATCGGCCATATATAAGGTGCATAGACCAATAATAGAATGTCTTTGAACTATTTAATTAATCAACTTTTGAAACTCGAAGTCATCCCCTTTATTGTTAATTGGGTTGCTGCCACACTGCTTCAGAGGCACGTTATTCTTAAATATAGTAGTTGCACATCGACACCAACAGTCATAAGCCCTGGACTTCCACAGGATCTTCATTATCCCCAATATTGTTGAATGTGTACACAGTACAAATTTCAGATAGACAGATCACAGAGACAGGTAGAACTATGTCATATGTTGATGACATCTTGGTGTATAGAAAGAATATAAATTGCAATGTGAGCTAAATCAAATAGATAAATGGTGTAGTCACTCAGGTGCATGAGTTAATCCATCTAAAGCATCTTTGACTTGGTTCTCTCTCAATAATTACATTGCAAATACATCAATGCTGTGTGTCTATACAAGAAGGCCTTCAGGTCCTTGTGTACGAATATGCATGTTCTGTGTTTGTGTTCCTGAGGTACTTTAATACTTGTACGGGATGTTTGTTGATGTTGTAATAGTCCTTATTTCGATATTGGTCAGTTCTCAGTGACTTGAGTACACAGGCTGAAAGTCTTGACGAAGCCACATCTTTTTGGGGATGTGGTTGGTCAAGTACGGAAAACCTGTTTACTTGTGTTGTAAAGCGATTCGGTACTGCTAGAACAAACTTGGTTCAATTCTCGTCAGAAGGTGTTATGAACAATTAACGTCTAGGAAGACTGGCTTCTGAACACCATATTAAAGAAAAAGCTAGTTTTTTTTCAGTCACCTTAAGAGACACGAGGGCATGGAGAGAGTGTTACTGAAGGGGATGATATAAGGCAACAGGGACAAAGGTCACCCAAGATGCCATTGGACAAAAGACTTTCAAGAATGCCTGCACATGTCACTAAAAGAGGCTGGACAATTTTCTCATGACCACAGAGAATTAAAGAGATTCATAAGGAAGACTATGTTCTGGAAAGACTATGTCACCTGATGAATTAGTTTATTTGAAGTAAATCTATCAACTGCCTAATGTTTTATGCTATTTTTGTGTTTTTCATGTCAAATTTCAGAAATGAACACAATATTGCAAAACTTATAAATATTTATAAGTATATTATGTTGTTTGTTTGTTTTGCGTTCGCTCCATTGTAACCAGCACGGATATCCGTGTGATTTCTGCCGGGAGCATGATAACGTTGTGCCACCTTTATATTCTAGCCTGTGACAGCCTCTATATCTGTCTCCAGGCACGCATGTGTGTGGTGACTCTTCGCCCAGACAATTTTCGCTCTCGTCTGTCTTGCACGAGGTGTTCCACTGTCTATGAACTTGCCTCGTGTAATTGGACGTACTGTGCCTGTGCCCATCGGGTACTGAACAGTTTCTCATACGTGAGCATGGTTCCTTAAGGGGAAGAACGCATTGGAAGAGTTGGACCCTGGCTCTTTCATCCTCTTAGCCAAGGTGTCATTCACCGACATCGTGTACCCCTTGTCCAAGTTCGAGTCTCACACCACGCGTTTGAGAGCAAGGCGTTCTCGAGCTGAGCGACCTTGTCCCAATAGCGCCTGAGCCCATCAGGTAATGAACCCTTTCTCTCTGCAAGTGTATTTCCGGTATAGGAAAACCGGACATTAGATTTGGGGCAGGGCTAAAATCGTTGTCTCTTTTGTGCCTGAGCCCATTGGGTACGGAACCCTTTCTCTCTGCAAGTGTATTTCCGGTATTTGGAAAACTTGACAGTAGAGTTGGGCCAGGACTGCCATCGTTGTCCCTTTCTTACCTAAGCCCATCGGGTACGGGACCCTTTCTCTTCACGAGCATATTTCCGGTTTAGGAAGGCTTGACATTAGAGTTTGGTTAGGACTTCTTGCTTTTCCGAACGCCAATGATTGGGTCTGGGTCTCTGTCTGTAAGGAGCACAGGTAACTAGAAGCTCGTCTCGAGCTGATGGAGCTTGTAGTTCCCCTTTCCTCGGAACCTTTCACTTTCTATTTGCAGTTCACGCTGCCCTGTGGTGCTGTTCTGCCCTTTCATTGTTTCCTTGTACTCAGTATGAAATATATTTGTCCCTTGCCATGCATCTACCTTTACATGCATTTTACATTGGCCGCCCCTCCAATGTTCGGACTGGACTGACTAGCTTCACTGTATGTCAACAGTGGCGCTATATGTGGTGATGCTGGTGGTGTCGGAGATATTGTCTGTCTCTAATGCAGTCAAATCTCTTTCCATCTGTTACCTCCACATTCTAGGACACGATCCCCAAATGATTTGGCCAGAATCAGCTCGAGTTGCTGTATTTCTGTTTCCAGGGTGCACCGCGAGGAGGTACATTTGGTATCTTGGTTATCTGCTAACCCTGGGTCCGCCTAGAGCAATGCGTTCCCTTTGCACCCCAGTATATTATAAACTTATAAATATATTGCAAAATATATCTCCACTGTCAAAATAAAAAACACTTGTTTTCCGACACATTATTTTAAATAATATCTTATTATAAAACTCTCAAAGAATAATAAAGCCTGATGTTTCCTAAATCTTTGAGCTCTCTTGCTAGTGGAAAATGAAGCCATTTTGCTAATTTCAGAAAAGCTGAATCTACCTTGTTCGAATTTCAAGTTAAAATAAATATGTTACACATGTCTAGTCACACAGTATCATGAGTGTTTCGTTTCATTAGCCATGTATCATTAGTATGATTTCTAAAGTTAAACAGCTAAATAACTTAATACTAATTCATTTACAATTGAAACAAAGCAAAATTAGATGGCATATCTGCAAGAACTAATAATTGTAGATATGTTCGAAATGGATGCCTATCTGCAACGATATATCATTTTTACGGTCGGAAAAAGTTAATGGGTTGTTTGTTACATACCTGTAATAATTTGGAATTAGTGCTTCACCACCAAGACAAGAAACAAAAAGTGTTGAAGGTATACTGAAGCCAATCTTTGATATGGAGATGCACCTGATGATGATGTTATAAATTCTGAATTTTCCTTAGATACTGCTGTTTAGTATAACTTAATACACAATTTTTTTCAAATTTATTTCACTTTATCATAGTATTCGAATCATTATATGAGTTTTCATTTTTATTTTTCTCAAGTTATTCACCATTTTATATGAAATAATCCATTATTTTCATTTCCTAATCTCTACAGTGATCTGGCATGAATTTTCATACAGTTTCTTTATTAATTCTATTTAGCTTCAGTAAATAAATCATATTTATTTATTCACAACTGTATTCTTCGCTTTTGTTACAGATAGTAACAAATATTTTGTATCAGTCTAGAAGATTATTCACTTGTTGTATATACAGTTGAATCCCTCTATAGCACATTCTGTTATAGTAGTAAAGTAAGTAAAGTAAAGTAACTCATAGCATTTATTAATGATGAGGGGGGTGTGAGATGTTAGCGATCTCACATTTCAGTGGGTCTGCAAATGAGTGGGTCACAGTCTTTACTTCCTGGATTAATCTGGTATCCATTTAAGGCTGGGTTGACCTGGGAGCCAATGCCATCTGAAAAACATTTCCGCCTAAACTGGGGAATGAACCCAGTACCACTCATATGTGAAGCCAGTGTGCTAACCACTGTGCTACGCGGCAGTTATAATACATCTTTCTGAATAACAACACTTTTCAAAATCCCCTATTATATTTATCCTGTATTGTTTGTGCTGTATATAGCATACATATTTTGCTGGTCTGGACCAAGTTGCTATAATGGGATTCCAGTGTATTTTTTTCAATATAGAAATTTACACATTTAATTTGATTTGTGTATTCTTAAGCTTAATTCTTATGCTAAGTATCTTTATTTCTTATGACACATATTTTAGTAATGATTTGTCAAAAGATATTTACATTGATTCTTTTAGGTTGAGCCAACTCTAGACTTTGTCAAACGCAATTGCAAGACATTTATTCAAACTTCAGAATTACACCAAGTGCAGCAGTTAATGCGTCTGTATACATCTATGATTGACGAAATTATCAACACAGTGAATGTTCACGGAGGTGATGGAGTCGATGTAAGCCAAGTGGACCAAAATTCTGATTACTTGACACTCCAGCAGGTAGGAAGAAGTCTTTATTTAATCTCTGTTTTATGATTTGAGCAATATAATTTTATTGGTCCTTAATAGTCTCGTGGCAAAGGCAAAATGTTACATATGAAATGAAGTGTCGGAGAAAAGCTGCAATGGTTACTAAACTAAATAAAATAAGAAATAAGAATTAGGAAAAGATTAGGTGTAATATTATGTATTGAACATATATAACGTCAGTGTCATAGGGGTACCAAACTGGGAGACATCAGCACAAAAAGTCTTCCAAACACCTCTGTTCTCAGCCATTTGGAGGAGTGTAGAGAAATTATGCCCAAACCATTCCTTCTATCTATGTATTCGCTTTATTGCCTTTCAACATCAGGGGTAGAAGAGTTCTCTGGAGATGGCCCTCATGTGTGCTGAGTATATTGTGGAATTTGTCGCATCCTTTATTTCGGTGGTCCATTGTTTTCAAGGTAAACCTCTAATATCTGCCTTCACTGTATCTTTGTAGTATAATTTGCTGTTGTTGTATGCTGTCTGGTGGTAGTCTGCTGATGAGTGCAAACCATTTGATCTGTTGGCTCTTAATATACTCCAAGATTGAATCAGTGACAGTTCTTTGTCTAATGTCCTCATTTCTCACTCTGTCTCTTAGCGATATTCCTAGGATTCTGCATAAGCATGCAACTTCAGCTGTCACAAGTTTACGTTTGTCTTGTGCTGTCATTGTCTCTTCATTGTTTCCTGCGAGCGATATTACTTAATACTATTTCTACACTGTCTGGTCGCTAATCCAGTCACAGTGTCGTTTCAGTGACTCTAAACCCATTCCTTGATGTTATCAATTCAGGATTTTCTTTTTCCTTCCTCAACTGTTCTTTGCAAAATAATTTTAGAAAATGAGTTGTGTTTCGTTACGTGTTCAAACTAAACAAGTTTACGCCGTTTCACCATTGCCAAAAGCGGTTCTTAATAACAGCAGGTTTCTTTATTTGCTACTGGATGAATATATTTGTCTTGCATTTTATATAAATAATTCTTAACAATTATCTGTAACATTCAAACATTGGCCTTTCACCATAAATCTTTTCTGAATTGATTATCTTCTTTCATATTCCTTTCAACAGAATCTATTGCATACCTGTCAACTTTAAGAGATAAAATCTGTACAAAGCAAAAGTAAAAACCTTTTAAGGTCTTTTGTGCATTTGATGACCATTACGATTTTGAGGAAAAAAACAGCTGTGTACCAGAAAGGGGGGGGGAAGGTCATGCTCTGATTTGCTAAGGAAGAGGGTTTAACCAACTTTATCTACATCCATGTGACCACCTCAAGAAATAAAATATAGGCCCTCTAATTAGGCAGAAAAGGACCACCACCATTTTTATACAGAAAATACTGGTAGAAATATTTTTTTAAATTAGAAAAAGGATAGAAAACAAATTTTCACTTGTGTTATAGAAATAAACCATTCAAATCTATGTCCATTTCAATGGAGTAAGATGATAGTTAGACCCTAGAAGTTGTTTTCAGTTCTGTTCTTAAATACACTGAATATAAAGTTTGTTGTTAGAGATCTTGAAAGTTGTACTGTACTCGTCAACATTAGATAGTATGTTGGTAAATTACAAAATATGAATTATCAATTATGTATGTCCTATAACAAACTTTCGCTACCACACTTTTTAGTCAATTCACTGACACATTTTGTGGATATGATGAATGGCAGTTCATCGCTCCCATTTTTAAGGTTGGTAATGGAGTCCATTGCACTCTTCTGGACCAGAACTATCTTGTATCAATATTAGTGAATCTTCTATGACCGCCATTATTTGAACTAGTATAATTCTGAAGGCCTATTGGATTTGGAGTCTGTTTTATCGCTATTGTTTGCTGAAACATCTAATCATTTTGGGATCTAATCAAATAAGTCCACATCGCCCATTTTGAAGTGTTGCGTCTACATAATTCTATACACAAAGTCATTTTTACAGACGTCACCAGTCATAGAAGTGCAAATTTCCTGCATATATTAGGTTGTCAGCATATCTCTTAACTTTCCTTAGTCGCCTCCTACAACATGCTAGAAAGGAAGACAATGTTTCTATTCTTTGCAGTCTGAACTCATTGCTACATTGGAGATCGAATATTTGATATTAACAGTTGCCATTAATTCTCTCTTCGATAGTCGTACTGTACCGGACATGAATAGGTGTCCTATGTAATATTAGTGAAATTTAAAAAAATTGTCAGTTATGTAAGCCCTGTAGTATATTTAAAACATTTTCGCTGCCAAAGACATTTTTAGTGAAATCTTGTTCACTGATAAGACATTTTGTGTATGAGTTTTGTGGGCGATGATTTTCTATCACATGCTGTGCTACAACTGATTTTTGAGGTCTATATCCAACATGTGCTGCTGGACCCAGAGTGGTCTCTACACCAAGTATGCCTACATTCCATAAAGCTTTCAGCAACTGTACCGAAGTATAAAAGTTATCAAAGTAAACCCTATACCCCTGCCTCACTAATAGTTTATCAAATCAATAACTACCCCATAAGTTAAAGCAAACCCTCCTACATTTTTATTATTATTATTGTTTTCCCAAATAAACTTCAGAATCATAAATATATATATATATATATAACCATTTATAGAATCAGCTAATATCCACAACTTCATCCCCCACATTGTCAGTTTATCCTTCAAGTACTGCCTAAATGGATATCCCCCCCTTTTTTCTATCCATTTTTTCATTGATAGAAGTATTATGATCAGGCTGATATAATTTTTTAATTTCATTCTAATATTTGTCAACAAATCACAACAACAAAGAAATGCAGTGAGATCCAAAATCTATATATAAACACACAGAAAACAAAAAATTATGACAACAGACACAACAAAGATCAAACCAATAATCAACATAGACAATATAGAACTAGAATGTGTAAACAAATTGGAATATCTGGTTCCAGACAGTTCCAGAGATTGTTCAGTCAAGATTAGAAGAAAAAGACTCGCAATGGCAACTCTCAAATTAGCACAAATGAGAAAGCTATAACAAAGTAGTAATAACAACACTAAAGTAACCCTTTTAAGATCATAAGTTTTCCCAGTGGCAACATACGGATGTGAGACTTGGACTTTAAGCAAAACAAGTTCTAAAAAAATTAATTCATTTGAAATGAAGTGCTATAGAAAGATCCTATGAATATCATTGACAGAGAAAAGAAGAACATTGAAGTTTGAAATTACTGAAACTAAATGAAGGGTGACTTCTAAATACAATCATAAGAAGGAAGCCACAGTATTTCGGACACTTAAAGCATCATGATGGTATCAAAATCTTGATTCTAGAGGGCAGAGTGCCAGGTAAGAGGAGGAAGACCAAGAAGACGATGAACCAGCGACATCGAAGAATGTATGCATATCTCTGGCCAATGCAGGTCTGCTTGAGCAGAACAGAGAGGCGTTCAGAGTATCCACAATGAAGACAACGTTCTGGAAAGAATATGTCACTTGATATATATATCTCTCTCTCTCTGTGTGTGTGTGCGTGCGTGTGTGCGTGCGTGTTACGGTTTTTTTCCTAGCTGTACGACTTTATTGGCGTACACCGGCATTTACGGGTTTTTACGTGAATTTCTGCAGTTCTGTACGTTTTGGTGTTTTTTTTACTAAATTTAGTGGTGACACTGATATTTTTGTATATATTTTAGTGGCAACAGTGATTTGAATGTGTTTCATTCACAATAGTGTTGTTTGCTGGTTTTATTTAATCTGGTCTTGGGACGAAGTATTGTTGGAAACAATGCTTTTAACACTCTACCCAGTACTTCAATTATTCTCTGTGCTGGGGACGTTGTCTTTATACCGAACTTAGGGAATTTGTGTCCACATGCATTGACAGTATTACTCAGTGTATCTACAGTACACAAATACTAGTAACACATGTATTTTGTTTCTAGGCCTACTATAATATACATTGTTTAATTTAAGTTGTAAGTTTTTGTTTGCCTCCTAGACCTAGGTAGTGTAGGTAGGCTTATTATAGTTTAGTTAAATAATAGAATATGTTATTTGTTTATATAGGCCTAAATCTGATCTTTAGACTAATCTTAAACCAATATTTTATTTTCACGTTATATGTCTTTTTAGGAATTACAAACGGAAATGAGAAATGATGCCGCTGACTGAAAATGAAGCCGTCGCTGCTATAGATGCACTATCTCTTCCAACCACAAATGTACAATCTCCACGAGTCATAGTTGTACAGTCTCCGCCGATAATAGATGCACAATCTCCGCTATTCATAGATGCACGTTCTCCGCCGGCCATAGGTGCACATTCTTCACCAGTCATAGATACATGATTGATGCCGTTCATAGTTGCACATTCTCCGCCGGTCATAGTTGCATGATCTCCGCCAGTCATAGATGCATGCTCCGTGCCGGTCATAGTTGTATGATCTCCGCTGATCATAAAGGCATGATGTGCGCTATTCATGGGTAGTAAAAATTATTGTCATGTTTTAGAGGACTCCAACAAGTTCTTATAGTTTCAAACGGATATAAGCATCCATTCTCTGTATTAATAATTTTTTTTCATATTTATTTTTTTTCCATTTTTTCCTATTAAAGTTACATCAAGATACATAGGTCTAGTCTTTGTGCTCTATAATTTTCCCACGCTATGACTATCTATGTTAAACAAAGGCCCGTATGGAACCCCCCTCACCATTGTGTATGGGTTTACGGTTTTTCATGCTCAATTACGGTTTTTCATAACTTTTTTTATGGTTTTCAGTCTCAACAGGTTGACAGGTATGTAATTATTACAAATAACTATTAGAAACAGTACAAGCAACAAAATACTATTTCTATTGTAAATTATCAGCAACCACAGAAACTTAATTTGTTGTTGAAATTGAAGTATTGCTGTAATCCGGGTCATCCAACAAATTAGAGACGTCAGAAACATCAAATTCACTGGAATAATAGCTGCTTTGTAAAGAATAACTGCTAATATCTATTTTTGTGTGTGCTGAAATTAGTGACAAAGTGCAATTGAGTTTCTGAAATTGGACAAGTCTTGTCGGTAAAATGGTACTAAAATGACATTGAAACATCCTGTTCAAATTATTTCTCGTGAGTTTTCTGACGTAATTTTAATTATCAATATCTTGATATTGTTTTTATAGCAAGTATAACCAATTTTCTATAATACAATTATTATGCTTTAAAAAAACAGTAAAAAGAACAGTTAAATTTAGACAGATAGTCTTGTAATCGTTTGAATTTTTGTGACGATGAGATCTGTATACTGTTAGCTGGGTGTAAACTGCGAACCAGAAGAAAAAGTATCCTTAGTGATCTAATTAGTATGTTGTACTTTCTGTGCCAGCTTGTTACATGTTCTGATATTTTAGTTTTGACTTTAAAAATGAGGCGATATTTCTTGAAATTGTGTTATATCTTTGTTAGTGTGTTTCTATATTAGTCTCCTACTGGTATCCTGTCATCAATGATTGTTTAGTAGTTAATGTTAACATGATTTGAAAACGCTGTTTAAATTCACAGATAACAATGTGGCTTCAGACAATATTTTTGTTTTGTATTGTGTGGAGTATTGGTGGAACAGTGATGGGAGATAGCAAAAAGTCATTTGATGAGTTCTTCCGCAACCTAATAAGTGGTTTGAATGACAGCAACCCAAAACCAAAGAGCATCAAAATTGCAAAGGTAAAAGACGTCACATAATATTATGTATATTCTTATGTCTTGTCTCTGTAAAATTTCTTATTTTTATATTTCTCATAAATGATATTGTCTAGCTGAAATGGAGTGAGCACATATCAATACTTTATTTATATTATTATCTTCTATTTTACTGTAATATTTTGGATTGTAATAGTCAAACATCTGCTGGATGAAGATTACATTGCCGTCAACTTATTTTCCATAAATCCGTATTTTTAACAATTTATTTTTGTATGTCAATAAAAATATTTGTATTTAGCACCCCAAAATAATTTGTAAAAAATCACATTTGTAATTTTTGTCTTTATTTTTGTCTTCCCATCAATACGTTCAATACGTGCAAAATATCTGCATTAGTATTAATTACTGAAGATATAACACCAAATGACTTTTTGTTTTAAAAAAAAGGGAGGGGGGAGTTTGAAAAAGGGGGGATGGATGAGTTCAACTCAAAATCTATATCAATATGGAAAATTCATACTAGTTGACATCTATGGAAGAAGCCCATGCAATGACCAATAGGGGTATGTGTAAAACTCTTCACTGCTGATGTTTCAATTCAATTCAGTTAAATAAAATTTGCAGAATATCAAACAACAAAACAAATGTTATATGTTTATTACATTTGCGCCTCTTATAGAAAGTGTTTTATGTCAGTGTATATAATGACACATATCTGTCAACTAATTCAGATTTTCCATACTTCATACAGAATATTCTTCTTCCTGTAAGTCCATGTCATATGGTGGAGTTTATTATCATACCTGTTCACATTGCCATGTAGGCTTTACTGTCAATCATTTTCATACCAATATTTCCTCATGCCATAATGCATTACTCTAGCATCTTCTCTCTTGGTCTTTCCCTATCCTTCTTGCTTTTTAACTTGTCTATTGAATGTACTAATTGTCATAATGTGCTCCATCTTTCCTTTTTTCATGATGTATCCAAAAAATGTGAAATGTTTATACTGCCTCTCCATAATTTTCACTATTCTGCTGATTGTCCATAATTCACTTCCTTTAACCAGAATTGGTTATATATAACTTTCAAAGGCTCGTCTAAGTTGACAAAGATTATTACCCTATTACCTATGATGTTCTTCTGTGGATCAAAGGGCATGAAATAAAAAAGCATGACCCCATGTACCACTGGGCCAACAACCATGATGTTTCTCTTCTTGTTAAATGTTATCTTTGTCAGAGCAATTCTACATTTGAATTCTTTAGTACATATTCCCTGTAATGTTATTAACCTTTTGAACCCTGACAAATTGGCTCTTAAAAACCCCTTCCCCTTGGTTTCTGAGCAAACAATACACAAAAAGCATACCTCAAGAGATCTTTACAATAAATAATACATAAGATTACCCAGTATATTCTTACTTTTATCATCAATCACATCATCCCCATGGATGGCCAAGAGATGCAGGCCAGTGGACATTGCACCTTTGTCATTTTATGACAGACTCCTAGCTGACAGGAAATTCTAGATGTGCCATTACTAAATATGGGTCAAAAAATCTGACTGAAGAATTATGAGATAGTTGACCCAAAATTGTGAACTGTGCTCCTGGTAGGATTTAATGTCCTGAGATACTGCCACACTGGAATATTTCCCTTTGGGAATTAAACATACATTCATGACTCCCTCCCTCCATTACTATCAAAACCAAGCCTTTTAGACAATCATATATGAGTTCGGGTGTTGTATCATGAGTCGCTATAAGCTCTTGCTGCTGGCATGGAGTTATTAACTCCAAGTCAGGTGCGTGCTGGGGAAGGGGGGATTTTTTAATTTTTTTTTCAAAATTGCTGCCTTGCAATCACCATTGGGAGATGGAAAGGCTAGGGGAGACAACCCAGACAGAAAATCACAACCCATCCTGCTGAAGTTGGAGTGTGTTAGCCAGCGATAATGCAGTTATGGGGATAAATTAGGGCACACACGCTTTTACAGAAATGTGTTCATGCGACAATTAACCCTGTCATCATGGAGTCGCTCCTAACAGCGAAAACTGTGGAGGAGCGGAGCCAGGCCCCTTGCCTTGAAAGGGCCCAACCAAGCGACCAGTGCCTCTTCTAACCTGTAGGTCAGGGGAAAGCAGAGTAATGCTACTGACCAAACCAAATGCCTCAGAGTTGCTCAGTGGAATGCAGAAGGAGTGCGAAACAAAAAGCCTGAGCTATAGGAATTCCTGAGGAAAAGGACACACAGAGATTCTTTATTTGAGGTTATGAGTCTTTCCGCCAAGATCGATCCAAGAGAGTCAAAGGAGGTATACTGACGTTTGTAAAAACATCAATACCAGCAGCAGAAGTAAAAAGATCTGGAGAAGGAGAACTGGAACATTTAACAGTAAAATTGTTGACTTCAGCAGCCAATTCCCATCTACAAGCCCTGAACAAGGTACAAAATCAAGCACTTCGCCTTATCACAGGTGCCATGATGACCTCTCCCATAAATGAAATGGAAAAATTTACAGGCATCACCTGCTTACCATACAGGCGAGACACTAAGGCCATGGTACATTCAGAAAAGTACAAGAGCATGCCAGCACATCCAATGAGGGCCAGACACAGTGACCTAGCAAGTGGAAGACTGAAGAGGAGCAGTTTTATACACTGATCCAAAAAACTAAACAGAAAATATAAGGATGAACTACCAGACATAACAAGAGAGATATCACCAACACTTTTTCCAGTTCTGTGGGAGCAATACCCAAATCTCACTATCAGAACCACCATAAACAACTACCACACTATGATAGAACTGAATAATCTTCAAAAGAGAACCATAGTATGCAACATGATTGAAGATATGTACTGACGGATCAGCAACCAGAGCAGTGGAGAATGGAGGTGCTGGCGTGTACATAAAATATCCAGAAAAAGAAAATGAATCCACATGTTCACCAACTGGAATATTCTGCTCCAACTACTCTGCAGAAGTACAGGCTTTAAACATTGCTGCAGAAATAATTAAAAACACAACTAGTCAATGCCAGCAGGTGGTATTTCTTACTGATGCTATTTCTGTCCTACAAGCCCTTGACAGCGATAAGCTGTCAGACCTGAAGAAAGCCATGCGAGAAGTGAGCATCCAAAGAAAGGTAGTACTACAGTGGATACCATCCCACTGTGGCATACCAGGAAATGAAGAGGCAGACAGACTGGCAAAGGATGGAGCAACACAGGAACAAAAAGACCAAGAAATCACCTACCAAGAAAAGAAGACCCTCATCAAAGCCATCAGGAAATAACATTGTATCTGTTATTATATCCCTTCTTTTTTTAACAAAACCCACTTCCATGACTACATGTTTCCACATACATCATTGATCATTGTCACCTAGAGCTTCATATTGTTTACCAGCGACTCTGTGGTGGTAATATTGCTTTTACTGTTTTAATTATTTTTTCATAGTTTGTTTTATATATTCTGAAGAAAGACCTAACGGTTAGAAACATTGAAAATATCTTGTGCATTGTAATTTGTGTGTTTCTGTGTTTAAACCCCATAACCCCTTAGTCTTAGTGATAGTCTGTCTTTTTTGTTCAAGTGAAACATAAAAACCCTTAGTTTTTTAGTCATCGGATCATCATCACTCCTAACTGGACACGTCCATAGTTGCTCCAATCTCTCCCTGAGTGTATCCGCCATTAGACTTCTACTGACAGTACCGAAACTCTGCTGGTTGACCATAATTCTTCTGCGCCTTCCAAAATGTTAACATCTAGCAACACCACATTTCAAACCCTGATCTTTAATCCTGGACATTGAAAAGGAATCATCATCCACACTAGTGTCACTCTCGCGTGTTATATCTCTTAAGGAGTTGAAACGTCAGCGCGATCCATTGCCCCATCGCCCTGTGCCACAATCGCACACGATGCCAGCTGATCCGCTCTTTCATTGCCTCGAACGCCCACATGTCCCG
This sequence comes from Meghimatium bilineatum, assembly GCA_034231615.1. Lineage (NCBI taxonomy): Eukaryota > Metazoa > Mollusca > Gastropoda > Stylommatophora > Philomycidae > Meghimatium > Meghimatium bilineatum. The sequence goes on along the minus strand of CM067321.1, from coordinate 57,575,652 downwards.
GCACGAAAATAAATGTAACCACTTTCAGCCTTGCCTTTCTCAAGGCCTCAATCCACTGTTCACGAACGAGACCACTTGTACCTTTCTAATCATACTTATAGAGTCACTCAAGATGCAGACCTGCATTACCTTCTGTGTGCTCACCCATTCATATGCCATCGTCACCACCATAGTCTCCATGGTCATGCTACTTGTAGAAATGGCAAAAGTTCCATTCTCCTTCCTGATTGTTTTATCTGCACACTGAGCTGTGAAAGCCCAAGCACTGTGAACATCACTAACCATAGATCCATCAGTGTATATAATCATATCCCTATCTTTGGCATTCTCACTGACCAAATCCTGCACGTCTTTCTCCACAGATGTGGGACACCTTTCTCTGCATTCTCTGCTAAGTGATTATAAGAGTTTCAAAATCTCAAAAGAGTTTCAAAATCTGCGGGTAGACTTATCCATTCTGCACCTGCTGCCCATCTTGCAATCTGCACATGCTTTGTATGACATCCTCAGCACGTCCATCCACGACTTCCCTCTCTTAAGTCTGCTGCCTTCAACTTTCTGTATTTCAGAATACAAACGTATGTTCCTTATCTGCATGTATTTAAAGGTATGCCCGTGCATGGTAATACTGTAATCTGTGCTCTGCTGTTGGACAGTCAAGTAGGTACCGCATAGCTTTTGTCCATGTTTTCTTGTGCACGCAAGTATGATACGCATTGCTGCATTCTGGATGCTATCCTGTCTTTCGATCTGAGTTTGGCTAAGAGTCAGAATTGCCAGCGCATTTTCCACCACAACCACCACTAAACCCTGGTACAAAAGAAATAACAACCTCTGTTCACACTGCGTAGCAGCCATAACGTCAATTCCTGCTAAGCCTTTGTCTGCCCCTATGATAACACGGTGAACATGTTTTCAGAAACTCCGACTTCTGTCAAAAAACACACCCAGATATCTCATTGTGCTGGTTCTTTCTAAACTTTTCCCAGACAATGAAACATGTGACATGGGTGTCTTTACCATGTTATTTTTCAAGGAATACAACATCATGACTGCCTAGAAGGATTTACCACTGCTCCCATATCTCTACACCAATTCATCTGTCTGTCCAGCTCCTGTAGTTCCATGACGCACTCTTCTCGATTTCTGCCCTGCCTATACACCAGGACAGACTGGTGTTGAAAAATCTGTGGTCTACGTAAGTACTAGTGTTTCCGGAAAATCAATTATTCATTTTTTATTAATATAGGCCTATGTTCTACTTCCTTAGGGCAACTTGTTCCCAGAAAAACACACAGTATTTGACTTCGCTTTCCATAAAAAAGGAACTGGCTCCTGGATTGAATGGATGGACACTATTGACAAATCCACGTGTGTTATTCCACAAGGAGCAAAGGTTAAATTTACCTTTATTAAAAACTGATTACTGTATATTTCCATGTATAGGCTTAACTGAGAAATTTTGTATTTTTTTCCACTATTGATGTAGTGGTTTGACTTATATATGTGTACAACTAAATGTGTTTTGTTTAAATTAGCAGTAGAAACATGAAAAACGATAACACAGAATAACATCAAATACCAGTAACAGAGAAATATCTTACTGGTACTAGTACAAACAGTCATTTGATTCGTTGGGCAGGTCATTTGGTGTGTATGCCAGATCATTGTCTGCCAAAGATACTTCTCTATGGTGAGCTAGAGAAGGGTATACGATCTCAAGGTGGCCAAAGGAAGCGCTACAAGGACTCGTTAAAGGACTCACTGAAAGCCTTTGAAATAGACCACGATACATGGGAATAACTTGCACAAAATAGATCTACATGGCGTTCTAAAATAAAAAAGAGCGCATCATCTTGTGAAAAGAAGAGAAATGCAGCAGCTCAACAGCGGAGAGCAGCTAGAAAGTCACGGATAGACCAAGATCCGTCTACAGTCGTTATTCCATGTCCAAACTGTCCAAGGACATTTACAGCTCGAATAGGGCTCATTAGCCATCTACGAACTCATAATCAAGGACATAACTAAAATTGAATTTTCAAAAGTGGATGTAACAAATGGTCATCATCACTTGTGATGGACGAACAACACAACACAAACAGTCATGCAAATGCTTTGGTTGGAATCATTGAATTCTGAAATAATTCATGACTTTCATCATTTGTCATGGAAACATCAGGGTTGATATCATCAGTCTCCAGTACATTGTCATTGTCTGCAGTGTTCTCAAAGATACAAACGGTCCTCATTTCCATCCATTGCATTACTAATGGAACACTTTCTGAAAGATCGAACAATCATTTCAAATTAAATATCCAACTATAATTCATTGACCCACAAAACGATTATGGTGATGTCAACTTTTGTATGTTGCCACGCTTCGTCACAGGTAAATCAGATGACCCCATCCAATCATTCCATTTTGATCAGTCTGTTCTTAAATGATTTGTTAAGGGGGACATCTTGTGGCTGCAAGAGGGAGGTAAGGCTCTCTCAGGAATTACAGATACAGACAACCCCCATCTCACAGCATCGTTTTTACACTCTCTTGGTGAGATGTGTGGTTGCCCAGACTAGCATGGATGGTTTTATTATAGTGACACCCTTCCTCAGACCCCCACAATTTGTCTATCTATTCCAGAATGCCACTTTCTTCCATCCAACCTTTCATGTGGGCACACAAAAATGCAGCACTTGAGAATTTTGCCCACATATGCAGAGTCTTGCGTTTAATAATAATCATGGGGGGTAAACGTGTCCCATCTGCCATGCAACTTAAAATAACAGAGAAAAGAGTTTTCTCATGCCCAGTTGTCTTTGCAAAAATTGTCTTCACACCTTTTTTGTTCCACCGTCCGATTTGAAGGCAAATCAAAACAGACAGGGGTCATGTCCATATTTCCTATTTATGATATGTCGAAGTTGAACCGCAGGTTAATAGTGAAATGTTGAAACAAATCAACTTCCTGTTTAGCTTTTTAGATAACTTCTGTGTGAGCTTAGTGCAGATTCATAGACACAATTATCCAATGGAAACAACAAAGTTCATAGACTTTTATGACTGGAATGCAGGATATTTTAATATCGTAAATAAAAATAAAGTAACCCATAGCATTTATTAATGCCGTAGGGGTGTGAGATGTTGGCGATCTCACATTTCAGTGGCTCTGCAAATGAGGGCGGTAGCCATCTGCTCTCCCTCGCAGTCTTTACTATTGTCTTTCCCCAGGTGGTTTGTCATCCACTCTTGCTGTTAAGCGTAGGGGTGATTGGAGCTCGAGCTTGCGTTCTAAAGCCAGGTGTGTGGCCTTGGCTGTGCAGTCTTTACTTTCCTGATTAATCTGGTACCCATTTAAGGCTGGGTCGACCTGGGAGCCATTGCGATCTGAAAAACATTTCCACCTCAACTGGGGAATGAACCCAAGACCACTCATATGCGAAGCCAGTGCGCTAACCACTGCGCTACGTGACTCCCCTGCGAGTGCCCTGATATCGTGAGTGCCCTGATCTGAATATTTGTTCGGGTTACAATAAATCCATTATGCCTCGACTTCATTACCTATTCAGATAATTTCTTTTCCATTGCAGGGAATGAGGCCAAATGATGCTTTCCTTATCCTTTGCATAAAAAAAATGTCCTTTTTTTTAAATTGTTTTACTTGCTTTTTGTACACAATGAAATGACAGGCAACCATTGAATTGTTAGATTTATCAGCAAAAGCTATAATATCCGACTTAAAACTAGCAACATACATTGTTTTTTTTCTGTCCAGGTATTTTTCTTATAAAACACAATTAAAATCACATTGCAATACAAATTTAAGAACTGCACGAATAACTCTTTGTCTTTGTAAGCCACAGTAAGGTTTTCCTTTTATGCCAGAGCACATTTTTGAATATTTTTAGTAATTTATGGCAGTATTAGAATTTTTACAACCATTCTGTCCACATGAACAATTCTGATATCAAAATATTCAGAAATGGATTGTAATAGTTCCTAAGTCACCGATTAGTTTGTTTGCTTCCATACAATATTGTATTAGTTATGGAAACTTTAATCAGAAAAAATAAGAAAATGTGGTGGGGGAGGGGGGGGGAGGGAACATTAGAAATTTGTACATACCAAAGCTTGTATCCCAGAAGACTGAATTATAATCCATTTATTTTGAAAAAAAAACATATCTACATATTCTTCTTCTTCTTTCGTTCACTTGAAACATGTCTATATCTGTAATTCTGTCTCCTTAATAAAACTCACTGTCTTTTGTAGTACATACAATGTCCCATAGAGCTTTGATTCCAGTGTTGTTTCCTCTGGCCAATATGTCTGCCTCAGCATTTCATACTCAGAACAATCTTGAAGAATATGTTTGGCACTCTGTGCTGCCTGTCCACATGTACACATGGCTGTGTTGCCAATCTTGAACATTGTGTACATGTGACTGCGGAGTCAGTTGTGTCCTGTTCTGAGGCGTAGAATTACAACTTGTTCTGATCTGTTCATAATGTGATAGTCATCTTGTGTTGGTGTTTATGGCTTTCATATTGACTTGATCATCTGTTTTTCTAATAGTAGGTGATTGGTACATCTGGTTGGTCTTCGGTAGCACCTTCCTTAGCCAGTTGGTCTGCTTTTTCATTTCCTGGTATTCCACAGTGAGACGGCATCCACTGCATGGTTACCCTATACTTGTAAGACAGTTCATTAAGTTGTTTTTGCAAGTCTGTTAGTTTTCCAGACTGGAGAGATTGAAGCACTGACCTTGCATCTGTCAGGAATACAAACAGATTGTGGGCCAGGGTTGGAGTTCAGCAGTTTTTCAGTTACCACCATAATTTCTTGGATTTCCTTATCATAATTATTGCAGAATTTCCCTGTTGGTGTTCTGAGCATATCTCTAAGCTTGTGTGGATATTCCATATATACACCTGCACCTCCATTCTTCACTGCATTCTGTGCTGATCCATTTGTGTATACTCTGATCCATATGTCTTGTGGATATTCCTTGTCCAGGAAACTAAGGGTGACTGTCTTTCGTTGCACACTGTTCTGTTCATCCTTGCTTAGTATTCCTTTTACGTGGGTCTTAATGTATATTGGTATTCCATGCCTTTCACTTCAAGAGGTTTGTTCTGGTACAGACCTTAAGGAGCTGTCAACTTCAGGTAGGTCTGTAAGTTGTCTACAGAGTCATTTAGCTTGGTGGATAAAGCTGCTTCTTTTCAGTCACCCCATTGCTAGATTTTGGAATCTTTCCTTCATTGGATTTGGTATGCATTGAAACTCTTCTTCTTGTATTAGTACCTTTGTGTTTTCTTTAATATTGTATGAATACTTTGGATATTTGCTTTAGTGGGGAAATTAGTTTCTGGTACTTTTTCATACCACTTTATTCTGAGACATTTTGTAGATACGGCATTGCATGGAACTGATTTAATATATTCATATAGTAAGGTAGTATGCATAATGACGTGATAGAATTAAAATTTTTTATTGAGGTTGATGACCATCGATTCTCACACATTGTCATGCAGTCTGCCAAATGCAGCAGTCACTTTAGAGATTCTGTTGTTGACTCCAGCATCGATCTGGTTAGAAACCATGTTTAATCCACCACATAAATAATAAAATACTGTCAACCTACTGGTTGGATGTAAAATTATTTATTATGAGTCAGAATTTATGTGGCTCTACGTAATAATTATTTGATATGCAGGTATATCTGAACTCTAGTAATTATAACGAAATTTAGGACAGTCATTGTTTGTAACAAAAATGTGTTGTAGATCTAAATGCTTTGTAATTTCTCTTTAGGTGAGTGATTTGACAATTCCTACAGCAGAAACAGCAAGGCAGCAATTTTTCCTGAACTTGTATATGACACATGATATTCCCTTGTTGGTGATTGGCCCAACAGGAACTGGAAAATCTGCCATAACTGGCAGCTACCTGCTGGCTCTGCCAAAGGAATTGTAAGTAAAACAGTTTATGTAAATCTTTCATGTGAAATTAAGTTTACATTACCCTTTTGAAAGCGTCCGTTAAATATTGTAAATATACCTACTTTAGCTCTGGTAACTGTGAGTATTATAAGAATAAAAGAACTGGTTTTTCAAACAGCTTTATTACAACATTTGAAGTAACAAGTTTATTACAAGGTAATTCACAAGGTTGTGCCCTGACATTACTACTTTTTATCATATATATATATATATATATATATATACTAGTCACAACAGCAAAATACTACTGAAAATTATAATGAAAATAATACAACACAAATTAGAAACAGAAGGGGCGTAAAGGGAACGCATTGCTCTTGGCGGACCCTGGGTTAGCAGATAACCAAGATCCCAAATGTACCTCCACGCGGTGCAGCCTGGAAACAGAAATACAGCAGCTCAAGCTGATTCTGGCCAAATCATTTGGACATCGTGTCCGAGAATGTGGAGGTAGCAGATGGAAAGAAATTGGATTGCATAAGAGACAGACAACATCTCCGACACCACCAGCATCACCACATACACACATACAGCGACACTGTTGACATACAGTGACGCTGAACATTGGAGGGACGGCCAATGTAAAAGGTACGTGAAGATAGATGCATGGCGAGAGACAAATAGATGTCATACTGAGTAAAATGACACAATGAAAGGGCAGAACAGCACCAGAGGGCAGCGCGAACTGCAAATAGAAAGTTAAAATTCTTAGGAAAGGGGAACTACAAGCTCTGTTAGCTCGAGACAAGCTTCTAGTTACCTGTGCTCCTTATAGGCAGAGACCCATACCCAATCATTGGCGTTCGGAAAAGCAAGAAAACCTAACCCAACTCTAATGTTGAGCCTTCCTAAACCGGAAATATGCTTGCAAAGAGAAAGGATTCCATACCCGATGGGCTTAGGCAGAAAAGGGACAACATTGGCAGCCCTGGCCCAACTCTACTGTAAAGATTTCCTATACCGGAAATACACTTGCAGTGAGAAAGAGTTCAGTACCTGATGGGCTTAGGCTCAAAAGGGACAACGAATTTAGCCCTGGCCCAACTCTACTGTCAAGCTTTCCTATACCGGAAACACACTTGCAGAGAGAAAAGGTTCAGTACCTGATGGGCTCAGGCGCTATTGGGACATGGTCACTCAACTCTAGAACGCCTTGCTCTCAAACACGTGGTATGAGACTCGAACTTGGACGAGGGGTTCACTATGTCTGGGAACGACGCCTCGGGTAGGAGGGCGAATGAGCAGGGTCCAACTCTTCTGGCGAGTTTTTCCTCATACAGAGCCAGACTCGCGGATGAGAAACGGTTCAGTACCCGATGGACATATTGCACGAGATGGGTTCATAGATGGTGGAACACCTCATACCAGATAGACACGCTCGACAAGCGTCTTGGCAAAGAGGCACTACACACCAGCGTGCCCGGCGACAGATAGGCTGTCACGGACTAGGCACCAAACCCGAAATAAAGGAATGACGAAAACGGATGTGCTGGACCTCGGACGTCCTGACCACAAGTGGCCAACCGGGGTGCAAATAGTCACAGTTCTACTGTGGAACTTGCTGCACAACGTACTTCACGCTCCCCTGTGGAAATCACACAATATATTCGTTGTGGTTATATGAGAGCGAACGCTGAAGAAGAAGAAACAGAAGTTCATGATATTCAAGCCGGTTTTTAAGCAGGAAGAGACTACATATTCAACATGAGGAACATAGAAATGAGGAACATATTCTACATTGAGAAATGTAGAGGATACTTACATATGTGTTTAGACCTACATATGTGTTTCATAGACTGCACCAAGGCATTTGATTGTGTTAAACATCACCAGCTATGGTCTATTATGGTAAGGCATGGGCTTCCCTGAAAATCTTGAACAACAAGCAGCAGTAAAAGTGGAGGGAGAAACATCTGGGTGGTTCTCTGTTCAAAGTGGAGTGAGACTGGTGTGCACTCTTTTCCCTTATCTTTTTAACATCTATGCAGAGAATATAATGAGAAATGTAAGAGAAGAACTAGAGGAAATTGAGTTTCATCCATTAAATATTGGTGGGTACAAGATTCCGGAAATAAGATATACAGATGACACAGTCCTCACTACACATCCTCACATCCTGATGGAATGTCTCTAGTCAATGAGGCCTGCTTGCCCAGTACAGAGAGACATTCAGAGCAACCATGATGAAGAAAACGTTCTGGAAAACATATATATATATATATATATATATACATATACACACACACACACACACACACACATATATGCCAATGTGTCTATTCTTTGTAGCTCAGGTTTGTCTTGGAGTCACATTCATCATTGCTATGGATTGTAGACTATATTTAAAATAGTTTCAAATAGCACAACAATCAACAATAATGGTATAGTCCAGAAAGAAATATGTATTATTGCAATTTTAATGGTGTTTAATCTGTTTAAATCTAATTTTGTGATGTATTCATATGGTTACTATTTTCTCAATTTGAGGTTATGCTATTTTTATGGTATTTGATTGTATAGAATGAAAAGTTTCACATCTGTCTCAAAATATGTTGCTGAAAGGTTAAAGCCACACAATCATAACCAAATGCAGTAACGGTTAGGCCTATAAGCCTACTGCTGGGAGCGTGATTACGTTGTGCCACCACTATGCGCCTTGTAGGCCTAGCACATCTGATTTCAGCATGCCTTGACAATTCGGATGGGCTACCCTAGACTGTGACAACTTTCCTATCTGTTGCCAGGCAGCGAATGTGTACTGACTCTACACCAAGACGGCTGTCCTTCACGTCTGTCCTGCACGTGCTCATCGGGTACTAAACATTTTCTCGTCCTCAAGCCTGGTTCCGGTTTAGGAAGAATATTGTCATTTTACACCATTCGCTTACCAGCTCATTAATAATCGCTTCACAATTTTGCATCATTTACATATATAGATGAATTTTACCCTCTCAACTATACTGCCTCCATAGTAAAGTCAGTAGAGCATGCATTGGGCCATAGATACAGTGTGTTTGGAGTTTGATTTTAAGAGGAATTGGCTTAAATGTTTTTTTTTAATTTTAAAATTTTAGGCATGCACAGATAAAAGGTCCTTGGTGCATTTGAATAATAATTCACGACAATCTTTTGTTGTTATTTTAAAGGTATTCCTTCAAATCAGTTGTAGGCCTATGCTATGTCATAGCGCTAGCATGTAGAAACTGAAACATATCACAGCCATAGCTAATTTATAAGAACAATATTTGCATCTATTCTATTTTTCTTTTGTTCTCCCCCTTAATATCAGAGGACACGAAATCCCAGAAATTAGGTATGCAGATGACACCACAATAATATCAAGGAGCCCCACAGATTTAGAAAAAATTATTATGTCAAACATCATAGCAAGGCACAAAACCTTTTCCTAAATGCAAAAAAGACAAATATAATGCATGTAAGCAGAAATGAAATTACATCTAAAATAGTCATCAAAAAGGAGCAACTAGAAAATGTAAACAATTTTGAAAATATAGGGTCAACCATCAACACCACAGGAGATTGCTTGGCAGAGATAAGAAAGAGATTAGCAATGGAGCTACAAAAAACATCGCAGATAAAAAATCTATGGCAAGGAACAAATAGAAAAACAAAGATAGAAATACTGGGAAGCTATACCTTTCCAGTGGCAACATAGTGTTGTGAGACGTGGGCAATGACATCAACAATGGAAAAGAAATTATCTGCATTCGAAGTAAAATGCTATAGAATGGTTCTAAGAACATCATACGCAGAAAAAAATAACTAATGCAGATGTGCACAAAGATCTGAACGTAGAAGAAGACTGGCTCCTCAAAACTATTAAAAAATATACATATTTCTAACATATTGAAAGACACAGTGGTTTGGAAAGATTAATCATGTAGGGGAAAGTTCCAGGAAAGAGAACAAGAGGCAGAACAAGACTACGATAGACACATGACATCGAAGACCTTCTGAATATGACACTGGAAGAAGTTGAGTGGCTTGCACAGAACCATGAGGTATTCAGAGTAGTAGTGAGGACAACGTTCTGCAAAGGACACGTCATATAGAGAGTTTTTTGTTCTTGCCAGGACAATGCCTGGCATTTCTTCTAGTCTATTATATATTAATGTATGGTTTAGAAAAAATGATAATGAACAAACAGCTAGGAGGCAGATTTGATGCCTTTGAGATATTGTTGATATATAGAAGAATAGGGAGAGCTTCATGAAAAGAGGAGAAAATATACAAATTGATTCTGATAACTTCATATGAAAAAAAGAACTATTAAAGGAAATACAAATGAAATAAATTAAATATTTTGGACATATTAAAGACCTTGTTCAACACTTTACTTGGTGCTAGAGTTGAGGAGGTGAGCAAGAGATAGGTAGAGATACAAGTGGGAGGGAAACATCATGAGATGGACATGATAGGACCTATAGTATAGCAGAGTGCACCATCAAGGCAAGATAAAGGACATTTGATGTTCATAGAAGAATACCTTCATTGAAGAGACAATACTTGACGATGAATACATTTATAAATTAGAAATTGCTTTCAATTTTTTTCAAACTCTACTAACATAAGCATAATTATTGGCAATAATTATAGTCTTTTGTTAATTTTTCAGATTCATCCCTAACTGCATTAACTTCTCTGCTCGCACGTCTGCTAACCAAACACAGGATATCATCATGTCAAAACTGGACAGGTAAGTATTATTTTTGTTTTACAGAGCTAGTTAGGCCGTCTGTCCTCATAACAAAATTTAAATTAGAAAATACAAAGGATTTTTCATTCTGTGGCTTACTTTATGAATAGACTAGCCTACTTCATACCTGTCAACCTGTTGAGACTGAAAACCATTAAAAAAGTTATGAAAAAACGCAATTGAGCATGAAAAACCGTAAAATCAAACACAATGGTGAGGGGGGGGGGGGGGCTCCATCCGTGCAAAAAAAAGGTCATTTGGGTTTTTTTACGGGTAGTTTGCCTTTGTTTAACATAGACAGTCATAGCGTGGGAAAATTATAGAGCACAAAGACTAGGCCTATGTATCTTTATGTAACTTTAATATGAAAAAATGGAAAAAAGAAATATGAAAAAAAATTAATGCAGAGAATGGATGCTTAGATCTGTTTGAAACTATAACAACTTGTTGGAGTGCTCTATAAAGCGTTCGACAATAATTTCAACTATCCATGAATAGCGCACATCATGCATTTATGATCAGCGGAGATCGTACAACTATGACCGGCACGGATCATGCATCTATGACTGGCAGAGATCGTGCATCTATGACCGCAGTGACAGCATGTTTTACACATGTTCATAAATTCTCAATCTACAGAATACACGTAATTGTATGTTTTCAATACAGTCATTAATGTTGGATGGATAAGCTACACACTGCTGCCAGTTTGGCCTCTCATAGTTAAGTCTAGTTGTCAGAAAATGCTAAAAAGTGAAAAGTGTGCAATATTGCCCCAGTCTACCCTATATCCTATAGTTTTGTATGAAATTGTAGTCCTATTTTATTTCCTTACTATTTTTGTAGACGGCGTAAAGGTGTATTTGGGCCACCAATGGGCAAGAAATCTGTAGTTTTTGTGGATGATTTGAACATGCCAGCCAAAGAAAAGTATGGTGCTCAACCTCCAATTGAACTTCTGAGACAATGGATTGATCATGGTCACTGGTATGACAGAAAAGACACATCTAAACTCTTCCTGAATGATGTGGTATGTCTGGAATGTTTTCTGTTTGAATTATCAATTAGATTCAAGATAAAGAGACGTGTGCCCTAAGTAATTAATTTTTAGAATATTCCGTCTGAAACTATGAATTTATTAGCTGCTTATCAGACTACTATTTGAAGTCACTTCAGGTGACTTCTAGTATAAATGTGGATAACTAAAAGTCTTTCCAATTGGCGTCTTGTATTTTACATAGGCCTAATACTAGATTTGTCACCTGTGTTAATGTATATTATCACTAATTATTTTTGTGAATAGACATGATGTTTAATATAAGTATCCTTCATCAATCATGATTTGTTTCCTGAACAGTGCATTCTCTGAAAGAATGATAAGGAACCTTCAGTTTCGTATATCAATGTATTCATTGCAACATTTTCTCTTCTCTTTTTTCACAATTTATTTTTACTCTTTGTATACATTTTTCTGATAAAAAAATTGCATAGAAAGGAAATATTTTTTGTGTGTGTGCTATTCGATAAACAGATTTTCTTCTGAAAACAATGGAAAATTATAAAAGTAACGTGTCTGGAATCATGCTTCATTACAATCTGAATAATCTAAGATATGCTGATGATGCATTTCTGATTGAAGGGAGCAAACAAGAACTGCAAGCCCTGTTAGACATGGTAATACAAGAAAGGGAAAACAAAGGTCTCAGTCTAAACAAGAAGAAAGTATAAATGATTATTGTTTTAAAGAAATACACACTGCCACAATGCAGTATTACTATCACTGATTCTATATTAACTCAAGTGGATAAAGTCAAGTATCTTGGAACCATTTTAACATCAGATGGCAGGTGCCCCAATTAGATCAAGAACAGGATAGCACAGGTCAAATAAACATTTTAAAAAAGACATAAAGGGAGAGAAAACAATATAATATAAGATAAACAATCAGAAATAGTTATAGGGGCCTACATTTTTTATGGGGACCAGTATTTTCTCGTCATAGAGAATAGCGTCAAATGCAGTTTTATGTTGCTGTTAGCCGTGATCTCCACATAAATTCTGCAAGATAATTTTCGAGGTGGAATCAAGATGTGCCACTGTGTTTTTTGTTTCTCCATTTGATGCTGCTCCACAGTTGTTCAATGTTCTGAGTGTGTACACATGATACTGGATCTACAAAATCTATACTCTATACTTAGAGGTCTTTAGATGACTTCTAATACTTTTTGGTTGTGCGTCCTGATATAGTCTACTTGGGCATTTTCCGCTGCTTGAAAGGGCACACCTCTCCAAAGGATCTCATCACCCACCTACCTACCAAAATTATACCAACTTGTCTTTAAAAAACTTCAAGAGGTCTTTAAACTTTAAACACCATAAGAGGTACCTTTTTTGCTAAACCAAACCAAAAATTGGACTGATGATTAACTTACAAATGTTAAAAACCAATACTTTCTAGTTCTCTTGTTGGATAACCCTTTCAAGGGTCAGTATAAATTATACACTAAATCTCGACTTTGTCTTCTATGACATGTAGGAGTGTCGTGGCAAAGCGATTTGGTACCAGCACTAAAATCACATCTTTTGTCTCTCAGTATAAGCCACTTTAGATCCATTGTTGTGGTAGAACTCAGCCCGCATTATTTTTCCATTTTGTGAGTAGCGACCACACACATACATTTCTCATAGAAATGAATTCCAATACAGCACACTGTTTTTACTTAGATTCAGTTTTTGTTCACAGTATTTTCTGACATTGTTTCAATAGATGAATAGTAGATGAAACAGCTTATATCGACAGCGATGGGTGAGAATTATAAAAATGAACATCTCAGCACACTAATTTCTTGTCAATGTGGTGCTGTGAGCTTTCACATGATTCTTCTAGCTGAATAGTACAGTTTCATTTTATGATCGAGACTGCAGAATTTAGAAACAGGTAGTATTTCTCTATCTTGTAGAAACATAGCTGCATCCTGCTCAGTTCTTGGAAGACTTATAGTGTTAACAGCCTTGCTTGTTTTCACCATGTTTGTGTTAGCAGGCATGTCTGTTTTGTAGCAGTGAGTTGTCATGCAATTGTCATGTATAGTGACCATCTAAATATTGGGATTAAAAACCTGATCTATGTGATGGCATCTACTGGTAAAGTACCAATAAAATATAATGTTTAAATTTAAAATATTAAAAAACGTTGAACATGAAATATGAACTTACCAAACTTCCGAATCAATAACTTCCACTCAAACTGTATCAGAATTTAGATACTCCAATTACAAACACAAATATGTATAGTATAGAGTCATAGTGCTTCAGTTGTATTTGTTATTTTAATAAAAATTGAAGCTGGTGCTCTTGTGATGTCATATTAGATCTACAACTTTAATCATCCATTTTTTCAGATTTTTTTACAAAATGGAGAAAAGTTGCAACACGAGGGTTAGTTATGTTGCCAGTAATTGCCAGGTGGATATTAATAAGTAATGTAACCAAAGTATATAAAATAGGTATACTTTCACGAAATGTAAATGTGTTTGAAAATATGTATAGAAAATATAAGGAAAAATGACATCACACACCACATATTTTCCAAACTTAATAATTTCAAAATTTCAAATTCATAACATTTCAAAATCATGCCAGACGTAATGTGCACATATTACACTTTCAATTGGAACCATCACTTTATGGATATAAAACCTGAAAATTATTAAATAAAACAAAAAATGTCAATGTCACTTTATTGACAGTCCATAATTTGTAATGGTATCATTGGATCGATTAAAAGATGCTATGTAGCCAATGAAGATTTAGATGTAGATTTAGGATTAGCATTTAGAATTTAGGACGTAAGACTTAGGATTTAGGGACTAGAATTAGAATTAAATAGGTAAATAGATAGATATATAGGTAGATTAGATTAGATTAGATTAGGTTAGGTTAGGTTAGGTTAGGGTTAGGGTTAGGTTAGGTTAGATTTGGTAACACTAAAATTATAGGCTACCCTTCTTATTGAATGCTGTATGTGCACCTTTTATTTGTGTAGAAAAGAAATACTCATGTAAATATTTACAGATACACAGATTATCACACGCAGAGACAATTCATTACATTAGAAAACAGTTATAAAAATAGTCCATATTTGAGCCATAGGCCTCTCTTTAAAAAAAAGTTCAATATTTTCATAGAAGTAGTTTTCTTTTCAAATAGCTCAGCTGTGTGGACATAAAGTTTGAAATTACATAATTTAGATTCTATAAGGTTTAATCTAAGTCTCAACACAACTAGCTTCACAATACAAATAATTTCTTGTTTTATCATGCAAGGAAGTTCAGATTCCATGCTCTGATTAATAGTCTTTCTAAGAAATATTTAAGCTAATCACACAACATCACTCATCTTGGCTGAAGAGACTGATCATTTTTCACTTTAGTGTAGGCCTATACTTTGATTCTTTGGTCAATGAAAATCACTGGTAAAGTTGGATCACCAAAGATAAATAACATTGTTTGGGATCCACAAAAGAATTATTTTAGAGAAGGACTTGGGTGAATGCGCTTTGTGGAAGCAGCCATTTGTAAACCACAACTAGATACTACTGATTTTTTTGGAAAATGTGTGACATTCCTTTGTTATACAAGTGCATTTTATGGGTATTGGTCCCTGATATCATTGTATCTACTTGTGGAAAAGTATTCCTTTGTTCATCAACATTATAAGACTAATGGGGAAAACTGGGATTCATCCTTCTAAAGTGACCATTTTACTTTAATCATGATTTTCTTTGGCTGTTGACACAAAATACACACAAAGTAACCAATGAAAATCACTGGAAAGTCAAATGTGTCGCATTAGAAGAATGATTCTGGATACTCCAGCAGGACTATAATTAATGAATGAGGTGGTTTGCTTATCTAGTTTCTGTCTAAGATGAAATCAGATATGTCTAAATGGGAGAATTGCTTCAATTTGCTACCAGGGAAAGGTGGGTGAGGTTTGCTATAAACCAAGAACCTGATATTTTAGCACAGCATACCTTGAGTCAATGTCCTTAATTGTTTATCATTCTTTTTTTGCAAAACAGATAAAAATGGATGAGGTGACCTTTTGATTGTTATTTGTAGAATTTTTGCTTACATGAAAGTTTCTTTAGGTTGATGCTCAGAACCAAAATAACATACACAAAAAAAGCATAATCAGAACAACTGATTCACAACATATTCATTTGAAATAAACACAGGCATCAGACAAGGCTGCAGACTATCACCACTTCTGTTCGTAACATACTTGGACAGGATAACTCAAGAAGCAGATTCAAGAAATGAATCCACCACTGCAGATAAACCAAATAAGCAACATAGCTCACTAAATGAACTGCTATTTGCAGATGATCATAGTTTGATATACAAATCTAAAGATAATTATGTCACACACACCTGCTCCATGCAACCTGCGAACAAACAACATGAAACTAAACGTTTAATAGAGAGATCGAAAACTTGATAGAGAGATTGAAACAAGATTTCAGAAAGTCAATGATGTGACTTAACAGCTATCATCAATACTCAAACACCCATCAATCTGCATGACTACGAAAATGGCAATTGGTAAACAGTATTTTTATACCAACTCTGTGTTACCACTGTCCAACATGGCCCTTAACAAATACAAAGGTCAGAAAAAAGTTTGGGAAATGAGATGTCTGAGGAAATGTATAAATGTCATCAGAAGACACCAACAGAGAAATAAAGATATCAGAAAAGAAATAAAGACCTTCTCAAGTCAAGATTACATCAAGGGTCTACATTGAGGTAATCAGTAGCCTAGTTGATAGTGAACTTGCTTACTGTCACCGGGTTAGAGCATGCCAAGTTCAAAACCAAGTCCAGACAAGAAAAACCTGGGTCGTGATTTCTTGCCTGATATGACTGCTCCTCCAGATGACGCAGCTATAAATGGGTACCGGGTGCATAAGTTAGGA
Organism: Meghimatium bilineatum; assembly: GCA_034231615.1. Lineage (NCBI taxonomy): Eukaryota > Metazoa > Mollusca > Gastropoda > Stylommatophora > Philomycidae > Meghimatium > Meghimatium bilineatum. The sequence continues at coordinate 57,558,952 of CM067321.1, read as the reverse complement.
AAGGTAAACACAGCAAGGAAGGAAGCTAGCTACCCCACCTAATAGTTGCTGTTGCTTAGTACATGAAGATTTATCTTTATCCCCGACAGCAGGTTGCTGCCATGAGGCCTACCTTTACCTTACATTGAGTGACAGCAAACGAGGTGGTTTAGCAACATCATAAGAATAGAAACAATGCAACAAACTTCATGCATACAACAGAAGAAAATCAAGCTACAAGGCATGAGGAAGACCTAGAACTTTATGAGTGAAGACAACCAAAGATACCTTAAAGAGGCAGGGGCTGACCATGGCAAATGCAACAAATGGTCAAAGACAGACAACTCCAACTTCTCCCCATGACACTTAATGTCACAAGGGAAAATTATAATAGAAAGATAGAGAAAAGTGGGGGTACTGTGTATTCTTACATATCCCCAGCAAAAAGCACTGTATATATATATATATATATATATATATATATATATATATATATATATATATATATATATATATATATATATATACTGGTGTCTACAAAGTCAATGTGCACTCATTTACATTGGTGGTAATGATACATCATATTAATAGTATTATTTAATACAGATCTGTGAGGCAGCAGTGCATAACCACTTAACGATTGTTAAATCATCATGAGCCAGTAATGATTTTAAAATATTTCAAGTTGAACTGGAAATTGAACCATTTATTAGCAGCATTTATAAAAAGCTTTGAGTTCTTTTAATTTTGTGTTGTTTTTAGCTTATGTTCCTAAGCTGTACAGTGCAACTGGTCAAATAAGTGTGGTTATTTTTCTTTTCCATATTTTGACATAAATTTCAGTTGAGTTTATACATTTTTGTTTTGCGCTCAGTCATTGTAATCCTAAAGGAAGAAACCGATGGATCTTTATCTGGCATGTACTTGAAATTAATGAAAACAGACTGCCACTATCTATCTATATATCTTTCCCTCCTCTTTTACTCTTTACAGGTGTTGAGGGAGATACAATGTTCTTGTTCTCGCTTTTTTGGCAGCATCAGATAATGTCATTTAGTGTTCATGTAATGCCTCTTTGATGTAGTCGATCCAGTGTACTCTAAGTCTACCCCTGGCTCTTCTTTCTGCTTCTCCTCTCTGTAGACTGCCACTACAAGCATTAAAATGGGAACCAGATAGCAAAAGAAATAGAGAAGACCAAGAGAGACTCTTTGCAGAAACAACCACCAAAGAGAATATAATGGGTCTCAATATGCAAGATTTATACACAGTAACATCATATCACTTGAATTGAAGAGCTCTGGTTGTCTCCTGTTTCTGTGCTATGTACCATATTTGGCTCTGAAGGAACATAAAATAGATAGAATCCTAAATGTCCAGATTATAGAGTTGTATTGGGTACATGCTTAGAAAACCAGTAAAAGATATAGCTGGAAAATGGAACCAGCAGAAAAACAGGGATATCCAGGATTTATTTCTATCCAGTGATAGAGATAAATGGAAAATTCTTGACCTTTATGCATCAAAGAATGTGTAAACACCATATGAAGCCCAAAATCTTTATTGATTGTTTGAATTCTAAATGTCTGTTTTCCAGTGGTTTACAAGTGCATATAATAAATTGAATCGCCTATGCAGTCATTATGAGTTGATGGTATCTATTATCTCCTGGGTACCACATGTATCTGGACATACTGGCATTTGTTAAAATGAAAGTGCAGAAGTCGTATCAAATAGTCTGTGAATTAAGAATTATATATGGATGATTGATGATGTATCTAGAATGTGATTGGGAGAATGTGGTATCTTAATGTGGCACAAGTTTGTGTACGAATGATGTATATGAGTAGCAGAATGGGGAATCTGTTTATAACCAGAGACTCACAGAAGCCATGAGCATGCATACACTTCAATATTTTCTGGAGAAGACTGAATACCTATGAGGTTGTCAGGAGTGCACTGACATCAGCTCAAAATCAATAATCACTCTCCTATGCTGATAGTGATGCTTTAAGTGCAACAAGCATATCCTTTATCTTCATGGAAGGTATGTTCACAAGGCCACTGATATTTGTCTTTCTGAAATTGTTCCTTTTTTCTTGTTGGATAGCTTTATGAGCAACAAATTGACTGCACATACCTATTCTTTATTGACCTCAAAATTAAGCCAGTGCAACAAATTTAAAAAAATTAATTGCCATGTGTGTTAACAGGCATTATTTTTAACATTAGTTTTTTACATATTATCACTTAGGCTAGTTTGTTACTTTAAAATGTTTGTATATATCTTTCACACTAGCTATTTGTCAGTGCAATGGGGCCACCTGGTGGTGGTCGAAATGATATCACGTCACGTTTCACCCGTCACCTCAATATCATATCCATTGATGAATTTGATGACAACATCATGACCAAAATATTCACTGCCATTACAGACTGGCACTTTGGGAATGGTTTTGAAGCGAGTTTTGTGAGAAATGGAAAGGTATGGACATAAAAACAGCATGAAAAGTGTTTTCTCATCTTCAATTCTGTCTCTTTTTATGGTTCACATGACTTGTAATGATCTTTTCTTAAATTTTATCTTAGTTTTCAAGTCTGCTTATTCATAATGACAATGGCTGTTGTATAATACCTGATGTCACTCAGTGTATGTATGTAAACCTCTTTCAGTTCTCTTTGACACCTTTTGAGAAAATAATTGTAAATATTGGAAGGTTATATATTGGAAATATAGCAAAGTTTTACATAAGGGGTACTGTAAATAAGAGATTAACAGGAGAATATAATTATAATAAGACCCATAACTCATCAGGATTGTAGGGGTGTGACACAGGAGACATCAGCACAAACAGCCCTCCAAACACCTCTATCCTCAGCCATTCAGTTAAGTAGAAAAATCACGCCCAGCCCATTTCTTGATGTTATAAATCCATGTTTTCTTTGCCCAAAATTCTACAGTGCAGTATCTGCACAAACAGGAGAATAGTAATGGCTAAAATCAATTTCAATAACATAAGAAAAATAATAATATTTTAATTTAAAAAAATAGAAGAATAGGGATAACTAACCTTATAAAAGAGAAGAAAGCAAAGAGGTTCTAACAACACTTTGTACGATAAAATCACTAATAAAGGATTTTGGAAATATTAAAAGACAATGATACCATGTTGGAGACCTTACTTGAGGATAGAGTTGAGGGGAGGTGAGTAAGAGGTTAGTTAGTTATTCCTCTAGGACCAAAGACGGCACATAGGGCAGATGTCATAGATTTCCATACGCATGTGGTTGCGTCTGTGGGTCTCACCAATGGCCCATTAGAAATATCACCATGCAACAGAAAACCTTAGTGGATGACATGCCGTTATATATTGGTTATCTTCTTAGAGAAGCTTCATGACACGTCATCTATACAACTATGCTTTTATTTTGTTGTTGAAATGTGTTTCATGTTTACCTGAATATATATGTATGCACTGCACCCTCTGTGGTTGGGAGGGAGAATTCTTTTGACTTGAACATTTGGTTTCATGCCTGGAGCAATAGAGAAGTTCAGCATAACCAGTAGTCAATTGGGGACAGGGACATTGTTTTCAAAGGTGTTTAGTCTTTGTTCTAAGTTTGATGTTGTTTTCCAACTTTCACGTATACGTTAATGTTGGAATTTTGCAGGAGTTGAAGATTTTGAGTTTTGTGTTGTTTCTTAATGTTTTTGAATGCCGGATATTTGATAATTTATTGAATACATTTGCAGCCAATGCAATATGGTTTAATATTTCTGTTGTTGAATATCCTGTTGTTGATATCTTACTACCAAGGTATGTGAAGTTGTTGACTATTTCAAGAGTGTTGTCGTTTAGTTTGATGTCCTTAGTTTGTTGGTAAGGTCAAATGTTTTTGTTTTAGATGTGTTGATTTCAAGCCCAAGTTGTGCAGTGAATAGTTGAAGACGATTTCTTTTATCTTTGGCATCTTCATGAAATGAGTTAAGTAACGCTAGATCGTCTGCGAAGTCGAGATCTTCAAGACTTTTATTTTCAATCCATTCAATACCACGATTTTTATCAGCTGTGCAATTTCGCATGACCCAATCCATTGTAATAATAAATAACATCAATGACATGACACATCCTTTGTTCACTCCTGTATTTACTGGGAACCATTCAGAATTGCCAGCTTCTGTTCTTACACAGCATCATGAGTCATCATATAATGCTTTTATAATTTTCACGTATTTAAGTTGGATTTCAAGAATGTACCAGAGTGAGGGTCTATGTATACTATCAAAGGCCTTTTGGAAGTCAACAAAGTCTATAATTAGCTGTGATTGGTGTTCTACTGATTCTTCTATTATTGTCCTGAGTGTAAATATTTGGTCAACACATGACCTTTTTGGTCTAAATCCTGCCTGTTCCTCTCTTAATCTTTTGTCTATTGATATTTTAATTCTTTCCAGTACTATACTACATAATTTTTTCCCCGGAATTGAGAGTAATGTAATGCCTCTCCAGTTGTTGCAATTGGTTAGGTCTCCTTTTTTGGGGAATTTGAAAATAATCCCTTCCTTTCATTGTGCTGGTGGTGTTTATTTCAGCCAGATTTCATTGAACAGTTGTAATTAGTGTTGCAGGGTATTTTCATCTGCTGCTTTTAACATTTCTTAATAATAACACAGGCCAAATCAGCATTTTAACTGATTCCGGCCGGAATATTTTTAGCGTTTAAACGTAATTACATTTTGTTCGATTTTTGTGTGTGCACATGCATCACGGAAACAAGAAATACTACTTCTAATATATTTACATTATAATGTAATATATATATTTCGAAACAGAAATGGACAGAGAATGTGATTATCATAAGATCATTTTGAAAAAAAAATTATGTTAATATATAAAAATTATTTTAGACAGAAAAGAAAATATGTAAATGACAAATAAATATTATTTTAGATATGATATTTGACCTTACCGCATTTTGAATCAATAAATTCCATTCAAACTGTATCATTTCTGTAGATAATCCAATTACGAACACAATAATGTATAATATATATATGCATAGTGCGTCAAAAATTTATTATTCAGAAAGAATTTTTACATCTATCAAAAACAGTAGACTTAACTTTACACGAAACTCAAATGAAAATATGGCTAATTTTTCTTACAAAATGGCGTAAATTTGCAAACACGATGCTAGAAGCATTTGCCAGATTGGATTTCATAATAAATGAGACCAAAGTAAATAAAATAGTTATTATTTTATGAAAACAAGTAAATTGGAAAATATATATGAAACATATAAGGAAAAATGACATCACAGACCCCCATTATCAAAACTTATCAATAACTTAACAAAATTGATATCAATACACATAAAAATCATGCAAGAAGTAATGTAGACATATTACACTTTATTTTGGAAACATTCATATGTTGATATAAATACCGAAAAAAACAACATGCATGTCATTGGAGTATGACTTATAGAAGTCTTTTCGGCCAGAAGACATAAGGTTTACTGACTTGTATAAGTCTCCCCGGCTGGAATCAGTTAAAAAAGGTGCAAAGGGAGAGAACACAATATAATACAAGAGAAACAATCAAAAATAGTTACACCTTTGAAAACATTGAACAGTTGTAATAAGTGTTGCAGGGTATTTTCATTCCCTGCTTTTAACATTTCTGCGGAGGTCTAGTCATTTTCAGCTGCTTTGTTGTTTTTAAGCTTTTTTATGGCTGGTTGCAGTTCTTTTGTTTGTGAATTATACCTGGTGTCTAGGGAAGGTATTTTCTCTGTTATACTTGTAGAGATTATTGGTTATGGTCTGTTTAGTATCTCTTTAAAGAATTCAGCCCACCTGTCTTTTTTGTCTTCATCAGATGTTAATAACTGTCCATGTTTGTTTTTAATTGCACTATTTGTTGTTGGTGCATGGTTATAGAGTTGTTTCATTATATGAAATAGTGCTTTGCTTTTTCCAGTTATTGCTGCTGTCTCTGCTTCAGTAGCTAGGTCATTAATAAAGTTTCATTTGCCTTTTCTTGTGCTGTTTTTTACCTCTTTATCCAGCATTCTATATTTCTATTTGTTACGATTTTTCGAGAGTAGGTTTTCTGAAGATAGTACACATCACAGCTACTATGGGTTTAATCCACTTATTTCTTTACGTTATAAATTTCCATAGTTAAGAGTTGAAACACAGACTGTGTTTGGTGATGGAACAGACCATGGTCATCACATGCAGATGAGGCAAGTGTGTGAGAAATGCACAGGTGAAGTTCCAGACTCAGAATGTGTTTGGCAACAATGCAGGAAAAAAGGACCTCATCTATTTAGATGAAGCATAGGGCACAGTTGGCAATGAGCTTGTCTTTCTACGTCAGGAATGGTTCACTGACTGTGAAGCACCTGATACAAAGATAAATGTATAGTGAGTGAGCCAAGAAAAATACCAGCTCGTCTTGTCACATACATCCCCTCTGAGTAGAATGCTTCTTTGCTAGGCACTGCATTATATTGAAAGATGGTCTCCTAGGTATAAAAAATAAGGTATAGTGAAATCACCCCTCTGCACATAGGAAACAAGCAAATCACTCATATTTCCTGGGGTTGTGAACAAACAAACAAATATGTTTAAAAGTGTAACAGGACACTTGATAAATTAGAAACAAAGAAAATTGTTGCTTTAAAATGAAATATATTCCGCCGAAGACAGATGTGTCAGGCCATTGGCGCAAATAAAATGGCGACACAACGCATTTCCATTCTCTGGACTACATCCTGCTAGAAATATAGTAGGACAATGGTCTTGCTACAAGGGAGATCCAGCAGGAGTTTGAGAATGAACGATGAAGAAGAAGAAATGAAATATCACAAAAAGATTTTAAGAATTCAATGAAAAAATATGAAACAAGAAGTAATAACAACATTAAAAGTTGAAGAATGTTAGCTAGATCCTAAAAAACATTATAATAAAAATTCTGAGGATTTTTTGCAATATAAAGACACATTCCAGCATTGAAAAATTAATAGTTTAAGGCATGGTTACTGGTAGCAGAGAAAATGTCTTGGCCACCAAGAATGAGAGGATCAAGAAAGATAACATACTGTTCTAATATTATATTGTTCAGGAATCATATCATATTGCCCTTGCCTGTGGCATATCAACTCACCCAGAATCAGGAGTTCAGAACACACATTTATAAAGAAGACTATGTTCTGGAAAGAATATGTCAATTGAGTAATGTGTAAAAGTTGACAGCACTAAGAAACACTCATCATAATCAGTTTAAAGTTTAGTTTTTTTTTGTGAATGGCATACTTCTGGATTTTCATTAAAAATGTGTGCAAAGTCTTATCTTGTATCTCTTCTGATGCCATGCAAAATTAATCTCTACAGCTGTTGGTATCAGCTACAATGGGTGTGTATAAGGATGCTATTGCAAATTTTCTACCAACACCCTCAAAGTCCCACTACATATTCAATCTCCGAGACTTTTCTCGTGTAATTCGTGGTGTCTTGTTAATGCCAGCAACTGAGATGACTGACATGGAGAAGCTAATGAAACTGTGGATACATGAAGTGTACAGGGTGTTTTATGATCGGCTTATTGATGATGATGACAGGTATTGTGTTGATCTCTTATTGATATTGTATTATATGCTGTAGACTTAATGAGCAGAATATCTGAGCTTAGTAATCTGCTCATGAACAATTAAATCAAACCTGAAAATATGTTAGACTGGTAGAAGTCTTAAAAGTTCACATGTGTCAATCGTAAGTTCTCTCACATCTTCAGGTTTCAAAGGCTTCTTCAAAATCTAGTATCTTTTTTAATTTTTATGCTTGTCTCTGCTATGTCTTCCTGGAACTATGCCTTTCATTACTTTCTCTAAATTGCTGTAATATTTAATGTGGATATAGTATTTAAATTTCTGGGACATAATATTGCTAACCAACACATACAAGAGAAACTTAATAAATGTTGTTACATGTCAACAAGAATATCTCATGGATGTGGTCAAACATCGCAAACTTGTGTGGTTGCTCATGTCATGAGAAATAATTTCCTTTCCAAAACTGTCCTGCTGGAGACAGTTGAGGGTGAAAGAAGAAGAGGAGGGAAAAAGAAAGTATGGATTGATAATTTTAAGAACTAGACAGGATTATGGTTCTCCACACTTAACAAGGAACTAAGAAAAGAGAGGAATGGCAGAAATTTTGTATTGATGTTTCCAGAGGGGTACTACCATGACCCTGAGGAGTTTAACACATGATGATGATTGTTATTGAACCGGTTTTTTGTGTGTGTTAGCTCTTTAAGATTTTAAATCTTCTTCGTTGTGCAGAATGTTTTGTAAAATTGTATCAAAAGATATGTCATACTTCATCTTTTGCCTGTTATTCTATAAAGTTTAATTGTTTCGCTACATAGTTTTTTTTTAGTTTTACTATCATTTTTATTGATAATTTTGTTTTATACATCTACACACCTAGGTTTTTTTTTAAATAATAATTATAATTATATATATATATATATATATATATATATATATATATATATATATATATATATATATATATATTTATATAAAATAAAAGATAAAAACAGAGTGAACCAATAGGCACTTATGTGGATACCAGTCGGGAAAAGAAAATGAGGAAGATCAAAAACTGCTCTAAAAACACTATACTTAAATACTTAAAGAAGAGGAAAAAATGGGCTGCAAGTCAATACAAGAACTAAAACTGCAGGCAGCAGACTAAATCACTTGGAGAATCAAAACCTCTGCCCTGTGTGCCACCTATGGCACAAAAGGAACAAACTAATATACTTCAAAAAAATAAAGTTTAAGTAAAGGAGAATATGATTGTATAACAGATAGTTTAATTTCAATGTTTACATAAAAAAAAATTAAGTGTATTGTATATACACACATAATGTTGTAACATGACATTTGTATTTACCAAACTATAAAAATATTAACTCGATAGTGGCATCATTGTGTAGATTATCCAATTATGAACACATAAACATGTAATATATGTGGACATTGAAAACGATTGCATTAGAATTAGTGTTTAGGGTTAAGGATTAGAATTAGTGTTTAGTATTTAGAATTAGGGTAAATTATTAGTATATAGAATAGCGTGAATATTCATGGAGTTCATTTCTGGAATTTTAAAAGTGTATCCCGTAGAGAAAGCTGAATAAGGCGAGTGTTTTGTTTTATTCACATTGGTACAGTTTATAAACCCTGCGGATTATTGATGTTACAGGGAAATCTATGATGTCAGCTAGTTAAAAATTTAAACAGTGTGCTATTTATAGCACAGTGAAGAACTAATCTTTACTTTTACCAGAAAAATATTCATTAGATCCAAAATATTATTTTAACAATTCATGTTCTAATTGTGGACGAAATACATCTTTTAAATATATGCAAATATTTCTGAGAGAGGCCAGGTTAGATTTTAGATAACAAATATAAGCAAATAAAAAAAATTGTTATAGGACTTCACACTATCATACATGTCAAACTGTTGAGACTGAAAACCATAAAATAAGTTATGAAAAACCATAATTGAGCATGAAAAACCGTAAAATCATACACAATTGTGAGGGGTGCTCCATCCATGCAAAAAAAAAAAAAAGGTCATTTGGTTGGGTTTGGAGGGGTGGCCAATAAAAAAGACATGAAAAGGTAGATGCATGGCATGAGACAAATAAATTTCATACTGAGTACATTGAAAAAAAATGAAAAGGCAAAACAGTGCTAGAGGGCAGTGGCAACTGCAAATAGAAAGTGAAAAGTTCCTAGGAAAGGGGAATTACAAGCTTTGTTAGCTCGAGATGAGCTTCTAGTTACCTGTACTCCTTATAGGCAGAGACACAGACCCAATCATGGGAGCTCGGAAAAGCAAGAAGACATGGCCTAACTCTAATGTTGAGCCTTCCTAAACCGGAAACATGCTCGCGAAGAGAAAGGGTTCCATACCCGATAGGCTCAGGCAAAAAAGGGACAAAGATGGCAGCCCTGGCCCAACTCTACTGTCAAGCTTTCCTATACCGGAAATACACTTGCAGAGAGAAAGGGTTCCGTACACGATGGGCACAAAAGGACAACGATTTTAACCCTGGTCCTACTCTACTGTCAGGTTTTCCTATATCGGAAATACACTTGCAGAGAGAAAGGGTTCAGTACCCGATGGGCTCAGGCGCTATTGGGACACGGCCACTCAGCTCGAGAACACCTTGCTCTCAAACGTGTGATGTGAAACTCAAACTTGGGTGAGGGTTTCATGATGTCGGTGAGCGACACCTCGGCTAATAAGGCAAAAGAGCCAGGGTCCAACTCTTCTGTTGAGTTTTTCCTCTTAAGGAACCAGGCTCACGGATGAGAAACGGTTCAGTACCCGATGGGCACAGTACGTCCAATTACTCGAGGCAAGTTCACAGACGGAGGAACACCTCGTGCGAGACAGACGTGAGCAACAATTGTCTGGGCGAAGAGTCACACACCTGTGTGCCTGGCAACAGATAGGGAGGCTGTCACAGGCTAGGGTAGCCCACCTGAATTATCAAGGCATGCCGAAATTTGATGTGTTAGACCTATAAGGCGCATAACGGTGGCACAACGTAATCACGCTCCCGGTGGAAATCGCACGGATATCCGTGCTGGTTACAATGGAGCGAACGCAAAACAAACAAACAAACAACTATAATGTAAGTTTGTTTTTCATGGGTCTCTATCTAATTTTTTTCCAAACTTTTACTCCTTGTCTGCTGTTATCATTACTGTCCTGTTTTTTACATATTTAAAATGAAACATATATTGTATTGTTAAATTATTAAGCACGTTACCTTGTTAAGATATTTTGTTTTTTCATGATCTCCACCAGTAATAGATGCACAATTTTCGCCGATCATAGATGCACTGTCTCCGCCGGTAATATATGCAACGATCCCCGCCATTCATAGATGCACAATCTCTGCCGCTTATAGATACACGCTCTTTACCGTTCATAGATTCACGATCTCCGCTATTCATAGATGCACAATCCCCGTGACTCATTGGTGCACAATCCCTGCCATTCATAGATGCACGATCTATGTCGTTCATGGATGCACAATCTCTGCCGTTCATAGATGCACGATTCGCCGTACATAGGCCTCATGTTTGTGTTCTATAATTTTTCAATTATTTTGCAGTTTTTGTCATTTCTCCGGTGTTTGCGTACTTATTTGTTACTCATTTTTGCCTCCGTCATCTTGCCCCAAAATAGGGCAAGATGAGTTTTTGTTTTTACATATGTTAGAAAATTCTCATTATACTGTCTACACATAGATGTATATTTTTAATGACGTCACAAATGTAAGATGGATGGATAAGCTATAAACTGATAGTAGTTTGGTCTCTCATAATTAAGTCTAGTTGTCAGAATACGCTAAAATGTGAAAAGAGCGCCATCATGCCCCTGACTACCCTATCTTTAAAGTATGAAATTGTATTTTTTCAAATGATCCATGTTTTTTAACATTCAGGAACATGTTTTTCAAGATTGTGAGAAACAATTGCCAGGACAGCTTTAAGCAGAATATTGACAAAGTTCTTGGTCACTTGTCAAAGAGTGGAAAAGTTGTGGACACAGATGTTCGCAGTTTATTCTTTGGTGACTTTTTTAACCCAGAAAATAGAGTTTACACTGAGATTGTTGACCTCAAGCAGCTTACAGTTGTCATGGAACAGTAAGGCTTATTGTATGGTTTCATTCTTCAATGTTACTATTTATTTGTTTACTAGAAATTTGTATGCTGTTGTTTTTTAAAGTTGTGTTGCTGGTTATACTTATAAACCACTGGATTGTGTTTTCTTCCAACCATGTCACTAATGTGAGGTTTGATCACTATTTGCTGTAATAATTTCACTGCCATTTGTTAAATTGTTAAATAATATATGTTATATTCATAGCTAAAGATATATTCCTATATACAAGATCTTTACAGCTGACAGGAATTGAACCAGGTCTGTACAGACCTGGTTCAATTCCCGTCAGCTGTAAGAATTATTTTCATTTATTTCCATGCTTCCTACTTGAATTTACTTATACAATATCTTTAACAGATTATCATAAAATATTAGGAACCAATGTTATTGGATAAATTATGATGTAACACTCTTTAATGCTTTGAATCCTGGTCACCTAACCACTTAAACTCCATTTCCCTAGGCTCTTGAGCAGGAAACATGCAAGAAGTGTAAATATGTAGAAAGAGCTACTAAATTTATTGCACACACAATATAAAAATTACTACCATTACTACATAACTTCAGATGTTAATGGTGGTCTAAATACTTTAGTAGTAAAACAATCTGTATTTAATTTGTGTGATAAGGTCTACTATGTAAGACAAACTGAAACCCATATTCATAACTCTTTTCATTTGGAATTATTTTCCTCATTTCTGTTTATTTTAAACTACTAAATGTCAATAAAATCAAAACTCAGTAACAAAAGAATGATCAATTTACTCACCAAGATATATATTCATGACTACATTATACCCATCGAGGCTAGCTCCTTGAAGTGAAGATGGGACTTAATCCAGCCAACAGAGGCTGAAAATTAAGACTGGTTGGACCTTCCCATAAAATTAGCAGGACCAGAGTCCAGCCCAAACAAGCACATGTGCTTTAGTCAAAGATACCAGGCTGAGAAGCACACCAGGAGCCATAGTATCATACAATCCGCCTATTTAACATGACAGCAAGACAAAATTACTTGCTTTACATATAAGTTAAACTGTGAACAAGAAGCAGAAGAGGCTACATTATGGTAGCTAATGATTCCAGAAGCTCCTCAATTGCATTTAATAACATTATCTATGCATTTCAACTGTCACCAGGAAGGAATCTAGTGTAGATGTTCTAAATTGATTGAAAATATTCACAGAAATTTATACATAATGCACATTGAAAGTGAAAGACACAAAATATTCTTTTTTAATAAATATCTATTAATATTTCATGAAATAATCACAGTATATGTCAACATGATTACAAAAACATTTGCATATTATAAAAACATACAACAATTCTACAAGGACTTGAACACAGCTCTGAAACAATGCAAACAATACGCAGTAAATATTGTCATGGGTGATATGTGTGCTAAGGTAAGGGACAGCCAAGACAAGGATGTTACTGGCAGATTTGGATTAAGCACCGCCAGAAATGAAAGAGGTGAGGTACTTGTAGATTGGACAAGAAATTATAATATGGTGATAGGAAACACATTCTTTGCCCATCATCAAGATGACTATGGACATAGAAAAGCCCATATAATAAGACACACAATCAAATAGATTACATCATAATAAATAAAAGATTCAGAAATGTATTGAAGTCTGTTAAAACACGTTCAAGCGAAGATTGCAAGTGACCATGTTCGAGTAGTGGGAAAGATTAATATTAGGTTAAAGAGATTAAAAGTTTCTAGGGCAGATAACACACCTAATGTGAATATGCTGACAAAGAACACAGAATTACAAGAACAGTATAACTTAACAATTCAAAATAGGTACATATGCAAGATTCTTTTTTAAAAGAACAAAGGGATGACTATAACCATCCCTGCCAAAGTAAGATGAAAACAGGCGGTTTTATACGTAATATGCTCACAGTGTTTGTTGTGATCGACTGATGGTACATTTTGTGAACCATATCACTCCGAGTCTAAATCGAGGCCCACTGACCATACAATTGCAATTTGAGCACTTAAAGAGAGATAAGAGAGACCTAAAATTGTCATTGGTCATTCAGGGGAAACTAGCTAGAAATTCCACAGGTACTTCCACATGTTTATGTACCTAATATGTTTTCAAATAAATATTTTCGTCCAGTCTTTTACAATCATTGACATATTTTTTTAATGACACAAGGGCGGCACATTATGATTCCGCCCCAGGCGCCATTGACCCACGCTACGCCAGTGATTGAAGAATACAAGATGAACAAAACAATTAAACATAAATGCAAGTCTAAAGAGGATTGGTTAAACACAAAGTACAGTGAAATAGAAAAATATTATCATTGAAATACAAGTTATACACATTTACAAATAAAGGAGTTAACAGGAAGAGGGCAGGCTCACAAGACTGGGTGTCTGAAATCTAAGCAGGAGCACATACTAATAGAAGAAAATTAAATCATGCACAGATGAGAAGAATATATTAAAGAACTGTACGAACTTATCACAAACATTTTAATGACATCTACAACAGTGGCATCACAAAATTAGACATCACAAAAATCATTGGAGGCAGCGGAAATGTGGTTTATTTGAAGAATGTTACACATTCCTAGGACAGCAAAGATTACTAATGAAGAATGTCTTAGAAGAATGTATGTGAAAGCATTATTGATAATATAAGAAAAAGACAGTCAACATTTATTGGGCACATAATGAGAAGAGGAGTCATTGAGAATATAGTGACAACAGGAAAGATAGAAGGGAAAAGATCAAGGAGAAGACTGAGAGAAATGATATTTTGGACAGTTTGACTAAATGGCTTCGATTGACGACACCAACAGAGATGATGACATATATGAGAGATCGATGTACATCGAGAAATATGATCGCCAATGCCATTCCGCACAGCACTTGATGATGATGACAACAGTGGCTATATTCCATCTGATGTGCTACAATCAATTTTCAATGCCCTACCAAAGAAACCTGGTGTAGTAGATTGCGAAGACCACAGAAAAATCAGCCTTATGAGACAGATGACGAAAATTCTGCTGTGCATAATAATGAGGAGTACAAGTGGAAAAATAAAACCAGAGATAGCCAAAGAACAATGCGGATTCGTAGAAGGAAAGGCACAAGAAATGCCCTATATATAATAAGAACATTAATAGAGAGGGCCATAGAAATACAAGACCTTTATCTGTGCTACATAGATTACAACAAAGAATTTGACAACGTGAAGTATGCAGAGACTATAAAACTGCTAGAAAATCTTAATGTTGAAGGGAAAGATCTAAGATCGGTAAGAAATATGTATTGGAAACAAATGGCTGTGATGAGAGCTAACAACACTATTGGTAGATTTCAAAAGACAGAAAGGGGTGTCAGGCAAGGTTGTGTAATGTCACCGGGTCTTTTCTCCCTGTATACAGAATACATTATACGAATATAGAAGATATGCCAGAAATAAAAGTGGGAGGATACAATATAAATAACTTGAGATATGCTGACGACACAGTACTGATTATGGGAAGCGAACAGGAATTACAAGCCCTGTTAGATAAAGTAGTGAGAGAAAGTGAAAACAAAGGCCTCAGTTTAAACAAGAAGAAAACAGAAATAATGATTGTCTCGAAGAGACATACACCACCAAGATGTAACATAATAATTAACGACACAAAATTAACGCAAGTTGAAAAAGTGAAACATCTTGGCACCCTGTTAACATCAGAAGGTAGATGCTCAAGTAAGATAAAGAGCCGAACAGCACAAGCCAAATCAGCTTTCCAAAAAATGTGCAATGGAAAACTATCAATGCAGACCCAAATTCGAGTGCTGAGATATTATATCGAACCAATTCTTTTTTATGGATGTGAAGCATGGATTGTAAACACAAAAATTCAAAGTGAATTAGAGGCTACTGAGATGTGGTTTCTGAGAAGAATGATGAAAATACCATGGACAGCTAAGAAAACTAATGCAGAGGTTCCCATTGATGCTGGCGTAAAAAGATCAAGCATATCAAACATTAGGGGCAGACAGTCAAGATTTCTAGGACATGTGCTGAGAAGAACACTGCTTGAACACTTAATAACCACTGAAAAGATCAAGGGGAGAAGAGACAGGGGATGACAAAGAGAAAAATTTCTAGATGGACTAGTATTGTGGCACTGTAGAAGTTCACCAACTAAGCATATTGACAACACAAGAGACAGAAAGTCATGGAGAAACAGGATCGCCTGTGCCATTCGGCATGGCACTTGATTGATTGATTATAATAACTACATGTATTTGATTCTGTAGTATCAATTTTTCAGAAAAATATATTAAGTTAAACTTTATTTTAACTTTCACCACTAATAGATGGATCACAGCCTCATTTCATTATTATATTTAAAGACTATCAGAAAATTCATGACACGATTTTTATATAAATATGTGTCAGAACAAGGAATTAGTTGTATGGAATTAAAAACAAGTGAATCCTTGTTTACAGATTAACATGTCTACACAGCAAGTCCAATTTTCTTAATAATTGCAACTGTATTTGAAAGCCCCTCAAGGCTTTCTTACAGCTTTCTGTGGATATCTGTCTGTGTGGACCAGTGCTCCACCCTTAACTGGTATAGTGTAAATGCCATTTTGCAGGATATGTTCCATGGTCTGTGCTGCCTACCCATATAGACACAGAGGTGATGGAGTCTTAGTCTCTTTAATGGCTGTTTAGTCTATTGGATCCATGCTGATGCAGAAGATGATAATTCTCAACTCGGTCAAAATAGTGATATTTGTCTTTAATATGGTTGATTTCCTACTAGCTTTGAGTATGGTCCTTTTTTCCTGGTAGGTGATTTCTTGGTATTTTTGTTCCTGTTCATTCTTTTGCTAGAATATCTGTCATTGTATTTTCTGGTATGCCACAGTAGGATGGTATTCTCTGTAGTACTACCCTTCTGTAGATGTTCTCATTTCTAATTACTTCCTTCAAGCCTGGCAGTTTATAACTCTCAAAGATTTTTAGGACAGACATTACATCAGTAAGAAAAGTGCTTATGTAAAACACAGGGTTTTAAACATTCCACTTATGACAAAAATTAGACAAAAATGACTATCACTAAAACTAGGGGGTTATGGTGTGTAAACAAGAAAACATACAAATTACAATACACAAAATATTTTCAATGTTTCGACCAAAAGACCTTTATCAAGATACGCACAGTACATCAAAAGATGATGAATAGAATTAACACAACACACAAACGTGTCCAACAGAAATATGGAAGTGTTTTTTATGAAATACATTGCGATCATTTGTCGTCTTTTGATGTTTTGTGTTTATCTTGATAAAGACCTTTTGGTCAAAACATTGAAAATGTTTTGTGTATTGTAATTTGTATGTTTTCTTGTTTACACATCATAACCACCTAGTTTTAGTGGTAGTCCATTGTGTCTAAGTGGAACATTCTAAAAACCTGTGTTTTACTTAAGTACTATCATTGTTACATTTCACGCAGTATTACCTTATATTGATCATCAGTAAGAAACACCATTTGACACTGGCTTGTTATATTTTTATGTGTATCTGCAACAATGCTTAGGTGGCAGGCTTGATTTTTATCACTTCATCTCCAGATATGCTGCGTTAATGAAAATTCAGGCCTCCCACTGTATTCCCCAATATAGAAGTATCAAGGATTTATTAATGAAGAAAACTCATATATTATATTTTTATTATATATTATACTATTCATTTTAAATATAATATAAGGTGTCATTTACTCATGTCACATCTGAAGCAAGCTTGTTTATGTTTATGTGTTACCGGGTATTTTTGTTTACAAGTAGGTCTAATTTGGTCATTGTAAGTGCTTTCTGGCACTGACTAATTTAAACGTCAGTGGTTCTCGAGGAGTTTTAACACCCATGTAGCTTGTGTGTGTTGTTGTTGTCTGTGTGTCAATCGACCGGTAATATTCATAGTACATCCATATTCATAGGGGGTCACATAGCGCAGTGATTAGTGCACTGACTTTGTGTATGAAGGGTTTCAGGTTCAGTCCTCAATTGAGATGGAAATGTTTTCAGATCACAGCGGCTCTTGGGTTGACCTAGACTTAATTGGGTACCGGTTTAATCCCAGAAGTAATGACTACGAGAGAGAGAGGAAAGGCTACCACCCTCATATAGCAGAGCCACTGAAATGTGAAATTGCTAACATCTCACACCACTGTGGCATTAATAATTGCTATGAGTTAACATTTTACTATGCAAAAATTGGCGTACTTTGTTTCAGTTTTGAACATCACAGTTTTTGTTGTTGTATAGTTCACTAGAAAATGATTTGCTGCATGTTGAATCTTCTTACCTGCATGATGGTTGCCAACACATTAATTCACTATGTGTGTAACATTGCTGCATTCACTAACATTTACAGTTATTTAGAGGAGTTCAATATTGTAAGCAAGGCTCCCATGAAATTAGTCATGTTCAAGTTTGCCATTGAGCATGTATCTAGAGTCAGCCGTGTTCTCCTGCAGGATAATGGACATGCTCTTCTAGTCGGTGAGTGGCTGGAAGTGTTAAGAATGCTTAGTCTTCCATAGTACTTACATAAAACACAGGTTTTTAGAATGTTCCACTTAGACATGATGGACTATCACTAAAACTATTACCTTATATTGATTGGTCTCCCATGTGTGCCATGATTTTATTTGCTGTGTACACAGTTTTTAAGTACAACGATTACAGCAGATTGAAGAAGTTCAACAGAAATAAGAAGCAGAATAGGACAGACAAAAACAACATTCAGAAAAATGAAAAATATATTGTGTAATATGATCTTGTCATTAGAGGTGAGAAAGAGAGTTCTGCAGTGCTATATAACACCTATACTAACATATGAATGTGAGTCTTTGATAATAAACAAACTGGAAAGTGGGAAATTATAGGCAATAGAGATGTGGTTCTGTAGAAGAGTGCTGAGAATACCATGGACTGCCAGAAAAACTAATGTAGAGGTGTTGAAAAAGACAAAACCAAAACAGACCTTAATCAATAATATAAGAAAAAGACAAACTTCATTTTTTGGCCTCTTCATGAGACAGGGAGCTTTGGAGAACATATTCACAAAATGCAAGGTTGAAGGCAACAGAGACAGAGGATGACAACGTGAAAAAATATTTACTGTTTGACAAACTGACATGGCAGGGAAACAACAATGATCTTGATACATAATACTGGAGATAGAGAGCTGTGGAGAGCCATGATCGCCTACGCCAGCCAGCATGGCACCTGATGATGATGATGACACAATTTTTAATAGTTACTGATCTCTAGCATACCTCAGTTAAAACTATAATAATTTATGTCTTGTAGACTTAATTCTGGTTTATAGTCACCATCATATTTAGAAACAAAAAAAGAAAACATTAGCTTGCAGATAATGCTAGAATGTTTAGAGTAAAAATTATCAACATTCTCTGCTTGTTTACTTTATTGGGTTCTGGCAACAAACTTAAGATTTTACAGAGAATAAAGTAAATCATATTGAAAATCAACTAACTTTTAAAAAACATATCATCTTACAAATAGCACTAAACTGTATAAAGAATATCTTATTTCAGCTATTAATTGTATAAAGAATGTCATATTACAGATAGCACTAACATATATGGTTGTGTGTTTGGTTTATTCCCAGGAATGATGATATTTGGAAGTGAATCTTAGACAATATAATAATATGCAGGCCAAAGAAATGAAATTTTACTGCAAAATTCTCAGTAGACATCTAAGAAGTCTAATGTGGATGTACTCAGTGAGGTCTATTATGTGGGCATACTTTGTGAAGATAGTGATTGGAAGACATTATGTGGGCATACTTTGTGAAGATAGTGATTGGAAGACATTATGTGGGCATACTTTGTGAAGATAGTGATTGGAAGACATTATGACTGCTTTGAATACAGAAAGAGATGATCTTGTATAGCTCAACATAATAGCATAGAAGTGTATCAAACACAGAATTTACATTAAAACTGGGAACAGAATATTATGAAAATCCATGATTGACTATACTATACCATCAGTATATGGCATCTAAAGAAATATTCAAGGATGAATGCCTTTGTTGTTTCTCAGTGTTTGTTCTCATGTTGTTGTTTGTTTGTTTGAGAATCCCAGGAATTGTGAGCGATTAGCTCTTACTTAATATGTGCATTGCAGTAGTTTCTGAGCTCTCTTTCATGCCCAGGAGACTTCAGCTTTCTGCTTAGTGCAATGCCTAGAAGGAGCCTTCTACTTAGAAGGGGTCTATAATTTTATAGATGATATGCTACAAAGCTTCCATAAGAGAGCCTCAATATAACAGCATGTCATCTACTAAGGTTCTCAGTTTCATAGGTGGTTTGTCTATTGGGTCATTGGTGGGACCCTCAGATTCAACTGCATGCGTTTGTTCTCATGTAACTAGCACAAATTTCTATGTCATTTAAGATGTGAAACGTGAACTATGTTGTGCTACAGCTAAAGATGTGCCTTTAGCATGTCCATTTATAGCATGCTTTTAATTCAAGTGGTCTTCCATAGCCTTTGACAGCCTTCCAGTCTGTTGCCAAACAACAAATGTGTATTGACTCTTACCCATGACCATTTATCACCAACTATACCCTTGGACTTTTCAAGCCAAAACATGTGACAGCTTACGATAATCAGGGAGTTGACTATGTCTATCGTATAAATGCATTCCACTGCCAGCAAGCTCACCTCATTTAGTTTTATGGTCCATTGTCCACTTTTACAAAATCCTTTTATCATTTGTGAGCCTGGTTTCAGTACAGGAAATACTTAACATTAGAATTTGACTAGCATGGGTTTGCCTTCTTATCCAAGGTTTTGTTCACTGACATCATGAGCAGCTTATCAGAGTTTGAGCTTATATACACATTTTTGTGTGGTTGGGAACAAGTGGCATCTTGCCACATGCTTCTGTTATGTCTCTTGTTCTTGACCATCAACACTGCTATTGTCATATCTTTCTTATTTTGTTGTCCTGAAGTAACTACTATTTGTGCTATGCTCTGTCCTCTTTCACTGCCCTTACTATAACACTGTAACTGATAAATGGGTCATGCTTTACCAAGGAGTTGAGCTATGGTAACAACCATGCAACAGAAAACCTTAGTAGATGACATGCCTTTATATTGAGATTATCTTCTTATAGAAGCCTCATGGCACATCATCTATACAATCCCGTAGTAGTAACCTTCGATAACAGTTACCATGTTGTTCCGACAGGCCGACGTTGTGCTTGAACTAGTTACGGGCACGGCGTGGGTGGGCGGAACAACAAAGAAACCTGTTGCAAGGGCCAGAGTTATGCCCTGATGTCAACATCTGTTTCAGCAGCATTAGACTCGAAACACCATCGAGTCGAATGGCTGCTGGAACAGAGGGCGGAGCACTAATGGGAATGCCCACGTGCTGTGAGGCCAGTTTATAATCAAGAATTAAGAAGAAGAACAACCTGGTAGTCCTGGCCAGCCATTGTTGCAGTAACAGTGCATGACAACGTTTGTCCGTGGAGACAATGGATTATCATTAAAAGATATTGATAATCCTATTTTTGGCCTAATGAATGTGTTGCCTAGAAAATAACTACAGCCAACAAATTCTGTGTTGATGACTGTAATAAATAGTTTTTATCAACTTTTTAAAATTGTGCAGTAAATTATAATTCTGTTTCCGTCTACACTACCTGGACATGATCCCCAAGACAATAGCCAGGTGTTTTGCTGGAGCTTTGAAACTACCTGTAACCAGGATGTACTAAGAGATCGTACATTTAGGCTTGATTGTATAGTAGCCGTGGGAAATGCACAAGACCAGTATATAGCTCTATTTATACCAATGGATATCTTTAAAATGTAACACAAATTACACATTTTATGAGAAAATGAAAGATTGTTTGACAGCATGCCATTTTACTTGTGTAATCTTCATTGAATACTTTGTACAGAATACTTTATTATCATTTTGTTTGTTCTCTAAGGCATTGGAGGATCTGGTCGTCAAAGTGTATCCAAACTGTCAACATTCATGGCAGACTTTGAACTGTTCCAGATAGAAATTACTAAAAACTATAGCATATCAGACTGGAGAGAAGACTTAAAGAAGGTTTATTTATTTTTCTCTGTGCTATCCTTTAGTTAATGTTACAGAACATTGAAGAAGACACATTTATTGCATTTAATTTTAAGAAATTGTGCTTTACAATACTGAACAATATGTCATGTATCTGATACAGTTCAAGTAAATGCCAACCTGTTGAGACTAAAAAACTACAAAAATGTCAAATAAACCTTATACAACAGGTAAAACTTTATAAAATGTTGGGGGCCCAGGGTGTAAGTATATCTTCCCTAGGGGTAGGCTCTAAGGGTTTTTCACACAAAAATGTCTTTAACCTTTAGGGCTCTGGATTAAATTGAGAAATTTCTCTCCTTGGCCTGGATTATTTTTGGAAAATTTGCATTATTGATGGTGAGTTATCAAGAAACGGAAAACGCCATTTTCAAAATCGCAAATATATCTTCTTGACGACCCTAATACATAAGCAATGTGTGGCAACATTGATAAAATCCTCATAAATACCTATACTTATTGTATATGTATTGTTTTATTTCCAAACTAATATAATATGAACTAAAAAAACTAATAAAACATGAAGAAATCGCATATAATGTCCGTCCGGTCAACACTAGGTCTATGCCGACACGCAATGTAATTATTGTTCATGCACACATGTGTCACCCCTGATACATATTATTTTTGTGTTTTTGAATGAATACACCCACATTCTTATCAAATAACAACATATTAAACACAAACAACAACAATTAGAACATGTAGTCACGATCACTTAGCCATGCCACGTGGTACTCAATTTGATAGTAAAATACGGCCGAAAATGGCTAAAGTCGCTCTAGAAATACATTGACAAATTCAACCGGCTTTCTCTCTCTTACAATCGTAATGAGTAAAGGAATTTGACCTTTAAACTGTGACGTATTCCTAGCTTCGTTTGGCGGGCTTTATACATCATCTGTTCATTACTTCGTGAAGTTCCGTACTCGGGAATCAGGCGATATCGTATGGTGAGTGACCTCGCACGCAGGCACAATGGGGCGTGTCTTCCGGGTGCGTGACCTCGCCCGCAGAGTCGTAAAGGTTAACATAACAAATATAGAAAAGGTTATTGGTGCGCTTACATATGTAATTATCTCAATCTAATGATCTTTTTTGTGCAAATTTGACCCAGGAGAAGGGTTTTGCTGGCCTTTTTGCTATGTTCCTAGTAGCCTAATCAAAGTCATTTTCTGTTTTGCTGAGGGGGTGTGGGATCAAAATCACCAACCATCCTATCAGGGTCATGTCCTTGCATATTTATTTGTAAAAGCCGTTATTATTACATTTTTGTGGGATGCTTCCATCTTGTCATTGAAAGAGTTATGGCTGATTGAGCACATTTGCTCCTTACTTGTTGATCATTATAATTGTCATGATTTATCCCCCAACCAAGAAAAAAAGAGTTCGAATGACTAAGTACCACCAACTCCTTTAGCAGATATGTTTTTTTACACATAGCTGATAAATGCACAAATCTGATTTGTGTATAGAATAATATTTGTATATAGGACAAATCTAATAGAGGATAATATATATTAAATTAAGGATCTAATATATATATAATATTTCTTATATGCCATAAATAAAGCTTGATGCTTTATTCAATGTATATATGAGAGAACAAAGACATTTCTGTGTATTTGTTGTTCTGGCTTTTCGGGCAGCACGTTTTCTGTGCCTCTATGCATGAATAATTATATGAATGATTAAAGTATAGGCCTAAAGCATCATTAGCTGTGTGGTTTCGGAAAATCTTGTCTAGGCCTAAATGTTTTATTATTTAACTTTTGGCCTGCCTACACTACCTATGAGGCAAATAAATGATGTAGAAAAACACTATTTGTTATAATGTTTTTGTACTTCAAATGTGATATAACGTTTGTGGATTTTTTGCGTAATAATGTGTTTAGCTTTGTGAGTTGTTTGTGTAAGGGAATAGGGTCCTCCTCCTTCTTCTTCGTCTTATGTGTTCACTCTCATATAACCACATCGAATATATCATGTGATTTCCGCCCGGGAGAGTGAAGTATGTTGTGCTGCAGGTTCCACAGTAGAACTGTGCTATTTGCACCTCGGTTGGCCAATTGTGGTCTAGATGTCTGAGGTCCAGCACATCCGTTTTTGTCATGCCTTTAATTTGGGTAGGCTACCCTAGTCCGTGACAGCCTGTCTATCTGTCGCCGGGCACGCTGGTGTGTAGTGCCTCTTTGCCAAGACACTTGTCGAGCACGTCTTTCTCAAATAATGTGTTCCACCATCTATGAACCCATCTCATGCAATTGGACGTACTCTGCCTGTGTCCATCGGGTACTGAACTGCTTCTCATCCACGAGCCTTGTTCCGTATGAGGAAGAACTCGCCAGAAAAGTTGGACCCTGGTTCTTTCGCCTTCTTACCCGAGGCGTCGTTCACAGACATCGTGAACCCCTCGCACAAGTTCCAGTCTCACACCACACGTTTGAGAGCAAGACGTTCTCGAGCTGAGCAACCTTGTCCCAATAGCACCTGAGCCCATCAGGTACTGAACCCTTTCTCTCTGCAAGTGTATTTCCGGTATAGGAAAGCTTGACATTAGAGTTGGGCCAAGGCTATAATCGTTGTCCCTTTTCAGCCTGACATAAGGGTCATGCCACCTACACCCGTTCCATACCATATACTTGAAGAAGTTTTTTTCAAATTGCAAAGAGTTACAAGATTTGAAAAGAATTATAACTGTTTGGACTGTTCTCATAGTATTTGATTTTTCAAAACCTTGTCTTATAATATGAAGCATTATAGCTTTTCATGAAATTCTAGCCTGCATGTAGAGATTTTAATAAAAATATAACAGTGGTTATGTTTATAATTATCCTATAGCTTCTTTTGAAAACTGGTTCTGTTGGAAAGCAGACAGTATTCCTGTTTTCTGACAATCAGATAAAAGATGAGTCCTTTATGGAAGATATCAGCATGATTCTAAACACAGGAGATGTTCCAAACATCTTTCCTCCAGATGAAAAAGCTGACATTATTGAAAAAATGCAAACTGTTGTCAGAAATGAGGTATGTTAAATTCTTGTATGTTAAATTAATTATTATTACAATAGAATGGTAATTATTTTCATTGTGTTACACCTATCTATCCTTACATAAACCCATATCCCAGGCAAAGATGCTGCTGGCATAAAAGGTTATCGCATCATCACAGTGCGGAATGTTTATGGTAAGATTCTGGAAAGAGTTATTGCTAGACACATAACCAGGCAACTCAAGATCAAATGCAATCTCCTAAATAACCTAGGTACACACAGACACAGAAGACACACAGTCACAAATGCAGCAGTTCCTGCATATGAGGTTTATGAAGGTTTTCAGAACAAAGAGGAATCTGTATTTGCAGTGATAAACCTAGAAGATGCGTACAATAGAGTTACTTACATTCATCTTGTCCACATATTAAGGGAACACAATATCCATCTCTGGATCTTACGCTGGATAGCAAATGTGAAAATCTGTAGAAAAGTTGCTCTGAGGTGCAGATCCTGGACATTTGAGATCAGAACAATAACACCTAGTCGGCCACAAGGATCTCCTCTGCACCTGGTGCTGTTTAATGTGTATACGTTTAAAATTGCTCTATTGCAAACCTCAACAATTGCAGAGTTAGCATATGCTGATGATATCCTACTATACAATATGGGCAGGAACAGAATAGATATATCACTAACAGTGGTACAGAGTGGACTAAATCAATTGTTGATATGGTACAGAACATACAACCCTGTGAAAAATCCTTCGAAAGTAAAGGTCATCTGGTACTCCTTGAATAATAATCTGGTCAATGACACACTGCTATCTGTCATTTGCATGGGCTCATTCATTGAAAAATAACAGGACCTTAAATATCTTGCGATAATCTTTGATAGAAGTATCTCATTCAACAAACACATGACAAATATGATTCAGAAGGCTAAAAGAGGAATCAGTGTTATCAAGGTTATGGCGACTTTCGACATGCAGCAATGGGTACTGTTTCTGATTCTACAAATCTTGGTGCTATCTGTCATAGATTACGGCCTCAACCTAACCTACTATTACTGTTACAGACACAAGTCAATCTATGGAAAAAGTCCTAAATGAGGCAATGAGAGCGGTACTGAGGTGTACTAGGGATACACCCATCTCTGCAATTTCTGCTTGATCAGTATTAGAGTGTAACTTCAGGCAGCACAGGTTAGGTCGTACCTTAAAGTAACAGAATACAACCATGATCCATTACATCAATGTCTAGATGAGTCAAAAGGAAAATGAATCTAGCGTCGCAGGTCTTGGATCGCATAGGCTGAAGACACTGCAAAGAGTATGTGAATTAGAAGAAGTAGGAAAGGGCAGTGAATATGTGGAGGTAGACATTAAGAAAAAAATCAATGACTAAAATAATAGATAAAGAACTAGATAAAGCATGTTGGAAATGGAATGGTGTCAGGGTTCAAGTTACAGTGCATGAACTTGCACAGCTACACTCTAAACTGCAAGATATAATTACATACACAGATATATGGCTCCGTTAACAGAATTACAAATAAAAGCGGTTGGGGTTTTTTTGCCTACAGAAATGGTGTGAAGTTGGTTGAGAAATCTTCTATATACACATAGAAGCATCATATTGAGCGTGAGGGTGGAGATAAGAGTTGAGTTACAGCAAAAATTAATTGGTTGATACCTGATATATCAACACACTCTGTAATATGGGCTCTCAAAGTATGCTGCACAAGATAGAAAAGTACACTGAAGATGCAAAGGAGCAAGAGTGAAGGTGAAAATTAAATTTCCTGAAATAAGCATAACCACTAAATCAGCAAATGTGCTGATGTACATTTTAATGTGAAAAACTCTATCCACTCTGTCACTAAATCTACATATGACCATGAACATAGGGTGTGTTGAATCTGCTCTCATCTGTCAATAGGATAGCAACCCAATGCTGGTTTAGTCCATCTAACGTTTCAGATGCAGTTAGCAATGTGTGTAAATATTTGGCCCATCATAAAGCAATCTTGCAGCACGCCAAGCTCGTCTAAGACTGTCATTTGAGTCAGATGAAAGAAGTTCAAAAGAGAAAAGAAGTAGAATAGGACAGGATAAGGTAGCATTCCAAAAAATTAAGAATGCTCTGCGATATATATCTCTAAATAGAGGAAGGGAGTTTTCAGTGTTACGTAACACTAATTTATTTTTTAGTATTCATTCTCAAACTCCTGCTGGATCTCTCTTGTAGCAGGACAATGGTCCTACTAGATTTCAGCAGGATGTAGTCCAGAGAATAGAAATGTGTTGTATTGTTGTTTTATTTGTGTCAATGGCCCGACACATCTGTCTTCAGTGGTTAACACTGATTTAAACATATAGATATGAGAATTGGATAATAAATAGGCCTAAGCATGCGGGAGGAGAGATTAGATGTCATTGAGATGTGGTAATGCCCGACTGAGATACCATATGACTGTCCTCTGAGATACCTGCTCATATCTACCCACTATTGCTCTTGCTATTTGGTTTGCTGGGTGGAAATTAATCTTTAGAGAAATAAGCACAATATAGCAATCTTGTGCAGTGGTTGTTACCCTATGGTTCTCTGCTCAAAAGTATATCACTGACACTGACATTTGTTAAGTAACATTACTGATTTACATTAAGATATACAATAGGTCTGTGGTAGCACTTCATCCTTTTGATAATGACCCGCTAGCTCATTCTGCCCTCCACCTTCATTCATTAGGTGCCATGCTGGCTTGTGTAGACGATCATTGCTCTCCGCAGCTCTCTATCTCCAATATTATGTATTAAGATCATTGTTGTTTCTCTGCCGTGCCAGGTTGTTAAACTGTCAAATATTTTCTGACGTTGTCGCCCTCTGTCTCTGTTGCCATCAATTTTATCTGTTGTGACTATGTTCTCCAAACCTCCTTCTCTCATAACATGGCCAAAAAATGAAGATTGGCTTTTTCTTATATTGTTGGTTAAGCTTTGTTTCTTATTTGACTCTTTCAACACCTTGACATTAGTTTTCCTGGCAGTCCATGGTATTCTCAGCATTCTTCTGTAGAACTACATCTCTATTGCCTCTAATTTCCCACTTTTCTGTTTGTTTATTGTTCAAGATTCGCATCCCTATATCAGTATAGGAGTTATATAGCACTGCAGAACTCTCTTCCTCACATCTAATGACAAAGTCATATCACACAATATATTTTTCTCCACCATACCAATGGCTTATTGGAAGTTTCGTTCGGATGGTCGTTTAAAGTACACACACCCGGTGTTCTGTCTTAACTACCATCTTGTACCAGGCATACTGCCACTACACATTTTCGTAGTCATAATTGTTGGAAATAGTGGAGATTATACATGCAACTTGCATTGTTTTCAGGTAGTAACACCTAAAGCCATGTCTGTAACAGTATTCATCCTAACCCTCACCATAAGCACAGAAAAAGTCTACTCCCTCTGTATGTTTAATAGTGCTGCATTTTTAATGTCCTTCAGTAACTATATTGCAGCAAATCAAGACAAATATAAATATCTATTGACAGGGTCGCAGAGTAGAAGCTACTCCATTGGCCATGTACAACTTTTTCACAGACCGTGTAAAGAAACACCTGCATATTGTGCTGGCCATGTCCCCTATTGGAGATACATTCAGAAATAGACTTCGAATGTTTCCATCACTGATTAATTGCTGTACAATAGACTGGTTTCAGGTGTGTTAATTATTTTCAATTTACTACATTGTGTATTACTAAGTAAATGTTCACTGCTTGCACTTTCAAGAACTGTTATTAATATTATAATAATAATAATTATTAATATTATTAGAATAGCTGAGGCCAAAGTGTCACACTTTTCAGGTTTTAACATATTCTGACAACTATACGTAACTATGAAAAAAAAACTGCCATCTGTGCAGTAACATCTGTCATCTGTCTTAGGGTAGCCGGGGGTAAGATGGCACACGGTGCAAGACAGCGTTTCGGTTTTTATCAGAGTCTATGGATTTTTCCAGTAGGACACGTG
Source organism: Meghimatium bilineatum (assembly GCA_034231615.1). Lineage (NCBI taxonomy): Eukaryota > Metazoa > Mollusca > Gastropoda > Stylommatophora > Philomycidae > Meghimatium > Meghimatium bilineatum. Next base: position 57,529,980 of record CM067321.1, on the reverse strand, counting down.
ACTAGGTCTGGCGGGAAACGTCTATTCTATGACACAACGAAATTTGACAGTTCTCGGACAGGTCGTTTTCCAACCATGAGGTAAAGTTGCTTTTCATGGGTCTTGAACTATTTTTTTTTCCAACTTTTTACTCCTTGCCTACAGTTATTATTACTGTCATGTTTTTTTACATGTTTAAACTGAAACATATATTGTATTGTTAAGTTATTAAGCACATTACATTGTCAAAATACTTTATTTTTTTGGGTGACATTTTATTAAAGTTGCTAACCATATAATTTGGGGAAAGATGACGCACAGTAAGTGGGGCAAGATGGCGCATTCATAATGTTATGGAAAATTGCAGATGTCATGGATTCTGATCTAAGGCTGGAAGAGACTGATATATATGGTTATAATGATCAACCAACCTTACAAAAGCATTATTAGCTTTAAAACGGAACTTACAGACTATTTTTTTAAGAAATTTTGTTTTCAGAGTAAAGTTACAGAACTAGGTCTATCTATTTTATTCTATCTATTCTTAACACACTTTTACACACTGCCTGTGTGCTAGACATGTTGCAGAGGTGATTGCTCTCATTTTATAATGGTTTGTATTATCTTTTTTCCTGCGCCATCTTGCCCCCAAAAATGGGGCAAGATGGGTTTTTTTACATGTTAGAAAATTCTCATTCTACTGTCTACACTTAGTTGTATGTTGTCAATAACATCACAAATGTAAGATAAATTGATAAGCTATACACTGATACCAGTTTGGTCTCTCATAATTACGTCTAGTTGTCAGAATATGCTAAAATGTGAAAAGTGTGCCATCTTACCCCCTGCTACCCTATACATCTATCTAACATTAGGGAGAGTTTGAAAATATACAGCTGTGTATAGACAGTAGAATTATATTTTTTTGAATATATGTAAAAAAAATCACTTTGCCCCAATGGTGGGTCAAAGTGTCACAGACATAAAAGTTATACAAATCATTATAAAATTGAGGGAGATCACCACTGTGACAGGTCAAGCATACAGGCAGTGTGTAAATATGTGCAAAGAATAGGTTGAATAAATAGATGGACCTAGTTTTGTAACTTTAATCTAAAAAAAGTGAGGATAAAAATTAGTTCACAAGTTCTGTTTTAAAGCTAATAATGTCTTTATAAAGTTTGATGATCATTATAACCATATATATCGGTCTCTCCCAGCTTTAGATAGGCATCTGCAACTTCCTCATGATGGTGACATTTATGCAGTTGAAATGTGACCCAATAATGAGCAACACCCAAAAATTTTTTTAACAGCTAACATAAATTCTAATGAAAAAAACCAAGCAGCCTGACAAGATAATGTTTAAACATTTTTAAAAATCATGATGATAATAACAGCAAGCATAGTGTGAAAAGTTTTACAAAAATATATCAAACATATGATTGCCGCATTGCTAAAACTGGACTCGTCTTTGACCTACCAAACTTCTCTGTGTTAGAAAAAAATTAGAATGTTGGCATCTGACCTCGTCATGTATGCTACCTTATTATTGTTTTTGTTGTTATTGTTACTTCTCATTGCTATTATTCTCCTCCTCCTTATGCTACCTTCCTTGTCAACTAAAATTAAGGAAAAGGAAATTCAAATTGATTAATGTGCCAGATTTCTCTAATCTGGTAACCAAAATATTACAAATTTGGCTTGTTTTAATGATTACAGTGGATCCTGGCAATGGGTCCAGTGCACTTGACACGGGCTGTCAAGAGCCATTTAAAATGTTATAGAAATGTTGGAACATTTCGTGTCACATATTTCGGATAATAGGCAGACCCTAGTCCATATACAGAACTTTATTAATATTATTTTTATTATTATTATGAGTACAGTTAATATTATTATTATTATTATTATTATTACTATTTTTAGTATTGCTGTTGTTGGTAACTTGGACATACAGAGACAATGTAATTGTAATTAACTAATAGCATCATTGACAGCACTCAAGACAAAAGGAGCAGTCGCCGGAGCGACGGAGTACGTGCTCTGCGGTGTACATCTGTTCCATCAGATAAAAATTCAGTTTCTCATCAAATTAGAAAATGCCCACGCCGAGGAGGGTTTTCTAAGGGAAGGGCAGGAAAAAGAGAAGGAAAGTAGACCAAATCAGACTGAATAATGTCAACATAGAGTTGGGGACTTCTGGATATAAAATATATGGATGATGAACAAAGAGCTAGAAGACAGAATTGATGCTTTTGATATATTAGTATAGGCCCTATAGAAGAAGAATATGGAGAACTTAAGAAAGAAAAAAAATACACAGATATTCCAACAACAATTGCAGATGAAAAAGAACTATTAAAAGAAATAAGACTTGCTGAAGACCTTACTTAGGTAGAGTTGTGAGGCAGCAAGAAAGAGTAATCAAAGATGGGGGAAAGTCTCGTGAAATGGGCAGAATGAAATCTAGCAGAGTGCCCTACCAAGTAGAGACAGTTGGAGGCCTTTTACAACCAACTTTTGATGTTGAGATGACACTTGATGATGATATGAATTGAAGCTTTGGTGAAATCTCCCCATTGCACAAACATATTCAAGAGCTGTAGTGCCTGTAATTTCTGGATACAGAAACTAGTAATCATTTCTGATCTACATTTAAGAGCAAGATATTATTTGAAAGACAAATGTACAGGCATGACATAAACATTCTTATTTTAACACTGAGACAATGCAAATGATCATTTGTTAAAGAATATATGTACTTTAATTTAGGCATGGCCAGAGGATGCCCTTGAAATGGTAGCAAACAAATTCCTCGAGGACATTGAGATGGAGGATGCCATGAAAATGGAAACAGTCAGCATGTGCAAACATTTCCATGAATCTGTCAGAGTTACCTCAGAGAGGTTAGTATGATTGCTGTGATAGCAGTTTTCAAGTTATTTTGACTGATTCAAGATGTAGTATTAGAGTTCAGAGTTCAGTGTGGCATCATTGGGAAAAACTGATATAGCTAGGTATAGAACTGATATAGAACTTATATAAATAACTGTCTAATCATGATTTTTTTGTAGTTTGTGACATCACTCTGCTGGTTCATTTATATTAATGGCTACACAAAATGGCTACCATATCAATGGTGAACTAGCATTCAAGTGATAAGGACCTACCTAACCCCACAATACAAGCCTGGGGACGTGGGGGGAGGGGGGAAAGGCTCTCAGTGTGCAGCGTTCACAGCGAATCAATCGGCAAAAGTTTGTAATGCCCATGATCATAACTTCTCCCCCGATGCACATTCATGGCATTAAATTGTGGCATAATGTAATCTCAACTACACAGAGATGTATAGAGTTTGGAGATGGGAGTGGGTTTCAGGATTAGAATTAGGTCTAAACTTGCTCCTAACATCTCCCTCCTCCTAAACTCTTGACCCGCCCTTCTCATTAGATATGCAATTCATGGTATTAAATCGTGGCATAATATAATCTCAGCTATAATTTGCCATTTTGTTTTTCTGGTAACACGGTCTGCTAAAGACGTAATTTCATTTATGGCATGACTTAAGTGTACTATAACACACGTTGACTGAACCTGTGCATAATATCTACGTTTGTTTACAATCTGTAAAAAAGTGAAATATGAGGGTGGCTCATTATCTGGGAGAGAGCCAAATTTTCTTTTAAATTCCAAAATTTACACCTGCTGGCCTACTGTTAACTATCCAAAGCTAAGAGTCACCAATATATATGATTATAGCGATCATCCAACCTTACAGAGACATAATTAGCGTTAAAACGGACCATACCAACTATTTTTTATTCTAACGTTATTTTTTTCTGATTACAGTTGCAAAACTTTACATAATTAATATTAGCACACAGACTATAAGTTTGCAGACTATAAGTATTTACAGACTATAAGTTTGCTAAATATGTAACAATGGCAATCTCCCTCAATTTTAAAATAGTTTGTATCATCTTTTTGCTTGCGGATCTTTGCCCCACAAAATGGGATTGGTCTTGTTCTATTGTTTACATGTCAGAATTATCAGTATGTTTTCAATACCCTCACTAATGAAAGATAGATAGGCTATATGCTTTACATTATATATAATATTGTTGTCTGATAGTTAGGTCTAGATGTCAGAATACACTAAAATATAAAATGTGAATTTTTCCCCCCCACCTACCCTATATGTTGATCTATTATTTTCAAAGGTACTATGATATGCTGAGACGGAAGAATTATGTGACACCAACATCATATCTGGAGCTAATACTTACATTCAAGTCCCTCCTGACACTAAAACGAGATGAACTGATGAAGATGAAAAACCGTTACTTGATTGGCTTGGAAAAGCTAGACTTTGCTGCTTCTCAGGTCTCTGTGATGCAGCAAGAGCTGACAGACCTGCAGCCTGAGTTAATTAAAACTTCTGCTGATACTGAGAAACTTATGATCAAGATTGAACAAGACACAGTTGAAGTGGAAGCAAAGAAAGAGGTAATATTGAGTACATGTAATCTATATGTTATGTTATGTAAAGATAAATGTGCTGAAAATGATTATTTATGGATGCCATAGATATCTTGTAAAAATACTTTAAGTAAGATTAAATTAGGGAACTACCAAGGTTTGTGCATTTTTAGAAATGTAGCACAATTACTGCCACAAATGACATTATATATATATATATATATATATAGGTACAGCTTAAAATATAATAAGCAGACTGGAGACATGATGCACATCCACATCATATGTTTGTATGACACTGGGTGTGTGTTTGCATTCACTCTTAGTTAATCATCATGGATTTCATGTTATTTCTGCTGGAGAGCATAAGTATGCTGTGCTACCATTCAATTTGCAAACTGTAGGCCTAGGTCATCTGAATTCGGTATTCCTTTAATTCAGGTGGGTTTCTCTAGCCTGTGACAGCCTTCCTATCTGTCACCAGGCAACTGATGTGAATCGAATTTATGCCATGATGGTTTATCACCCACTGTGCCCTTGGACTTTACGGGCCAAAACATGTCCCTGGGTGGCAGTCTCCAAGGTGGCGCTAATCAGGGATTCAGGCTTGGGTCAACTATGTCTATCTTGCATGAGGTATTCCTCTGCCATTGAATTTGTCTTGCATAATTAGATGTATTGTCCTTGTGCCCATCAGGTACTGAACTTTCTCATCTGTGAGCATGATTCCGGTACAGGAAAAACTTGACAGTAGAGTTGGGTTCGTTCATCCTTTTAGCTGAGATATCATTAACCGACATTATGAACCCGTTGTCCAAGTCTGAGTCTCTACACATGTTTAGGAGCACTGGTGACTAGAAGCTTGTTCTCTAGATGAACAGTGCCTTATATCTGATGTTCATGTAGCTTTTTTCCATTATGTTTGCATGTGGTGCTGTCCTCTAGCACTGTGCTTCCCTCTCATTGTACTCAATGTTACTTTACCATAGATTTGCCCAGGATTTTCAATATTTGTAGCGACATCTATCCATCTCAGGACATTGACAATTGTCGCCTCTCCACTGGATCTTCTTTTTGGCTGACCAAGTCAGAATGCCTTGCATCACTGCATTTTGTGGTGACAGTGTTGCTCGATGTGTTGGCGCAGAGTTGTCAAAGATATTACTCTTCTCTTTGCATGCAGTTCTCATTCCATCTACAGCTTCCATGGGCAATATCCATAAAAGTGTTTGCTAGGAGCACATCATGAGTCACACAAGGAATGGTCTGACAAGATGCATGACTATTGTCGATTTCCAGAGTGCTGATACGGCCTGGCAGAAGACGGATGATACAAAAGGTGCGGCGTTGCTGGCAAACTATACACCGCACAAATTTGTAAGATAAATGTGGAGGCATATCAAGAAATCAGGAAAAAGATTAAAGACACATGTAAGAACTTGAGCACGGAAAAACATATGATAATCAGTGTTCAAGAAATTAGAAAGGCGCTGAAATGTACAAAAAAACACAGCACTTGGACCAGATGGCATTAAATACGATGACATTAGTCAAAGATTATGGCATTGAAGTTATCACTAAAATGTTAAATGACATCTACAATAGTGGCTATATTCCATCAGAATCGCTACAATCAATTGTCATAGCCCTACCAAAGAAACCTGGTGCAGTAGATTGCGAAAACCACAGAACAATCAGCTTTATGAGTCAGATGACCAAGATTCTACTGCATAATAATGAGGTGTATATGAAGGAAAAATAAAACCAGACATATCAGACGAACAATGCTGATTCGTAGAATAAAAAGGCACAAGAAATGCCCTATATATAGTAAGAACATTAATGGAGAGGGTCATAGAAGTACAAGACCTTTATCTGTGCTTCATAGATTACAGCCAAGCATTTGACAAGGTGAAACATTCAGAGATTATAAAACTGCTAGAAAATCTTAATGTTGATGGGAAAGATCTAAGAATGGTAAGAAATATTTATTGGAAACAAATGGCTGCGATAAGAGTTAACAACAATATACCTTAGGTAGATTTCAAATTATAGAAATGGGTGTCAGGCAAGGTTGTGTAATGTCACCGGACCTTTTCTCCCTGTATACAGAATATATTATGTGAAATATAGAAGATATGGCAGGAATAAAAATGGAAGGATACAATATAAATAACTTGAGATATGCTGACGACACAGTATTGATCATAGGAAGTGAACAGGAACTACAAGCCCTATTAGATAAAGTAGTGAAAGAAAGTGAAAACAAAGGTTTAAACAAGAATAAATCAGAAATAATGATTGTCTCGAAGAGATATACACCACTAAGATGCAACATAATAATTAATGACACAATTAGCACAAGTTGAAAAGGTGAAATATTTTGGCACCCTGTTAACATCCAAAGGTAGATGCTCAAGTGAGATAACAAGCCGAACAGCACAAGCAAAATCAGCATTCCAAAAAATGAGAACCATTTTGTGCAATGGAAGACTATCAATGCAGACCTGAATTCGAGTACTGAGATGTTATATCGAACCAATCCCTTTTATGGTTGTGAAGCATGGACTGTAAAAAAAAAAAATTCAAAGTGAATTAGAGGCTACAGAAATGTGGTTTCTAAAAAAATGATGAAAAATATCATGGACAGCTAAGAAAACTAATGCAGAGGTTCTCATTGACAGTCAAGGATTCTAGGGCATGTACTGAGAAGAACACAGCTTGAACACTTAATAACCACTGGAAAGATCAAGGGGAGAAGAGGGAACAACAATGAGAAAAGTTACTAGATGGACTTGTATTGTGGCACTGTAGAAGTTCACCAACCGAACTTATTGACAACACAAGAGACAGAAAGTAGTGGAGAAACATTCGGCATGGCACTTGATTGATTGATTGTCTCTATGTAGCATTTAACCTTTAGCACACCTTGGTTGAGTGCACTCAACACCAGTTTCCCTGTTACAAACAGCTGTTGTCGAGTGTCCTCAACATATTTGGTAGTGTTGGATCCCATGATCGTTAATGTGATGTGATCAGAATGAGTTAAAAGTAGTATTCTACTTCCTATTCTGCTATTGTGTTAGGGCAATAACTGAATATTGGACACACAATTTTTAATATCTAGAGACATCTTTTCCAATCGGAATGAATCAGGTTATAATAGACATCAATATGTATAATTGATTTAAAATAATTATGGACTGTGGTTCTGCTATAAAGGAATTCTTAGGAATTATGTTTGTTTTAAAAGTAGATATAGTAACATGTTGGCTTAGTTATGAAATAACACTGAACATGTATGGACCTAATATTAGTGGATAGTGAGCTTGCTTGCTATCATCTGGTTACAGCGTGCCAGGTTCGAAACCACGTCCGGACATTAAAAAAATCCCGGTTTGTGATTTCTCACTTGACACGACCACTCCTCCAGTCGACTCAGCTGTAAATGAGTACCTGATGCATGAGTTAGGGAAGGTAAAAAAACAGCAAGAAAGGGAACTGGCCACCCCACCTAATAGTTGCTGCGGCTTAGTACATGAAGTGTTATCTTCATCCCCGACGGCAGATGCCATGGGACCTACCTTTACCTTTTACAGACAACATTAGGTCAGTCTAGGTTAATGGATTCAATAAGGTAAGTTACATCTACATGTTTCATGAAACAGCATAAATATAATAGACTTAGGTGTGTAAAAGTATGTTTTCAGGGCTGACACATTGGGAGGTAGGGGACAGTCAAATAGAAGCAAAGATAGACAGAGCAAGGTTAGTATATCACAAATGTATGGAGCTGCTTCACTAATGGTTAGATGATACTATCCAGAGACAATAGGTCTGCCAAGATTGAAAGGTTGTGGATTTTGGACAGCATATAGAATGAATCTACCCACACTCCTTCAAAGGGTCAAACTTATTCTCACTTTCCACCCCCATAGCTCTGCTGTTCAACATATCCTCCAATACCTTCCTCTTCCCAAGTAACAGGAAGTGTTTATGACCTCCCTCTGGTTGCTTACAGACTTAATAAGAACTTTAAGAATCTATTGGCCTGGAGTCACCTCCAGCCTGATGTTTCTAATCATTTTGGCACCAATAGCTCCAAATGCAAAAGATGCTATGCCTGTGCCTACGTCACTGAGATCCAGTCTGTCACATTCCCCAAAGCCACCTTCACCATTGAAGAGAGCTTCACGTGTGTGTCACGCAACATCATTTCTGCCATCATATGTAGGCATTGTGACATGATGTATATAGGTGAGACTGGTGAGAAGCATGCTGACCGATTCTGCCAACACTTCTATAGCATCACAAACCATTTGGATTATCCTGTGGACATCCACTTCAATGGCATGGGCCATCAGTATGCCCAGGACATTCCGGTTATGGTCATCAATTTGTGCTTCTCTAATGACCGGATCTGTCTTGCGTGTGAGAATCGCTACATATACCAATTTGGCACTCTTAAACCATACCCTTCTGGATCAATGAGAGCCTGTCTTATGGATGATATCCAGTTGTTCCATCATTTCTCTGTTTGTCCCGTGTCACATGTATATAGCTATTTTTGTATATTCGTTGACCATGTTATTTTGTCCTCCGACCCAGTTACAACTCTTCTGGTCCATCTTAACATTACAGTAATTCAGCCATGTGAACATCTAGCAATAGTGTCATTGTTACTTGTTGTTTTCTTCTGTCTATGTTTTGGAAAAAGCCCTTTTGGTTGAAACATCGATTTGTGTGTGTTATGTGTGTCTCCAGTTATTAGCAAAACTTTATTACAGAGTTCCTGGCTTTACCTGTTGGATTTCAGTTTTGTGCATATTATATTTTATATAAATAGGTTTATATCAGTTATGTACAATTTACATGTGCAGGTTGTAGCAGCAGATGAAGCTGTAGCTAATGAAGCTGCAGCTGCAGCACAAGCCATCAAAGATGATTGTGAGGGAGATTTAGCTGAAGCAATTCCTGCACTGGAGGCAGCAATCAGTGCTCTCAATACCCTCAAACCCAATGATATTTCTATGGTTAAAGTTATGAAGGTAAAGTAGCAATTAGAACACATTTAAAACAACAGAGAACTTAGAACATTGTATATACATATTGAGATTGTTGAGTTACAAAAGAAATATTCACATAAGCCTCATGAAGCAGATTTACGATTTATGCCATTTTGTAGGAAAAATCTGACATAAATGTCAATCGAAGTCATAGACCTACCTTGAAATCTCAAGAGAACCAGGTTAGATGTTTTGTGTATAACAAACAGTATTGAAGTCATAGATTTACCTTGAAATCTCAAGAGAACCAGGTTAGATGTTTTGTGCATAACAAACAGTATTGAAGTACTATGTATATAGACTGTACATTTTTTTATTCGAAATTGGATTATTTACAAAACTGAAACTGAGTGTAAGTTATTGACTCAGAAGTTTAGTAAGTGCACTTTTCATGTCCAAAATTATTTTTTGTATTCAATGTATACATTATATTTTATTTTTTAAATTAATTTGTACATAACAAATATTTTTCAAAATGAACTTTGTTAAAAGATTTCATAATATCTGCAATCTGGGTCAACTGTTGTTGGAGAAAAGAGCTGTCTTTTCTCTACTAATTGCAATACTGCTAACGAACCGACAATCTCATTAATTCTGGTGTGGCTAGCTGCTTAGCCTACACAATATTGATGATAACTTAGTTGTGTATCATCATTCAGGACGTCAATACAACTGTATGAAAACGTAGATTACACTCCCTTTTATCCTAACATACTATCACAAGCTTTATAAGATTAATAATTTGTAATTTTTCAGAAAACTACACATTCTTAAGATAACACTCTCTTCCTATGTCTATTTTAGTTATCACTATACCATTAGGTTATCTTGTTACACCAGAATATATAAATTTAGACCTATAATTATATTTTGTACACTTCTATGCGTTTCTGACATTGGATGTTAAGATTCTTCCTTGTAAAGACATTAGTTCTTTTAAATTCACTTGTAAACAATCACTACCCTAATTCTATGATATTAATCATGTTGTATAACAAATTAGTAATTCCTATATAATCTCAAGAGTAATAAACTTATTCATATATAGGGTAGCCGGGGGCAATGATGCGCATTTTTCACTTTTTTGTGTATTCTGACAAATAGACTTACATATGCGAGACCAAACTAGCAGCAGTGTGTAGCTTGTCCATCCATCTAACAATCATCAGAGTATTTACAACATACAATTATGTTTAGTCCGTAGAAATGAGATTTTAGGAACATGAGTAAAATCCCACCTTTGCCCCAATTTTTGTGGCAAACACGCGCAGGTAAAAACAATTACGAAATCATGGGAAAATTGACAAAACCAACAAAATAACATCACTTCCTATCTTAACATAGCCAATCATAGTATGGGAAAATTATAGAGCACAAAGACTAGGCATATGTATCTTTATGTAACTTTAATACGAAAAAAAATGAAAAAACGTAAATATATGAGGGAAAAAATGAAAAAACGTAAATATATGGGGGAAAAAAATACAGAGAATGCGTGCTTAGATCCGTTTGAAACTATAACAATGTGTTGGAGTGCTCTATAAAGCGTTTTACTATAATTTCAACTGTCTATAAATAGCGGAGGTCGTGCATCTATGATCAGCGGAGAACGAGCATCTATGAATAGCGAAGAATGTGCTTCGATGAATAGCGGAGAACATGCATCTATGAATAGCGGAGATCATGCATCTCTGAAAAGCAGATATTGTGCATCGGTGGAGGTCGTGCATCTATTATCTGCGGAAGTCATACAACTATGATCCGTGAAGATTGTGCAGCTATAACCGACAGGGATCGTGCATCTATAAATAGCGGAGAATGTGCATACATGGATAGTGGAGGAATAGCGGAGATCATGCATCTATTATCGGCAGATATAGTACAACTATGACCCATGGATATTGTGCATCTATAGCAGAGACGGCTTCATTTTCTGTCAGCGGCATCATTTTCTCAATTTTCCATTTGTAATTCCTAAAAAGAAACATAACCGACAATAAAATATTAGTTTAAATATTTGGCAACATGAGGGGGAAGTGACTGGGGCAAACATGCGCTGTGAGTCCGCAGCGCATGTTTGCTCCGTCAGTGTGCGCGGCGTTACCCCAAAATCACACTGTTCACAATTTTATTAAATATCATGAAAACAAAAATTATCATGCTTAATAACTTAACAATATAATATAGTTTTCAGTTTAGATATGTAAAATAACATGACAGTAATGATAACAGAGGACAAAGAGTGAAAAGTTGGAAAAAAGTTAGATCGAGAACGTTAAAAAATGAATTTACCTCATGGCTCAAAAATGACCTGCCATTGACCGATGAAAATTCGTTGTGCGACAAAAATGGATGTTAGCTTCAGGCGTGGCCACGTGGTTTGCGGGAAAAACCCATAGTTCCAGAAAAAAACGACTGCGAATCTTTGCCCCCAGCACATCTTTACCCCTGGCTACCCTATGTCCTTCATTAGTTAAAGTTATGTCCTATATTTTCCACAATGACATGAAAGACCTATCTCCACAAATTTAGCTCTAAACTGATTTAATTCATAATTATCTAACACTATCAATTCCTTCCTACTAGTTATAATTCTAATACGTTGACTGTGTCACTACAATTAACACACATCACGCCTTTAGTATTGACAATCAAACTCCTAACTTAAATTGACACATTTTCAAGAATGCTTCACCGGAATTTGACCTAAGTCTGTTAACACATGTTGGTTAATTATTTCATACACTGATTCACTCATCCGTGACTATCTGATCCTTATTAAGACTTAGCTACTCTACAATTGTTTCCGCTTAACTTTTGAAAGAATTACAACTTCTTACTACAGAACACAATATATAACTATTTTCCTATACGTTACTATAAGTTACTAGGCGTTGGACTTACATCGGCCATGTTCTCAGAATGAACAGCCTAAGAATTCCCCAGCAATCACTATATTGGGTGCCACCTGGAGTAAGAAGAAGAGGGAGACCTAGAGAAACTCTACGAAGAACCATTAATAGAGAAGGCATGTCAATGAACCTAAACAACACGCAACAATTGAAAGACCTGGCAACACAAAGACAGAAATGGAAAGCTATGGTTTCTGCCCTATGCGCCGCCTATGGCCCTGGAGGAACATAACATAACATAACATACGTTACTAATCTTAGATTCCCTACTGACGATTGATATGCCGCAGCACGTTGTTGGAGATTTTCTTTGATGATTGAATATGCTTGAAGATGATACGATTTGCTTGACGATGATACAATTTTCTTGACGATGATACCATTTGCTTGTAGAAAACTAACTTCAGAAACTTCTTGTAGACCTGTGTTCTTGCTCCGACTCTTTGATCTCTAATTCTGATCTGCCTTGCCATGGAGCATAAGTAATTTACTCTCCTAGGTTAGATGTTTACGCTAGTGAGCTCCAACTACCAACTAAATACACAATCATGTATCTTCCAGTTCTTTGTTCCTTTTTTCCACAATTCACGGGTATCTTCCTTTCACGTTTTTACCCTTTTGTTATACTCATCTACTTTTCCTCTTTTTTTTCTATAATATTATCTAATTTTCATTCTATTTTTCAATCACATTATAAAAATCCTTAACTTGACTTTTCATGTCTACTCAGTCTTGCAAAAAGCATGCTAGTTCAGTTTTTCCAATAATAAACAAAGGAACGATTACTCTACTTGTCTTCTTTAATAAACTCCCCTCAATTAATTAATATATGAACCACTCGTCTTGTCATATCCCTTAAGTTTATATCTGAGTTACTATTCCTTGGAGAAAGAAATAAATCTCTAAATGTCTGAGTTTTCTGTCTCAAACTCCCATATCTAAGTCACTCCCTGTTTCAAATTTGTACGCTTGCAAGATAGATCTAAGCTTGAAAGGAAGTGCTGCAAATAGGAACATTTCATGTGATTTTATGGACTCCATGATGTTTATAAGTTCTGATAGTAATGTCATATAAATATGTCTGTATGAGCCGCTTTTGGCATAGATTTTCTCCATAATGTAGATATTAGTGGCTCAGTGGATGAGTTAATGTAATCTTTTCAACCAAATTTGACAGTATTATCCTTGTATTTCCGCTGAAGACGGATGTGCCGAGTCATTGGCGCAAATAAAACGGCGGCACAACGCATTTCCATTCTCTGGACTACATCCTGCTAGAAATCTAGTAGGACAATGGTCTTGCTACAAAGAAGATCCAGCAGGAGTTTGAGAATGAACGATGAAGAAGAAGAAGAATCCTTGTATTTATCATTGTGTTATATTTTCCATAATTTTCACATCCAAGCATGTCCTAGTAATGTACCTAGATATTATTCGAGTCAGAACCTACACACCATTTTTCAAAGTTTGCAATAAGGATATTAAAATAGTAGCTTTTGGATATTTTGGATAATACTACAGGATATTTCAATGAAAACATCAATTAGAACAATTCAGGAAGGTATTTTTTAATCATTTATTGGTGAATGATGTATTGAATTATTATATTTTACAAATATATTTATGCATTCTGTAAGCTTGTTTAAACTTGTGTACAATTTTTCATCTCAACAAGTTGACAGATATTCATAGCATTGAAAAATGTCAATATTCTGAACTGTTAGTCAACATTTAGAACAGATACCTGTGGAGATCCTTGATGGACTACATCAGCTAGCATAGAACATAGTGATAGCAATCCATCATAGAACATAGTGATAGCAATCCATCATAGAACATAGTGATAGCAATCCATCATAGAACATAGTGATAGCAATCCATCATAGAACATAGTGATAGCAATCCATCATAGAACATAGTGATAGCAATCCATCATAGAACATAGTGATAGCAATCCATCATAGAATATAGTGATAGCAATCCATCATAGAACATAGTGATAGCAATCCATCATAGAACCAAGCATATAACCCTAAAAACCAACGATGTAAAATATAACATACTATTTAGTATTTGGAAACACATAAAATTATAACATCGAACATCCCCCCATCCTAACGGTTTTTACAGTAATAGATCATCAAAAGTTTACACTCGAAGTGATTAGTTCTATTTTTTTACAGTAAAAGACATTTCTTACCAAAACTGCATTTATAGGACTGCATGGAATTGTGTACACACGGACACACCCCCCCCCCACCCTCCTGCTCTAAGTGATTAGTTCTATTTTTACAGTAGAAAACATCACTTACCAAAACTGTATCTATGGCCTGCAGCTTGCATGAAATTGGTCTTTATTATGCAATGGTATAATATTTGTCCTTGTTATGCAATAATGTAAATTCATATGTAAACAAATGAAATAGAGAGAATGAACATAGAAAAGCAAATAAATTCATAATGTGGAAAGATTATAAATGCAGAATATGTCAAATATATGTAGGATTTTGTTTTCAGAACCCTCCTAGTGCTGTAAAGTTGGTGATGGAATCTGTGTGTGTCATGTTGGGTATTAAATCTGAGCGTAAACCTGACCCATCTGGCAGTGGAAAAATGACTGAAGATTATTGGGGACCTTCCATGAAGTTATTGAGTGATCTCAAATTCCTGGATAGACTCAAGACTTATGATAAAGACAACATTTCTCCTCCAATTATCAAGAAAATTAGAGAAAAGTGAGCATTTCTTTATATATTTATATTCAATATATGCACATGTTTTTATTAATTATTTTTTCAGTGATTATTTCCCTTTTACTATAATTACGCATCAGTAGGTGAATGTGAAGATATTTATTTAGAGGGGTTGTATGGGTGGGGTTCTCAGTGTGTGGAGTGCACATCTCTGCATCTGAGAGCAGTCCTTGCAACTGAAACAGATGTACAATATGTTTATGGTTCACTGGTAAGCTAAATAAACTTAGGACTATGTTAGCCATTTTGTATCATCCGGCAGTCATTGATGTCACAGAATTACACAACATTTGTGATTTGCACAGATTTTATAAAAAGTCCTTCCAAACTTGAACAATTATTTTAAATTTATTGCTAGTTTTATCTACTTTATTTAATGTGTGGATATATACATAAATTACATGTGGCACAGTTGTCAATGTATACAATTGTTAATAATTTTTATCTCTAAAATACATTCTGTAGGTATATTGCAAATCCAGAATTTGACCCAACCTTGATTAGAAATGCTTCAGCTGCATGTGAAGGCCTGTGCAGGTGGGTTCGAGCCATGGATATCTATGATAAAGTCTGCAGAGTTGTGGCACCTAAAAAAGCTAAACTAGCAGAGGCAGAAGCAGAGCTTGGTGCACAGATGGAAAAATTGAATGCAAAGAGAGCACAGTTGCAAGCGGTAAATTTATGACAATTTTATATTTGTTTGTTAAATTTTTATCTGAAAATGAAAAGTGTTTTATGATTTTCTAAAATTAGTGTTACCCGGTAGTTTTTAAACTCATATTCTTGAATTTGCACCATTATTTGAAACTGTTTTATAGGTATCATTGTAATTTTTACATATCTTTCACATGCCGTCAGATTTGACATAGCTCGCATGTCTCTCACTATACACCTCTGTTTTTAACAATAAAATTTCTCAAGTACAATATGGGAATCAATGCTAATTATCTTAGTTTAGGAGAGGAGTTGTGTGCAGCTTATTAAAATTCTACTCATTGAAATGCTGTCATGAAATGGCATAAACTTATTGATTTGGACATGTAATAAGACCCAACTGACTTTCTAAAACTATTTTGCAAAGAACAGATGAAAGGGATAAGGAGAAGAGGCACACAAAATAAAATCATGGATTGACAAAATTAAGGGCATGATTTTTCTATGCTAGTCCAAATGGCTCAGGACAGAGATATTTGGATGGCTTTTTGTGCATATGTTATCAATATGGTATCTCTATAACTTTGATGGTTTATTGGTCTCATAGGATATACCTTTGTTTAACTGTGTCTGTATTTTTTTCTGTATTTCTTTGAATTTCACATTTTTTTGTTGCTTCATTTGCTTTTTCACATCTGATGGATTGCTTTGTGGTAGCTTAGTTTAGGTCTAGGTTGAAGTTTAGTTTCAGATATGCTGATTTTTATCTTCACACACCAGACACATCCATATGTGCTCAGATCTCCACTTCAGTAAATCTCTCAGGGTACAGCTGTTGATGGTTCATGGTCTGTGTTGGATGAGTGTTCTTATATTTTTGCTAGGTGTTCTCTCTGTGCCACACTGATCCTCACTTCCAACTGGCACCTTGTTGGTACTGATTCGTGCTCATGTACCTCAACATCCTCTGATCATGCAGACTTAGATCATTGCATATGTCTGCTCCATCCGTAGACTGACCATCTGTTATGCTGGCATGGCCAGCTAATTTGTTTTCCTACATGTGTCCAGGGATAAAGACAAGTGATTTTTCACAGTGAGGTCCACTTTTTAGTCATTTCCAATGCCTCCACCCATCTCCTTTTTACTTTCTGAATCATACATTGAGTCAGTATGCATGCATGAAGATAGGCTTGAGATTCCAACCAGTTTAGTGTTTGTGTTACAGTAAAGACCTCTGCCATTAGATTACTTTGTTGCAGTGAAGACCCCACTGACTTCGTGAACTGTTCTTTCCCACGATCTCGTAGTAAAGGCTCTCATGCACACCTCTGGTGGTGGATGATCGACCCATCAGTATAAATCACAACATCTGTGTCATCAGTATGTTTGCAGATGGGAGCCTTGACCTGAGCATTTCTCACAGGACTGCATTCCCTAGAATATAATGATGGTCTTCAATGTCTTTTTATTGACAATGGCAACAGGTATCTATTGCTTACCAGGACTGGTGCCCTCTGATGCACAAATATGTTTAACCATTTAGCTGCTACATTTTTGTCAGTAACCGGCACCAGCTGTGTAAATTCTTTCCTCAATGAGTTTCCTCCTGTACTGAATCCTTTTCTTATCCTACAAAAATAACAGAGCTTCCACAGTGCTGGATTTTTATTGACACCAGAGAATATATACCATATGGATGTGTTGTTTGAGTCATACTGACTCTTAGTAATTTCAGAATAAAATTGTTTTCAACAATAAGAGAATATTTAAAAAAAACAAGTTAACTCATCAATAGTCCATGATTTGCCTCTCTTTAGCATGCTACCCATCACATGAGTGAATTGTAGTGTATGCTCTGTGTCAGATCTTACTCTCAAGTATGGATAGGCATGCCACATACCAATTCTATGAGATATAATTCTGAGATTCAATAATGATCCTCATAGCCACACAGTTTGTGTCCCTAAGATAAACCAGGATAATATGCATCAAGTGTTACCAATTCTTAAAATAAAACATACTATGAACGAGACACGGGAAAAGAGGACGTTTCAACTAAAATCATCGTCACATGGAGCGTCAGAGTGTCCCAAATGTGATGGGGTTTCCATGTTATAAATGGTCTCTACAGTCACAAAGATGCAAGCCAGATGCCACATGGTTAAAGACTGCCATCGATGACTTGTATTTCCTAATTGAAGATAAGACTGGAGATGGCTTTAGCTACTATGAAAAAGTAACATCAGCATTATAGTGAAAATCAAACTTTGTAATTGCTTTCTATTGTGTTGTATGGTTGTGAGAGTTGGACACTCACTGTAGAGAGATGATTACTGGCCTTCAAATACAAATGTTACAGACAGAAAAACTCTTTGACACCAGATAATGTATACCATATCAGCACATCACCTGAACATAAGACACATCTATACGTAAGAAATAAAATAGAAATGTGCACTGGTCCACAAGAAACATTATTTACATTAGTGAAATGATGAAAATGTGCATGGTTTGGACTTGAATGCCAGACATGATTCCTTGCCAAATAAACGATATTACAGGGAACAGCTAAAGGTGGAAGAGGACAATCATTGACAGACAGCATCAAGGACTGGACAGGTCATAATTTTTCCTCACTCATCAACATCACTAAAGACAGAAATCGATGGAGGACTGTATGTGTTGATACATCCAATGTGGTTTCCTGTGACCTGAGGGGTTATGGGCGTAGAGATAGATAGACTGCCCAATTCAGAATTGAAATTTTATACTAGTTTTTGTGTAGATCAATGTTAGAGCTTAACTAGATTTGTTTTTTATCATTCACGTTTTTCACTTATGTTGAATGCTGTCAATGTTTCTATTATACACTGTATATTATTATTATTATTTTTTGTGTGTTGCATTTGCTCCATTGTAATCAGCATGGTTATCCGTGCGATTTCCGCCGGGAGAGTGATTACATTGTGCCACCGTTATGCGCCTTGTAGGCCTAGCACATCTGATTTCAGCATGCCTTGACAGTTCGGGTGTGCTAATCTAGCCTGTGACAGCCTCCCTATCTGCTGCCAGGCACACGGGTGTGTAGTGACTCTTCGCCAAGACGATTGTTGTTCATGTCTATCTCGCACGAGGTGTTCCACTGTCTATGAACTTGCCTCGTGTAATTGGATGTACTGTGCCTGCACCCATCGGGTACTGAACTGTTTCTCATCTGCGAGCCTGGTTCCGTAAGAGAAAGAACTCAACAGAGGAGCTGGACCCTGGCTCTTTCGTCTTCTTAGCCAAGGTGTCGTTCACCGGCATCATGAACCCTCGCCCAAGTTAGAGTCTCACACCACGCGTTTGGGAGCAAGGAGTTCTCAAGCTGAGCGACCTTGTCCCAATACCATCGTTGTCCCTTATTTGCCTGATGTCATTGGGTACGGAATCCTTTCTCTTTGCGAGCATGTTTCTGGTATAGGAAGGCTTGACATTAGAGTTAGGTCAGGTCTTCTTGCTTTGCCGGACGTCCATGATTGGGTCTCGGTCTCTGTCTATAAAGAGCACAGGTAACTAGAAGCTCATCTCGAGCTAACAGACTTGTACTTCCCATTTCCTTTTCACTTTCTATTTGCAGTTGCTGCTGCGCTCTGTGCTGTTCTGCCCTTTCATTGTACTCAGTGTGAAAACAATTCGTCTCTCACCATGCATCTACCTTTTTGTATATTTTTCATTGGTAAACATCTCCAATGTTTACAGACTGGACTGACTAGTGTCACTGTATGTCGACATGTCGTGATGCTGGTGGTGTTTGAGATATTGTCTGTCTCTTATGCAGTCAAATCTCTTTCCACCTCTACCTCCACATTCTCAGACACGATCCCCAAATGATGTGGCCATAATCAGCTCAAGCTGCTATATTTCTGTTTCCAGGGTGCACCGCGAGGAGGTACATTTGGGATCTTGGTTATCTACTAAACCTGAGTCCGCCAAGAGCAATGCATTCCCTTTGCACCCCTGTATATTATTTTTGAGTTTGTTGACACTGTAAGTTTTTACATGTATGGGCGTATGTGTACATTATGTTTTGAATCTAAATTAAAAGTAATTTGACTTTTATTATTAAATGTGGTCAGTAAATTGATTCTAGTACTTGAAATCAATCCATCTTCTAGGTGACAGACAAACTTCAGGCTTTAAATGATGAGTTTGAAGTGATGACACAAAAAAAGAAAGATCTTGAAGACAATATTGATCTTTGCTCAAAAAAGCTTGACAGAGCAGAAAAGTTGATTGGGGGCCTTGGAGGTGAAAAAGACAGATGGACAGATGCAGCGCACATTCTAGGAGAACTTTATATTAATATCACTGGTGATGTTCTGATTGCATCTGGTGTGGTTGCTTACCAAGGTGCCTTTACAGTTGACTTTAGACAGGTACAATTTGTCTTTGCTCTTAATGTCCAATAATAACTATTTTCAACTTAAACATTCAGTTTGCAGGTTACAGCAGACATTTGTAAATCAAATACTGAGGTCAACAAAACATATAAATTGTAGTTAAGTGTTTGAAGAATGTAACATCATACTTGTTAATTAATTTCTGATTTACGACTACAGTTTCTTGAACAAATTTACAATTCTAACCGATTAGAAATTGATTCTTTGTTATAAATTATATTTCACACTAGTTATTTTGTGGTGATCTCCTTAGCATAGTGGTTACGCTGCTTACCTTGTGCTCAAGAGGTCATGGGTTCGAATCCAGCTTGTGTTGCCTTGCTTAAAAGGTGGATTTTTGCTTCAAACTGTGGAGTTAACGTGCAATGAGTAATATTCTCAGCATCTGACATGCACTTAGTTGAGAATGACCATACATATGGAAACCCGTGTACAGTTAACTAAATCAATCCTCTATGACTTTTGAACCCTTTTTTAATTTTTTTTTGGTGGTTGTATATATTGTGTGTGTGTGCGTGCGTGCGTGCATGCGTGCGTGTTGTCATAGTTCTCCATGCCTGTTGATCAGTTGCCAAGGATTGCAGGTCTTGTGCATTTAAGCCTGTTGATTTTTTGATCATTGATAAGGCTACTGTCAAAAGATATTCATCTTGTCAGTTGACTGTACTAAGAGACTACCATTCTTTCATCTAAACTAAAGTGATGCAATTATGATAGAAAAACATGTTACAACATCAAATGTTATATACACACCAAAATAATCAAAAGGCATTCCCCACCACTTCAGACATACATTCTTACATTAAATATTTTTGTCACATATGATTATCACCTTCTGAACTTCAGAGAAACGTTTTTTCCCAGTGCCAGGAGATAATAATACCCCTATTTGATGGTGTGAAATAGATTGAAAATGAGCAGAGCATTTAAGCTCTCTATATATTTCCATATATCCATAAGCCCATAACTTATCAGCATTATAAGATACCATATTGGATGCATCAACACACAGAATCATCCAGAGTTGTATATCATCAGCTATACAGATGAGTGAGAAAAAATTCCGACCTATCAAGTACTGATGTTGTCTTCCATGATTTTCTTTGTCTTTCTCTGGCTCTTGCACTTTTGGCTATTCCCTGTAATATTGTTTTTTACAAGGAATCATGCAAGCATATGTGTTCAAACCACACAAAATTTTGCTTTTTCACTATTCAAAATAGTGGTTCTTGTGAACCTGTATACAACTCTTTTTATTTCATATGTACACATTTGTCCAATGTTCTCTATAGGAGAAGCGCATAATTTGTCTGTAATATTTGTATGTGAAGACCAGCAACCATCTTTGTGAAATCCATCTTTTAAAATCATATATTATCATTTTAATTATATTTGGAAATACTATTTCGTATTCCCATGATGGTTGTATTATTGTCTTGTCTATTATCTTTACCTGAGTGAATGATGATTGGTTGTACCTACAATTGCAGTTAAGCATAAGGGTAGGAGCCTCAGTTGTCGTTTCAAGGCCAGATGTTTCACCTTGGTTGCGTAAATTCTATATTTGTTCAAGGTTATCTTGATGTTTCTGTCCACCATTTTCCTGGACTACCTTTGACTCTATATCCTTATATTCTTATGCTATATGTTCTTATTGGTATCTGATTTGAGTTTATTCTCCTCAGATGATTGAATTTTATTTACTGTCTTTCAATATACTCAATGCATGATATTAGGCCTATTCCTAATTCTTTTCCTAATCTCTTCACTTCTTATTTTAGTAAGTTTAGTTACCATTGCAGATTTTCTCAGCCACTTCATTTCACATATAACAATTTCACTCTTCTGCTAGGCTGTAAAGACCATGTTTGACATTGGTAGGTGATGCATGATATGCTTGATTTTTCCACTGCTGCATGTACCCACAAGAACACTCAGAGATCTTCTTCTATGAACAGAGTAAAATTGTTCTTACTTTTTGCCTGCTTGGTTCTGCTGTCCATCCTGTCCAACTCCGACACCTTTTTCTTATTCAGTCATATCCAAGGTGTGTGATGTGTTCTGTAACCCTTTCTGGTTTCATACAGCCATGAACATCATGGATCTATTGGTCTGGAGTCATCTTAAGCCTGACGCTCTTTATCATTTTGACACCATCAGCTGAAAATGTGAGAGATGCTATACTTGTGCTTATGTCACCCAGACCTGGTCTGTCACATTACCGAAAGTCACCTTCACCATTGAAGACAGTTTTATATGTGTGTTCTGCAATGTATCTATGCCATCATCTGCAAGTATTTTTGCATCATGATGTACATAGATGAGACTGAAAGGATGTCGCAGACCAATTCTGTGAACATCCGTACAACATAAAAAACCAGAAATGCATTCCTGTTGCTAACCACTTCAATGGCATGAGACATCGGGGTGCCTACGGTATTCAGGTGATAGCCATTAAGTCATGCTTTTCAGATAACTGGACTTGTCACATGTTTGAGAACTGCTATTTATGTCAATTTAGCATGATTTAATACTTTAGGACCAATACCCATCTGTCATATCATGTTTTTTGTCATTTCTCTGTTTGTCTTTTTTTTAACCAATATTTGAGTTTGTTTTTGTCTATATTCTTTTTGTGGTTTTATTCCAGCTGTGACCTTATAGTTTTAACCCTTCCGGGTTATATTCATATTTTACTCTGCCATGTGCAGTTCTTAATTTTTGTTTTTATTGTGTATGTAGTCTTGATAAAGGCTTCTTGTCAAAATGTCAATTTGTGTGTGTTATCATGTGTGTATCCAGTAATTAGCCAACTTCAAAAATCTGGTTCAAGATTTTCCTGTTGTATTTCAGTTTTTCTGCAGTAACTACATATTATCAATCTTTTGAAATTGAAAGTACAGTGCTGGTATAAAAATTGTAGATATTAACTGTCTTTTGATTTCCATCTTGATTTTTGGGTGGAGAGCAATGGTGAAAGATGTTAAGTCACTGTATTTGCTTTCTTATATATTTTTCCTATTTCTCTGTCTTGTCTTTCATTTTTGGAAAAATTCTGCTTAGATATTGAAATTGTTAGGCTTGTTTCACTTTGGTATTATCTATTGTTATATCCGCTGGCATTGCTGACTTGCTAGTTTTCAGAACTTCTGTTTTTGAACGTCAATTTTGATGTACTTCTCACATGCTCTTATATCATTTTTTTAATTCCTTCTCACCTTGTGGATCAATCATAAGAGGCCATAAAAAAGCAGAATAATTCCTGTGTGCGTACAGTGACTTTTATTTTTGTGCCGGGACACGCGGGAGTCCGGGGTAATGAAAGAGCAGATAGGTTGGCCGCCCGCGCTGCTACTACGGCTGTTGGTGGAGCGATGGATCGGGCAGACCTTTTGAATGCCCTACATGAAATCGCACAAACAAATGACTGTACAAGTGACGATGACTCTTGTTCCATGATTAGAATAAAGGAACTTGGTTTGAAATTTGGTGTCGCTAGAAAGGAGAGTTTTCGTGGGCAAAAAAGAATGATGGTCAATCAACAACGTACTGGGACTGTCAGTCAACGTGTAATGGCGGATACACTCAAGGAAAGATCTGAGCACCTATGGACTTGTCCGGAGTGCAATGACGATGATCCAACGACTAACTAACTAACATGCTCTTATAAATATATAAATATGGTTTTTAAAATTTATTTCATTTTCACATATTAGACTTTGATTGAGGCAAATGTTCATCATTAAATTCCTCATTATTTGCATTGTCTATCACTTTGCTGTTGTGAGTTCTTTTATTATTCTGTCCATGTAGGTTATATGGTGAACATTAGAGGTGAAAGCATATTTCATTTCAGAAGCATCAGTAATTCTGGTTGAGCAACAAAGAAAAATTGTAAAAATATAATTTTAATGTAGGCCTGCCCATGTGTTATGATTCTATTCAATATCTAAACTAATTGTGTTCTCAATCATTTAACAAGTCCAAATACTAACAGAAAAATATGTAGGCCTACCAATATCTAAACATTTCAAAAATATCAAAACAGGGTGTGTTTCTATTGTTGTTATTATTATCATTATTATTAATATCATTATTATTATTGCTATTGAAGGTAATACTAATAATGATTTAATTCCAGATGATGACTAAGGAATGGCACGAGCAGTGTGTTAAGCGTAAAATTCCATGTTCAAAGGCATTTTCCCTCAATGCAACGCTCGGTGATCCAGTGCAGATTAGAGCTTGGAATATTGCAGGACTACCCGTTGATGCATTCAGTGTAGACAATGGAATAATTGTTTCTAAGTCCCGGAGATGGCCTCTTATGATTGATCCACAAGGTGAGAAGGAATTTTTAAAATGTCCATTTTTGAACTCACTAACTACAGAATTAAAGAACACAAAGTGACTGAATTTTTTTTGTCTCTCTTTTTTCACCTGTCATGTATGGAGAATTTAAAATGTTGTTTTCTTAATTTTCAACATATTTTTAATGATTTATATATCAGCTTTATGGTAATTAATATATATATTTACAAAGAACAGAAACTACATTTATGATTTATTATAGGCCTATGTATTAAAATGTATAACATAATTTAGGGAAAAATAGTATCAAAGTAATCATATGACAATCCATAAAAGGTAAAACTGCTGTAAAACTGTACAACAACAGTACTTACTTATGTAGAACACAGATGTAGTTTTGTGTGATGACGACTAAAGACTATCACTATTGGACTGTGGGGTGTTAACACAAAAACATAGCAATAACGGTATTCAAGACAATTTCAACATTTCAACCGTTATGACTTTATCAAGAATATACAAAACAGACAGTGAACAAATAATAAAAACAGTGATAACAATTATACTATCACAAAGGCACTAGAGCACAGACATTAAACATCATGACTTCTAAGGTGACAATGACATACCTTTACACAAGTAGTCACTGAAACAGGTTTTGTTGAAAAAAGGGAACAGGAAATGACAATAGAATGAAAAAACTATTACTGAAAACAACATGGACAGCAATATAACGAGGGCCACACCAACTAAAATTTAAACAAATGAGTGATTGGAATTATGGCCAAAAGGCGTACCAAGCTAAAAAAAACAACATGCACACGCCATACAGCACTTGATGATTAATATATATATATATATATATATATATATATATATATATATATATATATATATATATATATATATATATATATATATATATATATACCCGGTATATATCCATAGCTCTGCACATTTGAGGTTATGTACAGGCTCCTCGAAAACAGCACGTAGATGGACCTTGTTTGGCAAACAGTCGAACAGCACAGGCAAAAGCAGCATTTCAGAAGATGAGGAACATCTTGTGTAATAATTCATTATCAATAGAAGTAAGAAAGAACATACTAAAATGTTACATAGAGCTCATTCTGTTATATGGTAGTGAAGCATGGACAATTGACAATATTGCAAGAAAACATCTGGAGGACACAGAGATGTGGTTTTATAGAAGAATGTTTAAAAAATATCATGGACAGCTAAAAAGAGTAATGCTATAATTCTACAACTGGTCAACTCAAATAGAGAACTTATTAACTGTATTAGAAGATGACAATCACAGTTTCTGGGTCATATCATGAGAAGAGATGGGATGGAGAACATCGTAACAACTGGAAAGATCGAGGGTAAGAGGGACAGAGGAAGACAACATGTGAAAATGATGGATGGCTTGAAAGCCTGGCATGATGCAGAATCATCAGAAACTATATTTAAATGCATAACAAACAGAAGATTGTGGAGAGACATGATTGCCTACGCCCCACGGAAGACATAGTACCAATGAATGAAGGAATAGTTTGGCACTCAGAAAAATCTTGAAAGTTCTCCTGTGTTCCGGCAAAGCTCAACCTTGATATAATTTAAAAAAATTTTATTTGGTTTTTCATTCGCAAGAGGAGAAATGTTGTTCTCAATTGTAGGCCTATTCCAAATCTATATTTCTTTTGGTTTTTTTTGGTTTTATTCTCGATTGGGCAACACTGGTCTTTGGTTCTAGTGTATATATATCAAGTGACATATTCTTTCAAGAATGTTGTCTTCGTCAAGGATACTCTGAATGCCTCTCTGTTCTGGGCAAGCAGGAGACATGTGCATACATTCTTTGATGTCGCTGGTCCATCGTCTTCTTGGTCTTCCTCTTCTTCTCTTTCTCAGCTCTCTGCCCTCTAGAATCAGCCTTTCGATGCCATCGTGTTGCTTCAAGTGTCCAAAATACTGTAGCTTCCTTCTTATGATGGTATTTAGAAGCCAGCTTCATTTAGTTTCAGTAATTTCAAAACTTCAATGTTCTTCTTTTCTCTGTCCATGATATTTGTAGGATCTTTCTGTAGCACTTCATTTCAAATGAATTTATTCTTTTGGATATTGTCTTGTTTAAAGTATGAAATTCAGAATGGATACAGTGTATATATACCAGTATAGGCATATATATTTTATAGATATATATATTGTAGTATATATGTATATATATGTATATATATGGTTTTCAATAAACATTTTCCTGTCCATGGAAAACACAAATTCTGATGTGAAACACTCAAAAAGCCATCTCATTTATTGTTGGTCAGTTTTTGCTAAATGTTGGTCATGGATGTCGACTCATGATACTAGCCTACCCAGCTAAAATATCGGGTTCTCAATTTATAACAGACTTCACCCACTTTTCCTTGGTAGTCAAATTTTTAACAATTCCAGTCTCCCATTTATAAATATCAGATTTCAAATTAAACAGAAACTGTTCATTTAAACCATGTGTTTATCATTTATACAGCCCTGCGGGTTAATCAGGATTCATCCTTCTAAATTGACACATTTCACTTTTCCCATTATTTTCATTGATCACTTTGTGTATAATTTTTGCCAACAGCCAAAGAAAAATCATGATGAAGTCAATTTTTTAGAAGGATGAATCCCAATTAGCCTACATGTATTGTATTGTCAGTGGTGAGGTACAAAGAAATACAGTACAGCAAGAAGAAATAGGATTAACAATCTCAGACTGACCTCTACCAATAAAATTATTGCCACACATTTTGAAATGAAATCAGTACCTAGTTTCTGCTCATCCATTTACCCAAGTTTTTTTTCCAGAATAATTTGCCAGGATCTTAGAAATGGTACTTGATTGATTGAGAGCTTATTTAAACAACCAATATATTGTAATTGATCCAGAGTTAATGCTCTGTCTCTTGTGTTATCAATAAGTTTTGTTGGTGAACTTCTACCATACCACAATACAAGTCCATCTAGCAACTTTTCTCTTTATTGTCCCCTATCTCTTCTCCCCTTGATCTTTCCAGTGGTTATTAAGTGTTCAAGTTGTGTTCATCTCAACACATGCTCTATAAATCTTGATTGTACAATGATATCAAATGTTTCATTACAAAAATAAGCTTATGGATGACACAGTTGTCACATGAAAATTTGATTCATTTTCCTAACTGCAAAGAACTCAAAAACCAGGCCTATGCTGAATCTGTACTTACATTTGTTAAATATGAGAGTCACCTAGATTTATTGTCAAAAGAGTTCCAAGAAAGATTTATTGATTTCTCATCTTTTGAATACCATTTTGCATTATTCTCTGCACCATTCAACTTTGATGTTGTTAAAGCAGAGGAAAACTTGCAGATGGAACTATTAGAAATTCAGTCTGATTCTATGCTCAAAGCAAAGTATCTAGAAGTCGGGATACCTGGCTTCTATTCATACCTGCCTGAAAAGTTTACAAACTTCAGAAAGTTTTCAACTAGGATTATGGCAATGTTCGGTTGCACCTATGTGTGTGAACAGTTATTTTCCTTCATGAAATTAACAAAAAACTTCTCAGAGAACAAGGCTGACCGATGAACACTTGTCATCCCTGATGAAGGTCGGAACTGCAAATACATTTCAGTCAGATATACGAAAAATTGTCATGAAAAAGAGACATAAAACCTCAGGACAAAACACTGATTAAAGAGTACAAATAATTGAATGTTCTTAAATAAATGTTGGATTTCACACCTCAGGACAAAACACTGATTAAACAGTAAAAATTATTGAATGTTCTTAAATAAATGTTGCATTACAATTGTTATATTTGACGTTGTGGGGCGTTAGCTTAATAAAACCGTTGTAGTAGGCGTGAAAATTAATAAAAGATAATTCAATAAGATTACAGTGTTTCTCAGATTTGTTAGTGTGGCCCGCCGGTATACTCAAAGTATTTTATGCGGCCCATGGTGCTTTTTCAGTTTGACACGCCTGTTCTACACCATATAATATAGTCATTCATAGGTGTAGATTCAGTTAAAATTAAATTGTCTATTGTCTTTCTCCAGGTGAATGATTGTTGATCGCATTCACACTTGCCGTTAAGCGTAGGGGTGGGAGCTTAAGCTGTCATTCCAAGGCCAGATGTGTCGCCCAGGTTGCATTTAGTCCATGTTTGTTCAAGGCTATCTTGATGTTTTCTATCAACCGCTTTCTTGGTCTATCTTTGGCCTTATGCCCGGATATTCTTGTGTTATATGCTCTTATTGGTATTTGGTTTGGCATTCTCACAAGGTGACGGAACCATTTTACTTGCTGTATCTCAATATGTTCGATACATGATATTATACCAACTCTTTTCCTAATTTCTTCATTTCTTATTTTATCTAGTTTGGTAACCATTGCAGCTTTTCTCAGACACTTCATTTCACATGTGACAATTTTTCTTTGCTGCGAAGCTGTTAAAGACGATGTTTGACATTGGTAGCACAGTGTTGGTATAAAAATTGTAGACATTATTTGTTTTTTAATTTTCATCTTGATCTTTGGGTGAAGAAGTAATGGTGAAAGTTGTTAGTCTTCCATCTTCGAAAAGAATACTGCCTAGATATTTAAATTCTTTGGCTTGTTTCACTTTGGTGTTATCTATTGTTATATTCATTGGTGTTGAAGAGATGCTAATTTTCATAACTTTTGTTTTTTGGATCTTAATTTTCATGTGGTACTTCTAACGGGCTAAGTATTAATTAAATGTGGGAAATATAATAATAATGCAGCCCGTAACCAGTTCGGGTTGTAGGGGTGCCACATTGAAGCCATCTGCTTAAAAATTCCACCCAACATCCTCAACTTCCTGCACAATTGTGAAACATCACATCCAGACAATTTCTTCATTATCAACTCAATATTTTTGTACTAGGCCTACTACCTCTTTTTTGCAAATGTTCTAAACTACTCCAGGATAGACTAATTTTTTTTTTAATGTATGATGTTTTGTTACAAATACAAATCAAGTAGTCTTACATTTTACCACTGTCAACGGTGCTTTCTGCTGACCTACAAGCTTGGCTATTTTGCTCAAACATATACATTCCTTATATGTTCTTCAGGATACAACTGTAACAGACGTCCATATCACGTATATACAAGAATCCTTCTTTCTGTATTTTCAGTAAGCGTAGCAGCAAGCTCTTACACCCATATCAACTATATTAAGGAATAGATAGTACTAGTGATATGTATAGCTTGATCTCTACTAAGGTACATATTTTACTTTTCCATATTACTTTCACTTTAGCCATTGCAGGTATAACTATTCGAGTTGTTGTTTTTTTCTTTACATTATTCACTCCAGAACAGCCATCATTGCACATCTTGGATTGAAAGTATTTAAATGTAGAAATTTCTAATTAGGTTGGATTTTAATAGGATCATGGACAGTAACAGAGTTGATGATAGAAACTAATGCGCTGGGCAAGCTCCTGTCCCCCTTACATAACTCTATTCATTTTTATTTTTTTTCCCCTGCGCATATTACTGATGCATTCTCAGGTATGGGTAGTCCCTGTCTAATTTTGTTGTTGCGCATTATTTTATATTTATTTACTATATCTTGCCCTTCACTGTGGCTTTTGGGTCACTTTAACCCTCTAAGGGATGGGACAGCTAACTCTATTGCAAATTATCTATAATATCCCTTTTCTAGAATTAAGTGATAAGAGTAATAGTTCTATATTTCTTACATATTTTCATGATGCAATGGAACACTTATGAAAGAAAATTTATGACACAGTTATTGCTCAAAAATATAACCCAATAGTTAAATTACAGTAAATTACATTCTTTACATTCTTCAAGGACAAAATAATTCTAACTTGAACAAACATTAAAGAACATAAGCAGATACCAAAGAAATGTACCTCTTTAAGAGAATTTGATTTGATGCAAGGCGATTCGGTGCCATTAGAACAGACCTGGTTCAATTCTCGTTAGTCTCAAGAATTTTTAATTTATCTTAAGCAATTATTTGAAGCAACATTGTACTGTCTTTATGTCATTTATGTTTACAAGAAGACCTATTGGCCCTTGTAATATGAATGTTATATGTTTGTGTTACTGAGGATACATTATACTTGTATGAGATGTTCATTGTTGATGTAATAGTCTTTGTCTCGGTTGGTCCATTCTCAGTTTGGAGATTTTTTTGTCAATCTTTTTTTGGAGATGCAGTTAGTCAAATATCGAAAAACCTGTTTACTAAAGTTGCAAGGCGATACAGTGCCGTTAGAACAGATCTGGTTCTTCTTCTTCTTTCATTCACTTGAAACATATCTATATCTGTAATTCTGTCAGCTTAATAAAACTCACTGTCTTTTGTAGTTCATACAGTGGCCCATAGAGCTTTGATTCCAGTGTTGTTTCCTCTTGCCAATATGTCTGTCTCAGTGTTTCATAATCAGAACCATCTTGAAGTATATGCTTGGTACTCTGTGCTCCCTGCCCACATTTGCACATGGCCGTGTTGCCAATCTTGAACTTTCTTTATGTACATGTGACTGTGGAATTGGTTGTGTCCAGTTCTGAGATGTAGAATTACTTGTTCTGATCTATGCATAATGTGATAGTCATTTTGTGTTGGTGTTTGTGGCTTTCTTATTAACTTGATCATCTGTTTTTTTCTGATGGTAGGTGATTAGTACATCTGGTTGGTCTTTCGTGCTGTCCATGGTATTCTCTGGACTATATAACACTTAATTTTGACTTGGCTGTAGGTTCATTTATTGTCCATGTTTCGCAGCGGTAGGTCACCACTGAGAACACACATGTATGTAACAAACATACCTTAGTTCCCATGTTTTCTTCCTCATCGCAACTGCACAGCCAATTCCAAACGAAACATTCAACACATCCATAAGGAAATTCTTGGCACAATACTCCTGTAGTTTGCTGTTGCTTTCAAGAGATACATTCTATGGTCTCATATATATGAACATATGAGAACTTTTAAATATTTTTGAGTAAAATAAATATTTGTGGCAAATTATTCAAATATTCCTAACTCTGCTCCATCCAAAAAATATCTGAGTGGGTATTTATTACCTATAAAGAACATTTGTATGATATATTGTAACCAATAGCCATAAGATATGCTCATATATTTTACACAAGCAGCCTTTAGCTTTCAAAACAAATAGTTCTTGTTCCCTTAAAAGCTGATGATAACTCATGTTCAGAACTGTATATTTACAGGTCAAGCCAATAAATGGATCAAGAACATGGAAAAGAGCAACAAACTATCCATCATCAAACTGTCTGACTCCAACTATATACGTATCCTAGAAAATTGTATTCAATTTGGGTCTCCCTTACTGCTGGAGAATGTTGCAGAAGAGCTTGACCCTATCATGGAACCTGTACTTCAGAAGCTTACATACAAGCAACAGGGTGTAGATTACATTAAGCTGGGAGACAGTGTTATTGAATACTCAAGTGATTTCAGGGTAGGCATACATTTCTGTTATGTGTGACAATGAAGGAAAAGGGAACAATAATGGTAGGATAAGGTAGGATTAGGCATCAGAATATGCAGATTTACCCATAAACACTGCCTAGCATGTGGCTAAGCAGAAACTATCTGACTAGTGCCACCTTCAGAGCTTACTCCACCAGATCAATGATGCAACTCCTTGACTTTTCAAGATTGTGAGCACTGAAAAATTCTGACAAGCATGTCAAGCTGACAGATGCAAAGTTAGTTAGTTAGTTAGTTAGTCGTCAGATCATCATCAATGCAAACTGGATACATCCATAGTTGCTCCGATCTCTCCCTGAGTGTATCCGCCATTACACTTCTACTAACAGTACTGGTCCTATGCTGGTTGACCGTCAATATTTTGAAAAGGAATCATTATCCACACTACTCACTCTCGAATGCTGTATCTCTTAAGGAGTTCAAAATGTCAGCTCGATCCATTTCCCCATATCCCTGTGCCACAATCGCGCATGACGCCAGTTGATCTGCTCTTTCATTGCCTTGAACACCCACATGCCCTGGCACAAACATAAATGTAACCACTTTCAGCCTCACCTTTCTCAAGGCCTCAATCCACTGTTCGCGAACGAGACCCACTTGTACCTTCTTAATCATACTCAAGTCACTAGTTCTTAATCACTCAATATGCAGACCTGCATTACCTTCTGTGGACATACTCATTCAAATGTCATGGTGACCGCAATAGTCTCCATGGTCATGCTACTCGTATTAACTGCAATGGCCCCACTCTCCTCTATGATTGTTTTACCTGCGCACTAAGCTGTGAAAGCCCAAGCACTGCGATGTCTAATCACAGATCCATCAATGTATATAATCACATCCTCCTCTTTGACATTCTCACTGACCAAAACCTGCACTTCTTTCTCCACAGCTGTGGGACACCATTCTCTGCATTCCCTGCTAAATGATACTACTCTCAAACGGGTTTCGAAATCTACGGTTAAACTTATCCATTCCACACCTGCTGCCACATCTTACAATTTGCACACGCTTTGTAGGACACCCTCGGAATGTAATTGGTATTCTGTATCTGCATGTATTTGAAGGTATGCCAGTACACTGCAATACTGTAATCTGTGCTCAGCTGTTGGACAGTCAAGTAGGTATCACATAGCTCATGTTGATATGTCTCTTGTGCACACATGTATGATATGCATTGCTGCATTCTGGATTCTATCCAGTCTTTCTATCTGAGTTTGGCTAAGAGTCAAAATTGTCAGTGCATATTTCACCCAGCCAGAAACAATCCCTGGTACAAAATAAATAACAACATCTGCTCATACTGCGCAGCAGCCATAACCTTCATTGCTGCTAAGCCTTTTCCTGCCCTTATGATAACGTGGTCAACATGTTCCCTGAAACTCAGATTTCTATCAGAAAACACACCCAGATATATCATTGTGTTGGTTCTTTCTAAACTTTTCCCGGACAACGAAACATGTGAAATATGTGTCTTTACCATGTGATTATTCAAGGAAAACCACGTCAGGAATGCCTTAGATGGATTAACCACTGCTCCCGTATCTCGACACCAATTTGTCAGTCTGTCCAGCTCCTTCTGTAGCTCCACGGCGCACTCTTCTCGATTTCTGCCCTGTCTATACACCAGGATATCATCGGCATATGACATCGTTCTGCCAACACCTGTGATTTGATTGCCAGCGATATGTACTGTGTATACATTGAAAAGTACAGGAGATAGAGGCGATCCCTGTGGCAGACCAGGGCTAATAACCGTTCGTGCAGATATCCAGTTACCACACTTAAGAACTACTACCCTGTGCATCAGAGTGGCGCCAACCCACCGCACGACAAAAGGATTAACTGCAAGATTTAACACCTGGTGCATCAAGATATCCAAGGACACCCTATTGTACGCATCCTCAAGGTCTATTGTGACAGCACATGTCTCCATGCGTGAATTGAACCCCTCAAAAACATCCTGCGCAAATATGGCTGCATTCTGCCATGTCTTCTTTCCTGGGCGATATCCTCCTAACAATGATGATAAACACTTATTTCTTTCAAGATAACATGATACCTTCCAGGCTACAATTTTTTCCAAATGCTTGCCTATCGTATTCTGAATTTTTATTATTCTGTATCCTGGTGTGGTCCTTCCCAGGTTTGGGTAGTGGAACTAAACAGCTGTGCAACCAGTCTTCTTTCACTGTGCCCTTTAGAAGGCTATTATTGAACATGTCCGCCAACTCTCCCAACTCCTCATCCGTTCTCCAACTAATGTCATCGTATCTAATGCCATCTGGCCCTGGTGCTGTGTTTTTTGTACTTTTCAGCGCCTTCCTGATTTCTTCACCTGTGATTAGCATATGGTTTTCCATGCTCAAGTTCTTACACGTGTCTGAATCGTTTTCCTGATTTCTTGATATGCCTCCACATTTCTCTGACCAATTTGTGCGGTGTAGTGTGCCAGCAACGCCGCACCTTTTGTCTCGTCCGTCAGACCATTCATGGATTTGTGTAAACGCCAGAACAATTTTAGTGACTTTTTGCGGTGATCCGGCAAAATTCGTCCCATTTTGACGCCTTTGCTGACTTTGCAATATCTTTGAATGTTTGGACTAAGATATCTTTCTTCCATTTCCATTGTGCAACCTCCATGGGCTGATCCGTAACACATTTCCAAGCCCTTTGCCATAGTGCTACAGCTTTCCATTTCTCGCTCCATGCTCTTTGAACCTCTTTGTTCCACCAGGGGGGCCTATCCCACACCTGATTTCCCACTATTTGAGCCTTACGTTTGTCTTGTCGAATTCTGCTCACAACATCCACTCCTCTGCAATCATACTTAAAGGATCTTACCTTTGGCATTATTTGCTTACTTTTGTCATTTTTCATGAGAACAACACATGGGAGGTGGTCACTGCCATGATGCCCCAGCACGTCCCATTTGCAGATAGCCACAGAAGCTGATGACACAAATGCCAGGTCGATAGCGCTATCATCATCACCATCCCTGCTTGCCATCCTTGTTATACGGCCATCGTTAAGGCACACCAGGTCCGTATCTGTCAGGGCCTCCTCAAGTTCTCTTCCCTGTTTGTTCGAAGCACTATTGCCCCATGATGTACCTTTCGCATTGAAGTCACCACAAAAGAGAATCTGCTTTTCCTGTTCCATTATCTCCCCTAGGTTTTTCCAACTCTGAAGATCAATGCTCGTGTTGCAGGCATACACATTTACAATCATGATTGGGTGCTGGACCCTCTGGACTCTCACTGCCTGTAACTGGATATTGTCGCTATCCCACTTGGACATATCAACCTCGCATATACTAAAACCCTCGCGTACTAAGATTGCCAGTCCAAGATGTCGCCTGTTGTAGAAACACTGAAATCCGGCTATCCTGATATTACCCCTTTCACCAAGCTGTGTTTCTTGCAATGCAATGATGTCAGCCTCATAACACATCTTTTCTAGCTCTGGTCTGCGCTTGTGTACACTGGCCACATTCCAAAACAGAACACGCACGTTTTTAATTCCTAGCCTAGCTGTTTTTGATCTCGTTCGTCTAGCACCCGCCCAGTGACTTTTCCTTTTTGAGCCACCTTGTTTAAGCCGCTTGATATTGGCAGCCATTTTTCAAACAGTGTAATGGCGAATACACTCACGAAAACTTCAGCTCAGATGCACGCACTCCGTTAGCACCGGTGAAGATCTTAATGAGTGGACCTCCTGGTCAGAGAATAACAGCACATCACCGCACAATCTCCTAATTGAAAACAACGAATATATCCATTGTTCAAGTAAAACTGTAGGCAACACACAAAACACTTGTGTTGTTATCCACCATTTTGACCGGAAGTGATTTTTATCTTCAATGATGCAGATGAGAGGAAAAACCTTGTCCTGTCCATTCCTTGATGTTGTCTGTCCATGTCTTTATTTGCTCTCCTCTGCTTCTCCCCCTTCGACTGTTTCCTTCAGCATTGTTTTTGACAATGAATCATGTCTGCATACATGTCCAAATCATGCTAGTTTTCATCATTTCACCTTTGAAAGCAATGATTCTTGTACACCTGCATACATCTCTATTTAATTTCTTATATTCAAATTTGTCTTATGCTCTCTATAGGAAATTTGTAGAATTTGTCTGTAACATTTGTACTCAAAAGTCTGTATTTGTCTCTCTATATCTGCAGTGAGTGTCCAACTCTCACAATTATTCAGTACAAGAGAAAGCACCAGTGACATATACAGTTTGATTTTCACTCATACACTGTTGTTGCTTTTCCAAATCAACGTTAGTCTTGATATAGATGCTAAAGCCATCTCTAGCCTTATTTTTAATTTTGCTTTGCATTTATCGCTGCATATGCTAGATCCGAGGTATTTGAAAGTATTCACCTCCTCAAGCTTATATCCATGCATCATGATGTTGGTCTGTTCCTTTGTGTCTCTACTTTAACCGAGATCTTACCGGTACTCTTTTTTGTGTTGATTTCCATTCTGTACTTGCTGGTAACTTTTTCCAACTTTGCTGCTAATTCTTGTAATTCTTGTTCTAAACCAGCTATAAGATCAATATCATCTAATCATGTTGTAATCATGTAGTGTATGATGTTCTCTAGGTATATGTTGAAAAGTACTGGAGTCATTATGCATCCTTGCTGAACTTCCTTATTGGTTTAAAAGAACTCCAATTGTATTGTTTAATAAGACAGCACTACTTGCATGTAAAGTGATTCAAAAATGTCTATGATTGTCGTGTCAAAATTAAATTATCTCAGTATGTGCCATCATGCCAAAAATGGCCAAAGGCCTATGTAAAACTAATGAAATTGTGATATAGATCACATTGGTGCTGAATATGTTTTTCATTTAATGTTCAGATGTTAAATATTTGTTCAACAGTGCTTCTTATACATTTCTGTCAACATTTATTTATGGACACACTGTATTGACACACCATGTTAACTATTAGTAGAATTGGATTATTGAATTTCAGTGCTGAAAATATATTATGGTGGTCAGTACTTGTTACCGAAAAAAATTATATAGATTATATTATGTTTGTTACAAACAGCATTGGCAGGAAAATAAAAATATATATTTTGTTAATAATTATACCAACTTCTTCATGTAGATGTATATCACAACAGTGCTGAGAAATCCCCACTACCTACCAGAGATTTCTGTCAAGGTCTGCCTTTTGAACTTTATGATCACCCCGCAAGGTCTACAAGACCAGTTGCTAGGCATAGTAGCTGCCAAAGAAAAGCCTGATCTAGAGGAGAAGAAAAACCAGTTAATTCTGGAGAGTGCAGCAAACAGGAAACAGCTTAAAGAAATTGAAGACAAGATCCTAGAAGTTTTGTCTACATCACAGGTTAGGGTTACAGTTAATTTTATGTCAAATTTTATTTTATATACTAAAAATATTACTCCTGTGTTAATACTCGTAACACTTTCCTGCTGGTGCTGTACCATGACCTTGTGCCTGAGCTTATAAATGGTTTCAGTATAACAAATGAGGTGCAAAGGGAATACATTGCTCTTGGTGGACCCAGGGTTAGCAGATAACCAAGATCCCAATTGTACCTCCTCGCGGTGCACCCTGGAAACAGAAATACAGCAGCTCGAGCTGATTCTGGTCAAATCGTTTGGGGATCGTGTCCGAGAATGTGGAGGTAGCAGATGGAAAGAGATTTGACTGCATTAAAGACAGACAATATCTCAGACACCACCAGCATATCCACATACAGCGACACTGTCGACATACAGTGAAGCTAGTCAGTCCAGTCCAATGTAAAAGGCAAGTAAAGGTAGATACATGGTGAGAGACAAAATATATTTCATACTGAGTAAAATGACACAATGAAAGGGCATAACAGCACCAGAGGGCAGCGTGAACTGCAAATAGAAAGTGAAAAGTTCCTAGGAAAGGGGAACTACAAGCTCTGTTAGCTCGAGACGAGCTTCTAGTTACCTGTGCTTCTTATAGGCAGAGACCCAGACCCTATCACTGGCGTTCAGAAAAGCAAGAAGACCTGACCTAACTCAAATGTCAAGTCTCCTATACCGTAAACATGCTCATGAAGAGAAAGGGTTCCGTGCCCGATGGGCTCAGGCACAAAAGGGAGAAAGAATTTAGGCCTGGCCCAACTCTACTGTCAAGCTTTCCTATATCGGAAATACACTTGCAGAGAGAAAGGGTTGTGTACCTGATGGGCTCATGCACAAAAGGGACAATGATTTTAGCCCTCGCCAAACTCTACTGTCAGGTTTTCCTATACCAGAAATACACTTGCAGAGAGAAAGGGTTCAGTACCTGATGGGCTCAGGTGTTATTGGGACACAGTCGCTCTGCTTGAGAACGCCTCGCTCTCAAACGTGTGGTGTGAGATTCGAACTTGGGCGAGTGTTTCACGATGTCTGTGAACGACATCTCGGATAAGAAGGCGAAAGAGCCAGGGTCCAACTCTTCTGGGGAGTTCTTCCTCATATGGAACCAGGCTCATGGATGAGAAACGGTTCAGTACTCGATGGACACAGGCAGAGTATGTCCAATTGCACAAGATGGGTTCATAGACAGTGGAACACATCGTGCGAGAAAGACATGCTTGAAAAGTGTCTTGGCGAAGAGGCACTACACACCAGCGTGCCCGGCGACAAATAGACAGGCTGTCACGGACTATGGAAGCCTACCCAAATTAAAGGCATGACAAAAACGGATGTGCTGGACCTCAGAGTCCAGACCAAAAGTGGCCAACCGAGGTGCAAATAACATAGTTCTACTGTGGAAATTGCAGCTCAATATACTTAATGCTCCCCGGTGGAAATCACACGATATATTCGATGTGGTTATATGAGAGTGAACGCAGAAGTAGAAGAAGAAGAGTGTAACAAATATAGGTACATTAAGGGACTCTTACAACAAATATATGTAAATGAATGTTATCTAATGCCAATGTTCAATCTTTGTTTGACAATATATTCTTTTCTCAATTTTGCAACCGAAAGTCTAGTTTGCTCAATGTTCCTAAATTTATCTTTTTCTCATTACTAGAATTACAGATCCTATGTAGGTTCTCAGCAGAAGAAAAAATACTCTTTTGTAATGTCAGAATAGTCTTTTACTTATTGCACTGTGACAAGTAAAGTACTTTTACATTTTGTCCCTGGATTTTCAGGTTAAAACTCTACACATTCAATGAAGAAATCCCATTCAGTTTGCACACAAATATCACCTATTTATGATGAACGCATGCATATTGTATGATGTGTTAGGAAAACAAATAGCATTATGATTTATTTAAATGTATCAATAGTTTTCATTTGTATCAACGCTTTTCTTCCTTAATTATTTTCCTTGTTTGGACAAATGTATCTTTCTTTAAATAATAAACCATAAAATGTCAACTCAGAAGTAAATTTTGTATTTTTCAATAAAACCAACTTGGTACCTATATTATAAATCAAATAAAAGCATAATAATTGCACAGCATAATTAATTTGTTAGTAGGATTTAATATTATATGATTAGTTATGCATATGAGAAAGAATGAGTACTCAAGACAACAAAGTGGCCCAAATTACTCACAAAGAGATGTGTTCATGACCAAATTATGATAGCTAGTGATATAAAAGCTCCACAATTGTAATGAACCTTTATCACACTGTAATAAAAATATTTAATTTTCCTTTGCCGCTACATTATTTTGTCTACTGTATGACTGTGTGTTATTTATGGAGGGTATTTGAAAAATGAAATAACTTTTATCTTTGTGGAGTTTTTTGTTAGTTAGTTAGTTAGTCGTCGGATCATCATCACTGCAAACTGGACACATCCATAGTTGCTCCGATCTCTCCTTGAGTGTATCCGCCATCACACTTCTGCTGACAGTACCGGTCCTATGCTGGTTGACCATCATTCTTCTGCGCCCTCCAAAATGTTCAC
This sequence comes from Meghimatium bilineatum, assembly GCA_034231615.1. Taxonomy (NCBI): domain Eukaryota; kingdom Metazoa; phylum Mollusca; class Gastropoda; order Stylommatophora; family Philomycidae; genus Meghimatium; species Meghimatium bilineatum. Next base: position 57,489,890 of record CM067321.1, on the reverse strand, counting down.
CTCTAGCAACACCGCATCTCAATCCCTGATCTTTAATCCTAGCCATTGAAAAGGAATCATCATCCACATTCGTCTCACTCTCGCGTGTTATATCTCTTAAGGAGTTCAAAACGTCAGCGCGATCCATTGCCCCATCGCCCTTTGCCACAATGAAAAGTTTTTTGTATTATATTTTATGGAAATAAAGGAATGGTTACTGAATGTAATAAATATAAGATTATGTATTGTATTTGATAAAATGGTCTACTGTCTTTCCCCAGGTGGTTTGTTATCCACTCTTGCTGTTAAGCGTAGGGGTGATTGGAGCTCAAGCTTGCGATCTAAAGCCAGATGTGTGGCCTCGGCTGTGCTATGACTGTGTCTGTTCAGGATGTCACTGATGTTTTCTATCCATATTTTCCGTGGTCTTCCTCTGGCTTTCTACCCTGATCTCATTTGGTTATATGCCTGTACGGGCAACTTGTCGTGATGCATTCTCATAATGTGGCTAAACCACTTGACCTGTTGTCGTTCTATGTAATCTGTACAAGGTATTATACCTATTCTCTCCCTGATATCTTCATTTCGTAATCTATCGAGCCTGGTGACCCCTGCGACTTTCCTCAAGCATTTCATCTCACTTGTCACTTTCTTTCTGTAATGTGAAGATGAGAGAGACCAGGTTTGGCACTGGTAACACAGTGTTGGTAGGAATATACTGTAGATCATTTGTCTTTTAACTTACATCATGATCTTGGGATGAATAAGTAGTGGTGACAGTTGGTATGTTACTGCATTTGCCTTTTGATATTTTGTCTCCATTTCTCTATCGAGGCTTCTGTTTTCTATAAAAATACTGCTGAGATATTTGAACTCTATTACTTGTTTTAATCCTATGTTGTTTATCTGTATGTTTAAAGGGCTCACTGTTCTGCATATTTTCATAGTTTCTGTCTTTTGTGTATTGGTGTATTGATCTTTATGTTGTATTTTCTACATGTTGCATATAGTGAGGTAACATGATTTTGTAATTGTTCTTCGTTTTCGTATATGAGGTTCTGGTCATCTACGAAAAGTAGTTCATTTATTTTATTGTTTAGTTGCTCTGAGTTGTCTTGTTCTGAGTCTGTGATCTTGCCCTCTGCACTTTTTGCCTATTTTATTATGGTAAAATGGTGAAGATGGAAAATGGAGAAAAACAAAGAAAAAAATACAGTGTCAAGAATATTCTTATTTGATCCAGAATAAAATGCTGCTAAATACCTAAGCCTATTCTATTTCTGATGTCAACTCATAATCAAATTAACATGTTCATATAATATTGTCTGTGTAAATAATTTAAAAACGTCGATCTAACTCACGTTATTGGCTGAAGCTAATATTTCTGTAAACTCAATGCAGAATAAAATGCCAAGGCTTATACTATTTCTAATGGCATTTCATAACCAAACTAACGTGTTCATCTATGTTATCATCTAACTAAAGTTATTGACTGTGCAGACAGAAAACATAATTTTAAAATTTTCCTCAAAAATTGCTGCAATTATCAACGAATTTGACTGATTACAGTGGCAGATAATATAATATTCTTGATTAGGAACAAGCGTAACAGCACTGGAGGCATTACTATATATGCTCCGCTTGCTGTTTCATCAGCAATCTAAAAGTGTATAAGTTCAGTGTCCCAGTCAGTTGTTGATTACACTAATTTTTTATATTTCCAAAGAGGGAGAACTTTCTCCCATCACTTCTAGTCACTCCCATTTCTACCATTCTCTGAATATATACATTGTCTCGTTTGACTTCTGCCTTGTCTTCTCATAGGGTATCCATGATTTACTCTAATCAATTCATTCTTGTCTCTTCTTATCTCAGTGCCGTTCACCAAGGCTTTATCAGCCAACACATTTGCTCTTTCTTTTCTCCTGACCCCAGCATGACCTGGACAGTAGATGCTCTGTGCATGTAGTGGACAAAGTATGCTCTGCGCAAGGTTGAGAAGAGTGATCCATTCAGTTCTGATCATACACTTTTCTATCTTGCGCAGCATACTTTGAGAGTCTGATAGTATCACTGAGTCTTTTGGTGGTTGCGTCGCCAGCCAAGTCAGAGCTGCTGTCACGCTCATACTCGATGTTGTAGTGGTGTATGCAGCTGACTTCTCAACTAATTTCTTGCCATTTTGGGCCATGAAACCCCAACCGCACCTGTTCTGTTTGTTTCTTGTGTTACTGAGCCTTCTGTGTAAATTATCGTATTGTGTGGTTTTGGGTGCTGCAGTATGAGTTCTTGGATCATTCCCTCTATTTTGTTGGCAGCCCAGTCACAGCACTCTTTCCCATCTGTATGACCACTGTTGTCAATAACTTTATCTTTTTGCCAAATTTCACCCATCACAGACTCTTCCCACTTCCTCCAGCTCACAAACTCTGTCTAGGGTATCTTCTGCTTCTGCCATCCAGGACCTTACTCTCTTGATACACCTTCCTTTTGTGTTGTCTAGAGATTGGTGTAAGAGGTGGTGATATTGGCAGCTAACAGTATTCATAATAAAGTAATAAAGTGTTCATAACAGTGTTCATTGGCAACTAATAAACATAGTCACTACCTATCTAAATTGTATCCTATGAGCTGGACACTAGTAGAAAAGTATGTTAAAATTGTGTGTACTTTCATTTACTCATTCATCTGGGATGAATGACATTAGTTTACAACTGTGATGAATTTCTTGTTGAAAGAGGTATGATCATATATATACTCCAAACAAACAATGCAGTATATATATATATATTATCATACCTCTTTCAACAAGAAATATATATATATACAATATCCACACAAGTCTAGAGATATGATCAGGACACCAGCAGGGAAATTCTGCAATAATTATGATGCAGAAATTTAGACAATTAGTGTGGCAACTGAAAAACTGCTAACTCCATCCAGCCCTGGCCCACAGCCCGTGGTATTCCTGACTGATGCAAGGTCAGTGCTTTCAAGCTCTCGAGTCTGGAAAACAAACAGACTTACAAAAACTACTTAATGAACTGTCTTGCCAGTATAGGGTAACAATGCAGTGGATACCCTCTCACTGTGGAATACCAGGAAATGAAAGAACAGATTAACTGGTTAAAGAAGTTGCTGCCGAAGACCAACCAGATGTACCAATCATCTATAATCAGAAAAAAACAGATGATCAAGTCAATAAGAAAGTCACAAACACCAACACAAGTTGACTATCACATTTTGAACAGATCAGAACAAGTCGTAATTCTACACCTCAGAACGTGGCGCAACTAATTCCACAGTTACATGTACACAGAATTCAAGATTAGCAACATGGCCATGTGTACATGCAGCACAGAGTGTTCTGAGTATGAAAAATTGAGGCACACATATTGGCCAGAGAAAACAACACTAGAATCAAAGCTTTATGGGCCATTGTGTGAACTACAAAAGACTGTGTTTTATTCAAGAGACAGAATTACAGATATAGACATGTTTCAAGTGAACGAACGAAGAAGAAGAAGAAAGAGCAAAAGGAAAAGCAAAATAATGAGAATTAAACAGTCCAACCAGTCTTTATTTGGGATTACTAGGCTTTCTCAGGGCCTTTAGTTTTACAAACCAACTTCATTACCTAGGACTTTGTCAGTCATTTTAGGGCTTTAACACTTTCTCAGGGCTTTTAATTTTACAAACCAACTTCATCACCTATGACTTCACAATTTAGATTTACAAACCAACTTCATCACCTAGGACTTCACAATTTAGATTTACAAACCAACTTCATCACCTAGGACTACACCAGTTATTTTAGGGCTTTAACACTTTCTCAGGGCTTTTAATTTTACAAACCAACTTCATCACCTAGGACTTCACAATTTAGATTTACAAACCAACTTCATCACCTAGGACTACACCAGTTATTTTAGGGCTTTAACACTTTCTCAGGGCTTTTAATTTTACAAACCAACTTCATTACCTAGGACTTTGTCAGTCATTTTAGGGCTTTAACACTTTCTCAGGGCTTTTAATTTTACAAACCAACTTCATCACCTATGACTTCACAATTTAGATTTACAAACCAACTTCATCACCTAGGACTTCACAATTTAGATTTACAAACCAACTTCATTACCTAGGACTACACCAGTTATTTTAGGGCTTTAACGCTTTCTAATATTTTTTTTCAGCATTATAATAGCCCCCCCCCACACCACTTGTTTCCAGTCTGTTTGATTTCTTCTGACATTCTAGTTTGATTTTTTTTACACAAATATATACTTATAACAAACATAATTTATACTAATTCCTTACAAATATATCATGTTGTTCTTATTACTTAGGGTAACATTCTTGAAGATGAGACGGCTATCAAGGTTTTATCATCTTCCAAAGTTCTTTCAGAGGAAATCAGTGCAAAACAAGAAATTGCAGTATCAACAGAGCAAGAGATTGACGAAACAAGAAATGGATATAAACCTGTTGCTGTTCATTCCTCCATTTTGTTCTTCTGTATCTCAGATATGGCCAACATAGAACCTATGTATCAATACTCTCTGACATGGTTTATTAATCTGTATTTACAGGTAATTTTTTTTTGTAGCATATCCTATTCAGGACGTAGTTATCAACCCAGCATTTTTTGGCTGTGGTGATTTTCTAAGCAATATAAATATGTTCAGTAGTTTGCCATTGCTTTCTGAACGGAACGGATGCACAATTGCCTATGGTGGAGATCGAACTCGGTACCTTGGCCGTCACAGACGTGGCACTTCGCCACAGATCCAGTTACAGGTAATAGCTGCTATAATATCAGTTATCAGTTCTACCTTACATGTGTCAACTTGTACAGATCTTCTGTATTCTGTACAAAATGTGCTTGGCACATAGGCCTACTGGCCGATAGTATGGAAATATAATAGAAAATTTCAATAAACATTTCTGTCCTAAGATTATTATGGATCTGAATGTAAAAGGAAGATAACTGCAATAATTGTTTTTATATGTGATATGAAATTTAACTTCTTTGTGCTGTGTCCCTATGCAAAGCGAATATAGTGCAAAAATAAAGTAGGCCCTACTCTGAAGGATTTGCAATAAAGTACATAATTTTAGTAGTTATTCTGTTGAGTATTCTTTTACTTAAAAATCCTTCAGGAAGTTGGCAGGTATGCCTTGTATTGTCAATATTAATGTGATTGTTTATGCGCTCAATGTTAAATTGAGTAGACTACCCTTTGTGAACAATTTGAATGAATAAGAAATGGAGAAGAATTGACATAAAAAGTCTGTGCACACATAATGATGAAATAAACCTTAATTACCCCATTGACACAACATAGTTCTTATTCCTCTACAAGTAGCTATATTTAGGGAACCATGCTAGCCTGCACAATGGAAAATGTTATCATGACCTGGCCCACTGACATTTGTTTCAATCATTATTGTCTGCGTCAACATATTTTTTTTCTTTTTGATAACTGCAAAGGGACACATACATTATCACCTACCTTGCCTTGGGATTGACAGACATATTTTTTTTTTTTAACCCTAGATTTCATCAGTTAGGATGGCTATACTGTGTTTATTAGGTCTACAGTGCAGGTTTATTTACATTTGACACATGTATAGTGTAGATCTAGTCTAGAACAACATTGTTAATTGTTATCTACACTCTCCTAAGTATGACAGCACATGTTCTGATTGTAATTCAAAAGTAAACACCACCACCAGATGAAAATCTAAAACAAAGAATGATATTTTTCCAGTAGAATTTAAGATAGGAATAGCCACCCACTTGCTGCTGATCACAAATAGTACCTGTGAAAAATAATAATGTGTATGAGATGTGTTTAAAAGTCTCATTAAATGCTTGTGACAAATAAAAATAACATCAACTATGATAAAATAGCCAGATTTTTCATCCCCAAAGCCAAATCTAAAGAACATTTGCCACTAGCTCTGGATACAGCATATTTGCAAAAAATAGTCAAGGAGATCCAGAATTTCACAGACTGGAGGGACTACAAGTGATTCTATGATGTATTGAGAACAATATATGGCTCAAGTTCTGCAGGATCACCACCCTTGCTTAACGCAGATGAGTCAGCCCTGGCTACAGAAAAACCCAGATCCCAGACCAAGGGGTACAATATTTTTAACCAACCATGCCCTGTCCATCTTTGCTTCTATCTCACTGTCCCCTGCCCATACTTATCATCTCTTTCTGCTGGACGTCTGCTCCCTTTACACCTCCATACCGCACTCAAGAGGGTCACAAGGCTGTGAAATTCTTCCTCGACCAGCATCCTCACCCCTCTGTGTCTACTTCTACCCTTATCCGTCTTGCAGAACTCGTGCTTACTCTCAATTCCTTCGAGTTTGATGGGCACTTCTTTGACCAAATCAGTGGGGCCACCATGGGCACCAAGATGGGGCCCAGCTATGCCTGCTTTTTCATGGGCCACTTTGAGCATCAGGTATGGGAATCCTGTGGAGGGCCCTTTCCATCGGTGTTCCATAGGTACATCGATGATGGCATTGACATCTCTGACATGTCTGAGGCTGACCTGGCACACTTCATACAATTCATCAACAATTTTCATCCGGCCATCAAGTTCACATCTGAGATCTCCACCTCCCATGTGAACTTTCTTGACATATCTATCACTGTTCAACCCCTCTGTCTTAGCGCATCGGTAAACTACAAACCAACTGATGCTCATAGCTTTCTTCTATACACCTCTTCTCATCCCTCTGCCTGTCGTGATTCCTTTCCATTCTCCCAACCTCTTCGCTTTGACGCTTGTGCAGTTGCGAGGATGACTTCATCGAGAAGGCCTATGAGATAATAGCTTTCTTCCACTGTCACCTGTACCCTGAGACTGTCCTCAGGTCTGCCCTTATTCAAGTGTGCAGTCTCTCCCGTCAGGACACCCTCTCGACCACTCAGAAGTCTTCCTCGTCTAACCGGACTAAGCTTGTTCTCACATTCCACCCCCATAGCACTGCCGTTTGCCATGCCCTGCTTCGTCACCTTCCCATTCTCCAGTCTGACCCTGAGACACGGGAAGTATTCTGTAGCCCCCCCCCCTCTTGTTGCTTACAGATGTGCCAAGAACCTCAGGGATCTACTGGTCCGGAGTCACCGCCTGACATTCCTAGTTATTTTGGCACCATCAGATGCCAATGCAGCAAATGCTACACTTGTGCCTATATCACCCAGATCTGGTCTGTCACATTCCCTAAAGCCACCTTCACCATTGAAAAGAGCTTCACGTGTGTCCCGCAACGTCATCTATGCCATCATATGCAAGCATTGCGCCATGACATATATAGGTGAAACTGGAAGGAGGGTAACAGACCAATTCTGCGAACATCTGTACAGCATTAAAAAAAACATTCGGATTTGCCTGTTGATGTCCACTTTAATAGCATGGGCCATTGGGGCACTCAGGACATTCAGGTTATGGCCATTAAGTTGTGCTTCTGTGAAGACCGGGCCCGTCTGGCACTTGAGAGCCGCTACATTTATCAATATAGCACTCTTAAACCCAACAGCATTAATGAGCGCCTGTCTCATGTATGACTTTAGTCGATCCATAGTTTCTGTTTGTTTTGTGTCACATGTTTATTGTCATTTTTGTATTTTCCTTGTCCGGTGTCATTTTGCCTCTTCCGGTCAATCCATACTACTCATTCCAATGTGACTGTCGATGTTATTACTGTTCGCTTTCTGTTATATGTTTTAATTTTGTTTCAATTGTTTGTCTTGATAAAGGCCTTTTGGTCAAAATGTCGATTTGTGTGTGTCATTATGTGTGTTATCTAGTATCAGTAAAACTTTATTACACTATTTCTGGATCTACCTGTTGGATTTCAGTTTTGCACAGTAAGTACAATTTTGCAATTTTACAACATTTTTAAGCAGTTCAGCCATCAGATTACAGTGAAGAAGCAATAGACCGCATGCCACAAATTCAACATCCTTTCAGTTCTGAACTTACCACCAATAAATCAAGAAGTACAGAATGCCATTGGACAAATGTCACATGGAAAAGCTCCTGGGATGGATGCTATCTCAGCAGACATCTACAATGTAGGAGGAGAGCTGCTTGTCCAGAAGCTTACCAAAATCTTTGTTACATACAGGAGCTCAGGAATCCTGCTTCAAATTCTGAAAGATGCCTCAAATGTCCACCTATATAAAGGCAAGGAAATAAACAGTCATGTGAGAACCACTGAGGGATGTCAGTGTACACATACACTCACAGATGATCTTCTGCCTGAAAGTCAGTGCGAATTTTGTGGTTGGGTATGAGACAGTCAACACTAACTTTGCTGTCCATCAAATCCAAGAACACCAAAGGGAACTTTTAACAACAATTATAAACCTCATAAAGGCATTTTTCACTCTGAACAGAGATAGGCTGTGAAAAGTGCCCGCCAAATTTTGCTGCCCCCAAAATTTATCAACATAGTGCAACAGTTCTATTATGGCTGTTGTTATCAGTGATGGCATGTCATTACCCAGGCATATTTTAACCTACACCAAACAAACCACAATTAATTTACCATATAAGGATCAAAGAAGAAGAGCTTAAAACAGTCAATAATTATATCTACCTGGGCAGCACTTTCTCACAAGATGTAAACATCGACACTGAGGTAAACAACAGAATAGCGAAAGCTAGTGCCATATTTGGAAACTGTGAAAAAACATATGGGAAAGAAGGGGAATAACTACCAATAAAGTCATAACTTTACCAAGCAGCAGTAATATCAGTACAATTTATGCCTGTGAAACATGGACAGTGTATGCCAGACATGCTAGAAGAGTCAACCACTTCCACCTAAGCTGTCTTCGTAAGATTCTCAACATCCATTGGTGGGATAAAATACCAGACAGTGAAGTACCAATGAAATCTAAGTCTGTAAGCATACATACAATATTGATGAAGGTGCAGACACACTGGGCAGGACACATGGTCTGCATGAAATATCATCATCTACTAAAGACTCTGCTATATGGAGAACTCGAGACTGGTTCCTGCAAGGCAAGAGGACAAAAGAAGCGTTTTAAAGACACTCTTAAGACATCACTGTCTCTCTGAAAGGCAAGAACTGCTCAATGGCCCACAGACTCCTCCCACACATATCCAGAGTGTGCATGCATGCATATGACTCATTAGTCACAGTCGAACACACCGCAGACATCATCATCATCCCAGTTGATCTGAATGATCAACGCCGACCACAATGGATGAACACCATACATTGTATTGTAAAGTGTTACATTTTGTACGTAGGCTATATGAAATGTCTTACAGGTAAAATAGGACATGACTTTTCATGACATATAAGTAAAAAAGTAAAGTAACCCATAGCATTTATTAATGCCGTAGGGCTGTGAGATGTTAACGATCTCACATTTCAGAGGCTCTGCAAATGAGGGCAGTAGCCATCCCCTCTCCCTCGCAGTATTTACTTCCCGGATTAATTTGGTACCCATTTAAGGCTGGGTTGACCTGGGAGCCACTGTGATCTGAAAAACATTAATGCCTCAACTGGGGAATGAACCCAGGACCACTCATATGCGAAGCCAGTGCCCTAACCACTGGGCTACATGGCTCCCAAATGGGATAACATATGGATGTGCTGGTACACCTAACTGGCAATCATTGCTCTAATTTTTTGTGACATACTTGTACATCTTATAGGCCTCAAAGGGGTTAAGTAGACCACTATTTTTCTAGGATCAAGTTTGCCTTCCCACTGTAGAAATATTAAAAGAGAATTTAAAACAGCTCAGATACATCTCAGTTAGCAGATAGTTATATGTAGGTTACAGAACAGCAATACACAAAGTGTTGCAGTTTTATTTATTTCTTGTTTTCATTTAAATTATCTGCAGTCTATACTATTGTAAGGAATTAAGTTATTTAGTATTGTTGATAAACTTAAAGAAAAAAGACAAAGGGAAGGAAAATATTTTCATACATACTCAAGCATGTTTTTATTTTTATTTTCAGTCAATCACTAACAGTTCTCCATCAAATAACCTGCGGGAACGAATAATCAACCTAAATGAACACTTCACAAACAGCATATACAATAATGTTTGTCGATCACTTTTTGAGAAGGACAAATTACTATTTTCTTTCCTTTTATGCATTGGAATCATGAAAGGACAGTAAGTTGTAGTTATTTTAGGCTCTTCCTTTTAATCTTGCTCCATCTAATTAATTTTTTTACAGCTCTCTTTCTAGACGAAAAGTATTTATGCAAAACACAAGGTCAATCAGCTTTACAATTAATGTACAGCCATCAGACTATTGGATACAGATATGAAAAAATACAGATAACAGTATACAAGACAGTTTCAACCACAAGGTCTTTATTAAAAAAATACAAGACAACAGTAAACAAACAGTAAAATTAAAGGCACTATCACAAATGCATTAGACAACAAACATAAGGGGGGCACTACTACCCAGAACAAGATGCATTTTTTTTCAAATGTTGTATCTTTGTAAAACATTAACATAGATATATCAAATTTGGACAGCTACTGTATGAATAGCCACCCACAACTGATAGACTGATATAATTTATTCAAATGTAGCATTACAAATTTTCATGTAAAATGTAATTACCCTGGTATGCATTTATTATTAATAATTAATATTTTAAAAATGTGTATAATTCCACGTGATTTTTCCTGTGTTTTTCATCCAAAATGCATCATTTTTCCTAATAATATTGTTCTTTATTGTCCTTCAGAGTAAACTATGCACAAAGCTGTATCTTTTACAGTTATGGCTTGCATTTTCCGACGTACTCATGTTATCTCTAATGTCGTCAGTCCATTGTCTTCTTAGTCTGCTCTTTCTCCTTCACCTAAGTGCTCTGCCCTCCATTATTTGTATTTCTAAACAGTTGTGTCTCTTTATATGACCAAGCAGTGTAGTTTTTGTTTTGCTATTGTGTTTAGTTACCAACACTCTGGCATCTTCAATGTGCTTATAATATCTGAGTTTCTATTTTTTTTTCCCTTCCATGATATTCTAAGTATCTTTCTGTAGCATTTCTTCTCAAAGGCGTTGGTCTTCTTAGCCAATGTTTTACTTAGGTTCCATGTTTCACAGCCATATGTTGCAATGTATTTATTTTTGCAACATATATTTTATGAAGAATTTTTTTAAATATAATATACTGAATAAGTGCATTTTTACCTAGACATACCACCCATGCAACAGAAAACCTTAGTGGATGACATGCCGTTATATTGAGGTTATCTTCTTATAGAAGCTTCATAGCATGTCATCTATACAATTATACTTTTATACTTTTATTTTGTTATTGTAATGTGTTTCATTTTTACCTGAATATATATGTATGCACCCTCTGTGGTTGGGAGGGAGCCAGAGATGTAATGTGCAGCACTGGGGAGGAGGAAACTGACAGCACTGTTTTTTCCTATGGCTGAAACCCATCATAGAGGCACAGTGACTCAGGACATGACAATCCTTTTGACTTGCATTTGAACTTTTGGTTGCATGCCTGGAGCAATAGAGAAGTTCGGCATAACCCATAGTCCATTGGTGGTGGGGAATGAGCACAGTGAACCCTATCTTGGCTACAGTGGCTAGGAGCAGTGCATAGATTGAAACCTACCTTCCTGGAGGTGTGATAAGTTATTCTCTGACTCTGTCCCGGGGTGGGTCGAAAATTCACAGACTTCCCAGCAATATAATGCCATTTAATGGCATTAGGTCAAAGGGAATGAGCCCTTGAAGAAAGATGATGAAGATTGATTGCATTTTATTCCATGTATTTATTATGATTATCACCTTACATTTTCATCCCTGGCAATGAAAAAGAAGAATATGTAAACGTGTGAAGTTTCCCTCCTTCAGTCCCATACATCTCAAAGTTTCAGGAGAGTAAAGGCTCTGATAAAATAATCTTTGTGACCAGTGAAGAAAACTAAATGAAAACTATAGACCAAAGCAAGGCAACATCAACAAATTTCACAAAAATGAAAAAATTCCAGATATTTTGATTGAGAACAGGACACTGCAGTTTAAATACACACATACACAGATTCTTTGACATGGATACATGGATGTGCAGAGTAATAAAATAGAGACCAGGACATATACTACAGAACTGTGCTACTTTGCAGCTCATAGAATGACAATGATAATCTTATCAACATGAACATCTCCACAAAACAATCTGTGGGGAACCTATAGCAGCTTCATATAAGCTGATGTGTACATGATCAATGGTATAGAGATGCATAGTAGGGGATCCTATAACAGTCTCAGATAATCTACTGTATACATGATCACTTTCTTGCTACCAGTATCCATATTGTATCACTTTTTCTTTCACTGTATTGTTAATTGTATCCACACTATTACATTTTCTTACACTTAAACTTTCTTTTTGCATGTATCTACACTGTATCACATTTTCTTTCACTTTCTTGTTACCTGTATCCACACTATTACATTTCCTTACACTTTCACTTTCATGTTACCTGTATCCACACTATTACATTTCCTTACACTTTCACTTTCTTGTTACCTGTATCCACACTATTACATTTCCTTACACTTTCACTTTCTTGTTACCTGTATCCACACTATTACATTTCCTTACACTTTCACTTTCTTGTTACCTGTATCCACACTATTACATTTCCTTACACTTTCACTTTCTTGTTACCTGTATCCACACTATTACATTTCCTTACACTTTCACTTTCTTGTTACCTGTATCCACACTGTATCAAATATTCTTACACCTTTTTATTTTTTGGGTCATAGTGAGTTTGTACAATTACACAAATTATTAGTTCAGTAAGAGATAGTAGCCAGGGGTAGTGTTTCCAAAAGAAACACTCAGAAGAACAATACTTAATGAAAGTAAAACAATCAATATCCATACTATTCAAGAACTGCACAGAATAGCTTTGAACAGACAGAATTGGAGAGATCTTACCTCTGCCCTATGCGCTAACTTCAGCGTAAAAAGAAAATGAATGAAGAGATAGTAAGTGTTTAAAATTATTCCATTTTGAGATCTTATGGCCAACCACATTTGATTTATGATTATTATTCCAATTCCCAGAGGCAAAATTGATGAAAATGTGTGGAGATTTTTGCTGACAGGGGGAGTGGCATTAGAAAACCTGAATCCAAACCCTGCTTCACCATGGCTATCAGATAAAGCTTGGTCAGAGATTGTGAGGGCATCAAATCTTCCAAATTTGAAAGGACTTAAAGAAGGTATGTGTAAACTCTTCATTTCTGATGTTTTAATTCAATTTAGATGAATGAAATTTGCTGAATACCAAACAACAAAACAAATGTTATATGTTTTTTACATTTATGCCTCTTAAATTTATGTATATATTCCTCTGTTTATGAAACATTGCATGTTCAATGGGCTGGAAGGAACTAGCCAACAGAGTTTTGTGGAACAAAAAGGGCTTTGTGAGACATATAGAACACTCTGGTCATCCACTGCATTCTGGTAATCTCCAGTCATCTTGATTGATCTTGCCACTGGAACACTGTTGGATCAGGAAGAGAGGATGTTGTCTATGAATAGTGCACTCCTTCACACTTTAAATAAAATTCTGCGCTAGTCATTACTCAACTATCATCAACCATCATCATCAAAGCAACAAGTCCTGTGGCAATGGGGAGGTGACAAACCAGAAAACTTGCCTCTTATAGAAAGTGTTTTATGTCAGTGTATATAATGACACATATCTGTCGACTAATTCAGATTTTCCATACTTTATACAGAATATTCTTCTTCCTGTAAGTCCATGTCATATGGTGGTGGTTATTATCATATCTGTTCACATTGCCATGTAGGCCCTAATGTCAATCACTTTCAATACCAATATATTCCCATGCCATAATGCCACGCTGTCTTGCATCTTTTCTTACGTTTATCTACGCTTCTTGCTCTTTAACTTGCCTGTTGTCACAATGTGCTTTTCCATCTTTCCTCTTTTCATGATGTGTCTAAAGAATGTGTACTATTGTTTATTGTCTTCTGATGTGAGTGAGCTGTTCTCTTTTAGATTAACTTCTTTCACTATATCTTAATTACACCTTAATCTGTCCATGATGTTCTCAACATTCTTATATAATACCACATCTCTACTGCCTCTACATAATTTCTTACTGTTCTGCTGATTGTCAAAGATTTACAGAATATACTCAGATTAAATTTAAATTTGATTGACTACTTTTTATCTGACATGTAAAGTCATTGTATGATATTGTCATTTTCACCCTCAGGAGTTACACCTTGTTGGACTATTTTACATTATCCAGTGCCTCTGATATCTGTCTTACATTTGAGTTATTATTTGTTTTCCTAACCATTATCAATCAACAGATTGTCCATAGGAAAGTGGAGGTCTGAGTTCTTCTTCTCCTACATGTCTTGCCTTTCAGGGTTAACCCTTAGCTGCGGAGGAAAGAATGACTAATAAAGATTATAATAAATACTGCTGCATTCAATGACTTATTCAGCATACAAGAACTGAACATGGCAATATAGAAACTTACTAGAAACAAAGCTCCAGGACCAGATCAAATAAAAAATGAAATTGTATGTAAACTGGGACCAAAGTCAAAATTAATTCTCCTATGGTTTAAATAGAACATAGAAGGAGGGACATTTGCCATCAGCATGGCTCACAGAAACCATCAACTCCATTCTTAAGGTAGGAAAACTTGCAGGAACACCAAGAAGTTATAGGCCCATATTTTTCACAACCTGCAAAGGCAAACTGGTAGAGAGAATGGTTAACTACACATTATTATGGCTGGAAGACCATGACTATCTAGATAATAACCAGGCAGACTTCAGGCACAAATGTCGTAAAAATCTGTACTTTTGTACTGGTATCTTTCAAAAAATGTGAAATGTATGGCCAAGTACAGGTAGCTGACACCCGTGCTAGTCAACATCTCCCTCACCCTTTTGTATCTTCAGTAATATGCATCTTTATTTTTATATGTTTGCGAATAATTTCTTTTTAACATTGTCCTTGTGATTTTTCTTGAATGTATAATGATAGGCCTAAATTTTTTTTATTTAAATATAATTCTTTCTTATTTCTCATCATCATCATCAAGTGCCGTCTCCGCAACGAAGGTTGGCTGCAACGTATCTCCAACATCTCCTGTCTCTTGTCTTGGTGGTGCACTCTGCTAGACTGTAACCTGTCCATCGTGTAATGTTACTCTCCCACTTGTATCTCTGCCTACCTCTTGCTCGCTTCCCTTTGACTTTACCCTCAAGTAAGGTCTTCAATAGGGTGTCATGTCTTTTAATGTGTCCAAAGTATTTTATTTGCCTGATCTTTATTTCTCTTAGTAGTTCTCTCTTCATATTAAGTGTTTTTAGCACCTCTTTATTTGTTTTCTTCTCTTTCCATGATGTTCTCCCTATTCTTCTATATACCCACATCTCAAAGGCATCAATTTTGTCTTCTAATTGTTTATTTAGTGTCCATGTTTCTGAGCCATACATTAATATGGAATAGATGTAGCATTTTATAATTCTCATTTTTAACTTGTTTGTAATTTGTTTAGATATTAATAATTTCCTCATGTCATTGAAGGTACTTTTAGCCATTCCTATTCTCCTTTTAACTTCTGTTTCACATCTGCCATCATTATTTCTAGTATCAAATTATTATATTTATTCATTGTTATTTATATTCTCAGTTTCATTATTATATACAAGATTATTGTTACCTCTCTTGAGCCTACTTCCCTTCACAAGAGGGAGCTCGCTGTGTAGTGGGTGCTCTATGTAGAAATCAATCTAAGGTATGCACTTGCACGCCACAAATCAATTCTATGAAATATGCTCGGAAAATCAAGGAGAAATCTCATAGCCACACAGGGTGTGTCCCTTGTACATCCAAGAATGATCCGCATCGCTTCGTTTTGAATCCTCTCCAGCCTCTTAATCTGTGTGTGACTGGCGGTGATTGGCCTGCATATTCAATGACAGGGAGGCCAAGAGCATCGTATAAGATTACGAGCTGTAGTTGTTTAGTGTCAGCCGCTGCCATTACTCTCAGAGCTGAAAGTCCTTTGCGGGCCTTAGCAATAACATGATCAAAGTGTTCCTGGAAACGCAGACTACGATCAAATCGCACGCCCAGGTATTGTAAGGATGAGGTCCTGATTATAGGCTCAAGAGAGGTAAATCGTGGATGGGGGCAGGCCGAGGATACCGTTAAACATATCTGCACCCCAGAAGACATAGCTCCTGGTGAGGTATTCCTATGTTCTTTCAAGAGGCAGTCAAGACTGTCGTTACACTCAACAGGGAGTGTAAGAAACACAGCCACGTAAGCGTGGATGCTGAGGTCAAGGCACTAATATGTGAGAATGCTGATGATTCAGATGTTGTGATTTACACAGATGGGTCAGTCATCCATCACCAGCGATGCGCATTGGCCTTTACTGTCAGATCAAAATGGAAAACAGTACACAAAGCTAGTGGTGCCTTTACCGCAACAACGAGCAGTCTAACTATGGAAGTATTCGCCGTAATGCAGGCACTTTACTGGCTGGTGTTGCAAACCTATTCCCATGCTTGCATACTAAGTGATTCACTGAATATGATTCAGAAAGTCAAAACAGGTGATGTACGTAGGGAATGGGCAGAGTCATTGGAGAGAGCTAAAATGCAGGCATCACTACGAAAACTCACGCTTATTTTGTCCCCGGACATGCGGGCATGGAGGAAAACGAACGTGCCGACAAATTAGCTAGTCTTGCCACCACAATAGTTGGTCAGCCTATGGACCGAGCAGACATACTCACTGCTCTTCATGAGTCTTCACGATCAGAGGATTTTGAGATGAATAAGCATGAGTCAATATCAAGAATGCAAGAATTGGGAGTGAGGATGGTCGTGGCCCGAAGATAACCCTTAACAAAGATTTCAAAAAGAGTAGTGAACCAACATAGAACTGGAACCATCATCCATTATACCCTGAGAGATTTACTGAAGCGGTGATCAGAGCACCTATGGACATATCCGGTGTGCAAAGATGATAATCAGCATACCTAATACCTAATACTTAAGATTATTGTTATTATTCTCTTCACTTGTACATTTGTCGGTAGTCATAGAACAGTTGTATAGATGATTAAATATTACCTATTATGGGTTCAAGTTTTTTTTTTTCTTTCGTTCGCTCCATTGTAACCAGCACGAATATCCGTGTGATTTCCGCCGGGAGCATGATTACGTTGTGCCACCGTTATGCGCCTTGTAGGTCTAGCACATCCGATTTCGGCATGCCTTGACAATTCGGGTGGGCTACTCTAGCCTGTGACAGCCTCCCTATCTGCTGCCAGGCACGCATGTGTGTGTTGACTCTTCGCCCAGACGATCTTTGCTCTCGTCTGTCTCACACGAGGTGTTCCACTGTCTATGAACTTGTCTCGTGTAATTGGACGTACTGTGCCTGTGCCCATCGGGTACTGAACCATTTCTCATCTGTAAGCCTGGTTCCTTAAGAGGAAGAACTCAACAGAAGAGTTGGACCCTTACTCTTTCGCCCTCCTACCCGAGGTGTAATTCACTGACATCGTGAACCCCTTGCCCAAGTTCAAGTCTCACACCACACATTTGAGAGAAAGGCGTTCTTGAGCTGAGCAACCTTGTCCCAATAGCGCCTGAACCCATCAGGTACTGAACCCTTTCTTTCTGCAAGTGTATTTCCGGTATAGGAAAATCTGACAGTAGAGTTGGGCCAGGGCTAAACTCGTCGTCTCTTTTGTGCCTGAGCCCATCGTGTACGGAACCCTTTCTCTCTTCAAGTGTATTTCCGGTAAAGGAAAGCTTGACAGTAGAGTTGGGCCAGGATTGCCATCTTTGTTCCTTTCTTGACTGAGCCTATCGGTTACGGCACCCTTTCTCTTTGCGAGCATGTTTCCGGTATAGGAAGACTCGACATGAGAGTTAGGCCAGTTCTTTTTGCTTTGCTAGATGCTCATTATTGGGTATGGGTCTCTGCCTATAAGGAAATCAAGTAACTAGAAGCTCATCAGGAGCTAACAGAGCTTGTAGTACCCATTTCCGTAATCGTTTCCACTATGTATTTGCAGTTAGCGCTGCGCTCTAGCGCTGTTCTGCCCTTTCATTTTTTCCATTGCAATCAGTAAGAAATCTATCTGTCTTTTGCTCTATGTGGTGTTGCTGGTGGTGTCGGAGATATTGTCTGTCTTTTATGTATTCAAATCTCTTTCCATCTGCTACCTCCACATTCTTGGACACGATCCCCAAATGATTTGGCCAGAATCAGCTCGAGCTGCTGTATTTCTGTTTCCAAAGGTGCACCACGAGGAAGTACATTTGGGATCTTGGTTATCTGCTAACCCTGGGCCCGCCGAGAGCACTGCGTTCCCTTTCCACCCCATGGGTTCAGTTCTATTGATTCCCTAGATGCTAGGGTGATTTCCTGGATCAACCAAATGAAAATAGTAACTTCCAAGGTCATCAAGGGAAAAATGATAATTTGACTTTTTGAATTTATTAATCTTAAACATTTTCATTTTTTGGAAATGTTTTTTTTTTGTGGCTTAATAATAATAAGACCCATAACCAATCAGGGTTGTGGGAGAGAGAGGCTACACTGAGGACATTGGAACAAAAAGCCCTCCAAAGATCTCAATCCTCAGCCATTTGGAGGAGTGTTAAAATAATCATGCCCAAACCATTCCTTGATGTTATCAATCCAAGAATTTCTTAGTCGCCTCTTCTCCTTCCACCCTTGATCTATCTATCTATCTATCTATCTATTCGCTGAAACCCTTTGTTGCCTTTCAACATCAGGAGTAGAAGAGTTTTCTGAAGACAGCCCTCTTGTGTGCTGAGTATATTGTGAAATTTTTCGCCTCTTTTATTTCAGTGTCCATTATTTTCATGGTCAGCCTCTAGGTCTGTCTTCACTGTATCTGTGTAGCATAGTTTGCTGTGGTATGCTGTCTGATGGTAGTCTGCTAATGTGTGCAAACTTTTTGATCTGTTGTCTCTTGATGTATTCTAAGATTGGGGCTGTGCCGTTTTTTGTTGGATATCCTCATTCCTCAACCTGTCATTAGCGATATTCCTAGGATTCTGCATAAGCATTTCATTTCAGCTGTCACAAGTCTATGTTTGTCTTGTGCTGTCATTGTCCATGTTTGGCGTTGGTAGCACAGCTTTGGCATAATAATTGTTTTGAATAGTGTTGTTTTGGTGTTAAAATGTATGTTTCTGTTTCTGAAGATTGGTGTCATTAGCTCTAGGGCTTGATATGCTTTACTGCATCTATTGTGTATTTTTTTGCTGCTCTTGCCATCTGTTGTTATATTACTTCCTAAGTATGTGAATTATGTCATTAAGTTAAGTCTGTTGTTTTCAATATGTATATTGGTGTATCTTTCTGTTCTTCCTATCTTCATTACTTCGGTCTTTTCTATATTTATCTTCATGTTAAAAGTATGGCATGTTTGATGTAATCTATCTATTTGTCTTTGTAGTTCTTCTGGTGCTGCCACTAGTGCTTGGTCATCTGCAAATAGTATTTCATTTAAGTTATCTTTCAGACTGTTTTCTTCCGTTGTCTTTGCTACTTTGCAGGTGTGGTCTATGTATGTTATGAATAATAGGAGGGATAGTACACATCCCTGTCTCACACCTGAGTGAATTTGAAATTTATCAGATGTAACTGTGTTCTTACTCAGCATTGACTATTGGCGTATATGCTGTGACATAGGCTTATCAGATGTTTAGGAACTCCATATATCTGTAGTGTTTTCCATAGTTGTGCTCTATCTATTCTGTCAAAAGCTTTCTCTTTGTCCATGAATGACAAATATAAGTCTTGGTTATGTTCTATTACTCTTTCTGAAAGTTGTTTGATGGCGAAGATTGCATCTGTGCAGCTTTTATTTTTTCGAAAGCCCAATTGTGTGTTGTTGAGTCATGGTTCTATATATGCTATATATCCTCTTTCTTCCTTTTATCTTCCAGATGGGAACAATCATCACTGTATTTCACTCCTGTGTTGTCTTTTGTGTCTTCCATATCACATTGAACAGTCTGTGTAGCCACTTTATACCTGTTGCTCTTAGCATTTTATTATTTCTATAGGTATTCCGTCTATTCCTGGTGCTTTGTTGTTTGGTGCATGTTTAACTGCATCTTCAATTTCAGATTTCAGAATGTATGGTTCTAGGTCTTCTTCTGTTGTATTTATTGGTGTAGTCAGTTCTCGTTCCTTTAAGTTTAACAGTTGATTAAAATAATTTTTCAATCTTTCGATAATTTCTTGAGGACATTTTAGTATGTTGCCATATTCATCGTTGATTATTTCTGTTGGTTCGTAGGTGTCTTTTTTAATTCTCATGCTTTGTACTTTCATGTAGAACATCTTTGGTGCATTTTGTTTATCATTGTTTAACATTTCTCCACATTCTTGTCATGACTTAACTTTTGCAGCTTTGATGATTTTCTTGGTGTTAATCTTTGCTGTCTTGTATGCTAAGTAATCTTCATGTGTTTTGCTTGTTGCCCATTTCTTGTATTTTTGTTTTTTATATTTCGTTGCTTTCTTTACCTCATATGTCCACCAAGCTGTTTTCATTGGTTTCGTGCCTTTGTGGTTTTTATATCCACATATATTTCCTGATGTTTGAACGATGGAATTTTTTTAATATTTCCATTCTTCTTCTGTGTGTTTTCTGGTCGCAATTCAAATACTTCATTAAATTTTTGTGTATGTTTTTCATGCATGTTTAGTTCTTCCAATTTCTGTATACCTAGTTGCCCTTGGTGCTCTGTGTTTTTCTTGTGCTTGTTATTTTTAATTCTGTTTGTTTTGACTGTTATTATTACTGCCAAATGATCAGTATCTGCACACATGTTAAGTATTACTCGTGCATCTGTTATTTTTCGTCTATTGTTTCTTTTTGTGAGTATCAAGTCTATCTGACTCTTGCATTCTAAGCTGTTCCATTTATACCATGTGTACACTTGTGACTATTTTTAAAGAAGATATTCGTTATAAAGAGGTTATGCTGGATTCATGTATTTAGTAGTTTGTAACCATTGTTGTTGTTAACTTTGTTCCTTGTGTCATTGAAAGATCCTTCATATTCCTTTATTCCTTATCTATTTGTGCCTTGGTGGGCATTAAAATCTCCCATAATATATATATATATATGTATGTATATATGTGTATGTATGTGTGTGTGTGCGTGCGTGCATGCGTGCGAGCTTGCGTGCGTGCGTGCGTTTGTGTTTATTAATTAGTCTTCAAAAAATTCCTCTCTTTCGTTTTCGTTGTTTAGTGTGTTATATGGGGCATAAACCTGTATAAATATTGTGTTTACTCCGTCTATTATTATTGTGACTGCTATTGAATGTTCGTTTTGGTGTGTGACACTTACAATGCCTTTTGCTAGTTTTGGATCTATTAAAAACCCAACACCTAATTTAGCTTTTGCAACTGGGTCAACCCCGCTGAATATAAATTAATCTTGATAGAATCTCTTGCATCCTTTGTGTTTCATTCTGGTCACTCTTGATCATTCCTTGCAAAATAGTTTTAGAATAGCTATGTCTCGTTACATGTCCAAACCAAAGAAGTTTACATAATTTCACCACTACCAAAAGTGGTTATTGATAACATGCAAATTTGTTTATTTGCTGCGAGATAACTATATTTATCTTGTGTTTTATATAACTATTTCTTAAAAAATGTCCCTTGCATTTGTTTTCAAAAACCTAAATCCTTTTTTCTGTGGCTTTGAGAATTAGTAAAACAGCTGCACAATCCCACTTGCTCAAGCTGACTCTAGGGTGATAGCATAATGAAATCTTACTTTCTCATTGCACATGTGTGGAGGGTGCCTAGAAATTCAACAACATTTGATCAACTATTGTCAAATCTAAGAAAAACTTCTCTAGCATGTTGTCTCCCATACACAGATGATTTATCTCTTTATTTGTTCTATATAAGATACAAGTAGTATATGGTCAGCATAATAGGACGTTGGATAGGGGTGATAAGTGTGATAAGGTTTTATATAGCTCAAGGAGCAAAATACTACGGATAAGGGTGATAAGGAGAGTTCGTGCAAAGGTCGTGCCGAATGTGATAATATAGCTCATATAACAAAATACTCTGAATAAGGACGATAAGGAGAGGTCCTGCAAAGGTCGTGTCATGCCATGCCATGTTACATAACCGGATAATACATAACTGAAATAACAATGTACTGGATACGGAGAGGTCGTGCAAAGGGTCGTCATACCTCGTCATGTTACATAATCGGATAATACATAACTCATATAACAATATACTGGATACGGAGAGGTCGTTCAAAGGAGGCACCAGACGTCGTGATGTTACATAACCGGCTTTAATATAGCCCAAATAACAATAAACGTGTCATACAAAAGTCAAGTAAATGTCACCACCTGGTACTTATCCAGCTAATATGTACGTCATATAACAAGAATGAGCAACTGAATGTGCTCAGTATCCCTGCACATCCAATATGGTTCCAATTGAAACCAACCGAACCGACCGGCGGCAGGATGTGGTCCAGAGAGATACCTGCTCGCTGTGTGTGAATCCGATCAAATTGTGTATCTAATGATGAGAATGTGTGTGTGATTTGGGGTGGTTAGTGGGAAATTCCCTTTATTTGTTATGCTGATACACGGAGCTGGGCTCTTGAAAAAGAAAATTTCCACTGTGACTTCCAGCGACTGAGGTCAGAATAACTCCACATTCCCAACTTGTGTCCGTGGGGATGAGTTTTGTGAATATTAACATGTTATAACCTTATCTGTTTAGTGGGTATGTTGGGTATCTGAATGCAAAGTTCAGATCATAAAACTGCCATATGCTATATAATTACAGTCACGGAAACTAGCCAGAGCAGTGTAATTAACGCATGGTCATAGATGGGGTGTTGTGGTGGTGGTAATAAAAATCCGGTCTAAGTCAAACCATACGAAACCATACCACTGATGCGTGTTTCGCTTGTGTTTAACATGCAAATTCTGACCATAAAAACACCATACAACTTAGCTTACAAGGTCGATTAGCCATCTGTTAGGGCACGGCATATTTCAATATATGATCATTCGCGTACTGTATGATAGAGAAGAGTGCTTTTCCACAAAGAAAACGGTCCTGGAAACTTTATATGAAAGTGAACACCTTTTATCTATCAAAGCTATCTCTGTCTGTATATAACCACTATAAACATATTTTGGTGTCCGAATGTAAGGATTTCTTTTCGTGATCATGCTATATTATTATTAATGATATTAATATACTGATACAAATGATATTACCGGTATATTTAAATTATAAGTTTAAATTTCAAACAGAATCTTATTCAAAATGGCTTAGGTGATAATATTTCTCCACGACTCTGTCTCTGGTGTTGTTAATAAACTTGGTTGGTGAACTTCTACTGTGCCACAATACTAATCCATCTAGCAGCTTTTCACTTTGTCGTCCCCTATCTCTTCTCCCCTTGATCTTTCCAGTGGTTATTAAGTGTTCAAGCTGTGTTCTTCTCAGCACATGCCTTAGAAATCTTGACAGAAACATTCTTCTCAGAAACCACATCTCTGTAGCCTCTAAATCGCTTTGAATTTTTTTGTTTACAGTCCATGCTTCACAACCATAAAAAAAAAGAATTGGTTCGATATAACATTTGAGCATTTGAATTCGGGTCTACATTGATAGTTGATGCTGATTTGGCTTGTGCTGTTTGGCTCTTTATCTCACTTGAGCTACCTTCTCATGTTAACAGGGTGCCAAGATATTTCACTATTTCAACTTGTGTTAATTGTGTGTCATTAATTATTATGTTGCATCTTGGTGGTGTATGTCTCTTCAAGACAACCATTATTTCTGTTTCTTCTTGTTTAAACAAGATACACGGTATTATAATACAAGATACACTTCAGCTATTTTTTATTTACTGTGTCAATGCACTGATTCTGCAATTGTCAAAAAACTGAAATGGGCTGAGCGATTATGAGTGTGGAGATATAGGTTTTAAGCAGCTTTCCAGTTTTTTCTAATGAAGTGCATCAGGTCTCATGACAGACCACATCCCTATTTCTTTTTACAGATGTTGAGAAAGAGCCAAATACATGGAAAAGGTACTACGATAATGCTGCCCCACACAATTATAAGCTTCCAACACCATGGGATGCTCTTGCAAGCCTTGATTCTATGATTATTTTGAGATGTTTCCGTCCAGACAAGATTGTCCCATCTGTCCAAAACTTCATTGTGGAGAACATGGGGCAAAGCTATGTGGAGCCTCCAACTTTTGATCTTCCAGGATCATTTGCTGATTCAAATTGTTGTGCACCATTGATCTTTGTTCTGTCCCCTGGTGCGGATCCCATGATGGCTCTCCTCAAATTTGGAGAAGATCGTGGTTACAAGGGAAATATGATACAGACTATTTCTCTAGGTCAAGGACAGGTAGGTTTTTTAAGGAGATTAATGTACTTTTTCATTCTCATGTTAAAATTGTTTTCAGCTCAATGACTCATTGATGTTTCATGCACATACTGAAACCACATTTCCATATATTGTTGTTCATAATAATATTAACTTAAAATAAACAATTTAATTGGTAGCATATCCTATTCAGGACATAGCTATCAGCCCAGTATTTATTGGCTGTGGTAATTTTCCAGGCAATATAAATATATTCAGTAGTATGTCATTGCTTTCTGAATGGTCTGGATGTACAATTGCTCTGTACCATTACGCCACAGAGCCGCATGTAATAATTATAAATATTAAATATTGACTACATAATTAAAAATCAACCTGGGCTGTGATTAATTTGTTTTCAATTTTCTCCCCAGATGATGGATAAAAATACTGTGTTGTAGTTTTATTCATTGTGAACATATTTTGATGTATGATACATCATAAAACACAAAATACAGAAACTATACAATTAATGAGATCAACAGATCATTTAAACATCTAAATAGAGAACATAAAAATAAAAGTTATGTGTAATAAAATTTGTCAGAGAGTTCAAGTACCTAGAAAGTATCTTCACAAATGATGGACAACTCAAATGACAAATGACGGAGAGATAGATACAACATATCAAAAGGCGAATGTTGTGAGATACCAGCTTTCACCATTGCTTTTGCAGCCAAAAATCAACATGGAAGTAAAGAAACAAATGATTACGAGTATCTTTATACCAACACTATATTACCAATGCCAGACTTGGCAACTGACATATCTACACATAAGAGAAAGATCAAAACTTGTAAAATGAAAGGAAGGCTACTTGTCTAAGGAAGGCTATTGGAGTCGCCAGACTCAACAAAATGCACAGTGAGAACATCAGAAAGATAATAGGTAAGGTATCACATCATGCATTCGCCCGTGTGTTGCCAGGGCCCGAAAGGGGAGCAAAGAATAGGAACACTGTTTACCTTCCATGCATGTCGTAAGAGGCGACTAAGGAGGTTATGGGATGGAGTTGGCTGTCCCATCCCATATAGGGTCAGTGACCCAAAGCCATGCTGAAGTCGAATGTGTCAGGCCGAAAGGCGCAGATATCACAGCAATGCTGTAAACCATGACACAACGCATTCTGTTCTCTGGACTACATCCTGCTAATCTACAGGAGTTTGAGAACGAACGCAGAAGAAGACATCCTGCATTGAATATATAGAAAAACAATAGATAAAGTGATTTAGACATCATGAGGATTAACGATCAACTTCCCATAAGAGCTTATAACAAGATGGAATCAGGATACAAAGCCACGGGCAGACCTAGGAAAAGATAGATAGACAACATCAAGACCATCCACAATAAACATGACTACCCCTTAACAAGAGCAACACACCTGGCTCTGGAATGCAGGCTACATCTTCTTCACAAACTCCTACGCTCAGCTGCAAGTGTGGAAGATATGACACCACCTGGGAATAGACAATAGATTCATTCATTAGGTACCATGCCGGCTGGCGTAGGTAATCATGGCTCTCCACAGCTCTTTATCTCCAGTATTACGTATCATGGTCGTTGTTGTTTCCCTGCCATGCCAGGCTGTTAAACTGTATAATATTTTTTCACGTTGTCATCCTCTGTCTCTGTTGCCTTCAGTCTTGCCGGTTGTGACTATGTTCTCCAAACCTCCTTGTCTCATAACGTGGAAGAAAAATGAAGATTGTCTTTTTCTTATATTATTGATTACGCTCCCTTTCGCATTTGACTCTATCAACATCTCTACAGGGTGCAAAGGAAACGCATTGCTCTCGGCGGACCCAGGGTTAGCAGATAACCAAGATCCCAAATGTACCTCCTTGTGGTGCACCCTGGAAACAAAAATACAGCAGCTCGAGCTGATTCTGGCCAAATCATTTGGGGATCATGTCCGAGAATGTGGAGGTAGCAGATGGAAAGAGATTTGACTGCATTAGAGACAGACAATATCTCTAACACCACCAGCATCACCATATACAGCGACACTGTCAACATATAGTGAAGCTAGTCAGTCCAGTCCGAACATTGGAGTGGCGGCCAATGTAAAAGGCAAGTAAAGGTAGATGCATGGCGAGAGACAAATAGATTTCATACTGAGTACAATGACACAATGAAAGGGCAGAACAGCGCTAGAGGGCAGCGTGAACTGCAAATAGAAAGAGAAAACTTCAAAACTTCCTAGGAAAGGTGAATTACAAGCTTTGTTAGCTTGAGGCGAGCTTCTAGTTACCTGTGCTCCTTATAGGCAGAGAACCAGACCCTATCACGGACGTTCGGAAAAGCAAGAAGACCTGACCCAACTCTAATGTCGAGCCTTCCTATACCGGAAACATAATCGCAAAGAGAAAGGGTTCCGTACCCGATGGGCTCAGGCACAAAAGGGACAAAGACTTTAGCCCTGGCCCAACTCTACTGGCAAGCTTTCCTATACTGGAAATACACTTGCAGAGAGAAAGGGTTCAGTACCTGATGGGCTAAGGTGCTGTTGAGACAAGGTCACTCAGCTCGAGAAAGCCTTGCTCTCAAACGAGTGGTGTGAGACTCAAACTTGGGTGAGGGTTTCACAATATCTGTGAACGACACCTCGGGTAAGAAGGCGAAAGAACCAGGATCCAACTCTTCTGTCGAGTTATTCCTCATGCGGAACCAGGCTCGCGGATGAGAAATGGTTCCGTACCCTATGGACACAGGCAGATTACATCCAATTGCATGAGATGGGTTCATAGACAGTTGAACACATTGTGCAAGATAGACGTGCTCGACAAGCGTCTTGGCGAAGAGGCACTACACACCAGTGTGCCTGGCGACAGATAGACAGGCTGTCACGGACTAGGGAAGCCTACCCGAATTAAAGGCATGATGAAAACGGATGTCCTGGACCTCGGACGTCCAGACCACAAGTGGCCAACCGAGGTGCAAATAACACAGTTCTACTGTGGAACTTGCAGCACAACGTACTTCACGTTCTCTGGCGGAAATCACACGATTATATAAGAAGAATACCTCTACATTAGTATTCCTGGCAGTCCCTGATATTCGCAGAATTCTTCTGTAGAACCACATCTCTATTGCCTTTATTTTCCCACTTTCCTGTTTGTTTATTATCCAAGACTTGCATTCATATGTTAGCATAGAAGTTATTAGCACTGCAGAACTCTTCCTCACCTAATGACAAGGTCATTATACACAATATATTTTTCATTTTTGTGAATGTTGTTTTTGCCTGCCCTTTTCTGCTTCTTATTTCTGTTGAATTTCCATCTGCTGTAATAGTTGTACCTAAATATTTGAATTGGTGGACTAGTATTAAAACTATATCATTCACTTTGATCTTGCAAAGTGTGGTATTTTGTTTCTATGAAATAACCATTACCTCTGTTTTCTTTATTTTTAGAAAGAGGCCTTTGTCTTTACTTTCTGTGAATACTAAATTAATTAATTCTTGAAGGTCTTCTTCACTTTTAGTAATCAGAACGGTGTCATCCACATATCTCAAATTATGTATGTTATGCCCTCCCACAGTTTTTCTTAGATAATTTCCATAATAAACCACCATTTCATTACTGCAATAACATCCATTTATACAAAAATTGTAGCTGTGTGTTGATTTTGGCTTTTTGACTACATTGTGACAACAAGTTGTGGCTTGTACCATCTCAACTGTTGTGTCAGTAGACAATATAATGCATGGTTTCTTTGCCTTTTTATCTAGCCAAGCAACACATATATGAGTCCCATCACTATGTTGGTACCATCTGACTTCTCATTGCCCAAGAGTGATTGAATAAGACAATTTTTCTATTTATATTTACTGTGCCAGTATAATAGATCCACCTATTCAGAAGATAAATAATCTGTATATCAACTGTTCAGTATGTGTCAGCTAATACAAAATGACCATTTGTAATTTCTTGAATGAGAATATCGAATACTTCCACTGCCTGGCTTATTGATCATTCATTTAACTTCTAGTACGCCTTTGTCAAATTAGTTAGTCGTCGGATCATCATCACTGCAAACTGGACACGTCCATAGTTGCTCCGATCTCTCCCTGAGTGTATCCACCATCACACTTCTGCTGACAGTACCAGTCCTATGCTGGTTGATCATAATTCTTCTGCACCCTCCAAATAGTTCATAGCAACACCGTATTTCAAACCCTGATCTTTAATCCTGGCCATTGAAAAGGAATCATCATCCACACTAGTCTCACTCTTGCATGCTATATCTCTTAAGAAGTTCAAAATGTCAGTTCGATCCATTTCCACATCGCCCTGTGCTAAAACCGTGCATGACACCATTTGATGTGCTCTTTCATTAGCTTGAACATCTACATGTCACGGCATGAAAATAAATGTAACCACTTTCAGCCTTGCCTTTCTCAAGGTGTATATATAATCACATCCCCCTCTTTGTCATTTTCACTGACTAAAGCCTGTCCTTCTTTCTCCACAGCTGTGGGACACCATTCTCTGCATTCCCTGCTAAGTTATATTACTACTCTCAAATAAGTTTTGAAATCTGTGAGTAGACCTATCCATTGCGCACCTGCAGCCACATCTTGCAATCTCCACATGTTTTTTATGACATCCTCAGCACGTCCCATCCATGACTTCCCTCTATAAAGTCTGCTGCCGTTAACTTTCTGTATTTCGGAATGCAATTGGTGTTCCTTATCTGCATGTATTTGAAGGTACACCCGTGCATGTCAATACTCTAATCTGTGCTCTGCTGTTTGTCAGTGCATATACCACCACAGCCACCACCAAACACTGGTATAAAATAAATAACAACCTCTGTTCACAATGCATAGCAGCCATAACCTTCATTGCTGCTAAGCCTTTGCCTGCGCTTGTAAAGTGGTCAACATGTTCCCTGAAAGTCAGACTTCTGTCAAAAAACACACCAAGATATCTCATTGTGCTGGTTCTTTCTAAACTTTTCCCGGCCAAAGAAATATGTGGCATGGGTGTCTTTACCATGTGATTGTTCAAGGAAAACTATGTCACGAATTTGTCAAGTACACTCAACAATAGTTTTCCTTTACCAAGAGCAACTCAACCATTGCTATGCATTCATTCAGGAACATGGGATCACATGATCATTAATGTAATGTGACTGGAAATTTGCAAAATCAGTGCTAGGAATATGTATTGTGTAAATTTAATTTGGAGTGCTACTAGTTAAATGTTTGTAAAAAGTATTTTTAGCAAAATACTCTAGCAGAGAATAAATTCACTATGCACTATTCAAAGCTTTTGATATGGTCTATTTTGATATAGTTGCTTGGCTTGGTTGCATTATAACCTACTGTTTATATTTCCAACATACATTGTAGGCAATTACAATCTCATCAATATCCAAATTTCAAAAGTTTCTTCTTCTTTTTCAGCATTCACTCTCATATAACCACAACGAATATTTCGTGTGATATCCGCTGGGGAGCGTGAAGTATGTTGTGCTGCACGTTCCACAGTAGAACTGTGATTATTTGCACCCTGGTTCGCCACTTGTGGTCAGGACGTCCGAGGTCCAGCACATCTATTTTCGTCATGCCTTTAATTCGGGTAGGCTTCCCTAGTCCGTGACAGCCTATCTGTCGCCGGGCATGCTGGTGTGTAGTGGTTCTTTGCCAAGACGCTTGTCGAGCGCGTCTATCTGGTACGATGTGTTCCACCGTCTATGAACCCATCTCATGCAATAGGACGTACTCTGCCTGTGTCCATCGGGTACTGAACCGTTTCTCATCCGCGAGCCTGGTTCCGTATCAGGAAGAACTCGCCAGAAGAGTTGGACCGTGGCTCATTCGCCCTCCTACCCGAGGCGTTGTTCACAAATATTGTGAATCCCTCGCACAGGTTCGAGTCTCACACCACACGTTTGAGAGCAAGGCATTCTCGAGCTGAGCGAACTTGTCTCAATAGCGCCTGAGCCCATCAAGTACTGAACCCTTTCTCTCTGCAAGTGTACTTCCGGTATAGGAAAGCTTGACAGTAGAGTTGGGCCAGGACTAAAATCGTTGTCCCTTTTGTCCCTGAGCCCATCAGGTACTGAACCCTTTCTCTCTGCAAGTGTATTTCCGGTATAGGAAATCTTGACAGTAGTGTTGGGCCAGGACTATCATTGTTGTCCCTTTTTTGCCTACGCCCATTGGGTACAGAACCCTTTCTCTTCGCGAGCATATTTCCGGTTTAGGAAGACTCGACATTAGTGTTGGGTTAGGTCTTCTTGCTTTTCAGAACTCCCATGATTGAGTCTGGGTCTCTGCCTATAAGGAGCACAGGTAACTAGAAGCTCGTCTCGAGCTAATGGAGCTTGTAGTCCCCTTTCCTAGGAACTTTTCACTTTCTATTTTCTATTTGCAGTTCGCGCTGCCCTCTGGCGCTGTTCTGCCCTTTCATTGTGTCATTGTACTCATTATGACATAAATTTGTTTCTCGTCATGCATCCACCTATACGTACCTTTTACATTGGCCACCCCTCCAATGTTCTGACTGGATTAACTGGCGTCACTGTATGTCGACAGTGTCGCTGTATGTGGAGATGCAAATGGTGTCTGAGATATTGTCTGTCTCTTTTGGAGTCAAATCTCTTTCCATCTGTTTCCTCCACATTCTCAGACACAATCCCCAAATGATTTGGCAGAATCAGCTCAAGCTGTTGTTTTCTGTTACCAGGGTGCACCACAAGGAGGTACATTTGGGATCTTGGTTATCTGCTAACCCTGAGTCCGCCTAGAGTAATGCGTTCCCTTTGCACCCCTCAAAAGTTTAAAATGTACTTTTGAAACATTCCTACAAGCAAATTTATTAATGGTTCCATTTTATTCCTTCCTTTTGCTTATGTATCTCCAACATACATCATGGTGTGATGTATTGCCTCACATCAAGTTCAGGAGAATATGCCACTGTACCACGGAGTGTGATTATGTGTTGTTTTTTATTTTCCCAGATCCTTTACTTTTTAAATTTGTGTCTAAACCCAGTGAGGAATTTTAATCTATTGCACATTCATTTGTAGGTGTCCAGTCAGCAAGCATAGACCTATTTGAGATAGCAGAGGCTTCCATATATATTGCAATCCTAACTGCAGCATGGGCTTCCGCCAGAATGGCCGACTAGAACAAATGTGTTCTCGTTACGGTACTCGATTAACGGTTGTTCCTTCCCGAAAGTAATGGCAACCTACGAAAATATTGTGCCTAGAAGTTTCCAATGGATTAATCGAACTTTTTCTCTGGGATTGTGGTCTTGTGGTGTAGCAATTAGTATAATATTCATAGAAAATTGTCGGTGAGCAGTAATAAGGCATTCATTCAACAGCATGGATATCAATGTAAACAGAAAGGTTTATAAACACATTGATTGAATATTCCAGAGTGTTGGTTACTAAACACAATAACAAAAAGAAAACTACGCCTGTTTGGTCATATAAAGAGACACAACTGTTTAGAAAGACAAATAATGGAGGGAAGAGTACCTGGGAGGACAT
The DNA here is from genome assembly GCA_034231615.1 of Meghimatium bilineatum. Classification (NCBI taxonomy): domain Eukaryota; kingdom Metazoa; phylum Mollusca; class Gastropoda; order Stylommatophora; family Philomycidae; genus Meghimatium; species Meghimatium bilineatum. The sequence goes on along the minus strand of CM067321.1, from coordinate 57,457,798 downwards.
AGGGCAGACCAAGAAGACGATGTACTGACGACATTAAAGATAACATGAATACATCGCTAGAAAAGGCAAGCCACATCGCCCAAGACAGAGAGAGGTTCAGAGAGTTCATTGGGAAGACAACATTCTGGAAGGAATACGTCACATGACAAACTGCAGCAAAGGCCTATTGACTGACATCATTCATCAATTAATGCAACAAATATGGTGCCAATAGTGAGAGTCAACAATCAGTATAGAAGAAAATGCATCTAGATTCATTTGCATACCTGGCACATGATTTCGTACAAAATAATATTGTTGTTGCACATCTGTCACTTTCTGCCACTGTTTTATAGCCTGAGTGACAATTACAATATAAGTAGCAATAGCTGTTACTGGATTTGATTTCCTTTCATATTTTGGACCCTTTGATTGTCCCAAGGGTTAGAAAATTGTCACAATCATCTTTACTATCATAATCACTGATGATAAGAGTATCTCCCAAGTTGCTTTCAATGTTTTTCTCATCACTGGAGGTATCAGACAACTTTTGGAACAAAATTATAACTTGTTTTGCAGTTATGGGAGCTGCATGTCATATTTGTGGGACTGGTTTGTCATAGTAAACAAACTTCCAACATTTGTAAGCAAACATAGCAACTACAAAAATTTATTATTAAATTACTAATACATCAACGTTTACAGCATGTCAGTTTGTTAGAGAATGATTACTTACATTAAAATGTCATTAGTTAAATTAAACAGTGGTCAGTACTATAATATAAGCCACTAGGATTGTGGCTTAATGTCAGAACTAATGAGACCTCATTGTGTTAACTCAGTAACCTGGAAAAATCTATCATAACTCTATATTGAGTACTAGGACAAGATTTGCAGAACTGTACGTTGTTAAATAAAAAGTCTGCTGTATTCAAACAAAGAAATGTACACAAATGACTTAAAATGTATTTTATTAAACATTTTTATGTGTAGGGCCTATTCCTCAATCTGAAAGTTTCAAATAATGTGTTACGGTATTAATTGATTGTGTATATTTTAATAAAACCTCTATATATGTTCTGTCTTCAGGGACCAATAGCATCTAAAATGATTGATAAAGCCATCAGTGATGGATCTTGGGTTGTCCTCCAGAACTGTCATCTGGCAACAAGCTGGATGCCAACGCTAGAGAAAATTTGTGAAGAGGTTTGTTTTAACATAGCCAGATAATATAACATATATTGAATACTGTCATCAATATTGAATGTTCTTGTTCCTTGTATTATATTTGTCATTGGTATTAATGGAAAACTCAAAGTAATAAGTTTCACACATTCGAAAATATAGTTCAACTGTTTACACAACAGATTGAATCAACATTTTGACTAACAGGTGTTTATAAATAAAACAATTCACAATACCTAGATAGTACTTTACAGGGAGACATGTCCACATTTTTAGTGGAACAAATTCCTACATTATTAAATGAAATGAATTATCAATAAAGATGCATTTTACAGGCGCTATTACTGCTGTCGCAGTCTTGAAATTCTTCTATGATATACTGTTACACACTGAGAGTCCACTCATAATCAACTTTGTTGACTTTGAAAAAGCATTTGATAGTCTTCATTGGCCTACGTTATGGAATATTCTACAACAATACGGTTTTTCTACTAAAATAATCAATGTTATAAAGGCATTTTACACCAACTCACATTGCTGTGTTCAAACAAACATTGAGAAGTCAGAATGGTTCCAAGTTGTTACAGGCGTTAAACAGGGATGCATCATGTCCCCATTACTTTTCTGCATCGCTATTGATTGGGTCATGAGAAAGAGCACTGAAAATGAGCTGACAGGAATAAAATGGATTAATAATACCGTTCTCAAAGATACTGACTACGCAGATGATCTGGCCCTTTTGTGCGCAAACCACACAGATGCTCAATCTAAGCTTGACAATCTCCAACACTACTCAAATCAGATAGGGTTGAAAATCAACACATCAAAAACTCATAGACTAGATTTTACAAGATCCAACGACAACATAGAAATTCAAAATGTTCCATTATTAAAAGTCAACAATTTTACATATTTAGGCACCAATCTAGCATTGGATGGAGACTCATCAAAAGAAATTTTACACCGTATTGCCTTTGCAGCGGGTGCTTTCAATAAACTACCTAACATCTGGACGTCAAACACACTAAGAAACACCACAAAACTCAGGTTGTTTAACTCCAACATCATCCCTATTCTATCATATGGATGCAAAAGTTGGAAAACCACAAAAGCCACAGATAAGAGACTAGACTCCTTTGAAAACAAATACCTACATACCATTCTGAATGTTAAGTGGAGTGACTTTAAATCTAACACTACTATAAGAGAGGAAAGCAAACAAACCTATATATCTTCCTTCATTAGACAACGGCGTTGGAGTTACATCAGCCATGTTCTCAGAATGAACAGCCTAAGAATTCCCCAGCAGTGACTATATTGGGTGCTAACTGGAGTAAGAGGGAGACCTAGAGAAACTCTACGAAGAACCATTAATAGAGAAGGCATGTCAATGAACTTAAACAACATGCAACAATTGAAAGACATGGCAACACAAAGACAGAAATGGAAAGCTATGGTTTCTGCCCTATGTGCCGCCTATGGCCCTAGAGGAACATAGCATAACTGAGAGCCCCTGCCCTCCTTGGATGTCCCTTGGGAGTGTGGGCTCTAATTGTGTAGCATGGAAATAGATGTAATGATTTGTTTTTTCTGGTCACAAAAGCTGAATGAAACTGCGCATAATATTAAAAAGCTGGAATGTAGACGTCTCCCTGTAATGATCCAGCTGGATAAACAATAAAAATAATAATATTTAAAATGAACTAGACTGCAGACATTTAGTAGCACACAGGGGTGCAAAAGGAACGAATTGCTCTAGGGGGGCCCAGGGTTAGCAGATAACCAAGATCCCAAATGTACCTCCTCGTGGTGCACCCTGGTAACAGAAAACAGCAGCTCGAGCTGATTCTGGCGAAATCATTTGGGGATCGTGATTTGGCCAATGTAAAAGGCACATAAAGGGGGTTGCATGGAGAGAAACAAATATATGTCATAATGAGTACAATGACACAATGAAAGGGCAGAACAGCGCCAGAGGGCAGCGCGAACTGCAAATGAAAAGTGAAAAGTTCCTAGGAAAGAGGAACTATAAGCTCTGTTAGCTCGAGACGAGCTTCTAGTTACCTGTGATCCTTATAAGCAGAGACCCAGACCCAATTGTGGGCGCTCGGAAAAGCAAGAAGACCTAAACCAACTATAATGTCGAGCCTTCCTAAACCGGAAATATGCTCGCGAAGAGAAATGGTTCAGAACCCGATGGGCTTAAGCAAAAAGGGGACAACGATGGCAGTCCTGGCCCAACTCTACTATCAAGATTTCCTATACCGGAAATACACTTGCAGAGAGAAAGGGTTCAGTACCTGATGGGCTCAGGCACAAAAGGGACAACGATTTAGCCCTGGCCCAACTCTATTGTCAAGCTTTCCAATACCGGAAATACACTTGCAGAGAGAAAGGGTTCAGTTCCTGTTGGGCTCAGGCGCTATTGGGACAAAGTCGCTCAGCTCGAGAACATTTTGCTCTCAAACGCGTGGTGTGAGACTCAAACTTGTGCGAGGGGTTCACGATGTCTGTGAACGATGCCTCGGGTAGGAGGGTGAACGAGCCAGGGTCCAACTCTTCTGGTGAGTTCTTCCTCATAAGGAACCAGGCTCGCGGATGAGAAAAGGTTCAGTACCCGATGGACACATGCAGAGTTCGTCCAATTGCACGAGATGGGTTTATTGGAGCACCTCGTGCCAGATAGATGCGCTTGACAAGCGTCTTGGCGAAGAGGCTATACACACCAGCGTGCCCAGCAACAGATAGACAGGCTGTCACAGACTAGGGACCAAACCCGAAATAAAGGAATCACGAAAACGGATGTGCTGGACTTGGGACGTCCTGACTCCAAGTGGCCAAAGGGGTGCAAATAATCACAGTTTTACTGTGGAACTTGCAGCACAACGTTTTTCACGCTCCCTGGTGGAAATCACACGAAATATTCGTTGTGGTTATTTGAGAGCAAACGCTGAAGAAGAAGAAGTAGTAGCACACACATAGCAAGTCTGTTTTTTAATTTATTAACTTTATTTTTCCATGTCTGTTTTGTGAACTGTAAAAACATATTGCTTTGTGTTTTCTCCTTTTAACACCTATTGGTAAACAGTTTCACTGTCATCACACCAATTATCATTGTTGTTGTCATTGTTAGTTCCTGATATAATTATTCCATACTTTATACATGTTAGTATCATTTTCATTAGGCCATTTAATGGTGAGTCTTCTCCTTCAGCCCTGACTTTTCTACAACTAAAACATCCAGTTTCAGATTGATTAACTGGAATATATCTACACCACTAACCATAGGCCTACTTGTATTTTTATATGTACAAACAACACTATCCAGTTGACAATCCACATCTCTTTAAAATATAATCTATTTTTATATGCTTAATTTTTGGAGTTCAAATTTAATCATTTATAACATTGTTTAAATTTATAAATAAAATTATAAAATCTATCATCATCAAATTCGTCTCCGAAATGAAGGTTGGCTGCAACAGACCTCCAACATCGCCTGTCTCTTGTTTTGGTGGTGCACTCTGCTAGACTGTAACCTTTCCATCTTGTGATGCTACTCTCCCACTTGTATCTCTGCCTACCTCCTGCTCACTTCACTTTGACTTTACCCTCAAGTAGGTCTTCAACAAGGTGTCATGTCTTTTAATGTGTCCAAAATATTTTATTTGCCTGATCTTTATTTCCCCTTAATAATTTTTTTAACGATGTTAAGTGTTCTTAGAACCTCTTTATTTGTTTTCTTTTTCCATTATGTTCTCCCTATTCTTCTATATAACCACATTTCACAGACATCAATTCTCTTTTCTAATTGTTTGTTTAGTGTTCATGTTTCTGAGCCATACATTAATATATTGTATGTTGTTAATATAGAATAGATGTAGCATTTTATCATTCTCATTTTTAACTTTGTAGTTTGTTTAGATGTTAATATTTTCCTCATATTATTGATGGTACTTTTAGCCATTCATCTGCCATTCATTCATAGCTTTTTATTAATTTAACTTTTTAATAATTATAAAATTTATAATTTTTCTAAAGTAAAGAATTAAGACAAGAATTGACGATGTGAAATGATTTAAACTCTTAAATGTAAGGTTTAAATTTTCACATTCCATAGAACTATATTCTGATAAATTATATTAAACACGTTAATATGTGTTACCAATACCTCCCACTACTAATAGAAAGTATGATGATAATCAATCAAGTGCCATGCTGAATGGCGTAGGTGATCATGTTTCTCCACGGATCTCTGTGTTTTGTGTTATCAATAATCTCGGTTGGTGAGCTTCTACTATGCCACAATACAAGTATGATGATAAACACATCTATAATAAAATGAATAAGGACAAAACCAATTGATGTTTTGATCATTAGATTTTTGTCTGAATAGACATATTATAATAATAAAACAACAATAATACAGAAAAAATATTAATTTTAAAATATCTCAAAGAAAATAATTAAAATAGTTCCTGCAACAGTCAGAATAGGAAAGAAGTAAATTGATCAAATTTGCACAATATAATTAAGATCAAATCTGTTCGCGCCATAAGAAAATTGTGCACCATGAAGAGATTTGAAAGACTAAATAATTAAAATAGGACAGTATCCAACCACAGACACAAGAGAGACATAATAGAACACGGCAGCATGCCCACCATTTATGAAAGATTGAGCTAACGGACAAAGAAGCAGTCCACCCAGCAGATACAACACCACAATGATAGAACAAATCAGAATAAAAGAAACAAGAATAAGATATCATAACTATACCATTAAGACAAATCCAAGGAAACAATTGAACCAAATACAAAAGACCAAAACAACACACAAACTGCAGGAACAAAATACGAGAATTAACAAATAAACCGAGACAAACTCAATACCACAGATAGAACTGAGACAATAGATAAAGAAAATGTCCACAACATAAATGCAAAAGAAAACAGACAAAACACAAATATACTTACATATAGATAGTTATACCTATAAATGTACATCTACATATATTTATATTCAAATTCACAAACAATATACGGTACTTCAAATGTGTGTTATTCATCTGTTGCCGTACGCATGTGGTTGCGTCTGTGGGTCTCACCAATGGCCCACTAGACATACCATCCATGCAACAGAAAACCTTAGTGGATGACATGCCATTATATTGAGGTTATCTTCTTATAGAAGCTTCATGGCACGTCATCTATACAATTATGATTTTGTTTTTTTGTTGAAATGTTTTACATGTTTGCCTGAATATATATGTATGCACCCTCTGTGGTTGGGAGGGAGCCAGAGATGTACTGTGCAGCACTGAGGAGGAGGAAACTGACATCACTGTTTTTCCTATGGCTGAGGCCCATCATAGAGGCACAGTGACTCAGGACGTGACAATCCTTTTGACTTGAACATTTGGTTGCATGCCTGGAGCAATAGAGAAGTTCGACATAACCAGTAGTCAACTGGTGGCGGGGAATGAGCACAGTGAACCCTATCTTGGCTACAGTGGCTAGGAGCAGTGCATAGGTTGAAACCTACCTTCCTGGAGGTGTGATAGTTATTCTCTGGCTCTGTCCCGGGGTGGGCCGAAAATCCACAGACTTCCCAGCAATATAATGCCATCTAATGGCATTAGGTCAAAGGGCATGAGCCCATGGACCGCTGGATCAGCAACCAACCAACCATCTGTTGCAGTCAGTGATAGACATACATCTCAATTTGGAGGATGAGGAAAATGATAATGTCTGTTGTTGTGTCCAGCTGTGACTAATGAGTCATATGCATGTCTGAAATGTTCTACCACACTATGAGCATGTATGGAAGGAGTTTGTGGGACATGGAGCAGCTCTTGCCTTTCTTCTAGCATGTTTTTGATGTGCAGCATTGTCTAAAATTCTCTGATAATGCGATATAAATCTTGATTCTGCTACCCCAGTCAGATCTGTCTTCCATGAATTTGTGCTTATGTTGAAATGAGTCAGTGATGTCTTTAGATTGTCTTTAAAAATCTTCTGTCCTCCAGCTTTACAGGAGCTGTCTGAAGTTCTCCATATAGCAGACTGTTTTAGCAGACAATGATCTTTCTTTCATGCGGCTCTGCACAGCATGTGTGTGTCTTCATCGACATTATGTGTATGTTTACAGAATTAGATTTCATCAGTACCTAATTGTCTGGTATTTTATCTCACCAATGGATGATGCATATCTTATGAAGGCAGCTTAGGTGGAAATGGTTTCGTTTTTTAGCATGGTTGGCTTATACTATCCATATTTCACAGGCATAAAGAAGCCATGATATTTCTGCTGCCTCATAAACTATGAGTTAGATGGTGGTAATCATTATTCTCCTTCTGTCCTACACATTTTTCCAAAGTCTGCCAAATGTGTCCTTAGCTTTTGTTATTCTGTTGTTTACGAGCGCAGGCACATCTGTTAATGTTCAAACCCACTCTGGAATGAGACAGGGATGTGTACTATCCCCCTATTGTTTATAACATTCATAGATCACATCTGCAAAGTATCAAAGACAACAGATGAAAACAATCTTAAGGATAACCTAAAGGAATTGCTATTTGCAGATGACCAAGCACTAGTAGCATCATCAGAAGAGCAACTACAAAGACAAATAGACAGATTACATCAAACATGCCAAACCTTTAACATAAAGATAAACATAGAAAAGACCGAAGTAATGAAGATAGGAAGAACAGAAAAACACCATATATATATATATTCATTCATTTTCCTTTTGCGCTGAAGTTAGCGCATAGGGCAGAGGTCAGATCTCTCCAATTCTGTCTGTTCAAAGCTATTCTGTGCAGTTCTTGAATAGTATGAATATTGGTTGTTTTACTTTCTCTAAGTATTGTTCTTCTGAGTGTTTCTTTTGGTCTGCCCCTTGCTCTTTATATATATATATTATATATAACAACAGACGGCAAGAGCGGTAAAGAAATACACAATAGATGTAGTAAAGCATACCAAGCCGTAGGGAAAATGACACCAAAATAACACTATTCAATACGATTATTATGTCAATGCTGTGCTACCAATGCCATGGACAACGACAGCACAAGACAAACGTAAACTTGTGACAGCTGAAATGGCATGCTTACGCAGAATTCTAGAAATATCGCTAAGAGACAGAGTGAGAAATGAAGACATTAGACAAAGAATCCGCAATGTGCCAATCTTGGAATATATTAAGAGCCAACAGATCAAATGGTTTGCACACATCAGCAGACTACCATCAGACAGCATACCACAGCAAGCTATGCTACACAGATACAGTGAAGGCAGACCTAGAGGCCGACCATGAAAACGATGGACCACCTAAATAAAAGAGTTGACAAATTCCACAATATACTCAGCACACAAGAGGGCCATCTCCAGAGAACTCTTCTACCTCAGACATTGAAAGGCAATAAAGGGTTTAACGAATAGATAGATAGTTGTTTACCCTAGTGTCAATGTTTACATTTTGTGAGAGAGTGCTGCCCATATTGGTGAAACTATTTACTGTTTGAAGTCTTATTCTGTGATTTGTATACAAGAATTAAAAAGGTATATAATTTGGTGCAGATGACCTCTGTTTTCTGTATGTTATTATGAAGCCAAAGCTGCCATAATTCTGCAAATTGATTAGGGTACCCTGTATACTGTCTGTAGAATTAGCACCTTGTCTTGCACCTTAGTTTTGGCTTGTAAATGGTGAAGATTCAATAGTTTACCATATCTATGTCACACACAAAAAAACACACATGCATATATATATACATGAATATACACCTAGATCTCAAAGAAATGTACCTACAAAAATAGACATACATAAATACGGTAACCGGACAAAATATATCAGACAAAATGTTCCCAGACAAAATATACCAGACAAAATATTCCAGACAAAATATCCCTACATAGCCAAAAATTAGGAAAAAAGTTATAGTAATAGTAACATAGAAAAATTGGTGAAGTAATTTATTACAATCTCCTAGGAGATATGGCACGTTTTATGCAAACATAAGATGTAAACATAGTATGACATCTTGTATACAAACATACCGTGGAGAGATATGGAGTGACTAAGGCTGTGAAAATAACACCTTTATTGTTCAAATTATTGTGTTTCCACAAACTAGAAAATTAAAATAACCATTTTACTTGCTGTCTCTCAATATGTTCGATACATGATATTATACCAACTCTTTTCCTAATTTCTTCATTTCTTATTTTATCTAGTTTGGTAAAAAATTCATATCATTTGAATATTTTATTATAGTTATTTACTAGCTATATTGTTCATTAATGTTTATTACAGTTTGTATGAAATATTTAATATGTTACCTTTGCATTTAGTCTTGGGAATATGTTTTTCTGGTATATTTTGTCTGGTATATTTTGTCTGGTATATTTTGTCTGGGTATATTTTGTCCAGTATATTTTGTCTGGGAATATTTTGTCATGGAACCATAAATATACATGACACAAACAACCATGTAAATTCATGCACTCACATACATTAAGAATGTATACAAAGACATACGACATGCATAAAATATCACTAAATATACAAGAAACATCTAAATTACAACAGAGCTAAGGTGACATTGTAAGGGATGAACCAGAAAGTAGATGTTAATAGGAATAAGGACATGGGGGTAGGGTCTAATGGGGTAAAAAATAAGGCCAAGTGGAGTGTTAAAGACTACCTAGTGACATGAAAAAAATTATGTGAACCATAATATATTTTTAAAAGGGAGTGGCAATGCAAGAGAAGAGAAGAAATAAAATGGTGGTGGGTGCACAAGATATATACATAAGCAAGTGCCTACATTGAACATGGACACAATATTTGAAACAAAAATGACAATGCAAGAGAAAAACCAAAAAGAAACAGAATAGTGATACAAATGTGGTGGAGAAGGCCTGGTAACTGACTAAGAGAAATGCTGTTTGGATGTTCAATTCATGAGGATCAATCGTAACAAGAAGGAACATCAAACAAGCCTCAAAGGGCAAATGCTGGCAGTCATCAGAAGAGCAAAAAACTAAACTGGTAACTGAAGTATCAATTCTGCTGTGATGTATGAGACTTGAAATGATTTCATATGAGGGAATCAATGTAGTGTGAGATATTCTGCAAATCTTGTCAGCCAATGGCATACCAGTTTCACCAATCTATTTTTTAACACACCATTTGCTAATGAGATTGGTGTACAAACAAAAAATGAATCTTCAATGTCAAAGTGTGACCTAGCAAACTGGTTGGTTGGAATAGGAGTTGCAAAGACATTTCCAAGAGCAAGGGAAAGTACCATTATTGAAACGTAAACATGAGTGGCCCATTAGTTCCTATCTCTGCAGAAAGTGACATGTGGGGAAGACAGGAAAATAGGGCTGTTGAAAGGGCCAGTTTGGAGAAAGGGAAATAAGGCAAAAGAATTTGAAGAGTTGTAGTATTATGAGGATGGCTGAAAGTAATAGCTAATATAGGGCAATCAGATGAATATTAGGAGATTAGAAAAAGTCTGCAGAATGGAAAATAGGAAGAATGTATTGAAAGGCAGAAGAGAGGGCATTCTCAAGGAACAAACATAGGCCAAAAATGTGCCATCACGTTAACATGTTGAAGGAAATCAGCATCATCCTAACAAAGATGCAGGAGACAGAGTAGTTATACGTACAAGGGAGATGTTAACTTATGTCCTCATCCATTGGCTCAATCTTTGCATCTGTTGGGGCATACTACCCTATTCTGTTATTTCTTTTTCTTGTGTTTGTGGTTGGATATTGTCTTGGTTTCATGTCTTGGTCTTCCACATCTCTTCATGATGTGCAATTTTGTTATGGCCTGCAGAGTTTTAATCTTGAATAAAACGTTCATTACTGCATGTTTTCCTGTTAAGGAGTGCAGGGCGGCTGTTAAGACTGTCGAAATAAAGGCAGCTTTGCCAAAGCTGTCACCACAATGTGTACAGGAAGAATTTTTTATTGCGCCTCTGAAAGATAAAAATCCTTGTCCCAACCACGGATTGAACCTGAGACCTCAGGAATCTGAGGCCAGAGTTCTAGCCGTACCGCCACTCGCTCCACTGATCTTGAATATACTGCACAGATTGGATCAATTTACTTCCTTCCTTTGTCTGCTGTTATTTTTATTTTCTTAGGGATGTTTTGAAATGAATATTTTTTCTATATTATTTGTTGTTTTATTATTATGTATCTGTTCAGAAAAATATATAATAATCGAATTTCAATTGTTTTCAATCATTGTTATTTATTTTATTATAGTTGTTTTTATTATCTCTTTTTAGATATGTTATTTTTTTATAATGTTAGATATTTCAACACATATTTACTTGTTTAATATAATTACTTTGTTGTGTCACCGTAGTCACCCATATCTGATTGTTAGATCTTTTCTGAATTTTTGGTAATTATAAACATTCTGAGAATCATTTGTCAATATAATATGTTGATTTTCATTTATCAGGTAATCATCCCAGAATCCACTAATGATGATTTTCGACTGTGGCTAACTAGCTATCCTTCAGAAAATTTTCCTGTATCTGTTTTACAAAATGGTATGTCTAGTTTTTAATTTTATTCAAAGCAAATATTCAGAATTTAACAAAATTTTCTAGGGATTGTTTATGTTTTGCATAGGGCCTACATATCAGAAATATCCCAAATGTAAAAACATACGTCAGTGAGGCTTAAAACTTGTGCTTAAATACAAAGATTATGACAACAAAGAAAGTGAAAATCTGACCAAAAGTCATAATTGTTAACCAGATGCTGGATTGAAGATGTCTCAAATTTGCAATAGGCCCTAATTGGGAGAGTACATAAACAGTTATTGGGATTGTTTAGAAAAATCAAGAGAAGAATTTCAACAGTAAAACAAAAACTAGCCACATTTGAACTTTTCAGATCTTTTAGTTTTAATTGGGTGTCCATAAATCAAAAATGGGAATGATAGATGATGTGGCCACTTTTACACACCAAATTATTTCATTATTATTCATGGACCAGGAGCTCAATTAAAGGGAGATAGAAATTCCAAGAGATACAAGAACTGATTGAAATAAGTAGACCATACATACTGCCAAGACAAACCACAGTATCACATAAGGAGAGGAAATTGCAATGAGTTGGACAAGAAATATGTCTGGTCAGACACACCAACCTTAGAAGACTAAGAGATTTTAACTACAAGTTCTTTTGAAATGTTGAAGTGAAATATAAATGATCATCATTTCAGTCTACTTACTCAAAAAATGTAATGGTTTCAAGAGGGGCTGGTTGCTTCAGCATTCTAAACTGTTCAAAGAATCAAATGCAACTTTTTTTTTAGTTACTTTTATAAAATATATTCTCTGATTGGACATCATTCAACCTATCGACTGTATCCACCTGATCATTAACTTCTCATGGTTACCTGAATTGTACTCACCTCACAATTCATGAGGTTATGAAAGAGGTCAAGGTCAAAACAACATTTTTGGCACTAACTCATGACCTATTCATTAGAATCATGTGAAACTTAATTAACGCAAAACTCTCTGACCATATTATTGAATGTCTATAAGCGATTGATTGTCCTCGAATAAATTCAGTTGAAAATTCAATTCACAAGTATGGTTCATCCTAAATGTAAAGGTTTGTCCCATGGCAGCAACCTGCCATCGGGGAAGAAGATAACTCCTCATGTACTAAGCCGCAGCAACTATTGGGTCGGGTGGCCAGTTCCCAACCTTGCTGTCTTTACATCCCTAAACTCATGCATCAGGTACTCATTTACAGCTGAGTCATCTCACTACAGAACAACAATATATCATCATTGGATGCTTACAGACTAGACAATTACAAAGTGTAGTTAGTGGCCAGACAATTTAATAGGGTTAAGCACCATTAGTCACCTTTGGAGGTGATTTTAACATACTGGCTCAGTGGCGAATTGGCCGAACAGTGGAAGACCCTGAATCAGAACTCCTGCCAAAGACCGCTTCATACGGCCATGTCACCTCAAGAATCGTTTTGCATCTGCGTCCTTCACAGTTCACTCAATACCAGCAGCTCGGTGAATTTCAGATAAAGCGGTCAGGAACCAGCTGCACGACACTGATCTTTGTACTAAAAAATCTTACATAGGTTCTGTTCTAACAGACCGACATCATCAGAACCGACTGCAGTGGGAAAACCAGCATCATCAATGGACCGTTGGGAATGACTGGAGATGGATTTGGTTTAGTGATGAATAATTTTGTGGGCTCCAGCGACATGATTGAAGGAGAAGAGTTTACCGCAAAGACCATGAGCGCTATGCCCAGAACAATGTTGATGAGGCTCCTCCACATGGTGGTGGAGGTTTACTTATGTGGGGGTGATCAACTTCATGGGAAGAAGTGACCTGGTGCAAATTGAAGGACACCTGAATGCCAAATGATACGTCACTGAAATTGTTTGTCCTCATATCCTTCCAATTTTGGCGCACGAGGGTAAATTTTTCAGCAGGATAATGCTCGACCTCATGTGACACAACTCACCACCCAGTTCCTCCCTGACAGCGATGTCCAGACCATTCCATGGCCAACCATGTCATCAGATATTAACCCCATAGAACACTTATGGGATGAACTCGACAGACAACACAGCTTGCAGTCTTTGATGAATGTTGGATGGTTCACATCCTACGGCTATAAAAAATTTAATCGTTGCTCATTGGTCAAATTTGGATTGATTCATTATCACACTGGCCATGTTGTCAACTGCCTGCACAGGACACAAAGTATGCACAGAGAATGACCATGTGTTTATTTATGTGTACTTATTACATCAGTGATGACGTCACCACTCTCCTCTCGGGCTGGCATAGGTGACACAGAACAAATGGGTTTCATTTTAACAAGTCCTTGCATGAATGTAAAGTTTAGGGGTGGCAAGCAGGAATTAGATGGAGATATCCGCCGAAGACGGATGTGCCGGGCCATTGGCGCAAATAAAACGGCAACACAACGCATTTCCATTCTCTGGACTACATCCTGCTGGAAATCTAGTAGGACCATGGTCCTGCTACAAGGGAGATCCAGCAGGAGTTTGAGAATGAACGCTGAAAAAAAAAAAAGATGGAGATACAAGTGAAAGGAACACATCATGAGGTGGACAAGATGCACAGTCTATCATAGTGCACCACTAATTCAAGAGATAGAGGGTGTTTAAGGTCCAGTGCAGTGAACCTTCGATGCTGAGATAGCACCTGATAATGATGTTGATTGACCAAAAATATTAAGAAAAGTGTGTCTCTGGAAAGATCAAAGATAACATGATCAATAAATTTGTAAGACTGAAAAGTTTTCACTCTCATAAATGTCTGATGGACCAGAAAGCAGAACACTTTTTAAATGACCTCTGTGCTATGTAACTGATTCTTAATCATAATCAATAATTCATCAAGATTGTGATGGTCGTTATCTTCTAAGATAAAAGAGAATTATTATTATTTATATTCATTCATTCATTGGTAGCATGCCTTCCGGCATAGGCGATCATGTTTCTCCACAGTCTTCTGTTTGTTATACATTTAAATATAGTTTCTGATGATTCTGCATCATGCCAGGCTTTCAAGCCATCCAACATTTTCTCACATTGTCTTCCTGTCTGTCTTACTCTTGATCTTTCCAGTTGTTACGATGTTCTCCAGCCCACCTCTTCTCATGACATTACCCAGGAACTGTGATTGTCATCTTCTAATACAGTAATGATTTCTCTATTTGAGTTGACCAGAAACTATGTTATTTATATATAGATTTTTAATAATAGTTCTTATATGTTTCTTTAGGTGTAAAAATGACCAATGAGCCACCAAAGGGTCTGAGGGCAAATTTACTCAGGTCATACCTGAATGACCCAATTTCTGACACAAGTTTCTGGGAAGGTTGCAATAAGGTAGATATATTTCATTGTTTATCATCAGTTAGTAGGTTGACTATCAATGAAATCAATCATCAATACAATAATATTGATACTAGTCCATCTAGCAACTTTTCTCTTTGACGTTCCCTATCTCTTCTCCCCTTGATCTTTCCAGTGGTTATTAAGTGTTCAAGCTGTGTTCTTCTCAGCATGGGCACTAAGATGGGACCCAGTTATGCCTGCTTATTTATGGGCCACCTTGAGCACCAGGTGTGGGAGTCCTATGGTGGACCCTTCCCAGGGATGTTCCATAGATATATCGATCAGTATCACTGACACTGATATGTGAGACTGGTAGGAGGCTTTCTGACTGTTTCTGCGAGCACCTATACAGAATCAAATACCATTCAGGCTATCCTGGTGACAGTCATCAAAGCATACTTCTCCGATAACCGAACCTGTCTGGCACTCGAGAACTGCTATAAATATGAATTTGGCACTCTGAAGCCTTTGGGAATTAATCATCTCTTGACATACGCATAATATTGGGTTGTTCCATCATTTGTCTCATTTTCACATGTATTCGGGTCTGTTTTTGTATACTTCCAATTTCTGTACATTTCCTGTTTGTATTACCTTTGACTTCATTTCTATCATTTCGGCAGACATGTGAATGCAAGTTGTTTGTCTGTACTTGTTGTTTTTTATTTATATGTGTATGTTATCCTTGATAAAGGCCTTTCAGTCGAAAGCCGATTTGTGTGTGTGCCTATGTTTGTTTTGTATTATTAACAAAACTTTATTACCCCGTTTCACGCTTTACCTGTTCTTCTCAGCACATGCCATAGAAACCTTGACTGTCTGCCTCTAATGCTTAATATGATTGATCTTTCTACGCCAGCATCAAGGAGAACCTCTGCAATAGTTTTCTTAGCTGTCCATGGTATTTTCATCATTCTTCTCAGAAACGTCTCTGTAGCCTCTAATTCACTTATCAATGAAATACATATCTTGTAAGTTGACAATCTATTAGATAGTTAATCTGATGCATGCACTGCTGTAATCATATATAAAAAAAGTATGTCAACTTTAAGACTGCATAGAGAAAATTAAGGCAAGTAATATTTCTGGGAAGTGAACACAAGCAATGAAATTTTATTTTTTCTTCAGCTGTTCTCTTCATATAGATGTGACTCTTACACTGCAGTAACCATTAGTATAAGAATGAAGATTGAGGCATTTGTTGTGAGTCTTAAATGAGTTTCTATTACATTAACACAAAAAAGCATTAACTAGAGCAATTATTGTGTCGGATTTAATACATTCCTTAAAAATTCCTGATAGCTGGCTATGACAGAATTAGTTGGTGGATAGGTAATTAGTGTTTCTTAGTTAGACATGTCACTTTCAATCACAGATGCAAGGCCATCATGTTTATAGCAGAATATATGACCATAATAATGTAGCATGTTGAAGCTGACACAATGATTTATCTATCTCTATCCACAGATGGTTTGCGTCTGTGGGTCTCATCAATGGCCCATTAGACAAACCACCCATGCAACAGAAAAATCTTAGTAGATGACATGCCGTTATAGTGAGGTTATCTTCTTATAGAAGCTTCATGGCATGTCATCTGAACAATTATGTCTTTCATACTTTTATTTTGTTATTTTTGTTACAATGTATTTTATGCCATGTTTTCTTTTTTATTGTTTATGTATGCACCCTCTGTGGTTGGGAGGGAGCCAGAGATTTGATGCACAGCAGTGTGGAGGAGGAAACTGACAGCACTGTTTTTCCTATGGCTGAGGCCCATCATAGAGGCACACTGACTAAGGATGTGACAATCCTTTTGACTTGAACATTTGGTTGCATGCCTGGAGCAATAGAGAAGTTTGGCATAACTAGTAGTCAATTGGTGGTGGGAAATGAGCACAGTGAACCAACCCTATCTTGGCTACAGTGGCTAGGAGCAGATCATAGGTTTAAACCTACCTTCCTAGTAGTGTGATAGTTGTTCTCTGGCTCTGGCCTGGGGGTGGGACAAAAGTTAACAACTCCCCAGCAATATAATGCCAGTAAAAAATATACTACCGGGTACTTACAAATGTCACCTCGGATATCAAGGTCCATGGTAGGCAGTGGGTAACCAGGCTGCTCTGGCTGAGAAATTAACTACTGGAACGCATCCAAAACAACATCACAAACACAGACATGCACAATACACAACACAGCAACAACACTTGCACAAGCACCAAAACATTAAACCCTGAAAACCTTGGAGGGAGAATCAGCAGAGCCAAGATTGTCATAAAACAAAGTCTTCGCTTAACATTCTACAACTGAACATCTGTGGTAAAAGAAACAAAAAACTAGAGCTCGCTATTTTATTACATGCTCATAAGGTAAATGTGGCCCTCTTACAGGAGACTATACACAAAGACACTGACCTATATCTGTCAGGATATACCAGCTATGCCTGTAAGTGTACCAACTGCCGCGGCATAATTACTTACAACAGGAATGACGTTCAGGGACATGTCACCGAACTGAGAAGAAACTAAAGCCAAGAAAGTCTGCTGGACCAGATAAAATTTATTATGAAATATTAACACACATGAGCACATCAGGGAAAGAAGTACTCCTTAAACTAATAAATATGACCTGGAGAAATGGAAAACTGCCTAAACATTGAAAAAATGCTCACGTCTTTCCCATCCTGAAAAGTAACAAACCTCTAGTTTAACCCAAAAGCTACCGCCCCATATCCCTAACATCATGTCTTGGGAAATTGGCAGAAAGAATGGTTAACGCACAACTTTACTGGTTCCTCGAGAGCTCAAACATCCTCTGCCATGAACAGGCTGGCTTCAGAAAAGGCAGTTGCACAGAAGACCAACTATTTAGGTTGACACAGAAAATCCATGATGGATTCCAGGAAAACAAACACACTGTAGCTATCTTCTTCTTCAGCGTTTGCTCTCATGTAACCACACCAATTATATTGTGTGATTTCCGCCGGGGAGTATGAAGAACATTGTGCTGCAAGTTCCACAGTAGAACTGTGCTATTTGCACTTCGGTTGGCCACTTGTAGTCAGGACGTCCGAGGTCCAGCACATCCGTTTTCATCATACCTTTAATTCGGCTAAGCTTCCCTAGTCCGTGACAGCCTGTCTATCTGTCGCCGAGCACGCTGGTGTGTAGTGCCTCTTCGCCAAGACGCTTGTCGAGCACGTCTATCTGGCACGAGGTGTTCCACCATCTATGAACCCATCTCGTGCAATTAGACGTACTCTGCCTGTGTCCCTTTTGTGCCTGAGCCCATCAGTTACTGAACCCTTTCTCTCTGCAAGTGTATTTCTGATAAAGGAAATCTTGACAGTAGAGTTGGGCCAGGACTGCCATCGTTGTCCCTTTTTGCCTAAGCCCATCGGGTACAACACCCTTTCTCTTCTCAAGCATATTTCCGGTTTAGGAAGGCTCGTCTTTAGAGTTGAGTTAGGTCTTCTTGCTTTTCCTAACGCCCATGATTGGGTCTTGGTCTCTGCCTATGAGGAGTACAGGTAACTAGAAGCTCATTTCGAGCTAACAGAGCTTGTAGTTCCCTTTTCCTAGGAACTTTTCACTTTCTATTTGCAGTTCGCGCTGCCCTCTGGCGCTGTTCTGCCCTGTCATTGTACTCATTATGACATTTATTTGTTTCTCGCCATGCATCCTCCTTTACGTGCCTTTTACATTGGCCACCCCTCCAATGTTGTGACTGGACTAACTCTCGTCACTGTATGCCGACAGTGTCGCTGTATGTAGTGATGCTGGTGGTGATATTGTCTGTCTCTTTTGCAATCAAATCTCTTTCCATCTGCTACCTCCACATTCTCTGACATGATCCCCAAATGATTTGGCCAGAATCAGCTCGAGCTGCTGTTTTCCTGTTACCAGGGAGCACCACGAGGAGGTACATTTGGGATCTTGGTTATCTGCTAACCCTGGGTCCGCCTAGAGCAATGCATTCCCTTTGCACCCCGGGAGCCAGTCTGAAGTTCTCTATATAAAAAATGTTGGTAGATGATTATCTTCATGTAGACCATGTGTCCTGGCCAGCATGTCTGTGCCTTCATCAACATTGTGTGTTTGTTTTCAGACTTATATTTCATCAGTACTTCACTGTCTTGTATTTTATCCCACCAATGAATGTTAAAGATCTTACAAAGGCAGCTTAGGTAGAAATAGTTGAATCTTCTAGCATGTCTGGAATATACTGTCCATGTTTCACAGGCATATAGAAGTGATGGTAAACTATGATTTTGGTGGTAGTTGTTACGCCCATGTTTATACATGATCTACTATTCTGAGTGTTCTACTCCTGGTAATGAAAGAATGGACTGGCTGTAAAAGCTGCAATTATTTATTGGATAACAACAAAGAAACATACTTAACTTATTTAGCATGGGAGCATCTTAGTTACTGGGCAGAATTGTTTATTTATTTTAGTGTCCATCTTATTTCTGCAACAGAAAAAAGTACGAGAGTCGGGTAACAACCCTAAACGGGTGACTGGGGTAACACAGGGTGAATATCAAAATAGACAGAAATAGGCATAAGTGTTACCAAAATAAGTCAATGAAACAACCTAACAACGAGACACAGTGACAAACGACATTTCAACTAAAAAAGCCTTCTTCAGGACAATCAAGGTTGTTTTTTTGCAATATGCTATAGCCAATCATGGTCCAGAAGGAATAACTAATTCCTGTTACCATTTACTTAAAACATTATATTCCAAATATTTCCAATCAATCAAGTGCCATGCAAAGTGGCATAGGCAATCATGATTCTCCACAATTCTCTGTCTCTTGTATTGTTAATAAGTTCAGTTGGTGACTTATTTTTGTGCCACAGTTACAGAAAGCTCTCTATTTGTCTTCCTCTGTCTCTTCTTGATCATTCTGGTGGTTACTAAATGTTCAAGTTTTACTTTCCCCATCACATTCCCTCAAAATATTGATTGCTTTGAATTTTGCTATAATTTGTCATTTTATTCCAGCATCTCTGAGAACTAGTTTTCTTGGCTTTCCATGGAATTTTCATAATTTTTCTTCTTCTTCTTCTTCTTTCGTTCACTTGAAACATGTCTATATCTGTAATTCTGATTCCTTAATAAAACTCACTGTCTTTTGTAGTTCATACAGTGTCCCATAGAGTTTTGATTCCAGTGTTGTTTCCTCTGGCCAATATGTCTGCCTCAGCGTTTCATGCTCAGAACACTCTTGAAGTATATGTTTGGCACTCTGTGCTGCCTGTCCACATGTACACATGGCTGTGTTGCCAATCTTGAACTTTGTATACATGTGACTGCGGAGTCGGTTGTGTCCTGTTCTGAGACGTAGAATTATAACTTGTTCTGGTCTGTTCATAATATGATAGTCATCTTGTGTTGGTGTTTGTGGCTTTCTTATTGACTTGATCATCTGTTTTTTCTGATGGTAGGTGATTGGTATATCTGGTTGGTCTTCGGCAGCACCTTCCTTAGCCAGTTGGTCTGCTTTTTCATTTCCTGGTATTCCACAGTGAGAGGGTATCCACTGCATGGTTACCCTATACTGGTATGACAATTCGCTAAGTAGTTTTTTCAAGTCTGTTAGTTTTCCAGACTAGAAAGCTTGAAGCACTGACCTTGCATCTGTCAGGAATACCACAGGCTGTAGGCCAGAGTTGGAGTTCAGCAGTTTTTTAGCTGTCACACTAATTGCCTGGATTTCTGCATCATAATTATTGCAGAATTTTCCTGTCGGTGTTCTGAATGTATCTCTAGGCTTGTGTGGATATTCTATATATACACCTGCACCTCAATTCCTCACAGCATTCTGTGCTGACTCATCTGTGTATACTCTGACCCATATATCTTGTGGATATATCTCATCCAGGAAACATGGTGACTGTCCTTCGCTGCACACTGTTCTTTTTCTTAAATAAACTGTTCTTTTTCGCTGCACACTAAATAATTTTTCTTAAAAACACATCTCAGTTGCCTCTAACTTATCTTGGGCACTTTTGTTTACTGTCCATGCTTTACTTCCATAAAGAAGGATTGGCTCAATTTAACATCTTAGCACTCTAACTCGTGTATGCATTGATACTACTCCATTGCATAGAATGTTTCTAATTTTTGGAAATATTTGTTTGGTCTGTGTTATCTGTTCTTGATCTCATTGGAGTACCTGCCATCCGTTGTTAAAATGGTGCCAAGATACTTGACTTTACCCACTTCATTTAATTTTGCATCATTGATAGTAATACTACATCTTGGCAGTGTGTATTCCTTTGTGTATACCATTACTTCTGTTTGCTTCTTGTTTAGACTGAGGCCTGTGTTTTCATTTCTTTGTACTACCATGTCTAACAGGGCTTGAAGTTCTTGTTCAATCCTCCAATCAGAACTGTATTGTCAGCATATCTTAGATTATTCAGATTGTAACCTCCAACTGCTATTCCTGGGATGCTTTCTGTGTTTTGCATAATATCCTCTATATACAGGGAGAAAAGATCTGGTGGCATTACACATCCTTGTCTGACACCTATCTCTATATTTTGAAATTCTCCTATATTTCTTTCAACACACAAAATATAATTTCATGCCATCTCCAGAATATGTCTACTATAATTGCACATAATCAATAATACAAATAAGGTTAATTGAAAACGCTGAGGCAGACATATTGGCAAGAGGAAACAACACTGGAATCAAAGCTCTATGGGACACTGTATGAACTACAAAAGACAGTGTGTTTTATTAAGGAGACAGAATTACAGATATAGACATGTTTCAAGTGAACGAAAGAAGAAGAAGAAGGTTCATCGAGAAATTATTGAACAAATAAAAAAGTAGCAGATAGGTTTTGAACCAAGTCTGTTCAATGGATACCAATTTGCCTCACTACTTGAATCAGCTCATTTTCTGGACTCAGTCAATCCACATGCCTAACAAAGAAGTGATGTTAGTTAAGACACCAAATGTGTATATTCTTTAAATCAAGATGCTCAATGTGTATATTCTCAAGTTACTATAAATATAAAAAAGATTAGAGCATAAAGAAAAGAACAGATGTGGTTTTATAAAAGAGTGCTGAGAATACCTTGCACAGCTATAAAAAGCGAATGAGGAGGTGCTTAGTCACATTGAAGATGGGGTTATTTAATAATATACTATTTAAAAAAAGAAATGCAACTTTTTTTGGAGTTACCTATATAAAAGATATTCGCTGATTGGACATCATTCAACCTATTGACTGTTTCCACCTGGTCATTGACTTCTTGTGGTTTGCCTGATTTGTACTCATCTCATTATCCGTGAGTTCCTGAAAGAGGTCACGACCAAACATTTTTTTGCAATAACTCATAACAGGTTCATGAGAATCTTGTAAAACTTAATGAACACAAAACTCTCTTACCATATTATTGAATGTCAATAAATGATTGACAGTCCTCAACAAAATTCTGTTGAAAATTCAATGCGCAAGTATGGTTCATCATCACTACAGAATAACGACACATCATCATTGGATGCTTACAAGTTGGAAAATGACAGAGTGTAGTGGCCAGACAATTTAATATGGTTAGAAGCACCATTTGGAGGTGATTTAAACAATCTGGCTCAGTGGCAAACCATCCGGGGCGGTGGAAGACCCAGAGTCACAACTCCTGCCAAAGACTGCTTCATACGCATGCGTTACCTCAGGAATCGAATTGCATCTGTATCCTGTCCAGTCAATGTCATCAGTCACATCAAATTTAATATCAAACAGTCAGGAATCCAGCTGCACGACTCTTTGGGCTAGAAGACCTACAGAGGTCCTGTTCTTACAGACCAGCATCGCCAGAACCAATTGCAGTGGGTGAACCCACATTGTCAATGGACCGTTGGGAATGACTGAAGATGGGTTGGTATAATGATGAATCATTTTTTTGTGCTCCATTGACATGATAGACGGAGAAGAGTTTACCGCAGAGTCTGTGAGCTCATCGAATCTCATGTGCTGTTTTCTGATTGCACATAATCTCATCTTTTATTAATTATAATAATTATCTGTATTGTTTGATCTAGGTTGTATTAAATATCTATAATTTCCTTTACATCCATAGCCTAGGAAATGGCACAAACTATTGTTTGGGCTGTGCTTTTTCCATGCTTTAGTTCAGGAGAGGCGCAAATTTGGACCTTTAGGATGGAATATTCCTTATGAGTTTAATGAATCTGATCTACGAATCAGTATGAGACAATTACAGGTTAGTTTAATAAAAATATATTAACTCATAATAGAATTGAACCAGTCCGTTCTGACAACACCAAATTGCCTGGCAACTAAAGTAAACTGGTTTTTCCGTGCTTGATTTGGTGTCATCAGAATGAGCTGGTCCAATTCCCATTGGTCTCAAGAATTTTTAATTTATCCTCTTGCTTTATACCTGAATTTACTTAATTCATACAAGAACTTCAGATGAAGTAGTTTATTGTGATGATTTATGTTATGCTATTATCTAGACTTAATCTTTGTCTTAACTGTTGATTTATTAATTGGTTGGTTGCTTGGTCATCATGGGCTCATGCCCTTTAACCCATATCTTTTTTGCTGTGAAATCTTATGATTTTTTTTACCCACCACGGGCCAGAGCCAGAATATAACTATAACACCACCAGGAAAGTAGGTTTCTACCTATGTTCACTGCACTGTGAACTATGTTCTACCTGCACTGTTCCAAGCCACTGCAGTCAAGATAGAATTCACTGTGCTCATTCCCCACCACCAATTGCCTACTGGTTATGCCAAAGTTCTCTATGGCTCCAGGCATGCAACTCCATGTTCAAGGCAAAAGGCTTGTCATGTCCTTAGTCACTGTGCCTTTATGATGGGTCTCAGTCATTAGAAAACAGTGCAGTCAGTTTCCCCCTACCCAGTGCTGACACAATACACTTCTGGCTCCCTCCCAAACACAGAGGGTGCATGCGTATATAGGTACTAATAAAAATGCATAGGTCTATAAAAAAAACACACACACAATCTCAAATGCAACAAGTGAAAACCATGAACAGCATAATTGTATGGATGATGCATGCTACAAAGCTTCCATAAAAGGGCTTCAATATAACGGCATGTCATGTACTAAGCTTTTCTGTTGCATAGGTGGTTTTTCAAGTGGCCATTGGTTGGATCCTCAAACACAACCCCCACACATGATTGTCCAATACCAAACATGGACAATGACAGCACAAGACAAACATAAACTCAGGACAGCTAAAATGACATGCTTACGCAGAATTCTAGGAATACCACTAAGAGACAAAGTTAGGAATGAGGACATTAGACAAATAACCAGCACAATCCCAATCTTTGAATTGTTGAAGAGACAACAAATCAAATGGTTTGCACTCATCAGCAGACTACCATCAGACAACATACCACAGCAAGCTATGCTACAAAGATACAGTGAATGTAGACCTAGAGGTCAACCATGAAAACGATGGACCACCGAAATAAAAGAGTTGACAAATTCCACAATATACTCAGCGCAAATCTCTGGAAAACTCTTCTACCCCTGATGCTGAAAGGCAACAAAGGGTTTAGCAAAGAGATTGATATAGTTAAATATCCCTTGAAGGGGTGCAAAGGATGCATTGCTCTAGGCGGACCCAGGGTTAGCAGATAACTAAGGTCCCAAATGTACCTCCTCGCGGTGCACGCTGGTAACAGAAAACAGCAGCTCAAGCTGATTCTGGCCAAATTATTTGGGGATCATGTCCGAGAATGTGGAGGAAACAGATGGAAAGAGATTTGACTGCAAAAGAGACAGACAATATCTCAGACACCATTTGCATTACCAAATATAGCGACACTGTCAGCATACAGTGAAGCCAGTTAGTCCAGTCAGAACATTGGAGGGGCGGCCAATGTAAAAGGCACGTAAAGGTTGATGCATGGCGAGAAACAAATATATGTCATAATGAGTACAATGAGACAATGAAAGGGCAGAACAGCGCCAGAGGGCAGCGCGAACTGCAAATGGAAAGTGAAAAGTTCCTAGGAAATGGGAACTACAAGCTCTGTTAGCTCGAGACGAGTTTCTAGTTACCTGTGATCCTTATAGGCAGAGACCCAGCCCAATCATGGTCTTTCGGAAAAGCAAGAAGACCTAAACCAACTCTACTGTCAAGATTTCCTATACCGGAAATACACTTGCAGATAGAAAGGGTTCAGTACCTGATGGGCTCAGGCGCTATTGGGACAAGGTCGCCCAGCTCGAGAATGCCTTGCTCTCAAACGCGTGGTGTGAGACTCAAACTTGTGCGACGGGTTCACGATGTCTGTGAACAACGCCTCGGTTGGGAGGGCGAACGAGCCAGGGTCCAACTCTTCTGGCAAGTTCTTCCTCATACGAAAACCAGGTTTGCAGATGAGAAATGATTCAGTACCCGATGGACACAGGCAGAGTACATCCAATTTCACGAGATGGATTCATAGACGGTGGAGCACCTCGTGCCAGATAGACGCGCTCGACAGGAATCTTGGCGAAGAGGCACTACACACCAGCGTGCCCAGTGACAGATATAGGCTGTCACGGTCTAGGGACCAAACCCGAAATAAAGGAATGACTAAAATGGATGTGCTGGACCTCGCACGTTCTGACCACAAGTGGCCAACCGGGGTGAAAATAATCACAGTTCTACTGTGGAACTTGCAGAACAACGTACTTCACCCTCCCCGGCAGAAATCACATGAAATATTTGTTGTGATTATATGAGAGCGAACGCAGAAGAAGAAGAAAAAGCCCTTAAAAATTTCATTACAGCAATACCTCAACCAAGTCTGTGTGTACATCCTGAAATAAGTTATGAATTTTTTTCTAATTAATTTGGCATCCAAATAATGTAAAGTAATTTTTAAATAATTTGTTTTCCTTTTGTCTGTTATAATTTCATAATTCTTTGGTGAAAAATTATCTTTACTACTTTCTAATATGTCTGGTATCACACACACACGTAAAAAAAATTACACCAATATATGCAGTATTCAATTCTTTATTTATATGTACAAATATTAATTAATTATCTCTAACAACAAAAAAGTTTTTGAATTTTTAAAACAGCCACAATCAATAACACAAATTCTCAATAAAGAATTCAGTGGCAGGGGGAAGTTTTTTTATTTGTAAACACAGCTTGCTAAAGGTTAAACATAATTAAATACCACAGACATTATATATTTTTGTATTCGTAATGTCAAGACGCATCTGTTGATAACATTACTGTGATTCTCAGATGTGTGTACAACTAATTAATATTCAAAATGGTGGCTGATTTGCACAATTAAAACACATGTTGATGTTTTTAAAAAATTAACAGTGTTTTCTGCAATTTCCAGCACTCTTAAAAGTTACATATATAACATTAAAAATGGTTACAGATAAATCTAGTAGAAAACCATTGCAACGATGTTCTCACTAAATGTAAAAACTGATCACAAGAAATGTATAACCTAAGCAAAATCTTCCATAGGCCTACACTCTAATCCCTGATGTCCAAGTACTTTAATTGGGAATGGGAATTGCCTGGCATAGAATTTTAGAATATTTGAGCATATTTTCTCATGTCTTAATAAATCTCCCAAGTTTTAAATTATCTTGTAGTAGGACCTATTTTTAAAATAATTTAAATATGCTGTATCATCAAACTATATTTCTGTTTACTGAATTAAAATAAATAATTGCTTACTCAGATGTTCCTGAATGACTATGAAGAACTCCCTCTACCTGCCGTAACTTATTTGACTGGAGAATGCAACTATGGAGGTCGTGTGACAGATGACAAAGACAGACGTCTGTTGAACTCACTTCTGTCAATTTTCTTCTGTGAACCAATTGTTTACAATGATAAATACAAGTGAGTTTTATGTTGTGCTTATTTGTTGTATTGTATTTTCTTTTGTTCTTTTCTGTTAATTTTTATTTTCTGTGGTACTTATTTGTTATGTTGTATTTCATAGTGATATGCCTACTTATTTGTTGTATTTTATGTGGTACCTATTTGTTGTGTTGAATTTTCCATATTATATGTTAAATTGTATTCATGTGATACCTTTAAAAAATAATTGATAACATATCCTATTCAGGATGTAGCCATCAACCAAGCATTTTTTGGCAGTAGTGATTATCTAGATAAATAAATATGTTTAGTAGTTTGTCATTGCTTTCTTAATGGTCCGGATGCACAATTGTCTGTGGTGGAATTCGAGCCTGATACCTAGGCCATCACAGACGCACTCTGTATCATGCCACCACAGAGCTGGACATGTAATACCTAGTTGTTCTGATTTTATTTTCTGCAAACCTTACACATGTTATTGTATTTTCTGTGGTTCTGTTTTGTGTATAGGCCCTATGCTGTTGTTCTATCTTTTATGCCATATTTTCTGTGGTCTTATATGTATCACAGTGTAAGGTGAACTGGTGTCAGTTGAATAGAGCTGGTTCATATCTCACATACCTTATGAGACACAAATCTATACTACATACAAATACAAACCTGTAAAAATCTGTACACCATAAAACTTGTGGAATTAAAAGGCAAATGTTGCAGTGTTAAACATATCCATCCCAAGAAAATATTTAATTAAAACTAACGAAACCAACCATTTCTACAGAAAATACTGCGGTAAAATAGTGTTTCTTTTCTCCCCCCCCCTTCCCCCAAAACAAAGGCACAAAAAGAAAAGAATAACAAGTGAAGTTAGCTTGTGTTGTGAAACAAACCATTCAAACCTATATCCATTGCAATGAATTAAGATGACCCTAGTCAGACCCTTGTGATTCTGGGACCTGAAGCGAGAGCAGCGAATAGCAGCACTATGGCCTGCCACACATGTCATTGGAGGTGATTATAAAGATTTTAGTGGTGAGGTTAACTGTTCAATCCCATAGAAGGTCAAAGTGATACTCTTCTTCTTCAGCGTTCATTCTCAAACTCCCGCTGGATTTCTGTCCTACTAGATTTCCAGCAGGATGTAGTCCAGAGAATGGAAATGCGTTGTGTCACCGTTTTATTTGCACCAATGGTCCGACACATCCGTCTTTGGCGGGAAAGTGATACAGAAGTCTTTGCTGTAGTCAGATGTCTCTGGCTAAAAGATGCAGACATCACATCCCAGCTTTAAATGATAGCACAATGTATTCCATTCATCAGACTACATCCTGCTATTCTGCATAAGTTTGAGACTGAATGCAGAAGAAGAAGAACAAGAAATTTTGCAATACCTCTTCAAATATGGGATGTCAATTGAAGGGAGGTTTGGCCATCTCTATTTTATTAACCCTTTCAATCCCAGTCGTTCAGGAAAAACCTTGAACTTAATTCCCAGGGCAAGGGGAATAACAAAGCACAAATCAGAAGTGATTGTGCAAGAAAATTAGTATAAAATACAATTTGCAATCAATTTTTATGACTCAAAGTCTGATTAACAGATAAATTAAAGATCTACTAATATGTGAACATATCTTCGTGAATGTCATGTGAGATAAGTTTACTTGTCATGTAACTTGCGAGAGGAAAAAACTTAGCACCAGTTTCATGTCGGCTTCATTTACTTGTGTCAGTTTGTTTGCTGATAAATGTTCAAAAGAAAGCTGCATAGCAGTCTCCCTTGCACAGCATGACAACAACAGTCTGTAACTATCAACTACTCCAAACATATAGGTCTAGTTCACATAAAGAAAGCACTGCATATCTGGTGAAACAGGGCTCCAAAACGGATCATGTATTCCTGAAAATTTTGATACTGGCATACACAATGTTTGTTCTGCGTGTACCCCCAAAGAATGACTCACATAGAAATAGTGAAAACTAGGCCTAGTCCCAAAAGCAGAGTAATCTCAATCACTCATTTGCAGGATGCACAAATCATCAAGTAGTCCTATAACTACACACCACCACTAATTTCAACTAGGCCTACTAAATACTGAAATACTACCACATTAACATCTGATTCATTGATGTTTTCTAAAATTCCATTTAAAAATTGCACATCATCTGAATCATAAATAGGTCCATTTTTATTAAGTTTTATTGAAAATTGAAGGTCATAATAAACCTTGCGCAGTTTGGAAACGATAGCTGTTAGAAACAATTAGAAAACAACATGGATGCCACAATTACTGGTAATCATGTCAGTGCTCAATTTAACATGTCTGTTTGCATGAAACCAGTAACAGATATCAAACAAAATAACTGTGTGTCAATCCAACAAGAGGGCAGCTAAGGTAATGTATAGGCCAATATATAGCCAGTGTTTCTACCGTTAAGGTAATGAATGGGTTAAACACCTTCTGAAGGGGTTTTAAAAGAGTATTTTTTCAGAAGAAATGGCCTAAAATGTGATTGTAGTTTGTTTCTGCTAAAAGTTAAGAACTCAAATTTTACATTGTTCAAGAACTTTTGGCAATTTTTAAAGACAAATTATCATTAAATTTCCAGATTCTCACCAAGTGGAATATATTGGGCACCACCTGAAGGGCAGTATCAACATTATATTGATTACCTGAGATCTTTGCCTCTATTAGCAACTCCAGAGGTGTTTGGCTTGCATGATAATGCAGACATAACAAAAGATAATGCAGAAACTCAGCTGGTAAGAAATAAGTTAACTAAATGTGTGTATGCATTAAATTTTTGTGTGCACTGTTTTTATGTCATTAGCATTTATAATTATTGGGGGAGGGGGTCTACCAACCCTGACCTGGAGCCTCCACAGATGGTGGACAGTGGAATGGCCTGCAGATATAGAGTATAAGCTGTGATATGAGCCAAAACGTCTCTGGACGAATAAGTAGTCGAAGACCGAATTGGTGTTGTATCCTACCAGGATAGGGCAGGTTATCAGGTGGTGCTACTATCCCCACTGAAATATATTATATGTCCAGTGATGGGCAACACCAAGAAAACGTGATCCATTATAAGCTCATGCTTTGCTGCTGGCATGTATTTTTTGTTTTGCTACTGTTGCCTTGCAGTCACCATCGGGAGATGAAAACGCTATGGTAGACAACCGGGACAAAAAACAAAAGGCCAACTCCAATGAACAAAACGCAAGTCCCTAACGTTCATAAATATGTGTACAGATTCAGACTTGGACGAGGGGCTCACGAAGTTGGTGAGCAACGCTTTGGCTAAGAAGGTGACGAGCCCAATTCTTCTGTCAAGTTCTTCCTAAACCGGAACCAGGCTTGAGGACTTGAAAAGGTTCAGTACCCGATGAGCACGGGCACAATACATCTAATTCCACGAGGCAAGTTCACTGGCTGCGGAACGCCTCGTGCAGGCTATACATGAAGGACAAACCATCTCGGCGTAGAGTCAGTACACATTCACTGCCTGGCAACAGATAGGAAGGCTTTCACAGGCTAGGGTAGCCCACCCGAATTGTCAAGGCATGCCAAAATTGATGTGCTAGGCCTACAAGGCGCATAACGGTGGCACAACGTAATCACGCTCCCGGCGGAAATCGCACGGATATCTGTGTTGGTTACAACGGAGCGAACACAAAACAAACAAACAAAACATAAATGCTGAAAAGTCTTCAACAACATTCTTCACACTCTCAAATAAGGACAAAGCAGGAGAGATAAAACTCGGAAATGTACATATCCAAACAGAAGACAAGCCGGTTTACTTGAGCACTACGCTAGATAAGACACTGACATGGAGGCCTCACATTGAGAAAATAGAAGCAAAGGCAAGAAAGAAACTTGACTTCCTGAGGAAATTGGAAGGAACAAACTAGGGGGGCCAATGAGGCAACTTTAAAGAAGGTATATACTGGTGCAATTAGACCAGTACTAGAATATGGATCAACAGCATGGACTTCAGCAGCCAACTCCCATCTACAAGCCCTGAACAAAGTACAAAATCAAGCATTTCGCCTTATCACAGGTGCCATGAAGACCTCTCCCATAAATGAAATGGAAGAAATTACAGGCATCACCCCTTACCATACAGGCGAGACACTAAGACCATGGTACATGCAGAAAAGTACAAGAGCATGCCAGCACATCCAATGAGAGTCAGACACAGTGACCTAGCCAGTGGAAGACTGAAGAGGAGCAGTTTTATACACCAATCCAAAAAAATGAACAGAAAATATAAGGATGAACTACCAGACATAACAAGAGAGATTTCACCAACATTTTTTCCAGTTCTGTGGGAGCAATACCCAAATCTCACTATCAGAACCACCATAAACAACCTACGACAAACTACCACACTATGATAGAACTGAATAATCTTCAAAATAAAACAATAGTATGCAATATGATTGAAGATATGTACCCACAGAGAAGCATGGATACAAGTATATACCGATTATATACAAGTATATACAAGCATTTTGCGCTGTCCTCTGGCGCTGTTCTGCCCTTTTATTGTGCCATTGTACTCATTATGACATATATTTGTTTCTCGCCATGCATCCACCTTTACGTGCCTTTTACATTGGCTGCCCCTCCAATGTTCTGACTGGACTAACTGGCGTCACTGTATGTCGACAGTGTCGCTGTATGTGGTGATGCAAATGGTGTCGGAGATAATGTCTGTCTCTTTTGCAGTGAAATCTATTTCCATCTGCTACCTCCACATTCTCGAACATGATCCCCAAATGATTTGGCCAGAATCAGCTCAAGCTGCTGTTTTTCTGTTACCAGGGTGCACCGCGAGGAGGTAGATTTGGGATCTTGGTTATCTGCTAACCCTGGGTCCGCCTAGAGCAATGCGTTCCCTTTGCACCCCAATCAACATATGGCCAGAACTTCGAGTCTGTATACTCTTGGATGACTGCTAGAATGAAGCTTAGAGCGTTTATGGTAATGTACAGTATGTGCTATGATGCTTTGTTTCAAGAATCCATTTGCAGACATGTATTCACACATTATGAAAATAAATATGATGAATTGTAACTTTAGCTTGCAGGATTTACTTTAAACAATATTTACTTTCTCAATGACTTAATTTCATTTTTTATACAGCTATTTGAAAGTATATTACTAACCCTGCCACGCCAAAGTGGGGGTGGAGGTCAAACCTCAGGGGAGGCAATGCAGAAACTGGCATCAGACATCTTAGGGAAGCTGCCTAATAACTTTGATATAGAATATGTAAGTCATCTTGATTATTTCAAAGTGCAGCTGAATTATTTAGGTTTGCTTTATTTCTTATGAATTAGTTATATACAGGTATATTCATTTCAGGGTACGCCAGTGTGTTGTCGGGGCCCGAAAGGGGAGCAAAGAATAGCAACACTGTTTACCTTCCACGTATGTCGTAAAAGGCGACTAAGGAGGTTATGGGATGGAGTTGACTGTCCCATCCCATATAGGGTCAGTGACCCAAAGCCATGCTGAAGTCGGATGTGTCAGGCCGAAAGGCGCAGATATCGCAGCAATGCTGTAAACCATGACACAACGCATTCCGTTCTCCGGACTACATCCTGCTGATCTGCAGGAGTTTGAGAACGAACACAGAAGAAGAAGAAGATTTCAGGGTACTCACCAGCAAAGATTTTGTATTACCTTCTCCTGTGGTAAACTGGTAGCAAATGCTTGGCTAATGATTCTCATGATCTTCATTGTAGTGAAACCTTCTGTAGATCTATACCAGACGTGAAGGAAATTAAATCTATCACAATTGTGTCTTTGAGATTGTAAGATAGTTATAATAATGCCATCCCACATTTGGACACTGCCCATCTCATTCTTCTTCTTCTTCTTCTTCTGTGTTCGCTCTCATATAACCACAATGAATATTTCGTGTGATTTCCGCCGGGGAGCGTGAAGTACGTTGTGCTGCATGTTCCACAGTAGAACTGTGATTATTTGCACACAGGTTGGCCACTTGTGGTCAAGACGTCCGAGGTCCAGCACATCCGTTTTCATCATTCCTTTATTTCGGGTTTGGTCCCTAGTCTGTGACAGCCTGTCTATCTGTCGCCGGGCACGCTGGTGTGTAGTGCCTCTTTGCCAAGACACCTGTCGAGCGCGTCTATCTGGCACGAGGTGCTCCACCGTCTATGAATCCATCTCGTGCAATTGGACAAACTCTGCCTGTGTCCATCAGGTACTGAACCGTTTCTCATCCACGAGATGGATCCTATCGGAGGCGTCATTCATAGACATCGTGAACCCCTCGCACAAGTTTGAGTCTCACACCACACATATGAGATCAAGGCGTTCTCGAGTTGAGCGACCTGGTCCCAAAAGCGCCTGAGCCCATCAGGTACTGAACCCTTTCTCTCTGCAAGTGTATTTCCGGTATAGAAAAGCTTGACAGTAGAGTTGGGCCAGGGCTAAAATCGTTGTCCCTTTTCTGCCTGAGCCCATCAGGTACTGAAACCTTTCTCTCTGCAAGTGTATTTCCGGTATAGATTAGCTTGACAGTAGAGTTGGGCCAGGGCTAAAATCGTTGTCCCTTTTCTGCCTGAGCCCATCAGGTACTGAACCCTTTCTCTCTGCAAGTGTATTTCCGGTATAGAAAAGCTTGACAGTAGAGTTGGGCCAGGGCTAAAATCGTTGTCCCTTTTCTGCCTGAGCCCATCAGGTACTGAACCCTTTCTCTCTGCAAGTGTATTTCCGGTATAGGAAATTTTGACAGTAGAGTTGGGCCAAGACTGCCTTCTTTGTCCCTTCCTTGCCTAAGCCCATCGGGTTTGGAACCCTTTCTCTTCACGAGCATATTTCCGGTATAGGAAGGCTCGACATTAGAGTTGGTTTAGGTCTTCTTGCTTTTCTGACCGCCCACGATTGGGTCTGCGTCTCTGCCTATAAGGATCACAGGTAACTAGAAGCTCATCTCGAGCTAACAGAGTTTATAGTTCCCCTTTCCTGGGAACTTTTCACTTTTTATTTGCATTTCGCACTGCACTCTGGCACTGTTCTGCCCTTTCATTGTGTCATTGTACTCATTATGACATATATTTGTTTCTCTCCATGTAACCACCTTTACGTGTCTTTTACATTGGCTGCCCCTCCAATGTTCTGACTGGACTAACAGACGTCACTGTATGTCGACAGTGTCGCCGTATGTGGTGATGCAAATGGTGTCGGAGATATTGTCTGTCTCTTTTGCAGTAAAATCTCTTTCCATCTGCTTCCTCCACATTCCCTGCATGATCCCCAAATGATTTGGCCAGAATCAGCTCGAGCTGCTGTTTTCTGTTACCAGGGTGCACCGCGAGAAGGTACATTTGGGATCTTAGTTATCTGCTAACCCTGGGTCCGCCTAGAGCAATGCGTTTGCACCCTGTCCATCTCATGAAATTGCTTCCATTAGTATGCTGAGTCAGTCAAGAATCCATCTGGGATTTGAAAATGAAAAAGATTCTTCTGAAACCTCCCCATCCTAGCACATGTCCAAGAGAATCACAGTGGATTTTTCATATAGCACAAATTTTGGGCAAAAGGAAATGATTGCTTTTTCATTTCCTGGTATTCCACAGTGAGAGGGTATCCACTGCATGGTTACCCTATACTGGTAAGACAATTCGCTAAGTAGTTTTTTCAAGTCTTCTGCTAGTTTTCTAGACTGGAGAGCTTGAAGCACTGACCTTGCATCTGTCAGGAATACCACAGGCTGTAGGCTAGAGTTGGAGTTCAGCAGTTTTTTAGCTGCCACACTAATTGCCTGGATTTCTGCATCATAATTATTGCAGAATTTTCCTGTCGGTGTTCTGATTGTATCTCTAGGCTTGTGTGGATATTCTATATATACACCTGCACCTCCATTCCTCACAGCATTATGTGCTGACCCATCTGTGTATACTCTGACCCATATATCTTGTGGATATATCTCATCCAGGAAACAGGGTGACTGTCCTTCGCTGCACACTGTTCTGTTCGTCCTCACTTAGTATTCCTTTCACATGGGTCGGAATGTATATTGACATTCCATGCCTTTCACTCCACAGGGTTTGTTCTGGTACAGACCTTAAGGGGCTGTCAACTTCAGGTAGGTCTGTAAGTTGTTTACGGAGTCGTTTAGCTTGATGGATAACGCTGCTTCTTTTCAGTCACCCCATTGCTAGATTTTGGAATATTTCCTTCATTGGATTACTTTTCTGCTTGAATTAGTACTTTTGTGTATCTACATTCGCCAAGTGTTTGCATTCTTCCCATTTTCTGCATCTCTGCTATGGGTGTTTATTTGTTTAGTGGCCACTGTTGCATGTTCTTCCGTGCACCAGATCACTAGGTTGTCAGCATACATTGCCACTTTGATTCTGTGTGGTAGTTCAGCAACTAGGTCATTGATGTAAACCAAGAAAAGTGTGGGTGATAGGACTCCTGCCTGGGGGACTCCATGACGCAGGAGAACTTTCTTGCTCTTGCGAACATCTAATTGTACCCTGGCTCTTCTATTATGCAGGTATGCTTTTACCCATTTGTATATTCTTGAGCTAACCCTGCAATTTCGCAATTTCTTTAGGAGCCCTTCTTTCCAGACCTTATCAAATGCTTTCCTGAGTTCTATCCATGCTGCTAGTACCAGTTTCTTATCTTGGAAGGCATCCTAAATCTATTGGGAGAGGTAAGTTGCCTGATCTTCAGTAGAGTAGCACTGTCTGAAACCTGCTTGCTGTGATACCAGAAGGTTTTGACTTTCAAGGTACCACTGCATCCTAAGATTGATAATGCGTTCCATTGTTTTGCATAGACAGCTTGTGAGGCTGATGGGCCTGTAGTTGAAGACCGTGTTGCCATCTTTTCCTGATTTGAGGAGTGGTATCATTATTGCTTCTCTCCACGCATGTGGTACATTACCTGTGGACCAGCTTGTGTTAAAGATCTGCAGTAGCTTTGCTCTTGCTGCAATTCCCAGGTTTCTAATCATTTCATTGGACACTCCATCAGCTCCAGGGGACTTTTTCATTTTCAATTTGGATATTGCATGCTCCAGTTCTCTCATTGTGATTGGTGCCTCCATGACTTCAGGTATAGGTTCGCCTTGTCCAATGTTTTGCTGGTTCTCTCGAACCTCCTGTTGTTTGTCTGGGCTGACTTTGACGTTATTGTCTTCTGCAAAGGAATCTGCAAAGTAATCAGCTACATGTTTACCTGTTAAAATGTTTCTATCTTTATAAAGTGTGATTCTGGTATTTCTCCCTGTACCTTCATCATTTAGTTGTTTTACAAGTTTCCATAATTTTCTAGTATCTCTTTCTAGGTTCAGCGACTCTGTTTTTTCTTTCCAGCTGCTCCGTCTGGCTTGTAACGTGGCTCTTTGAAACTTAGCCTTTGTTTGCTGATATTTGTTGTGATGTTCTTGGCTAGGTCTGTTCTCAGCCTGCTGTCTCATGTTTCCATCTCATTTTGCAGCTTTTCCAGTTCATCATTCCAGTAGGGTTTGTAGTTTTTGCGTGCCCCCCTGGGTATGGTTTTACTAGCAGCATGTAGTATACATCTATTAAATTCACTCACTGCTCCATTGATGTCTTTGTCCAAGTTCATGTCCTTAGCTAGAACATTGATTAAATGCTGGTACATTTTCCAGTCTGCCCTTTTATAGTTCCACCTAGTGAGCGTGCTGCTGTCCTTGGTAAATTCATTGTGGATTTCCAGAAATACTGGTCTGTGGTCACTACCCCCAAGCTGCTTTCCAACGACACATGTGATGTTCCATTCCAAGCCTGGTGAGTGGAATGCCAGGTCTGGTGTAGAGGTGGTGTGTCATGCTATTGAGTAGAAAGTTGGTGAGTCTGCTGGCTGGTTAATAAGGATGAGATTATTTTCATCCTGCCAGCTCTCAAGTTCCTCACCTCTCTTGTCGATATGATCATAGCCCCAGCTCTGAGAGTGGCTGTTGAAGTCACCACACACCATAAGTCTCTCTTTGTCTGGAATTGTGTCAGTGCCAATGGTTTATCATTTGGGCAATAGTAGTTCAGGAGATGGATTTCTGCTCTGTCTGATTTTAGGTGGAGCATCTGGTATTCTGCCCCTTCCATATATACTTCCAGCTGACATGCGCTGATATTGTTTTTAACAAGTGTCAGAATTCCACCCTTTCGTCTGTCCTTTCAGTCAGACCGGTAGCACTGGTAGCCTCTGATTTTGAAGGCTATGTCACTACTGAGGTGTGTTTCTTGGATGCAGCATATATTAACTTGTTCTTCACTGAGAACATTTTCAAGTTCCGATTTTTTGCTGTATCAATCCTGATTATCTGTGCGCCTTTTGGCTGGATGCCTCCGTCTTCAGCACTCTGCTTACTTGGGCAGGACTATGGTCCTGCTCGAGTGTGACTGCCCGACCAGTCTTAGTTTCCAGCCCCTGATGGCTGAACTAAGCCCCATCACCACTGCACGGTGCATGACTCGATGGTTTATGTGATATCTGTGCCTTTCTGCCTGACACATCCGACTTCTTCATGTCCTCTGGTTCCCTATGACCATCCACAATGCATCCATGGGGTAGGACAGCAACTTTACCCCCTCTTCCACACCTCTTTAATCATATACCTTGTAGGTATCAGTGTCACTATTCTTTGCTTCCCTTTCAGGTCTTGGCAGTAAGATATTTATATGGTAGGTGTGGGCAAAGATCTGCATTTTTCACTTCTTTTTTTAGTATTTTCTGACACCTAGACATAAACTAATGGACAACAAACTGTCACCAGTGTAGGTCTATAACTCCTCTATCCATCTTACATTAGTGAGGGTATTGAAAACTAATGATTACGTGTAGACAATAGAATGCAAGTTTATGAACATATGTAAAACAGGATCTTTATGGGGCAAAGATCCGCAGGCAAAAAATGTGATACAAACCATTAAAATCGTGGGAGTTATTACAAAAACTGCCAAATAGTTATTTCACTGCTTTTCTTTACATGGCTACATAATTTTACAATTATAAAACACTAAAACTATGTTAAATTATTCTAACTTTAATCTGAATAAAAAATAGTATGAAAAATAGTTGGTAGATTCCATTTGATAGCTAATTTAAAGCTTTGTAACAGTCACTGACCATTATAATAATATATATCAGTCTCTCCCAGCTCTTGATCGCTTTTGGCGATTTCCTCATGACAACATTCCAGAAAAAGATTCCTCATATGTATTGAATGTAGACTATTTCCCTACTAACTGTGCAGTTCTTTACTCTAAATCATATTGTTAGCAATTAGCCAAACAAGTTTATGTGCTTACAAACTTAACAATACAACACATATTTCAGTTTACACATTTTAAAAATCACAACTTTAATGATCACAATGATAACAGCAGACAGAGTGAGAAGTTGAAATAAAATTATAACAGTAAAAATAAAATCAACACAGCGGAAAAATATGTGTCCCCATTGTTGATTATTGGCTTGTCCTTGAACTATTGAACTTCATTCTGTTAAATATTGGAATCTTGATGTCTGGCATAGTTTAAGTGTGGTATCTGGAAAACCCATAAATTCCAAATAAACCTGCTGCAGATATTTGTCCCATGCAGATCTGTGCACACATATATCCTATGATATGATTATTTTATATTCTGATATGTCCTTTTCAAGAATATTGTCTCACTGCCACTCTATAAGCTTCTGTGTAAGCTCCCTCATTTCATCCAAGGTTATATTTAAAAAGGTATCTGAAATCCTGTGTTTATTGATGTCTTGTGTGGCCTATTATTCTCCTTCCTGAAACATTTTCCCCTATAAATAATCATTCTAACCCATTATGCCTTTATAGATGTCCATAATATGTTACCTTGCATTTAAGTGATAGTTTTTCCAATCAAAGATGAATGTGTCGGACCATTGATGCAAATAAAACGACAACACAACACATTTCCATTCTCTAGACTACATCCTGCTGAAAATCTAGTAGGAACATTGTCCTGTTTCAGGAGAGATCCAGTGGGAGTTTGAGAATGAATGCTGAAGAAGAAGAAGAAGAAGGATAGTTTTCAAGAGCCAATAATTTTTTATGTTCAGGTCCTTTGCAGATACCTGTGTGAATAGTTTCTTTATTATGATCTTTCTATAACATTTGATTTCAAATTCCAATGTTTTGTTTTCTGTTGTAGATGTCATTGTTCAGGTCTCACAACCATATATTATCACTGGAAGAATATAGCTTAATCTTTTTTTTTTTATTTCTGTGCTCTTTGATTTAGGATGGTGACCTTGAGTAACAGATTACCCATGCCACAAGGGATTGTGCCACTTAACTTTGATGGACTTTCTGTTTGGGTTTGCTTCCCATAGATAAATTGCTTACTGGGCTAGAGTGTGCTATCTATACTTGACCTCCACCACCCAAAGCATCTGCTATCCAAGTATGCTGGATCTGCAACTTTCATCCCTGTATCCACAGTCATCCACTGATTAGCTGTGTATATGTGAACTGTTTAGTGGGCCATGTTGCCACCTTGTGTCCACGCAATTGTCATGTCATGGAAATGTCTATTACTGCAGATATACTGGGTAGCCTCTTAATAGTTGTCAATTATTTTTTCTGTTTGTCCCTTGCCATAAATTTGTTCATCTGTGATGTTTTTTGTAAGGCCATTGCTAACCTCTTTTTGTCACTACTGAACAATTGTCTGTGGTATTAATCTTTGATCTGATATATTCAAAGTTGTCATTATCTAGATATTTGTTGTCAATAGTTATTGTAGAAGTGAGATTATCCCTGTTCATCTGAATTATTTTGGTCTTCTTTGCATTGAGAAAAAGATTTTGCTCCAGGCTATGATGTTTTTCTGACATAATCATATTTTTAGAACAAACCCTATGTGTAACATAAAAAAATGTGTATGAACAAGAAATATAAAAAGTAATTAAATGATTCTCATAATGAAGATGTCAAGTGCTATGGATCACAACTTCAACATGAGAAATTATTGTTTAAATATTTATAATATTTATTATCTCCAATAATCATGTTACATTTTATATTATCGGGCTTCTATCTATTGTTATTATTTAGTTCTTAATTTGTGGTTATCATTTTTGCAGGTGATGGAGAAGTACCCAGTGGTCTATAATGAGTCAATGAACACAGTCTTGAGACAAGAACTGATTAGATTCAATAATCTTATCTCAATAGTCAGAAAGACATTAGTGAACATGCAGAAAGCAATCAAAGGTTTGTTATTCCACAAAGAGTGTAAATAATGAAGGAACAGTGTATGATTTGAAAATTGATCCTGAAAATATTAATCATTCATATAAGTGTGTTGTATTAGAGATTTGAGGACATTAATCATTCATATAAGTGTGCTGTGTTTGAGATTTGAGGACATTAATCATTCATATAAGTGTGCTGTGTTTGAGATTTGAGGACATTAATCATTCATATAAGTGTGCTGTGTTTGAGATTTGAGGACATTAATCATTCATATAAGTGTGTTGTGTTAGAGATTTGAGGACATTAATCATTCATATAAGTGTGTTGTGTTAGAGATTTGAGGACATTAATCATTCATATAAGTGTGTTGTGTTAGAGATTTGAGGACATTAATCATTCATATAAGTG
The DNA here is from genome assembly GCA_034231615.1 of Meghimatium bilineatum. NCBI lineage: Eukaryota > Metazoa > Mollusca > Gastropoda > Stylommatophora > Philomycidae > Meghimatium > Meghimatium bilineatum. The sequence goes on along the minus strand of CM067321.1, from coordinate 57,417,148 downwards.
TGTTGTATTAGAGATTTGAGGATATTAGGCATTCATAAGTGTGCTGTATAAGAGATTTGAAGACATTTGTTTACTGCACAAATGGTCATGCTTGTTTTTTTTTGACTGACAGTTTTTGACTGACAGTTTTTAAAATACTTTCCTCTAAGTATATTTTATTATATTCAGGTAAAGTTATATGGAATTGTGAATTTTTGTCATAGTATATTGCCTATCAGTGCTCAGCAAGTGGAAGGTCTGAAGGCCTCACCATTAGCCCACCAGATTAACCACCATGCAATAGAAAGTTCCTAGTAGATTGTCAGTTGTCTTTCCCCTGGTGAATGATTGATGGTTGTATCCACACTTGGTGTTAAGCATAGGGTGAGACCTTCAGTTGTCATTTCAAAGCCAGCCATATCACCTTGGTTGCATTGAGCCCTTGTTTGTTCTAGGTTATTTTGATGCTTTTATCAACCATTTTCTTGGTCTACCTTTGGCTCTATATTTAGATATTCTTTTGTTATATACTCTTATTGGTATTTGGTGTCCTAGTAGATGACATGCCTTAAAGTGAGCCTTTTTCTTGAAGAAGTCTCACAGCTCTTAATTATACAAGTATGTTTTACTCTTTCTGAGTAGAAAACTTCTTTTAAAGTTATCGGCTGTATAACCAGGTGCTTATTAAGTTCTCAGCTCTATAACCAGGTGCTTATTAAGTTCTCAGCTCTATAATCAGGTGCTTATTAAGCTTTCAAGGCATTAAACTGTCAAGACATTGTAGGACATACATTGCATCAATTAGAAAACCACCTCAGGTTACAGTCTAGCAGAGTGCACCATCAAGACAAGAGACAGGAGATGTTGCAGATCCGTAGCAGCCAACCTTCGTTGCGGAGACGGCACTTAATGATGATGATACAGTCCAAGCACACAATTTAATAGTTTAGTTATAGAAGTCCTACATATCAAACACTATTATAAGAAATCAATACCATTAGCAATCTTTGCAATCAGAATAATGTTTTTTCACTAGGCTACTACTGAAATTTTCCTGTGTAAGAAAACGATCATAGCACAAATTAGAATAACGATAGTCCTGGTATACATACAACAATATTAAAAAGGAGATTTAATTTTTCTGTCATGCCATGAACACGAATATCTAGATTGCCAAGAAAGAACAAACTATAACAAAGAGTCAGTTTGAAAAATGATTGAGGATGAGACAGTAAACAAAGGTAAAAACTGTGGACAGCTTATCTTCATGGCATCATCCATATGGCAACCAGTAGCCCTATTCTTTACACCCTGAACTAGAAGGTCTCGTTCAGGGTGCAAAGAATAGGGACACTGTCTTCTTTGCAAACATGTCGTAGAAGGCGCGTAAGTTAAGTTGACAGTCTGTGAAAAATATGAAAAAATTACCTATGAAAAAATTATCATTGTCACATCTTGTCTCAATTTCTGACTTTTGTCTTCTATCAAATCATTGTCACATCTTGTCTCAATTTCTTACTTTTGTCTTCTATCAAATCATTGTCACATCTTGTCTCAATTTCTTACTTTTGTCTTCTATCAAATCATTGTCACATCTTGTCTCAATTTCTTACTTTTGTCTTCTATCAAATCATTGTCACATCTTGTCTCAATTTCTTACTTTTGTCTTCTATCAAATCATTGTCACATCTTGTCTCAATTTCTGACTTTTGTCTTCTATCAAATCATTGTCACATCTTGTCTCAATTTCTGACTTTTGTCTTCTATCAAATCATTGTCACATCTTGTCTCAATTTCTGACTTTTGTCTTCTATCAAATCATTGTCACATCTTGTCTCAATTTCTGACTTTTGTCTTCTATCAAATCATTGTCACATCTTGTCTCAATTTCTTACTTTTGTCTTCTATCAAATAATCCCCATGGATGATAAAGAGATGAAGGCCAGAGGACATTGCATGTTTGTTGCTTTATGGTAGACCTTTATGGTGTAATTGTACAAACACATATTCTCACACTTTTAATGGCCATATTGCTAGAACACTGGCCTCATAACTCTGAGGTCCTGGGTTCAATTCCTAGTTGGGACAAGCACTTTTGTCTTTCGGAGATGCAATAAAAATTCTTCCTGTACACATCACAGTTACAGCTATGGCAAAACGGCCTATTTCCAGAGCCAAAAGACCTACCTGCACTTCTTGACAGGAAAACATAATAATTGAAATTTTAACCCTTTCTTCTCCTTGTGAACTGTAAAACTATATCAAACAGATAGGGGATTTGAGAGTTCACAGAAATCTGTTCTAGATATTGTGCAAAAACTAAAGATAGTGAAAGTGCAGTTAAAACAAGTGTAGGACTTATAAAGTGGTTTTCAGTAATATCAGGAGTTAGACAGTGGTGTGTCTTATCACCAATATTGTTTATCATTTTTAAGGATAATATTATCAAACCAGTAAAAAATACCATCAGATGCTTACCATCCAAATTACCTAACTGAATTTGCTGATGACCAGTGACTACTCCACAGTTCAAATAAAGAGCTGCAAGATCACATAAACTTACTCAATGAAAGTTGCTTAAATCACATCAAGATCAACACAGAAAAAAGAAAAGTAATGTCTGTAGGCAATACAATCAACATAAAAATAAATGCTGAAATAAGTGTAGGAATTTAAGTTAGTTAGTTATTTAGTTGTTGGATCATCGTCACTCCTTGAGTGTAGCCGCCATTACACGTTGACTGAGGTCCCAGTACACAGTGCTTGACCATCATTCTTTGTTGCTCACGAAACTATTCCTTTATTCTAGTCATGGAACAAGAGTCATCGTCACTTATACAGTCATTTGCTCGTGTGTTTTCCCATAGGGCGTTTAAAATATCTGCCCTATCCATCACTCCACCGACAACCGTAGTAGCAGCATGTGCAGCCAACCTATCTGCTCTCTCATTACCCTGGATTCCTGCATGTCCTAGCACAAAAATGAAAGTCACTTTATGCATAAAGGAATCCTTCACTGCATCCAGCCACTGTTCCCGAATGTATCCCGCATGAACTTTCACAATCATACTCATCAAGTCACTGAGTATGCAGGCATGCTCGAAGATAGTCTGTGAACAGACCCATTGCAAAGCTTTGATTACTGCCAAAATCTCCATTGTCATGCTGTTTGTCGTCTGAGCAAATGCACCACTTGCCTCTCTGATGGTTTCCCCCCACCTTTGAGCCGTAAAGGTCCAGGCACTTCTGATGTGTCTCTCAACCGACCCATCTGTATATACAATCATATCACCGTACCTGGAATTTTCATCGATCAGAGCGAGTATCTCGGACTCCACCACTGTCAGACACCATTCCCTGCATTCTCTATTGAGCGGTATTATTACTTTGAAGGCTGTTGGACAAACTAAGGGTGCACGACTCCATTTCGCACCAGGTAGCACATCTTCCAATCTGCACACCCTCTGTATAATATCCTCTATGTGCCCCATCCACGACTTTCCTCTCTTACGTCGACTGCCTTTCACTTTGAGAATTTCAGGGTGTAGAGGATGTTCTTTATCAGTGGTGATTTGTATGTTATCAGATTACCAGATTTGTATTCTTTGCTCTGCGGTTGGGCAATCCAGTAAGTATCGCATAGCCCATGCCAACGTATCTCTCGTACACCCCAAAATGATTCACATAATCTCATTCTGGATTCTATCCAATCTTTCTGTTTGAGTCTGACTCAGTTTTAGAATCGCCAGTGCGTACTCTACCACCGACACCACCGATCCCGGTTCAGCTGAAATAGCAGCCTCTGCTCACATTGAGCAGCAGCCATAATTTTAATCACGGCAAGACCTTTATAAGCCTTTACAATTATGTGGTCAACATGATCTTTTAAACCAGACTGCAGTCCAACATAACCCCTAAGTACTTCATTGTGCTGGTTCTCTCGAAGACAACCCCTCTTAAAGTAACTGATGTCGTGGGCATGTTTATTATGTGATTATTTAGGGAAAACCATGTTATCAATGTTTTTGTTGGATTAACCAAAGCTCCAGAATTACTGCACAAATCCCCTATACGATTAGTCTCTCTCTGCAAATTCCTGGCGATCGTTTTTCTATCTCTGCTCTGCCTATATACCAAGATGTCATCAGCATAGGACATAGTTCTCCCCGGACCTGCAATCTGACAGCTTGTAATTTGAACTATATACACATTAAATAATACTGGGGACAGAGATGATCCTTGTGGTAATCCTGGATTTATGACAGTTGGTGCAGAAGACCAACTCCCACATTTAAGAACAACTGCAGGAATTTAAATTTCTTGGAAGCATTTTCAATGACGATGGACAGAGAGCTCCAGACAAAAATTCAAAAAGCCAACTACGTAAATTATGAATTTATACCAATTTTGGAACACAAATCTATTCCGATGGACACCATAATGCAAATTATAAATTAAACCTTGATACCAACATTTTGTTATCAATGTCAGACATGACACTAACAAAAGAACAAGAGAGAAAGATTACTACATGTGAGATGAGATGTATAAGAAAAGCAAAACAGAATGAGAAGAGATCATATGAGGAATGAAGAGATTACAAGAACTGTTGGACAACTTTTGTGGTCAATGAAAAACAGAGACTGAAATAGTTCGGCCACTTAATAAGAATGAATCCTTATTGGCCCGAGTCAAAATCCTTCAAAAATGAAAATGGAATGAGCAAGATGCAAAATAAGACTAAGAAAAAATGGATTGAAGGATTTTCCAACATTTTGAGACGTGACAATATTACTGCATATCAAGCGACCACATGTGCCATAACCGGAAAATCAATCGCCATTCACTCCTGAGACACCTTACAGCAAAAGCAGAGCAAAGACAATAGCTAGATAGATAGAAGAATATGTAACTTTGTGTATCCTGTCAGTATTTCATTTTGTTGCTAGGTCTTGTGCTCATGTCATCGGAGCTTGAGGATGTGTTCAACAGTATGTTGGTGGGAAAAGTGCCATCTGCATGGGCTTCCAAGTCATACCCAAGTCTCAAACCTCTTGGTAGTTATGTTACAGACTTACTGGCAAGGTGGGTAGGGCTATATCATTCTTTACAAGTTTAAAAAGGTTGATTTGTGGATTTTAAATTGCAATCCGGATAAAAAATACACATGATAAACTCATGTATGCATTCTAAAAAAAACCTTGTTCCTAGTAAAACATATGGCTTCATATGTCACTCTCCATTGATGCATAGTTTAGTTTGATTTTGAAAATGTAGGATATCTGCTCAGAAGAATCTGTCATCTCTGTACTTCCATTTTACTTTTCATTATCTATTATCCATAGACTCTTTTTCATTTGGCACAATGTCAAATTTATGGCTGATTATGTTGCATGGGGTATTTCTTGAGGGTGTTTTCAATAAAATATTATTCCCTCTATTGACTTAGCTAGGCCACATGCTTAACATAATCATGAAGAGTAATCTTGGCTCCTCTACTCTATATCTTCTACCTAAGATACATAAACCATGTAACCCAGGTATACCGATTGTTTCTGCCTGTTCTTGCCCCACTAAACTATGTTTTCTGATTTCTTAGACAGTGTCTTCCAATCTCTTGTCGTATCCCTTCCATCTTACCTTAAGGATACTAACCATGATACACAAAAGATACTATCCATCTTTTCTTCCATTGTTCTCGATCCTCTACACACCTATCACTTATTCCTTCTTGATATTGTTTCTCTTTATACATCCATTCCTCATAATGATGGACTTCTGGCCTTACAGTTCTTTCTTAACATAACTCCGCACAAGTCTATTGCTGCTACTACTATTCTTCGATTGGCTGAATTAGTTCTTACCTTCCCCATCAAGGCCAGCACCGTGCAGTGGTGATGGGGCTTAGTTCAGCCATCAGGGGCTGGAAACTAAGACTGGTCGGGCAGTCCCATTCAAGCAGGACCATAGTCCTGCCCAAGTAAGCAGAGTGCTGAAGACGGAGGCATCCAGCCAAAAGGCACAGATAATCGGGATGCCACGCACAAAACACAATGGAAACATGTCTGTATCTATAAAAAGTTATGGTGCCTGCCCTGTGGCGGACGTTCAGGCAGGGACGGTGCCGGGCCCTATACCTCGAAAGGGCCCAACCTCAGTTACTGAAAGTCCTTCTCAATTGCCTCGAGGAGCCAGGAGACAAGGGAATAGAGCTACTGGCCAAACAAACTTTAAACGACCAATAAAAATAATGCACTGGAATGCTGAGGGTGTCAACAGTAAAAGAGATGGATACAGCAAAAAATTGGAACTTGAAAAAGTCCTCAGTGAAGAACAAGTTAATATATGCTGTATCCAAGAAACACACCTCAGCAGCGACATAGCCTTCAAAATCAGAGGCTACCAGTGCTACCGATCTGGCCGAAAGGACACTTGTTATATAGAACTCATCAGACTGATTAGAAATATAATTTGGAAACTAACTACATCAATAAGGTGTGAAAACAGCTACTCACCATATATACAAACAAAAAGAGGAGTAAGACAAGGATGTATTTTATCACACAGCCTTTTTAACATCTACACAGAGAATATTTTAAACATATAGAAGGAAAACCAGGACTCAAGATCAGAGGGAAAATAATAAACAATCTATGATATGCTGATGGTACTGACCTATGACAGTATGATACCTAAGACCTTGATGGGTTATGGGTTTAGGGATGGATAGATATCTGTAAATTTAATAAAATGGAGACAGCCATAAGAATGTGTACCACATTGCATGGGGTATACTAAATGGTGAAGGTGCAGTTATCACAGCTTTGCTGTAAACTAATACTTCTTCTTCTTCAGCGTTCATTCTCAAATTCCCACTGGATTTCTCTTGTAACAGGACAATGATCCTACAAGATTTCCAGTTGGATGTAGTCCAGAGAATGGAAATGCGTTGTGTTGCCGTTTTATTTGCGCCAATGGCCCAACACATCCGTCTTCGGCGGGGTAAACTAATACTACAATGTATTTATGTGAAGGTGCATACACAGTAAAGTGATATGAAATTAAGCTGATTAAATTTAAAAAAGAAGGAGAGCAAAGATTCATTCAATTGTAGATAACAGCTGTTAATGTTGGAGAACATGCATTGAGTCAAGAGAGATAATTGCTCTTGATAGCACTGATCCAGAAATTCAGTGGCATCCTGAGGTAAGCAGTCTTGATCTCTATCATCATGCTAAGGGTAATTATCCTAAAAGCTCTGCTCTGTTAACATAGCTTAAAAACACCAAATATCTTAAATTCTTATAGCCATATATTTGTGGGAAAACACTTTGCTATATGTTGATGAGGACTAAATGGATTTTGTTATCAGGTTAAAGTTTTTCCATGATTGGATTGCCAATGGACCACCTGCAACATTTTGGATATCTGGATTTTACTTTACTCAGTCTTTTCTTACAGGTATTTTTGTTTGTGTGCGTGAGTGCTTGTAAACAAGTGAGTCTTTGATTGAGTGTGCATATAAGTTTTAGTTAGTGGCTTTTTAAAAAAATTTTACATCACATATTTCCATTTCTCTTTAGTGGCAATACTTCTTTTATAAATAAACATATGTATTTATTTTAACTCTACTTTAACACCTCATCTCACTTAACAGTATTTATTTTCCTCAACATTCATAGACTGCTTATAGATTGTATGTATACATAATTTATTTTGTGCTATGTAGGTTAATAATGCTTGATCTTTGCTAAGTCTTTGAACTCTCTTATGAGTTGAATGTGACACCATTTTGCAAAATTAATAAAAGCTGCCAGCATCAGAATTCATTGTACCACAAGTTTCATTTGATTTACCAAAATGCCTAAGCTTTAAACAGCTGAATTAGTTAATCCAAATTTTTTTATTATAGAAATTACACAAAATTAGATGGTGTATTTGTAACAATGATATACTTTTTATGGTGATCCCAGACCACGAAATATCACTTTTACATCTAATTAGAGTTAATCATCTTTGAATGTCTGTGTAAATTGGTTGAGCATTACAAGAGCTAATTTTTGCTAGCTATGGATAGCAAGCTATCTCTCTATGGTTATCACATGAATGTTTGTTTCCCTTGCATTTATATAAGTGGATAATTGAGGCATCTTTCAGATTTTGAGTTCCTGAGCTCCAGAAAAACATAGTTTCCATGACCTACATTTTCATGAAAATGTTATTGTCCATGTCCATAAAATTTTCATTTATACCTGTATGGCATTACCTGGGAGTGACATTCGATCACACTCTTGGGATGTTGGAGTTGGACACTCAATGTAGACATGGAAAGAAGGAATCAGGCTTTTGAAAACAAGTGCTACAGATATTTATTAAGAATTAGTTATATAAAACAAATATATTCACCTGGCTGCAAATAAAAAAACTTGCAGGTTATCAAGAACCACTTTTGGCAGTGGTAGATGGCATAAACTTGTTTGGTAACATGTTTTTTGTAAACATGTAACGAGACACAATTTACTTTCTAAAATTATTTTGCAAGGAACAGTTGAAGGTTGAATAAGAAGAGGTGGTAAGATAAAATCTGGGATTGAAAACATCAAAGAATGGTCTGGACATGATTTTTCTACACTCCTCCAAATGGATGAGGATAGAGATGTTTGGAGGTCTTTTTGTGTTGATGTCTTCAGTGTAACACCCCTTTGACCTTGATAAGCTATGGGTCTTATTTTTTATTATTATTTGCTTCAAAAAACATGTTGACCATGCCATAACCAAAGCCTGCAAAGGTCTATCAGCATTGAGAGTAATAGCAGCTTGAGACCTTGGAAAACATCTGCTATTACTGTTGTATCAGGGACTTGTTGTTTCTAGTATAGAATACACATATGCAATATTCCTGGTTAGTGATACACAAATAGGCAGGCTGGATAAGATTCAAAACAAAGTCATGTGTATCATCTTTTGATGCACCAAGAATGTACCCTATGTGGCAATGAGAATTCTCCTTAATTTCCTGACTGCTCCAGTCAGGAAATTGACTGAATCAATACGTAGCAAGCTCGGGCTTCATATCTTAAAATAAGTGTTCACTTCACCCATTACATTCAGATCTCAATAATGTGAAAGGCTCAAAAGGAACAGATTATGGTTGGGATAAGTGGGAGATATCATCATACAAATGTATAACCCCAGTTGCATTGATCCTAGGGAGGAGTGGATACCCACTCCACCTGCATTACATGGTACCATTTCTATGGTCATCACGCTCAACACATTTCAAGGACAAAATCCGGCGGCAGTGGATACAGAAGTCAGGGCACTCATTGACAATAACACTATAGAGGATGATGTAATAATCTACACTGATGGGTTAGTCATTAGTCATCAATGCTGTTCTTGCACTTTTCTGCATGGTACTGTGGGAAAATTGTCAAAGAATCCAGTGGGACCTTTGCTACAACCACAAGTAGTGTAATGATGGAGATAAAGACTGTGACAGAAGCACTGTCACGACTGATGTCACAGAACTATTCTCATGCATGCATACTCTGTGAATCAATGAACATGATCCACACAAGCGTAAGTTGTCCGCAGTCAATGTGCGGAGTTATTGTCACAATCTATGACCAGAAAAATGATATTTATATTTGTGCCAGGACAGCCAGTGTTGAGGGTAATGAGCGAGCATACACTAATGAGCATACATTGCTACAGTGTCAATAGGTACATCAATAGATCAATCTGACATAGTTAATGCATTGAGGACATCGTCTGCTCAGAAGATTTTCAAAAGTGTGAATCATGGTCGCTCTGAAGATTGAGCAAGATTGTGTAAAGATTGGAAAAGCCTGTAAAGAGAAATGTAATTGGTATGCGCAGATACTGATAAAACAGCATCGAACTGGAACTGTCAGACACTATACTATGATGGATTTATTGAGATGGTTATCAGAGTCCCTATGAACTTGTCGGGGTCTGATTCATTAAACATAACAATAGTAACAAAAGTATGTCTGAAAATGTTGAGTTCAGCATAGGAAGTATCCTGTTGGTGTACAGTGTTGTCTATTACTGCCTATCTTCGATAAGAAGATGACATTTTCCGTGTTTGAATGTAGTTTTAATCTTCATAATTTATATAGGTATATGTTAGTCAAAGCCATTGGTCCAATGAATATATTGATTATTTTTATTATAGGTGTTTCTCAAAATTATGCTAGAAAGACTACTATTCCAATTGATCTTGTGGGTTTTGAATTTGAAATCATGAGGGAGAACCCATCAACAAAGCCAGAAGACGGTGCATATGTATATGTAAGAAATGACTGTTTAGTTGTGTTTAATATTTTTAGTATTCATGTATTATTTCTTTAGTAATTTCAAAATTTGTTTATGGTTAGTATATTATTAGTCATGTACGGAAAAGCCAGTTTACTCGAGTTGCAGGTTGATTCAGTGCCGCTAGAGCAGACCAGGTTCAATTCCCGTTAATCTCAAGAATATTATTAGGGACTGTGTTATTGTGTAAATGGTATTGATGAAAAAGATTTTGAAAATGTTCATGTTGATTCACTCACTCTAGAGAAATAGTGCTAAAATTAATTTTTTGTTGGAGAAACTAATATTATAGACCTACATATATTATTTCTTCTTCCTCCTCTTTGGAGATCATTTTCTGTGCTCAGTAATGTGTACAGATATTTTGCTGTGTCTATGAATTCACTCAGTCCTCATGTGTGCCCAACAGTTTCAATTTCAGTTTTGTCTCTTGGGGCCAGATTTTAACTCTCAGGTTGCTTAAGAATGGACATGTCTGCAAGGATGTGTTCTGGAGACTAGGGACTCTCTTGACATAGACATTAGTTAGTTTAGACAATCAGCTTTGTTTCATATAATTGTGTTTTTAGTCCAAAGTTTCCTATGGGGATCCTGAAGATGGTAGTCTGCTGTGATCTGTCCAGCTTTAGAATGGGATCTTGTGAAAATTTGCTGCCTGTTTTTGCACTGTATGTCTGCATTTTATTTTGATGACTGTTTTGTCTTGATTCAGTGATAATCTGTGCTGAAATTGTTTTTTTTAACCTACTTTTGCCAATCTATCAGCTGTCTCATTTCCTGAAATTCCACAGTTTGCAGGGATCCACTGGGGTACAAAGGGAATGCATTGCTCTTGGTGAACCCTGGGTTGGCAGATAACCAAGATCCCAAATGTACCTCCTCGTGGTGCACCCTGGAAACAGAAATACAGCAGATCGAGCTTATTCTGGCCAAATCATTTGGGGATCGTGTCCAAGAATGTGGATGTCGCAGATGGAAAGAGATTTGACTCTAAAAGAGACAGACAATATCTCCGGCACCACCAGCATCACCACAAACAGTGACACTGTCGACATACAGTGAAGCTAGTCAGTCCAGTCCGAACATTGGAGGGGCGGCCAATGTAAAATTCACGTAAAGGTGGATTCATGGCGAGAAACAAATATATGTCATAATGAGTACAATGACACAATGAAAGGGCAGAACAGCGCCAGAGGGCAGCGTGAACTGCAAATGGAAAGTGAAAAGTTCCTAGGAAAGGGGAACTATAAACTCTGTTAGCTCGAGATGAGCTTCTAGTTACCTGTGATCCTTATAGGCAGAGACCCAGACCCAATCGTGGGCGGTCGGAAAAGCAAGAAGACCTAAACCAACTCTAATGTCGAGCCTTCCTATACCGGAAATATGCTCACGAAGAGGAAGGATTCTGAACCCGATGGGCATTAAACACTCATTAATGCAAGGAAGGGACAAAGAAGGCAGTCCTGGCCCAACTCTACTGTCAAATTTTCCTATACCAGAAATACACTTGCAGAGAGAAAGGGTTCAGTACCTGATGGGCTCAGGCAGAAAAGGGACAACGATTTTAGCCCTGGCCCAACTCTACTGTCAAGCTTTCCTATACCGGAAATACACTTGCAGAGAGAAAGGGTTCAGTACCTGATGGGCTCAGGCGCTATTGAGACAAGGTAGCTCAGCTCAAGAATTGTTCTCAAACGCATGGTGTGAGACTCAAACTTGTGCGAGGGGTTCACGATGTCTGTGAACGACACCTCGGGTAGAAGGGTGAATGAGCCAGGGTCCAACTCTTCTGGCGAGTTCTTCCTCATACGGAACCAGGCTCGCGGATGAGAAACGGTTCAGTACCCGATGGACACAGGCAGAGTTCGTCCAACTGCACGAGATGGGTTCATAGACGGTGGAGCACCTCGTGCCAGATAGACCCGCTCGACAGGCGTCTTGGCAAAGAGGCACTACACACCAGTGTGCCCGGCGACAGTTAGAGGCTGTCACGGACTAGGGAAGCCCACCCGAGTTAAAGGCATGATAAAAACGGATGTACTGGACCTCAGACGTCCAGACCACAAGTGGCCAACCGAGGTGCAAATAACACAGTTCTACTGTGGAGCTTGCAGCACAATGTACTTCACGCTCCCCGGTGGAAATCACACGATATATTTGATGTTGTTATATGAGAGCAAACGCTGAAGAAGAAGAAGAAGGGATCCACTGTAGTACCAATTTGTTTTTGGCAGATAATTGATCAAAGAGTTCTAAGGTTGTTTTTGTTAGAAGATCTTTAAGTTCATTTTTAATTATCTGAAAAAATAAGATGTAGTCACATAGGAAGACTATGCTCCTATGAGTCTCTATTCTTCTAGAATATTTAATGTTTTTAAAATTGAATGTAGCTCTTGTAGAGGTATTAAAAGAGTCAAATGCGAAATGGACCTTAATCAAAAATATAAGAAAAAGGCTATCTTGTTTTTTTGGCCACTTTATGAGACATGCAGGTTTAGAGAACATAGTCACAACAAGCAAAATTGGAGGCAACAGAGACAGAGAGCGACAAAGTGACAAAATATTAGACAGTTTGACAACCTGGCACGGCAAGAAAACAACAACGACTTTGATACATAATACTGTGGACAGAGAGCTGTGGAGAGCCATGACCGCCTACACCAGCCGGCATGGCACCTGATAATGATGATGTAGCTCTTGTTTGTAGTTTATTTTCAGGTACCAAATGAGTTATATTTTTGGTGTATTTGACATATATATGTATCCCAGCTACTCCCTTCTTCATTGCACCCTATTATTTGGTGTCTATATGATGAAGTGTTTTGCTTTTAAAAAAGTAGTTTTTTAAATATGAACTTAATAGAAGAATAGTTATGCTCTCAGTTCTTGGGATTCTACATGTGAGTGAAGTGTTTGCAATTTTGTACAAAAGCTATTCAATAAAGGCTGATTTTATTTTGGAAAATCATTAATTTTACAGGCAAGTTGGTTTTATCTCTTTAAAAGTAGTCCCCTTATTATTGTATGCACTTATTCTCTCCTGTTCTCCTGCCACTTTTCAGAATAGCCCTGATTTTTTTCATCACAATGACATGAATCTTTTCTCATAGTGATGTCTGTAACAAACATTGCACAGATGTTGTAGCACTGTTTTCAGGAATTCGACACTGACACTCTCTCCTTCAAAGTTGAAAATGGAATAAATGTGGTCTTGACATCTGATTCCACTTGCCAGGTCTCAACATGCAACATCCATTTTTGAAATATGATGAAATGAACTAGGTCACCTTCACTTATAGAATTCTTAACAGAACATGCACAAAGTTACATACTTCTGGTTTTATTGGTACAGGATCATTACATATACCTCACAAATTGCAATATTGTATGTATTACAGTTTTCCTGAAAAATAATCAGACACAGAACTTTTTTAGTAAACTTATCTAATAGTATACTACTAGTTTTTTCCTTCCTCAATGCTGTTGGTGCTTACTTCTTCATTTACTTTCTTCACTATTTTGTATAGGTGATTGAATTTTGTATTTTCAGCTCATTTTTTGGTATTATGTCATGTAGTTCATTTGTTTTCTTATGCATGGAGTGAAGTTTCAGGTACCTGGGTGTTCCTGTCATTATAGTGATTTCTCTCATTAATGTTTTGAAACTAGTTATAACACTAAATAAACTTCATAATAATTATGTGTATATAAGTCTATATAATACAGTGTAGTTTTACACCATCTGGTCCTCTTATTATAAATTTAACTTTACAATCTTGCAGGGGCTGTTTTTGGAAGGTGCCAGGTGGGATCGTAACAAAATGTTAATTGGAGAATCATCACCAAAGATATTATTTGATCAGATTCCTTCCGTATCCTTTCAATACATTATTTGATATGTTTGCATAATAGTACATTAAATCTCTCTATAGCAAATTCTTTTATAACAAATTTCCCTATATATATATATATATATATATATATATATATATATATATATATATATATATATATATATATATATATATATATATATATATATATATATATACATATATATAAAACAACACTTTTCAAAATTCCCAATTATAGGCCTATTTATTATTTATTGTTTATACTGTATATAGCAAATTTCTATTATTAATACATATTCTGTGTCACATGGTTTTCCGTCTGTAGTTCTCACCAATGGCCTACTAGACAAACAAACCATACAACAGAAAACAGTAGATGACATGCCGTTATAATGAGGCTATCTTCTTATAGAAGCTTCATGGCATGATATCTATACAATTATGCTTTTCATGCTTTTATTTTATTGTTGCAATGTGTTTTATGCTTTTATATATGTATGCACCCTCCGTGGCTGGAAGGGAGCCAGAGATGCACTGCACAGTACTGGGGAGGAGGAGACTATCAGCACTGTTTATTTTTTCCTATGGCTGAGGCCCATCATAGAGGAACAGTGACTCAGAACGTGACAGTCCTTTTGACTTTAACATTTGGTTGCATGTCTGGAGCAGTAGAGAAGTTCGGCAGAACCAGTAGTCACTTGGTGGCGGAGAATGAGCACAGTGAATCCTATCTTGGCTGCAGTGGCTCGGAAAAGCTCATAGGTTGAAACCTACCTTCCTGGTAGTGTGATAGTTATTCTCTGGCTCTGGCCCTGGCCCGGGGTAGGACGAAAATCCACAGACTGCCTAGCAATATAATGCCAGTAAAATTGGCATTGGGTCAAAGGGCTTGAGCTCATGGACCGCTGGATCAGCAGCCAACCAACCAACCATACATATTTTTTCGGTCCGGACCACGTTATTATAATGGGATTCCACTGTATTTTTTCAAGTATAAATTTACAAAGAGGCCCTATTATGACTATATAAGGATAACATTACATAGATACTTGCCCTCCTTATCTAACACAATCCAGAAATATTTTATAGACTAAAATGCAACCTTTCCTTTCTGAATCGTCAGTTTATCTATTTCAATAGTTTAATTTCTTTTTATTCATTTACATTCTTGATTCATGTTTAGGAACAAGTGTCACAGCACTGGGCGCATTCCCATATATGCTCTGCTTGCAGTTCGTCAGCCATCTAAAAGTGTGTAAACTAAGTGTCCCAGTCAGTTGCTGATTACGCGTTCTTCTGATCTTTCCGGAGAGGGAGCACTTTCTCCCATTGCCTGTAGTCATCCCTATTTCTACCATTCTCTGAATATGTACATTGTCACGTTCGACTTCCTCCTCGTCTTCTTGTAGGGTATCCATGACTGCTTTAATCAATTCAATCCTGTCTCTTCTTATCTCGGTGCCGTTCACCAAAGCTTTACTAGACAACACATTGGCTCTTTCGTTTCCTCTAACCCCAGCATGACCGGAACAGTAGATCCATATAATGCTCTGCGAGTTGTTGAGAAGCATGACCTATTCAGAGTTCTAATCATACACTTTTTCAATCTTGTTCAGAATATTTTGAGAGTCCGATAGAATCACTGAGTCTGTTGGTGGTTGCATCGACAGCTAAGTGAGAGCTACTGTCACCGCTTCTATTTCCATTCTCATACTCTACGTTGTAGTGGGGTACGCAGCTGACTTCTCAGCTAATTTCTTGCCATTATGGTAGACCATGAAATCCCAACTACACCTTTTTGTTTCTTGCGTTACTGAGACGTCTGTGTAAATTATTGTATTGTGTGGCTTTGAGTGCTGCAGTATGAATTCTTGGATCATTTCCTCCGTTCTGTTGGCAGCCCAGTCGCGACACTCTCTTCCCATCTATATCACCACTGGTGTCAATAACTTTCTCTATTTGCCAAATGTCACCCATTCACAGCCTCTCCTCACTTCCTCCAGCTCACAAACTCTGAGTAGGGTATATTCTGCTTCTGCCATCCAGGACCTTCCTCTCTTGATACACCTTCCTTTTGTTCTGTCTAGAGATTGGTGTAAGAGGCGATGATCATTATTGGCGACTTTAAAGTATTCTTTAACCTGGGCTATTTTATATCTTTATTTGATGCTAGGTAGGTCTAGGAGAAACCCCATGGTCACAATAGGTGTATCTCTTGTGCATCCTAGGACAGCTGTCATGGCCTCATTTTGAACTCTTTCCAATCTATCCACCTGTGTTTGCGACAGTGTCAATAAACCTAAACCATAGTCCAACACAGATAATACCACTACTTGCATCATCTGAAAAAGGGTTCACTGTGGCATCTCTGCAGATGCCATGATTTTGACTGCAAAGACACCCTTCCCAGCTTTCTGAATGATATTGTCCACATGTTTCGTGAAAGATAGACTTCTATCAAAAGTGATGCTTCTGACTAGATATTTCATAGTCTGCTCCCTGTCAATGTTGGTGCCATGCAAGAGACTGCTGGTAATGTGTCTGTGACTACAGTGTATATTGTTGTTCAATGAGAACCAGACGATGTTTGCCTTGGTGGGATTGATGACTGCCTTGTAGTTAGTACACCAGAGTGACAAATTTTCTAGATTACGCTGGACATCATCAGTCATGTCTCTTCTGTTTCTGTCGTGCTTGTACAGCAAGAGGTCATCCGCATATGTTAGTATCCTGCCAGGCCCAGCATCTTGAACCTGTGCTATTTTGTATGTGTAGACATTAAAGTGTACAGGTGATAGTGGCGATCCCTGTGGTAATCCCGGTGCTATAGTTCTGATCTCTGATGTCCAGGATCTCAATCTCAGAGAAACAGATCTGAACATTAACACCATTGCTATCCATCGAATTATCCACCAGTCGATGCTGAGTTTGCTTAGCAGATGTATTAGCTGGCCAAAGCTGACTCTTGTTGTAAGCATCTTCAAGGTCGACCATGGTGACCACTTTTTACATTTAGGTTTCCTCTTTTACATTCTCCAACGAGACCAGTTCCTCATCAGCGATATCGTTTGTTACCAGCAGTGCTGTTAAAGTGCCACTATAGTCTTACGTTCATCAATATTGTTCTGTTCTGATTGTTGTAGGTATCAGCTGAAGAAAGCGCTGCCCTTTCTGCTCATCTGTGGTTAGTATAAGCCACGACTTCAAGCAGAAATTTAATTTTGTGTCAGTTTTTCCATTCATTGCCTTGTGTAATTTCCAAGATTTGTATAGGGCACTGTCGGATGCCACATCTTGTGCGAAATTATCCCAGTGTTCTTTCCCTGCTTCCTTTATGATTTATTTAAAAGTTTCAGTGGTCTTCTTCATAGTACGCTCTGATTTCTTTGTGCTTTCCATGGTGACTTGTGTTTGTCATCTCTTATGTTGCCACTCCCTGACACTTTCCTTCTTCTTTACCCATGCAGACTCTTCAGTCCACCATGGGAGTTGTCATATATTTGACCTCACTGTATTTCTTTGCCATGCCAGTTGTCACAACTTGCTCAAGATTGACTCTTCGTTGCACCTATATTTAAAGGCATGCGTCTCTTTCTACAGTTCTGCCCTTTTGTGATTGTTACCGTGCACGGTTATTGGTCACTACCATGGTAAGCCAATGTCTAATTCCATGAGAAACTAAACTTATATATGACAGAACAGATGTTGACTGCAGAGCACATACTCCGTTGCTCCAGTGACTGCTCCTTTTGTCTCAAGTGCTGTCAATGATGCTGTCAGCGAACTGTGAATTTAAGTTACATGCTTGCTTAATGTGGTCCAGCGACGATTTAATATAATCCACAATGAGCTGTTGTTCTGTTGACTGGTCACCGCTGTTGAAAGCAGGTCTTGCATGTTTGGTTAACGACAGCAACTTTTTCATTACTCTCCTGGTGAATTTTAATAAAATCCAGGCTGTAGGCTTGACCAGTCTTGCGGTTAGTTGAACTGAACTCCCGATTCTCTCCAGTATAAAACAGACCGCACAGAATAACAATTATTTCCATCCACGGTGAGCAATCGGGTCTGTCACCCCTATCAACAATAATGCACTCTTCATTTTGCACCAAGGTCATTGGATGTGTTGGATCTCTTGGTTCTCTAGGACTATCTCTTGGTTCCATACGTTCTGCTTTAGAATATAACAGTGTACTCCTGACACATGTTCCAAGACAAATATAGAATCTGTAGACAGAATGCAGAACAATAGGAGCAATGAGATCTACACCAACGGCTGAGTGCGAAATATATACAAATGTAGAATCCCTTGATATACAGAGAGAAATAGCTGCAATGGAGGCTTATGAAAGAAGAAAAGGAATGAACAAAGACCACCCAAATAAACATCTTTTAGAAAACTGGCACCTAAACCACAAAATAAAACAAGTCAGTCCTCAGCCATGTCAATAAAATAAAAGACTGCTATCACCTCCCAGACAAGGACTGCAAAAAGTAAAAAAATGTTTACCACCACACTTGTTTTTAAATTGTCAGAAATCAAGACACAATTAAGAGATAATACAATGAAAAGTTCTAACGCAGTAAGTTTTATGAAAGCAGCACAGAAAAAAATACCACCTTTTTTTTTAATGTCCAGCACTGGATGACATCTGGAAAATGCTTCTTCCTTTACGGTCATATAAATGTAAAACATTATATGGAACAAAACAACAACTTACAAACATATATCACACACTGGCATTGGGTCAAAGGGCATGAGATCATGAGCCGCTGGATCAGCAATCAACCAGTATGGCATAAAATCATTTTGTAGATCATGATGATTTATTCTTGTATCTCATGTGGTATGTCATCACAAGCCTATAGTCTGTAGAACAGAAAATTGCACACAGAAAGGTTGTTGTTTACATCCTCCTGTAGCGTTATTGGAATTAATGACTGAATGTCTCTGCAGCTATAACTGAAGTTGTAATGTGGAAGAGGAAGATAGTTGATGAATGTCCTGACTTGGGCATGGCTGTAATATTGGTATGCTCAAACGAGGTATCCTTCTAGAACCACACTTACCTACAGTATTGTAACCACTTACTTTAATATTGGTATGCTCAAACGAGGTATCCTCCAGAACTACACTTACCTACAGTATTGTAACCACTTACTTTAATATTGGTATGCTCAAACGAGGTATCCTCCAGAACTACACTTACCTACAGTATTGTAACCACTTACTTTAATATTGGTATGCTCAAACGAGGTATCCTCCAGAACTACACTTACTTACAGGGATGTCAACAACTAATTTTTTTTCTTCTTTTTTTCTGAATGTCCTGACTTGGGCATGGCTGTAATATTGGTATGCTCAAACGAGGTATCCTTCCAGAACCACACTTACCTACAGTATTGTAACCACTTGCTTTAATATTGGTATGCTCAAACGAGGTATCCTTCCAGAACCACACTTACCTACAGTATTGTAACCACTTACTTTAATATTGGTATGCTCAAATGAGGTATCCTCCAGAACTACACTTACTTACAGGGATGTCAACAACTAATTTTTTTTCTTCTTTTTTGAACCACAATTCATTAAAGTACACTGATTATAAAGTTATAATATGAAATTTAAGCGTCAAACATAGTAGGTATGTTTATACATTTGTTAATCTCAGTTGTTAGCTAAGCTTTAAATTGTGCCACTAAGTTTATTAATACAATTATTCTAGTTTTACATCTTTCATGAATGTATAGGCCCTAATATGTAATATTGTATATGAAACTGAACCTTTCATAAGCATTTAAAGATGACGGTCATCTCTTTTCATAAATTATAACCCTTATATTATATCTTCTGCTGTTAATGTAATGTAGAGAGGTAAGGCTCTTGTCCATGTAATGTAGAGAGGTAAGGCTTTCAAAACTTATATATTCATCTCTGTATTTGAAATATTCAAAATATATCCATAACATTTTGTTAGATCTGGCTGCAGCCAAATCGCTTTGATCAGTTTAAACATATTCAAAGTTACACATGTCCTGTCTACAAAACAAGCGCCAGACGTGGCACACTCTCCACGACTGGACATTCTACCAACTTTGTCATGTACATCCAGTTGCCATCAGACAAGCAAGAAAGACACTGGATCAATCGAGGAGTTGCATGCTTGTGTCAACTTGATGATTAGTTGCTACCAGATGTCAGATGATGTTTTATCTGTTTATGAATAAAGTAAAGTCTGAATGCCATTTTTTTTGTTTTAAACACACAGATAAATATACAAAATGTGTGTATGTGTTCAGCAGATACTCATGACTAAAGCTTGTGCTCATAAAATGGAGAATAGTTTCTCCCATTTTCCATTTCATTCCAGCTTTTCTGAATATTTAGACATTTCTTAAGTCAGTATATGTATTTTACTTGTGTATATTTTGCTAACACCTTATAAATACCACCTGAGGAGACCTAATTTTTAATACAGCTATTTAAGATGGCTTTCAGCAGTACTCTCAGAAAAGCATATTAACCTGTTTTTCTTTACATAAACCAAAAGTTTTTCTATTTGTTTTGAATTCAATAAGTTATTATTTCTCTTCTTCTTCTACTGTGTTCATTCTCAAACTCCTGCAGATTAGCAGGATGTTGTCCAGAGAATGTGTTGTGTCATGATTTATAGCGTAGTTGTGATATCTTCCTGAGACACCCAGCTGCAACGTAGCTTTTGACCTGACCTTTTGACCTGATACATCAAGCTGCAGCATGACTTCTGAGTCACTTTTGACCTGACACATCCATCCGCAGCTTGGCTTCTGAGTCACTTTTGACCCTAATGAAATGGACAGCCAACACCACTCAAAAGACTCACCTTTTATGATATGAATTACAGGTCAGTGTTACTTTTCTTTACTCCTCTTCTGCACCCCATAATCAGTAAATTTGTTAATTCATTCATTCATTTTTACCGTGCCTTCCGGCATAGGTGATGATGTTTTCCACAGTCCTCTGTTTGTTATATATTTAAATATAGTTTCTGATGATTCTGCATCATACCAGGCTTTCAAGCCATCCAACATTTTCTCCCGTTGTCTTCCTCTGTCTCTCTTACCCTTGATCTTTCCAGTTGTTACGATGTTCTCCAACCCACCTCATCTCATGACATGACCCAGGAACTGTGATTGTCATCTTCTAATACAGTTAATAAGTTCTCTATTTGAGTTGACCAGTTGTAGAATTATAGCATTACTCTTTTTAGCTGTCCATGATATTTTCAACATTCTTCTATAAAACCACAACTCTGTGTCCTCCAGATGTTTTCTTGCAATATTGTCAATTGTTCATGCTTCACTACCGTATAACAGTATGGGCTTTATGTAACATGTTATAGTATGTTCTTTCTTACTTATATTGATAATGAATTATTACACAAGATGTTCCTCATCTTCTGGAATGCTGCTTTTGCCTGTGCTGTTCGACTTTTTATCTTAGTGCTGCATCTACCATCTGAAGTAATAATTGTGCACAAAAATTTTAATTTGTCTACTTGTTTAAGAACTGTCCCATTGACCTTGATGCTACATATTTTTCACTCTTTGCTACCAGAACTGTGTCATTAGCATAACTCAGGTTATTTTGGAGTTTCGTTAAATCCAATCTCATATGTCTAGAAGATCTCTTTATTTTCTTTAAAATTGTTCTCCGTTTACCTATTACCGGTACATGGTCGTTGTTGCAGTCAGCCCCTGGTCGTGTCTTGACAGAGATCAGACTGTTTCTAAATCTACTTCCTATTCAAATGTAATCTATTTGGTTACGCATGTTATCACCTGGGCTCTTCCAAGTCCACAGACATCTGTGATGTTGCTTCAACCATGTGTTACCTATTATCATGTTATTAGTTTGAGCCCAGTCTACCAGTCTATCTCCTCTTTCATTTCTCTCACAGAGTCCATAATTACTTATCACATTGTCTGGTTTTCCCATACCCACTTTTGCATTTAGGTCCCCCATGATTATTGTTACTTCTTGTGATTTAAATTGTTTCATGACCAGGTTAATTTCTTCATAAAATAGTTCTATACTTGATTCTGTGCTGTCAGCTGTTGGTGCATACACCTGAATGAAGTTGATGCCTAATGGTTTACTTTTTAATTTTACAAGTATTTTACAAATTTGTTAATACAGATTCAAATTAAAGCTACATTAGTGTTGTGAAGTGAGAAAATGGAATTTGTATTGTTACACAATTCCCTATCAGTCACTAAATTTGGTGCCGCTGGGAGTAAGAAGAAGAGGGAGACCTAGAGAAACTCTACATAGAACCATTAATAGAGAAGGCATATCAATGAACATAAACAACACCCAAGAACTGAAAGACCTAGCAAAACAAAGACAGAAACAGCTATGGTTTCTGCCCTATGCGCCACCTATGGCCCTGGAGGAACATAACATACCTTGAAGACATCTCTCAAACACTGCAGATTGAGCTCTTGGGAAATCACAACTCTTGACTTTTCAGCCTGGCATAGTCAGATCAGTATGGGTATTAAAAACTTTGAACAGAATAGAACACTGCATGCGACTTGATAGAGAAAAAATTAAAGGAATTATCAGAATGTTTTACATCCCGAGACCTATTTATTTCCTACTCACACGTTTTCAGAGTCCAGGTTCAACTAGTCAGTCATCAAAGTACTCAGAAATATCAAACATAATTTGATGTTTATCAATGCCATGCTCAATTTTACTTGCAAAGGAGGAAGTCTAATCTTGTTACATGTTAAAACCTTACAAGCTTATGATTTTGCACTATTGACAGGAGAAACAGTGTCATTCTTGTTGCAAGTGAAATTATTTTGTCTCTCACATAAAAATTAGTCTTTTACAATAAACATACAAACTTTGTTTGTAACAAAAATTAATAGGCCTACAACTTTCACTGAATCAGCTTCGATTACCTTTATAATCAGTTATATTCTGTTTACTTGTGCAGTGGAATCATTCTATAGTGCATCCTTTTATTTTCCTATTTTAAAACATTTTTCAAAATCCCCAATGATACTCATTCTTTACTGTTTGTACAGAGTATAGCGAGATTTTGTTATTAAACTTATTTTCTAGGTCCGGGCCAAGTTGTTATGATAGGAATATATTGTATAAAGGCATTAAGCTTTCCTGTTGCTCTTCATATTTTTCTGTTCTTAACAAGTCTTAACAATTCTTTTTATGTCTTACTTCTTCTCTCATAGGCCTATACATTTTTGTTTATACTTGGTATCATAGTTTTTCCTGACACATGAGTATATATGAGACTATATCCATCACTCTCAGCTGCAAGAACTTGCATGAAAATGGAATCTGGTAGAAACAGATCAAGGAAGGGGGGGGGGGGGTTTGTGAGAGCTACTAATACTTTAATACTCTACAACATCACTGCATATCAAGAAACCCAGCATGCCCTGTTGGACAGCAGTCATCCGTCAAGACTACAACGCTTTTTGGCACAATTAACGCAGAACAAAAGTAAATTATTCCTGGATTGGGTTCAATATGTGTTAAAATGTATTTGTTTAGTAGGTTTAAGTTTCCTAAGTCTGAATTCTATAGCGATTTTACAAGTTGTTTGTCAACGGTCAACGTGCTTCTTTTATGTAACCCTTTTGGAGGTTTAATCTTTGATAGCTCTCCAGACAGTGAAATTCTGCATAGAATGTGAATTTTTTCCCTACTACTTAACTTTATTTGTAATGTAAGACATCATTATTGTGTTTATTGTAGAACTTTTAAAATATAGTTAGCCATATGGTACCTGTATGTTTCTTTTCCAAACCATTACTTTTTAAGCTTATCTTCCATTGCAAATATGATTACTTTTGTTAACAATTATCAGTAAAACTATTTCAAATTTTAAAATGTAAACATTCATTTTCAATCTTAAGGCCTTTAATTTCCACTTTTATAATATCACTTTAAAACAAAGTGATACAGTGGTTAAACCAATCATCTTGTTTTCAAGAGATCGTAATTTCAATACTGAACCTTTTGTCTTGTTTACAAGGGGGATTCCTTTAGATATGGTATTTGGAATTATCGCTTGTACTGTATATAAATTCCTTTTATTTTATAGATTGTCACTTGAAACTATGGAGTTATATGCTATGATTGGTACTCTCGTTATGCTGCTGTTTATGTTGACGAAGTATATATGGGGAAACCTGAGTACAGTCAATTCTCTGTGCCTTTTAAACCCTATTTAACATATTACATGGAATTTAAATGAATACAGGTAGATCCTATTTTATTATGGCCCAATATGATATGAGAATACACCAAACAGCAATATTTCTCCACAATGCAATAAGAAGAAAATGATGGACATATTGGACAAGTACATATTATGAATAAAACAGACTGCCGCTACAAGCATTAAAATGGATACCCATAGCAAAATATAATTACCAAGGGAGACTCTTCACAGAACAACCATCAAAGAGGGTATGACTATAGGTCTCAACAACACATATGAATGTACAAACAGGAGCATCACATCGTTAAACTGGAGAGCTCTGGTTTATGCCCTATGCACCATATTTGGCACTGAAGGAACATAGATAGATAGAATATGATATTTCTATGCTAGGATTATCAGCACTTACTGCTACCAATAGTCATAAGTGCTCCAATATCTTTGTCACACAGGAAGATACGCTGCTCAGAGCCTGAAGCTACCGGTAACTGCTATTTTTCTCAGTCATAAATATGGAGGTCTGAAAGCAAATGACAAGGACACAGGAACAGCAGCAATTCACAAACTCTGTAGCACTGGAAAGCCCTGCCACACACACACACACACTCTATATCATTTATTATTTTCTAGTGCTGGTACCTTACTTGTAGGAATTCTAAAATTGATTTTTTTTATTACCAGTAGATAGCTGTTCTTGTCATTTTCTGAACTGCCAATATCCATATTTATTGTCCATCTTTAACAGAGATATTCAATAAACTGCATCTATTTAATTGTTAGTAGAATATCATATTTGGGATGTAGTGATTAACAAGATTGTTTAGCCCTAATTATTTCCTAAGGCTATACTTATGTTCAGTAGGTTGCATTGTTTTTGAATGATCCTGATGCACAAATTCCCGCAGCTGGAACTTCATAACTCATCCATCCAAGATGTACTTTGTACATCTCAGCCACAGAGCTGGACTACTTATCCGTGTGATTTTTGTATTTAAGTGAATGACACTTAGAATGTGTTTAACATTTCATATAATTCATATATAATAAACAAGTGATATATGTTGTCGACAAAATGTTACCCTTATAGCATGTTTGAAATATTAAAGAAAAGTCTTATTTATTATAAGCATTTTCTAAAGCAAGCAAACAAATTTGCATCTATTGACAATGGATAATAAGTAACATGTTGTTCTTTATCAAGATCTGTCAATAGTGGATGCTGCAACTTGCAACTGATGACACAACTCAGCTGGGATTCAAGGAATTCTATATTAAATACTGCACAAGCAAGACTGGGTACCAGTTCAGCTGAGTAATGAGTGTGTTTAACCATTTTCATACAGGCCTAAACCATCATTATTCTCGCTCATTAATATATATGGGAGAGACCAATTGCTCATGAGTCTGTCCAGAGTTTAATGGTGTCGGCTCATAACCAATCTTAGGAATTGTATTTCTGTATTTACAATACAAGCCCTATAGATTTGAAAATATGTTAGAAACTGCTGATATATAAATGCACTTGTACCTGTATGTTTCTTTTCCAAACCATTACTTTTTAAGTTTTATCTTCCATTGTAAATACTTTTGTGAACAATTATTTATCAGTAAAACTATTTCAAATTTTAAAATATAAACATTTATTTTCAATCTTAAAGCCTTTAACTCTATATGTCCACCAA
This sequence comes from Meghimatium bilineatum, assembly GCA_034231615.1. NCBI lineage: Eukaryota > Metazoa > Mollusca > Gastropoda > Stylommatophora > Philomycidae > Meghimatium > Meghimatium bilineatum. The sequence goes on along the minus strand of CM067321.1, from coordinate 57,391,051 downwards.
GCCGCTAATATCTACATTTTGGAGACCCACTATGCCGAAAAGCCGCTCAAATCTACATTTTAATATGAATTTACTATCATGTTCGGCATAGTAGGAAAACCGTACGGAGACAAAGAGTTAATGTCCATTGCATATTATTTCTATATATTTATTTACATAGACATTCCTTCTTCCATTTTACACACCGTGATATAAATTCATGTTTTCAAACACCACACTGCTGAATTATGTGTATACAAAGAAGTATTTGTTTATGTTAGAAATTACAGGAAGACTTAGGCCTGTAATAAATATACTTTCAATATTTACCAAGTATTTAGCTAAAATTTCCATTTTTGTTTTTTACATTCAGCTACTTCTACTTTATAATAAAGCTATTCATAAAAAATAATTTTTTAATTATAAAATCATTGGGCCACTAATGTTCCTTTAATCCCTTCAATGCCTATAAGACATCTGGTACATCGCGAAAGTAAGCAATAATTGCTGCTGTGACAATATGCCTACTGGTACGTCCGATGGTCATAAAAAGTCACATTCTTTTTTTGCCTGTAAGATTTTTCACATACATCCAAAATACATAGCTTTACAACTAGGCCTATGATGTATACAAAGCTAACAGCAAATGCTCTGCAGATTTGACTGCAGGGATGAAAAATAGGCTAATTTATCTTAGTAGATGTTATTTTTCTTTGCCTCAAACATACTAGATCACTTTCAGATCAACTTAACAATTGTGTCAATTGCAGTAAAGAAACCGAAATTGTAGACCTACACTATAACCATCCTAATGGATGAAATTCCGGGTTCATATAAAATAGAAAATATGTTGATACAGACAATAATGTTTGACACAAATGTTGGTAGGTCAAGTCATGAAAATTATCTGGACTATTGTTTGATAATGATTGTATTAATTTCAAATAAACTTCCCACAATTCTGCTATCAAATAGGCCTAACTATTGAAACATTCATTCTGGAATTTGAAGAGAGTAGCACATTCAGGAGACAGAAATAATTCATATCAGCTTCCTGATTGATCTAAAATATGTGTATCAGAAGTAAAATGACATTTTTTATGTGTGTATATAGGTCTATATGTTATACAAGCTGCATGCATATGTGCATACATCTCAGTTTTTTTGCTGTTGTACATTTAAATTAGTATATTTTATTTATTATATTTATTGTGTTTGACACATTACAAAAATAAATTGATATTTGTGAACAGAATAATGTTGTTTATATAGACACTGTTAACACTTCATTGTGAATGTTTCTTTTCACTTAGGGGCCTATTTATCTACTGAGGTCATGGTGACAGAATCACCAAAACCAAGACCTCCACTATTATTTTATAGATAAAATCCAATAAAAGTCTTTATCTATAACCAAATATGGCTGATGTCCACCATTGAAAGAAGTGTACCTCACCATAAGAGATCATCATCAAGTAGCATGTCCTGAACAGGATGTAGCAGTCATCACAGCCTTTCTAAACTTCTGTTGATCTTGAGCCAGTCTGTTTCCTACTGCTGTTACTAAAAATTCTTGAGACTAACGGGAATTGAACCAGTCCGTTCAATGGCATCAAATCGCCTAGCAACTATTGAACACTCGTTCTTCCATACTTGACTAACCGCATCTCCATAAAAAGATGCGATTTCATCAAGCCATTCAAACCGTGCACACAAAGTCACCAGAACGGACAGATCGAGACAAGGACTATTACAACAACAGGTATTGAAATATCCTCAATAACAACAAACATTTAACATAATATCCGTTTAGTTATACAAGGGCCGATAGGTCTTCTTGTAAACATGGATAACATATACAGACAATACAATTTTGCTTTGAATAATTGTTTATACAAGTAAATATAAGTAGGAAGCCAGAGGACAATATTTAAAAATTCTTGAGACTAACGGATATTATGATAAATGTTTGTTGTTACTGAGGATATTTCAATACCTGTATGGGATGTTTGTTGTTGTTGTAATAGTCCTTGTCTCGATCGGTCCGTTCTGGTGACTGTGTGCACGGTTTGAAAGGCTTGATGAAATCGCATCTTTTTATGGAGATGTGGTTAGTCAAGTACGGAAGAACGCGTGTTCAATAGTTGCTAGGCGATTTGGTGCCGTTGAACGGGCTGGTTCAATTCCCATTAGTCTCAAGAATTTTTAAATATTGTCCTCTGGCTTCCTACTTATATTTACTTGTACTGCTATTACTATCATGTTTAAGTGGTCTTTAATGTCTTGCTTCCATCTTCTTGGTCTGCCTCTTGGTGAATAAGTCTCCTAGGCATCATCCCCTCCATTATGGTCTTCTCTAGGCGGTCATGGTGTTTGATATGGCCAAAATATTGTAGTTTTCTTAAAAGTACCATGCTGTTTTAGCCAGTTTTCTTTTACATTCATTTCTCTCAGGATGGCTACATGGTGATCTTTTTGGTCCATGATATTCTGAGAATTTTTCTGTAACATTTTGTTTCAAATGCTGCTATTTTATTTGTCACTTTGTTCAGGATTCACACCCATATATTGCCACTGGGAATATGCAAGCTAATTAAATGCATGTTAATTTTCACAACTTTCTCATGCCTCTTATATCAAACATACACAAACAAAAACTAACACAATAAATTCAGTATTAAATTCATTATTTACATGTACAAATATCATTTTAAAATCTCTAAGAACAAACAAATTATTGCATTTTCTAAACACCCACCAAAAATAATGCAAATTGTTGAAAAAGAATTCAGTGGCAGGGAAGAAATTGTGTAATTTTAATGCAGTGCTAAAGGTTAATGTCTCATGGTGATTTCAAACTACACTATCATATTGTGTTTCCTATCCTGTTTTTAATCCATAGATTCTTTTTCCTTGTTCTCCTGTCAGAGGACACTGATACTGATGTCTTTAAAACTGTACAGTGGTCACCCGTCCCCAGACAAGGCTGTAGAGCTTGTCCATCAGAGATATTTCAGATGGACATTGTTATCTTCTCGTCATGTGGTACAGTGAATAGTTCCATAAAATATGTTCTGTGTTTTATCCTTTGATTGATAAAGGCTTTTTGACTAAAATGTAGATTTAGTTTGCTGTTGTTTTTTTAAACTATCTTACAAGTTTTGATCTTTCACCCATGGCTCTTGATTAGGAAATTTGCATTCGAACACAAGCACCATTCCCATAAGTTATCTGCTCTCTGTTCCATCAGACACCCAAGAGTAATATAATAACATATGAAGTCACACCAAATAATGATTGCATGAGCTTCAGATCTTTCCTGACAGGACACACTTCTCCCCTGACCCCTTGTCCTTCCCATTTCTATTATTCTCTATACATATACAATATTACCTTTAGACTTCTGTAACTTATCTGGATACTTGATCAATAGTTTTACTGAAAGCGACACAATTTTGTACCAGTATTTCTTCCACAAAATTTAAGTACTTAAACAATTGCTCTGAAGGCCAAGTTCATGTCTAGAGGTCTTCATTTTCGCTTACAACATATAAAATAATAAAGAAATACAGAGGAAATTTGTTCAATAAATATAAACTAAAAATACATAAATGTTAACATCAGGTGTATACAGAAAATTATATTACATAGTGATATGTTTGATATTGTGGCGGATGATAAATCCTATATTATCCCTTTCTCACCTCAACTATACAAAATCTGCTCAATACATACTCTTTCATAAAAGATATTAATTAAAAACAAGTAAGGCACATGTATATAAATTATATAGTTACAGTAATAAATATTAGCTGCTTTAAAAGTCATACATAAGGAATGTCATATGGAATGATTGTTAACATATAGAACAAATAGGTACAGTTTAAACAAAGCACTGACATGGTATGATAGTTACATACATTCATCAGAAGGAATTTATTTTGTCGTCTTGGTTCCCGCTAAATATCCAAGTCTGTCACAAGCGCAGAGTTGAGGCAGCAGCTTCATAACTACCCTCAGTTCTTTAACACTTTTGACCAGATATGTCGTGTTATCTCAATGCCAGATAGACAGTCTTAAATGAAATGGTTAGGATTCGGAAGCCAGTTCCATGTGGGTATATAATTTGTGTATGACATCCTAAATAGTTTAGAAAAATCCCAGCAGTCAGCATTGGCCAGTTCTTATAATATTGAATATTATAATATTATATAGTGTTATTGAGCTTTTCAGCATTGATCTTTAAACTCTATTTCTCTGCCCATGTTGCTATGTTGTCTGCTGCCTTTTGTATTTTCTTGTTGGCAATCTTTAGATATTCTTCTACACACCACACCATACATACATACATATAACTATCTTGTGGCAGTTTGCATATTAGATAGTTTATGAACACAAGAAAAAGAGGAGAACAGCACTGAGCCTCTCCATGGAGAACATTTTTGCTGTCAAGATCTTTCATAGTGACTTTTGCTTTCTGAATGTGTAGGAAGGATCATATCAACTTACTCATGTTACTTCTAATTCCATTTCGTTGCAGCTTTACTATCAGTCCATCTTTCCAGACCACGTCAAAAGCTTTTTTGAAGATCTATTCATAGGGTGAAAACTTTCTTCTATTCTTGAAATGCATCTGCTATGATCTGGGACAAGAATGTTATTTGTCTTCTGTACACTCTCTACATTCAGCTTGTTCTGGCACCAATAGCTTCTCTGATTCTAGGTACCATTTCAGTCTTCTGTTGACCATCCTTTCCATTGTCTTGCAGGCACAACTAGTTAGGCTTATTGGTCTGTAGCTTTCAGGCTTCTGTTTGTCATTTCCTTTCTTTATGATAGAACACATGAGATTTCTCTCCACGATTGTGGTACGTTGCCTGTATCCCAACTGTAACTGTATATTGGCAGTAATTTATACATTGCTGCATGTCCCAGATTCTTAAGGATTTCATTGGTGATGCCATCCAGCCCTGGTATTTTCTATCCTTTAATTTCCTTATAGATAAATTTTAGTTCTGACGTGAATAGTTTAGGCATGACATCTGGACAGTTTGTGTGTTTCTTATCATTGTTTATTTCTTGACTAATATTTTGTTGTCTACATGCATTCTTCTTCTTCTTCTTCAGCGTTCGCTCTCATATAACCACAACGAATATATCGTGTGATTTCCGCCGGGGAGAGTGAAGTACGTTGTGCTGCAAGTTCCAAAGTAGAACTGTGATTATTTGCACCTCAGTTGGCCACTTGTGGTCAGGACGTTCGAGGTCCAGCACATCCGTTTTCGTCTTGCCTTTAATTCGGGTAGTCTTCCCTAGTCCATGACAACCTGTCTGTCATCGGGCACACTGGTGTGTAGTGCCTCTTCGCCAAGACGCTTGTCGAGCACGTCTATCCGGCACGAGGTGTTCCCCTGTCTATGAACTTGCCTCGTGTAATTGGACATATTGTGCCTGTGCCCATCGGGTACTGAACCATTTCTCATCCACGAGCCTGGTTCCACATTCTGGTACTCGCCAGAAGAGCTGGACCCTGGCTCGTTTGCCCTCCTAACCGAGGCGTCGTTTACAGACATCGTGAACCCCTCGCTCAAGTTTGAGTCTCACACCACGCGTTTGAGAGCAAGGCGTTCTCGAACTGAGCGACCTTGTACCAATAGCGCCTGAGCCCATCAGGTACTGAACCCTTTCTCTCTGCAAGTGTATTTCCAGTATAGGAAATCTTGACAGTAGAGTTGGGCCAGGACTGCCATCGTTGTCCCTTTCTTGCCTAAGCCCATCGGGTACGGAACCCTTTCTCTTCGCGAGCATATTTCCAGGTTTAGGAAGGCTCGACATTAGAGTTGGGTCAGGTCTTTTTGCTATTCCGAACGCCCATGATTGAGTTTGGGTCTATGTCTATAAGGAGCACAGGTAACTAGAAGCTCATCTCGAGCTAACAGAGCTTTTAGTTCCCCTTTCCTAGGAACTTTTCACTTTATATTTGCAGTTCGCGCTGCCCTCTGGCGCTGTTCTTCCCTTTCATTGTTTCATTGTACTCAGTATGAAATCTATTTGTCTCTCGCTATGCATCTACCTTTACGTGCATTTTACATTGGGCGCCCCTCCAATTTTCGGACTGGACTTACTAGCTTCACTGTATGTCAACAGTGTCGCTATATGTGGTGATGCTGGTGGTGTTGGAGATATTGTCTGTCTCTTATGCAGTCAAATCTCTTTCCATCTGCTGCCTCCACATTCTCGGACACAATCCCCAAATGATTTGGCCAGAACCAGCTCGAGCTGCTGTATTTCTGTTTCCAGGGTGCACCGCGAGGAGGTACATTTGGGATCATGGTTATCTGCTAACCCTGGGTCCACCGATAGCAATGCATTCCCTTTGCACCTCATCTACATGCATTGATGGTAATGATACTTTTTTCTGTTGGATTCTGCAAGCATGTCTGCTGCTTGTTTGCCAGTGTAAAGTTTACTTGAATCTTTCAGTGCAATTATTTGTCGTTGAGAGTTGCTATCATCATTTATTTGAGTCAATATTGAGAATGTATGAATTGGGAGTAAAGATAGGTGTGGCCCATTGAGAACACTTGACAAAGATTTTAAAAAGAGAAGTGAATCAACATAGAACCAGAACTATCAGCCATTATACCCTGTGAGATTTACTGAAGGGAGATCTATCTGAGCACCTATGAACATATCCGATGTGCGAAGAGAATAATCAACATATCTAATGCCTAATTTATTTGCTTGTTTAGTTTCCACAATTTTCTCACTTCCACATCAAAATTTAATTTTGTTTTTTTTCCCCTCCAGTTTCTATCTCTTTTTTAGAGAACTTTGCATTGGTCTTTTATAGTGCGATGTGGTTCTGTTCTGCATACACATAAGGATAACATATTGAATACAATGAAAGTGCAAAACAGTGCCAGAGGATAGTGCTATGTGCAACATAGGAGAAAACACTACATGGATATCAGAACTAGAGTACTGTTCAGCTCGAGAACAAGTTTCTAGTCCCCAATGCTCCTAAATATGTGTAGAGATTCAGACTTCGACAAGGGGTGCAAGATGTCAGTGAATGATACCTCGGCTAAGAGGGTGAATGAACCCAGGTCAAACCCTACTGCAAGCTTTTCCAATACCAGAATTATGCTCATGGGAGAGAAAAGGTTCAGCACCCAATAGCACAGGGACAATACGTCTAAATACATGAGAACAGGTTTACTGGCAGCAAAACACCCTACGCGAGGTAGACATCATCGATCCAAGCCTAAATCCCTGATTACCGCCTCCTAAGAGACTGCCACCCAGGGACATGTTTCAGCCTGTAACGTTCTAAAGCACAGTAAGTGATAAACCATCACGGCATAGAGTCAATATACATCCACTGCCTGGCAACGGATAGGAAGGAATACCACAGGCAAAGAAAGTCCACCCAAATTAAAGGCATGCTGAAATTGGATGTTGTGGGCGAGTAGTGAAAAATAATACAACTCTGAGGTGAAACTGGCAGCACAACATACTTCATGCTTCCCAGCAGAAAAAACACAAACTTTCATGTTAGTTATCAGAGAGAGAGCTCAGAATAAGAAGGTGTGTGTCAAGAGTTTCTGGGGCAATAGGAAAAGGAAGGTGATGTTTTTCAAATTGTTCTTTGTGACTAGTCCTAGACACATCATTATGATTTGGAAAAGAAACGCCAGTGTTCTTTTCAGTGACTAGTGTGTTACCAGAATAAATAATTATGGGAAAAAATAATAGTATCACTGTGTCCTGCCATACATGTCACAAGAGGTTACCAAGTAATTATACTAGAAAAACAAACAAGATAAAGACTATTAGTCAGGTTGCTATTTCTACAGTGAAGGATGACTGTAACATGCAGTCCTCAGCCATTCTGTTTCTTTCCACACTGGTTCATTTTAACAAACCTTTCTTAGTGCTTCCCACTTCTATCTTAGTTTTCAAAAATGTCACTTTCTATCCAAAACATATTTAGCTAGTTCTGATCTGTCTAATAATGTTCTTTTTCACATTTTTTAAAAGGTCTTAAATGGGACAGATGAGAATGTCAGAATATACCTCAATTTTTTGTTTATGGTAAAAAAAAACTCTGATATAACCAAATTAGTTGAAATAAGTTAAAAGAAGCACATGTACCATAAGTGGTACTTTTTATATGAACAGTAATAAAATAATGAGATGAGACTGTTATGTTTACAAAAACACCAAAGAAAATTTGGTCTATAAATTACACTACACAACAGAAAGTAATGAAAATATTGAACAAAATAGAAGAATAAAACTATGTGTCAAATGTGTTGAGCTGTTACATCCATCAGCATCTTCACAATAGCATGTCTCCATAAAAACACCAGTGTAGTCCCAGGACCAACGGCAACCCCATGCTACACCTTAGATACAAATAAACACATATGAGATATTAAAGAAAAGGGAACAACTTACTAGTTTTCAAATTTTATTTATTGACATTAATTTTCTTTTCTGTTTGTTTCTTGTTAGCTTCACATAAATGCTTTGTTCAATTATAATTTATTTATTTTTACTTCAAAAATTGGAATAAGTTACCATCTTCAAATGTCTCTGGTCCAAAGTATGTGATGCGGACAATTCAAGAAATGTAATCACAATGACAAGGTTGATTTGGAAAGATAGTACAAACAATATTACAGTGAAGACCAATCTATACAGATCACTAGTGCTAATTATTCTTTTGTTTTTGATGTGAGAGCTGGACTCTAAATGCAGACATGAAAAGACATTTTCAGACTTTTGAATATATGCTACAGATATCCATGAAAAAAATATGTTATATAGAACATAAGACAAATATATTCATTCAACAGCAAATAAACAAACTTGCAGATTATCAAGAACCACTTTTGATGGTGGTGAAACAGCATAGGCTTAAACATTTTTGTTCATTTGTACTCAAACTTCTGCAGATTAAGAGAATGTAGTCCGGAGAACAGAATGTGTTGTATCATGGTTAAGCTTTGCTGCCATATCTACGCCTTTCAGATTGACACATCCAACTTTGGCATGGCTTCTGGGTCACTTTAACCCTATAGGGGATGGGACAGTCTCCATAGTCACTTCTTATAACATGCATGGAAGTAAATAGTGTTGCCATTCTTTGCTCACCTTTTGGGCTGTGCAACACACTTGCAGTTTGAATATTTAATTAAACAAGACTCAAATTCTAAAACTATTTAAAACATGTTCAAAACATCATTTTTAAAGGAAGCATACAATTTGTATTTCTTAATTGCATCCTTTGAAAAAAAGCACCTTATATAAAGAATATATTTACCAAATGAAGTTCTTGATCCACATCGTCTTGTTGTCTTCTGCCATCCACCCCCTACAATCAGAGAAAAGAGGAAAAAATATTAATGATGGAGTAAATATAATCGCCAATATATTACAACAGCATCATACCAAAATAGAAAGGAAAATAGATAGGAAAGATAGAAGGGAAAAGATCAAGGGGAAGACCTAGAGAAAAGATATTGGACAGTTTGACTAAATGGCTTCAAATGACGACACCAACAGAGATGATGACATATATGGGAGATCGATGTACATGGAGAGATATTCGATGTAATGGCTAATGCTATTTGACATGGCACTTGATGATACCAAGCACTGTATAAAAGGTAACTGAAAATTGTGATATAAAAGTGGAAAATCTATTAGAATCAACATTTCTGTGCTCCTATAGATGCATAATCTCTTTGAGCATAATGAAAATGTTAGGACACTTACACAATAATTTCTGCAATAGTTTCTAGTTTTCTTTTCACAAGGCTTAATTAATCCACACACCTAATTTCAGCTGACCAGACTAAGAAATCAACTACATTAGACATTTAATACTGTACACAATTCAAGCAAATTGCCTGGTCGTTGAGTATTAGCTACCACAAGATCTCACTACAGATACTTGAGAAATGAAATGGTTAGGAATTCCTCAAGAAAATATTGTACGCCAGAAGAAATAAATCAATTATGCAAAAAAAACTGTGAAGTAATGATGGCAAGGAGTCAGACAAGGATGTATTCTTTCACCACATCTGATCAACATACATGCTGAAAGTATTATGCAAAATGTACGAGAAGATTCACACTGAACAATTTCAACCTCTTAATATCAGAGGCCATGAGATTCCATAAATTAGGTATGCAAGATGACACCACCCTTATACCATCATCCTTATACGTCCCACATGTTTAGAACACAGGATTATGTCAGTCGAAGATCATAATTGAGACACAAAATCTTTTCCTCAATGTAATTAAGACAGAAATAATGCATCTCACCAGAAATGAACTCACACCTACAATAGCCATTGATAAAGAACAGCTAGAAAAATGTCACAACTTTGAAAATCTTGGGCCCCCCATTAACATCACAAGAAGAACACATCAAAAGATTTCTTCTTCTGCGTTTGCTCTCATGTAACCACAATGAATATATTGTGTGATTTCCGCCGGGGAGCGTGAAGTACGTTGTGCTGCAAGTTCCACAGTAGAACTGTGTTATTTGCACCTCTGCCACTTATGGTCAGGATGTCCAGGGTCCAGCACATCCGTTTTCGTCATTCCTTTAATTCGGGTAGGCTTCCCTAGCCTGTGACAGCCTGTCTATCTGTCGCCGGGCACACGGGTGTGTAGTGACTCTTCGCCCAGACAATTGTCGTTCACGTCTATCTCACATGAGATGTTCCACCGTCTATGAACTCACCTCGTGCAATTGGACGTACTGTGCCTGTGCCCATCGGGTACTGAACCATTTCTCCTCCACGAGTGTGGTTCCATATGAGAAAGAACTCAGAAGAGTTGGACCCAGGCTCATTCACCCTCCTACCCGAGGCGTCATTCACTGACATCGTGAACCCCTCGCCCAAGTTAGAGTCTCACACCATGCGTTTGAGAGCAATGAGCTGAGTGACCTTGTTCCAATAGCGCTTGAGCCCATCAGGTACTGAACCCTTTCTCTCTGCAAGTGTATATCCGTTATAGGAAAGCTTGACAGTAGAGTTGGGTCAGGTCTTTTTGCTTTTCCGAACGCCCATGATTGGGTCTCTGCCTATAAGAAGCACAGGTAACTAGAAGCTCGTCACGAGCTAACAGAGCTTGTAGTTCCCCTTTCCTAGGAACTTTTCACTTTCTATTTGCAGTTCGCGCTGCCCTCTGTAGCTGTTCTGCCCTTTCATTGTATGATTGTACTCATTATGAAATCTATTTGTCTCTCGCCATGTATCTACCTTTACTTGCCTTTTACATTGGCAATGTTCTTTGAAAAAATTTAGCATTTTAATAATTGTGTTTTTCTGTTTGCCCCTCCATAGATTTCTGTGATATTTTTCGTAGGACCATTGCTAATCTCTTTCTGATATCTTCTGGGGTGCAAAGAGAACACAATGCTCTCAGCGGACCCAGGATTAGCAGATAACCAAGATCCCAAATGTACCTCCTCGCGGTGCACCCTGGTAACAGAAATACAGCGGCTCATGCTGATTCTGGATAATCATTTGGGGATCGTGTCCGAGAATGTGGAGGTAGCAGATGGAAAGAGATTTGACTGCATTAGAGACAGACAATATCTCAGACACCACCAGCATCACCACATACAGCGACACTGTCAACATACAGTGAAGCTAGTCAGTCCAGTCCGAACATTGGAGGATGTACATTGAGAACATTGGAGTAATTAAAATCAACTGATCATGTTACATATTTACCGTAAAAATATCATCTCATCGTTTTCATCTCTTTAAAATCATTTATTTTCTTCCTGCATGCACTGTTTAGGTATTCCTAAACCTTCAGGTATTTTTGTCTTAGGTTAATTAAAATATACCTTTACTGATATACCTTTCTCTCTTATCTTCAGCTAATGTCCATATCTGATATTGACCCAACATAGGCCTATACGCAATGTTGGCATGAAGATTAAATTTATGATTTGCCTTTTGGTTTCTATCGGGATAGGTAGGTATGTTTTTCAAAATTAGTATACGTTCATAATTTACATAGTTGGCTTTTTGAATTCTTGTCTCTCTCTGTCCATTCCTCCATCATTTGTAAAAATGCTCCCCAAGAAATTTAACCTTTACCACGCCATCTGCATGAAATGCTCTGATCTCTAAATGTTGCTTGAAAGCAGTGGTCAGGAAATTGCAACCATTGCTATGCACTCTTCTAACTAAAAGCAGTATTAGATTTAAGGTTATTCGTATAGAGAAAAGCGGAAACAAGGTTAGCAATAATCAAAATGCCTTAACCGTTGCCTGAAAAGTTGGCAATTCAGAGCAGTATTTTAAATTGTAGTCTTCAGTCATCTGTTCCAATCAGTTCAAATTTAGTTTAAATGGAAGCCGTTTCCAGAGAAATTCTAATGAATTTGATGATGGGAGTTATTCTTGGATGATTCTTGGGAGTTATGTTTGTTTTAACAGAAGATATTATGAACATGTTCATTTCGTTTTGAAATGACATCAGAAATAGAATAGGTTTAGGCATTTAGCAGCAGTATATTATGCATTGAATATAAGTTGTAGGACTATTAGACCTACACCTTGCTGATAACGTTAGTGAGGTTGACGTCTTTCATTTGTTTTCACAAATAATATTATGGAAACATTAGTTTAGTTATGAAACAACATCAGAAATATATGTCTAGGCATTTAGCAGCATTTTATCCTTGATTCAATATATTGGGCAAAAATAGGTGTCACTGGTTTTTGTTGTTTTACTTTGTTTCTGAATTTTTCATCTTCACCATTTTCTCATATATCACAAATACACCAATAAAACTTACATTATTACATTCAGTAATGATTACTTTATTTCAATTTTATTTTAAATTATACAAATAGCTTCAAAAACAAAAAAAGGTATTGTGTTTTCCAAACACACACCAAAAATAGCACAATTTGACAAAACAATAATTCGGCTGAAGGCTATTTTTATTTGAGTTGCTAAAGGTTAAATTCGGAAAGAAGAGTGGACTATCCAATAGACAGTGGTCATATTTTTAATGTAATCATGGAGTTGGACCACTTGGAAGATATGGGTTGTATTTCTTCTTCTGTATCTACTGCTAGAATGCAGGACTTTGATATTTCTGCCTGTTATGTGTATGTCGTTTGTATGAGTAAGTTTGCTCTTTGTTTATATATGTGCCAGTTTGCTTTCTTGTAGTTTCTTGTAGGTTGTTATCATCTTGTCAACATTCTATCTCTTCTCCCCTTCTGTCTACATTATTGTATCCCCACTCCATCGAGGCCAGCGCCAGCACTGTGTAGTGGTGATGGGGCTTAGTTCAGCCATCAGGGGCTGAAAACTAAGACTGGTCGGGCAGTCCCACTCGAGCAGGACCATAGTCCTGCCCAAGTAAGCAGAGTACTGAAGACGGTGGCAACCAGCCAAAAGGCGCACAGATAATCAGGATGCCACGTACAAAACACAATGGAAACATGTCTGCATCTATAAATAGTTATGGTGCCTGCCCTGTGGCGGACATTCAGGCAGGGACAGTGCCAGGTCCTATACCTCAAAAGGGCCCAAACTCAGTTACTGGAAGTCCTTTTCAATTGCCCCGAGGAGCCAGGAGGCAAGGGAATAGAGCTACTGGCCAAACACACCAATGACTAATAAAAATAATTCACTGGAATGCTGAGGGTGTCAATAGTAAAAGAGATGGATACAGCAAACAATTGGAACTTGAAAATATCTTAAGTGAAGAACAAGTTAGTATATGCTGTATCCAACCAGCGACATAGCCTTCAAAATCAGAGGCTACTGTTCTGACCGAAAGGACAGACGAAAGGGTGGAATTTTGACACTTGTTAAAAACAATATCAGTGCATGTCAGCTGGAATATATATGGAGTGGGCAGAATACCAGATGTTGCACCTAAAAACAGACAGTGCAGAATTCCATCTCCTGAAATACTACTACCCTGATAGACCACTGGCACTAGACACAATTCCAGAAAAAGAGAGACTTATGTATAGTGACTTCAACAGCCACTCTCAGAGCTGAGGCTACGATCACATCGACAAGAGAGGTGAGGAACTTGAGAGCTGGCAGGATGAAAATAATCTCATCCTTATTAACCAGCCAGAAGACTCACCAACCTTCTACTCGAGAGCATGGCACACCACCTCTACACCAGACATGGCATTCCACTCACCAGGCATGAAATGGAATCACATGTGTCATTGGAAAGCAGCTTGGGGGTAGTGACCACAGACCAGTATTTCTGGAAATCCACAATAAATTTACCAAGGACAGCAGCACACTCACTAGGTGGAACTATAAGAGGGCCGACTGGAAAATGTACCAGCATTAAATTTAACCAGTGTTCTAGCTAAGGACATGAACTTGAACACAGACATCAATAGAGCAGTGAGTGAATTTAATAGATGTATACTACATGCTGCTAGTAATACCATACCCAGGGGGGCATGCAAAAACTACAAACCCTACTGGAATGATGAACTCGAAAAGCTGCAAAATGAGATGGAAACATCTAGACAGCAGGCTGAGAACAGAACTAGGTAAGGGGTGCAAAGGGAACGCATTGCTCTAGGCAGACCCAGGGTTAGCAGATAACCAAGATCCCAAATGTACCTCCTCGTGGTGCACCCTGGTAACAGAAATACAGCGGCTCATGCTGATTCTGGCCAAATCATTTGGGGATCGTGTACGAGAATGTGGAGGTAGCAGATGGAAAGAGATTTGACTGCATTAGAGACAGACAATATCTGCGACACCATCAGCACCACCACATACAGCGACACTGTCGACATACAGTGACACTAGTCAGTCCAGTCCGAAAATTGGAGGAGCGACCAATGTATAAGGCACGTATAGGTAGATGCATGGTGAGAGACAAATAGTTTTTATACTGAGTGCAATGAAACAATGAAAGGGCAGAACAGCGCCAGAGGGCAGCGCGAACTGCAAATAGAAATGGAAAAGTTCCTAGGAAAGGGGAACTAAAGGCTCTGTTAGCTCGAGACAAGCTTCTAGTTACCTGTGCTCCTTATAGGCAGAGACCCAAACCCAATCATTGACGTTCGGAAAAGCAAGAAGACCTGACCCAACTCTAATGTCAAGCTTTACTAAATTGGAAATATGCTAGTGAAAAGAAATGGTTCCGTACCTGAGGACTCCGGCAAAAAAGGGACAATGATGGCAGTCCTGGCCCAACTCTACTGGCAAGCTTTCCTACACCGGAAATACACTTGTAGAGAGAAAGGGTTCAGTACCTGATGGGCTCAGGTACAAAAGGGACAACGATTTTAGCTCTGGCCCAACTCTACTGGCAAGCTTTCCTACACCGGAAATACACTTGTAGAGAGAAAGGGTTCAGTACCTGATGGGCTCAGGTACAAAAGGGACAACGATTTTAGCTCTGGCCCAACTCTACTGTCAAGCTTTCTTATACCAGAAATACATTTGAAGAGGGAAAGGGTTCAGTACCTGATGGGCTCAGGCACTATTGGGACAAAGTTGCTCAGCTCGAAAACGCCTTGTTCTCAAACGCGTGGTGTGAGACTCAAACTTGGGAGAGGGGTCCCACTCTCCTGGCAAATTCTTCCTCATATGGAACCAGGCTCGCAGATGAGAAACGGTTCAGTACCCGATGGGCACAGGTATGTCCAATTGCACGAGATGAGTTCATAGACGGTGGAACAAGATAGACGTGAACAACAATCGTCTAGGCGAAGAGTTACTACACCCGCGTGCCCGGCGACAGATATACAGGCTGTCACGGACTAGGGAAGCCTACCCGAATTAAAGGCATGACGAAAATGGATGTGCTGGACCTCGGACGTCCTGACCACAGGTGGCCAACTGAGGTGCAAATAACAGTTCTACTGTGGAATTTGCAGCACAATGTACTTCACGCTCCCTGGCGGAAATCACACGAAATATTCATTGTGGTTATATGAGAGCAAAAGCTGAAGAAGAAGACCTAGCCAAGAACATCACAACAAATATCAGCAAACAAAGGCTAAATTTCAAAGAGCCAAGTTAAAAGGCAGACGGAGCAGCTGGAAAGTAATAACAGAGTCGATGAA
The DNA here is from genome assembly GCA_034231615.1 of Meghimatium bilineatum. NCBI lineage: Eukaryota > Metazoa > Mollusca > Gastropoda > Stylommatophora > Philomycidae > Meghimatium > Meghimatium bilineatum. The sequence continues at coordinate 57,374,954 of CM067321.1, read as the reverse complement.
CCTAGAAAGAGATACTAGGAAATTATGGATACGTCTAAAACAACTAAATGAGGAAGGTACAGGGAGAAATACCAGAATCACACTTTATAAAGATAGAAACATTTTAACAGGTAAACATGTAGCTGATTACTTTGCAGATTCCTTTGCAGAAGACAATTACGTTAAAGTTAGCACAGACAAACTGTTGTTCGAGAGAACCAGCAAAACATTGGACAAGGCGATCCTATACCTGAATCATGGAGGCACCAATCTTGATTCTTGATTAGAAACTGGCTTCACTGCACGCGGCTCATTCCCATAAGTGCTCCGCCCTCCGCTCCAGCAGCCATCCCAGTGTATGTAGACTCATAGTTCCGGTCAGGTGTTGATTGTGTGATCTTCGGGACTTTCCAAAAAATTTACTTTTCCTCCCCTCACTTCTGAATACTCCCATTTCTAACATTCTCTGTATGTGTACGTTCTCAACCTCATTGACATCATCTGCATCTCGAAATGAATTTATTACTGCCTTTATTAAATCTGCTTTATCTCTTCTCAGCAATGTGCCGTCTATCGCCGCATTGCCTGCCAGTAAGTCGGCTCTCTCGTTTCCTCTGACCCCAGCATGACCAGGGCAGAATATCCATGTAATGCTTTGGACAACTGAGTTGTTCAATAAGTCCCACCATTCTTTTCTTAGCATGAACTTTTCTATCTTGCGCAACATGCTTTGAGAGTCTGTGAGTATTACTGCGTGTGTTGATGTATCAGTTATCAACCAATTAAGAGCTGCTGTAACTCCCTCTATCTTCATCCTCATGCTCGATGTGACAGTAGAATATACTGAAGATTTCTCAACTAACTTCACGCCATTTCTGTAGGCAACAAAACCCCAACCGCTTTTATTTGTGTTTCTGCTAACAGATCCATCTGTGTATATAATTATGTCTTGTGGTTTCGAGTGTAGTTATGCGAGTTCTTGCACTGTATCCTGAGCCCTGACTGCCGTCCATTTTCGACACGCTTTATCTAGTTGTATTGTTACTTTAGTCAGTGATTTCTTCTCAGTGTCTACCTCCACCCATTCACTGCCCTTTCCTATTTCTTCCAATTCACATACTATTCACAGTGTGTCTTCAGCCTCTGCCATCCATGATCTGCCACGCTTAATACGTTTTCCCTTTGACTCATCTAGACGATGGTGTAATGGGTGGTGGTTGTATTCTGTCACTTTAAGGTACGACTTAACTTGTGCTGCCTCATGTCGCACTCTAATGCTGGGGAGATCAAGCAGAAATCTCAAAGCAGAGATGGGTGTATCTCTAGTACACTCCAGTACTGCTCTCATTTCCTCATTTTGAACTTTTTCCAATCTATCGACTTGTGTCTGTGACAAAGTTAGTAGGCCGAGGCCATAATCTATTACAGATAGTACCACCACTTGCAGGAGCAGAAAAAGTACACATTGCTGCATGTCGAAGGTCGCCATAACCTTGATAACACTGATCCCTCTTCTAGCCTTCTGAATCATATTTGTGACGTGCTTGTTGAATGAGAGACTTTTATCAAAGATTATCCCAAGATATTTAAGGTCCTGTTCTCTTTCAATGAATGAGCCCATGCAACTAACAGCTGGCAGTGTGTCATTAACCAGATTATTATTTAAGGAGTACCAGACGATCTTTGCTTTCGAGGGATTGATCACAGCGTTGTATGTTCTGCACCATATCGACAATTGATCTAGTCCATTTTGTACACTGTCAGTGATATCTCTTCTGTTCCTGCACACGTTGTATAGTAGGATATCGTCAGCGTATGTTAGAACTCTACAATTGCTGGGAGTTTGCAATTGAGCAATTCTCAATGTATACACATTAAACAGTACTGGGGACAGAGGAGATCCTTGTGGCAGACCAGGTGCTATTGTTCTGATCTCAGATGTCCAGGATCCACACCTCAGAGCGACTTTTCTACAGATTAGCACATTTGCTATCCAGCATATGATCCGGGGTGGATATCTTGTTCCCTTAGCATGTCGATGAGATGGGTGTAGCTAACTCTATTGTATGCATCTTCCAGGTCTATCGCTGCAACTGCAGATTCTTCTTTGTTCTGAAAACCTTCATAAACTTAATATGCAAGAACTGCTGCAATTGTGACTATGTCTCGTCTAGGTCTGTATGCCCCTAGGTTATTTGGGAGAATGCCTTTTATATCTAGTTCCCTGGTTATGCGTCTAGCCACAATTCTTTCCAGAATCTTACAGTATACATTCTGCAGTGTGATGATGCGATAACCTTTTATGTCCGTAGAATCTTTGCCTGGTTTTGGCACGGGAATAAGATAGCTATGTAGCCACTCCTCTGGTACTACTCCTGTTTTCAGACTCGTATTATAATCGTCTGTTATTTTAGCTAGCATATTCTCCTCAATGTCCTTCAGTAAGCTGTACCTGATTCCATCCGGACCTGGAGTGCCATCGGATGCATTCTTAATAGCCAGTTGCACTTCTTTAACATCTGCAGGCTGGTCTTCTTTGGCCCTAAAATCCATGATGGATGTCAGGGTATGCAGCATTTCTTTGCGCTGATCTAAGTCACCCTGATTACTTTGTTGAAGAAATCTATCAAAGAAAGCTCTACCTTTCATATCATCTGATATCAATGTCTGCCCTGTGTTGTCCCTCACACTTGTACTGGGTTTCGATTCTGTTCTCTGCTTCATTGACCTATACATACATAGGAGGCGCCAATCACAATGAAAGAACTGGAGCATGCAATATCCAAATTGAAAATGAAAAAGTCCCCTTGGAGCTGATGGAGTGTCCAATTAAATTATTAAAAACCTGGGAACTGCAGCAAGAGCAAAGCTACTGCAGATCTTTAACACAAGCTGGTCCACAGATAATGTTCCCCAGGCATGGAGGGAAGGAATAATGATACCACTCCTCAAATCAGGAAAAGATGGCAACACAGTCTCCAATTACAGGACCATCAGCCTCACAAGCTGTCTATGGAAAACAATGGATCGCATTATCAATCTTAGGATGTAGTGGTACCTTGAAAGTAAAAACCTTCTGGTATCACAGCAAGCAGGCTTCAGTGCTACTCTACTGAAGATCAGGCAACCTACCTCTCCCAAGAGATTGAGGATGCCTTCCAAGATAAGAAACTGGTACTAGCAGCATGGATAGACCTCAGGAAAGCATTTGATAAGGTCTGGAAAGAAGGGCTCTTAAATAAATTGTGAAATTGCAGGGTTAGCTCAAGAATGTACAAATGGTAAAAGCATACCTGCATAATAGAAGAGCCAGGGTACAATTAGATGGTCGCAAGAGCAAGAAAGTTCTACTGCGTCATGGAGTCCCCCAGGGAGGAGTCCTGTCACCCACACTTTTCTTGGTTTACATCAATGACCTAGTTGCGAAACTACCACACGGAATCAAAGTGGCAATGTATGCTGACAACCTGGTGCACGGAAGAACATGCGACAGTGGCCACTAAACAAATACAAAGAGCTATCGATGCTCTTACCTTATGGGCTAATAGATGGTGCGTCAGCATTAACACAGATAAGTGCAGCACTACACTCTTTACCCTCTCACCAAAACAAAAAGCAGGTCATATCAAGATAGATGGAGAACTCTTGTAAGAAGACAAACAACCCACATACCTCGGAGTTACTTTTGATGATAAGCTGACATGAAAACAACACATAAACAAAGCAAAAACATAAGCCAGAAGGAAGTTAGCTATCCTGAGAAAACTAAGTGGAACCACATGGGGAGCCATTGGGAATATACTCCGTAAAGTTTACCAGCAAGGCATAAGACCACACCTGGAATATGGTTCAGCTGCGTGGTGTCCTGCATCAAATACCACATTACAAGATCTAGATAAAGTGCAAAATCATGCACTTAGGATAATGTTGGGTGCAATGAAATCATCACCCATAGTAGAGATGTAGAAAATGGGAAGAATGCAAACACTTGGCGAACGCAGAGACACAAAAGTACTACCGGTAATTCAAGCAGAAATGTTTCAGTATATACCAAGTCATCCAATGAAGGAAAAGATTCCAAAATCTAGTAATGGGGCGACTGAAAAGAAGCAGCTTTATCCACCAAGCTAAACAACTCCATAGACAACTTACAGATCTGCCTGAAGTTGACAGCCCCTTAAGGTCTGTACCAGAACCCTGTACCCTTGGAGTGAAAGGCATGGAATGCCAATATACATTCAGACCCATGTGAAAGGAATACTAAGCGAGGATGAACAGAACAGTGTGCAGCGAAGGACAGTCACCCTCAATTTCCTGCATGAGGAATATCCACAAGATATATGGGTCAGAGTACACACAGATGGGTCAGCACAGAATGTAGTGAGGAATGGAGGTGCAGGTGTATATATAGAATATCCACACAAGCCTAGAGTTACGATCAGAACACCAACAGGAAAATTCTGAAATAATTATGATGCAGAAATCCAGGCAATTAGTGTGGCAACTAAAAAACTGCTGAACTCTAACTCTGTCCTACAGCCTGTGGTATTCCTGACAGATGCAAGGTCAGTGCTTCAAGCTCTCCAGTCTAGAAAACTAACAGTCTTGCAAAAACTACTTAATGAATTGTCTTACCAGTATATGGTAACCATGCAGTGGATACCCTCTCACTGTGGAATACCAGGAAAGGAAAAAGCAGACCAACTGGTTAAGGAAGGTGCTGCCGAAGACCAACCAGATATACCTATCACCTACCATCAGAAAAAACAGATGATCAAGTCAATAAGAAAGCCACAAACACCAACACAAGATGACTATCACATTATAAACAGATCAGAACAAGTTATAATTCTACGCCTCAGAACATGAGACAACCGACTCTGTAGTCACATGTATATAAATTTCAAGATTGGCAACACGGCCATGTGGACATGCAGCACATAGTGCCAAACATATACTTCAAGAGTGTTCTGAGCATGAAACGCTTAGGCAGACATATTGGCCACAGGAAACAACACTGGAATCAAAGCTCTATGGGACACTTTATGAACTACAAAAGACAGTGAGTTTTGTTCATGAGACAGAATTACAGATATAGACATGTTTCAAGTGAACGAAAGAAGAAGAATTGTATCCCCAGCTTTGGGATTGACTGTTAAAGTCAGGAAGTGTTTGTTGAGGATGTTAATACTGGTCATGTTTAACCTTTAGCGTTATACGTGTACGGGTTCCTGTAGGTGTACGGGTTCCTTCTTCTTCTTCTTCTGCGTTCATTCTCAAACTCCTGCAGATTAGCAGGATGTAGTCCGGAGAACGGAATGCGTTGTGTCATGGTTTACAGCATTGCTGTAATATCTGCGCCTTTCGGCATGACACATCCGACTTCAGCATGGCTTTGGGTCACTGACCCTATATGGGATGGGACAGCCAACTCCATTCCATAACCTCCTTAGTCGCCTTTTACGACATGCGTGGAAGGTAAACAGTGTTGCTATTCTTTGCTCCCCTTTCGGGCCCCGGCAACACACAGGCAGTACGGGTTCCTATAGGTGTACGGGTTCACCAGCAGTACTAGCTTAATTTACGCTGTAAGTGTCAGGGCATTGACAAGGGTTGTTTATAAGACATGGCATAACCTGATTGGTTAGTGCACATAAACTGGGGCATGTACAGATGAAGCCTATTCATTTCCACGTCCGCCTTGTCTATTTCGCAAAGCTCTATAGTGGATAGTGGATGCTGATTCAGATGAGGAGGAAACTGTGCCAATCACAGAAGTAGATATCGCTCCATTAGATGATGTTGTGTTAGTGGTAATTCTAGTGACACTGATTCTGTCAGCAGCGTGGATGATGACATTTTGGAGGACGAAATTGTTGAAAATTCACATGTCCCTTCGGCATATAGCGAAGATTGGCGTAGCGACTTTGATGAAGTTGTTGGACTTATAGGCCTAGCTGATAACGTTAGTGAGTTAGATGTGTTTCGTCTGTTTATTGCAGATGATATTGTTAACATGTTGGTGACTCAAACTAATCTTTATGCTAAGTAGTTTAGTGAATCGAAGGGACAGGATGCCGGCAATGTATCTCATGTGAAGCTGTGGAAGGAAGTCACAGCTGATGAGATGAAAGCCTTTGTTGTTTTGGTGCTCTTGATGGGACTGACCAAACGTTCATCTTATGAATTGTATTGGTGTAGTGATGGTCTGCTTGAGATGCCTGGGTTTAGGAATGTCATGAGGAGGGATAGATTTTTATCTATTCTTTCATTCACCTTGTGAACAACTAAAGCTGTTCCACAAGGGCAAACTGCCCACAGCAAGGCATACAAGCGTTTGTTGACAAACTTCTTCCTCTGTTTCAACAATTTTATGGTCTCTCCAAAGAAATTAGTGTCGATGAAATCATGATTGCTTTCAAGGGTAGATCTAGTCTTATGTAGTACATGCCCAAGAAACCCTCCAAGTAGGATCTGAAGGCTTGGCGCTGGCTGACTCAAAGACTAATCTCTGGAACTGGAAGCTGTACCTTGGGAAGGAGGACATCTATGACCAAAAAAGGGGTTGGCTCACTGTGTTGTGAGTCATTTGTTATCCTCCATGCACGGTAAGGGCCATATTGTCTACATGGACAATTTATTTTCCTCTCCAGGCCTTTACAAGGAGCTTGCTGAGAACCAGATAGGCGCTTGCGGCACAATACAGTTGAAGTGCAAAGGGCTTCCCCTGTGCGCTGAAGGGTCTGAAGCTCAAGGCTGGTGACCCACTTCGCATTGCTATCGATGGCAACATTCTGTACATGGCATGGTATGACAAGAGGCAAGTAAATTTGTTGATATCTGTACACAATGCACAGGTCTTCAATAGGAAGTCCGTTCCAAACGTCATGGTGGTCATATGCAGGATGTGGTAAAATCATGCGCAATACAGGCTTATGCCCATCATAAGGGAGGTGTTGATTGTGTTGACAAGCAGCTAACATATTATTTGTTAGCCGACAGGACCTGCAAGTGGTGGAAGAAAATTTTCTTTTACATGTTGGAAGCTTGCTTTGTGAATTCAATTGTCCTGTGGCGAGCCAAATATCCTGGCCGAGTCAAGGCAGAAAAATTTCGCCTACAGATCATTCATGGGCTTCTTGAGGGTTCTCAATCTAAGGTCTTCTTCCAATATCAGAAAAACCAGCAGTCCACCTGATAGGATGATAGGAGTAACACATGTAATTGCTCTCAATCCCGAACGGTTGGCCCATGGAAAGTCTTCAACTCCTGACCGTGTGGTCTGTTCAGATCGGTCAAAGAAGCGCCACCAGATTAAGCATGTGTGCTCAGTATGTAAAGTCGCTATGTGTCCATATCCCTGCTTCAGTAGATACCACACGATGGTAAATTTTAAAACAGATTGTACGTCTGAGCTGCACAGCAAGTAGGAGAACTGCATTTCCAGCAGTCATTTATGTTTCGTTGTTTTTACGAGATTTTTTTTAGAAAAAATGTCTTCACCTCTTCATAACATTATCCATAGGACACATAAAAAAAACCAAATTTGCAGTATTCACTTCTGCTTTTATATGTGCTTTTACAAATTATTTTAAATGCCCAAATAACAAAAAAGTTATTGTGTTTTCCAAACACCCATTTCATGTTGTTTTTGTTGCTTTTTTGGCGGAAAAAGGTCTTCACCGCTTCCTCACACCTTGAGTAGGACTAGTAAAAGAAAATTTACAGACATATTTGTGGTATTTAATTCTGCTTTTACATGCAAAAAAATTATTTTAAAATCTCTAATAAGAAAAAATGCATGCCGTTTCCTTCAACATCAACTAAAACATACAAAAAAGAATTCAGTGGCAGGGGAACATTGGTGATTTATAAACACAGCTTGCTAAAGGTTAATGGGATGTTATTTGGGCAGAAGTTTAGTTAGTGGAGGTTAAAGATGCTGTTTTTTATGTGAATCATCTGGTATTCAGCACTTTCCTTGTGTGTTTTGGTTTCTGCGGCATTGATGTTATTCTTGACCAGTGTCAGTATGTCACCTTTCCTCTGATCTTTTAGGCCATTGCAAATCTCTGCTGAGCAATCTCCTGTGGTGTTGATGACTGATGGAGATACTCAAAGTTGTAACCTTTTCTAATTGCTCTTGTCAATGACTATTGTAGGTGTGAGTTCATTTCTGTTGATATGAATTATTTTTGTCTTTTTTGCATTGAGAAAAAGATTTTGTGCTATACTATGATGTTAGCTAACTGACATAATAATGTGTTTTAAACTTGTGGAGCTTTCGTGATAGTAGAGTGGTGTCATCTGCATTTCCAATTTCTGGAATCTCATATCCCCCAATATTAAAAGGTCGAAAATTTTCCTAATGTGGGTCTTCTTGTAGATTTTGCATGATGTTTGATGGATATATGTTTAACAGATGTGATGGGAGTATGCATTCCTGTCTGAAATATTTTGATACAAGTTTATTTTAAAAACACAATGTACTTACATCCTGGACTTTCTTGGTAAATTTTCACGCAAAACTGACCAGGAACATCAGCTTCAAAACCATTACAATCCAACATTGCATTAACAGTCCTGTCAAAACCATAACCAGAAGGGCAGGTTTGATCCTCATTGCTGTCACATTGATAACACTGAATAGCCAGGTCTGAAAACAAGCAGAAATAACAACTGAAACCATTTTTAGCAGCACACAATGAATATTGTTCTTGAATTATGGCTGCTGGTTATCATCAGTGCACACCTGACAAGTCCAGTTAACTATATCAGATTGATCCATTGCTGTATTTATTGACACTGTGGCTGTGCTCACCAGCATTGATATGTGCTCTCTCATTGTTCTCAACACCCGCATGCCTTGGCATTATATGGTTCTTTTTCAGTATTCTTCAATCCAGTATCAGGTCATAGAATCAATAAATTTAATAAGCATACCAAGCCCTAGGGCAAATGACACTAATCTTCACAAACAAAATTTAGATTGAAACACCAAAATAACACTTCAAAATGATTATTATGCCATTGCTGTGCTTCCATGCCAAACAATGAACAACGACAGCACAAATGAACACAAACAGAAACTTGTGACAGCTGAAATGGCATGCTTAAGCAGAATCCTAGGAATATCACTAAGAGACTGAGTGAGGAATGAGGACATTAGACAAAAAAACCAACACAAACCAATCTTGGAATATATTAAGAGACAATAGATCAAGTGGTTTGCACACATCAGCAGACTACCAATAGACAGCATACCACAGCAAGTTATGCTACACAGATACAGTGAAGGCAAACCTAAAGGCTGACCACGAAAACTATGACCACCGAAATAAAAGAGGTGACAAATTCCACAATATACTCAGCACACACGAGGGCCATCTCTAGAAAACTCTTCTACCACTGACACTGAAAAACAACAATGGGTTTAGCGAATAGATAGATAGATAGGTTTGAAGCCATCAGCTTAGCAGAAAAGCAAATAGATATAATGAACGGTAGCTAATTCCGGACATATCCTTTAAAACAAGATTAAAATACTACTCAGGCCAATTTAAGACATCTTAAAATATACCTCATAAAATGGTTAACTGTATCCAAAAGCAAACAATGCTGTGTGGCTTAGTAGTTAAGCCCTTTTCACTGTTTATACAAGGGAGTAGTATACAAACTATGTTCCAATACCGGACAGTGGCAACTTCTTAGACTAGTACATTTTAACAGAATATATTCTGAAATAAAAAATTCAGCCTCTTTTGGTTTATTTTAGTTTATCAGGATGAATGACTATCAAAGTAATGGAGTTGGAAGTTGACAGAAGAGTATTATTTTAGCCCCATGCCTTTTATTGGAAATAATCTAGTCCTTGAAAAAATGCTCAGCAAGACACATTATCTGCCAATGACCTGACTGACAGTGGATTTTGGTTCAGGGCCCTATGAGCTACAAAAATAAAAGATAAATAGGTAGACATAAATGATGTTTTCATAAGTTTATTCAAGAGTTAATTATTTAGCAATGAATGTATACACTTGCCAGGTCTGTTGCATTAGAGATGCTCAATGACTGAATGTCATAATATATCTTCTCATTATTGAAAACTAATTAGGCATACAAATATCACATCCACATAGAATCCACACAAACATAATTAATCTGGTCCAATTGGAAACTCAAACACTCTTTGAAAATACAATGAAGATGAATCAATGAAAATCAGCAAGTCATCAAATCCAGTGAATATAACAATAAGCAGAACTAAAGTGAAACAAACTTCTGAATTTAAATACCTGGGAAGTATACTCATGGGCAACAGAAAATTATACAGAGAGATTGAGACAAAATACCCAAAAGCAAACTAGTGACATACCAGCTATCACCATTTACTGCTGAACCCAAAGATGTTCGTCCATCACAAGTGATGATGACCATTTGTTACATCCACTTTTGAAAATTCAATTTTAGTTATGTCCTTGATTATGAGTTCGTAGATGGCTAATAAGCCCTATTCGAGCTGTAAATGTCCTTGGACAGTTCGGACATGGAATGACGACTGTAGACGGATCGTGGTCTATCCGTGACTTTCTAGCTGCTCTCCACTGTTGAGCTGCTGCATTTCTCTTCTTTTCACATGATGCTCTCTTTTTTATTTTAGAATGCCATGTAGATCTATTTTGTGCAAGTTCTTCCCATGTATCGTGGTCTATTTCAAAGGCTTTCAGTTGAGTTCTTTAACGAGTCCTTGTAGCGCTTCCTTTGGCCACCTTGAGATCGTATACCCTTCTCTAGCTCACCATAGATAAGTATCTTTGGCATACAATGGTCTGGCGTACGCACCAAATGACCTGCCCAACAAATCTGTGTCTGCATCAGGATCGTGTCAATGCTTGGGATACCAGCTCTATCAAGGACAATGGTATCTGGAATCTTGTCTTGCCATCTGATGTTCATAACTTTTCTGAGACAATTTGTATGAAAATGATTGAGTTTTTTTACATGATGTCTATACACAGTCCATGTTTCACTTGCGTATAACAGCACTGGAAGTACCACTGCTCTGTAAACTTTCAGCTTAGTCTATAGGTTAATGCCATTTCTACACCAAACATTTGCGTACAATCTGCCAAAGTACTGCTTGCTTTGGCGATCCTTGTATACACTTCATCATCAACGTTGGCATTTTGTGATAACATACTGCCTAGATATGTGAATCTATTCACAACTTTCAGTGCTACACCATTTACCTTTATGCAGGGCTCGAGATAGCTTTTGCCAAGTGCTGGTTGTAACATGACTTCTGTTTTCTCTGTGTTAATGGTAAGCCCAAAGTTGGTGCAGGCTTTGGAGGATCTGTCTATAATACATTGTAGATCAGCCTCAGAGTTGGCATTTAGGGCACAGTCATCAGCAAATAGAAGATCCCTGATTGTGTGTGATTTAACTTTGGTTTTTGCTCAAAGCCGCCAAAGGTTGAACAATTTTCCGTCTATGCGATAGGTGATGTTTACTCCCAGGTCTAGATCTCTGAATGCATCATCCAACATAGCAGAGAACATGATGTTAATAGGGTAGGTGCTAGTACACATCCTTGTTTTACTCCATTTGAGACAGGAAACGTTTCAGATAACTCTCCATCATCTTGAATTCTAGCTTGCATTCCATCATGCAATTGCTGCACCATTGAGATAAATTTCTGTGGGCATCCATACTTTGCCAGAATCTTCCACAGACCCTCTCTACTTACTGTGTCAAATGCTTTTGTCAAGTCTATGAATACTGTGTACAGGTCACAGTGTTGTTCTTGACATTTTTCTTGAAGCTGTCTTTCAGCAAAGATCATATCAGTTGTTCCACTTTCTTTTCTGAAACCACAATGGCTTTCAGGTAGTAGTCCTTCATTTAGATGAGATGTAAGATGGTTCAAAAGGATTCTGGCAAATATCTTTCCAGCAATGGACAGTAGAGAGATACAACGATGGTTGTTACAGGACTGGCGGTTCCCATTACGTTTATACAGGTGTATAATTGTAGCATCCTTAAAATTTTGTGGAATTTTGTTGCTTTTCCATGATTGTTGGAAAATTATGTGAAGTTTCTCAATAAGATTTTTACCACCATATTTGTATATTTCGATTGGTATTGAGTCGCAGCCAGGATCTTTTCCACTAGAAAGCTGATGAACTGCTTTACGAGTTTCCTCCAAAGTAGGGATGTCACCTAGCATTTCATTGAGAGGAACCTGCTGTAGTTGGTTGATAGCATCTTCATTTATTGATGATGGGTTATTCAAAATGTGCTCAAAGTGTTCTACCCAGCGCTGCAGGATTTTATATTTTTCTACGATTAGTTGTGTTTCATTTGCATTGAGAAGTGGAAAACATCCTGATGAGGTTGGACCATATAACATTTTAAGTGCATCATAGAAGTTTCTCAAATCATGTGTGTCTGCAAATCTTTGTATCTCATCTGCTTTCTTATTCAGCCATAAGTCCCTCATATGGCGTAGTTTATTTTGAATTATTTTCCGTTTGCAATTGAGTGCTTCTTTTTTAGACATTGATTTTGGATCATTTAAGTATGCTTTGAAAAGGCGGTGTTTTTCGTCCAACATTTGATTTTATTATCATTCTCATCAAACCAGTCATGTTGGTTTTTTTGATAGAATGACCTACCGGTAGTTCCTCAGTAACAGTGTCGTAAATTTGCTTTCTCAGATATGTCCAGTTCGTATCTACATCTTGCTCTAGTTGTGGAGATTTCAGACATTCATCCAGAGTAGAGGCTAGGGACTGTTGTGTGTTTACATTTGATAGCTTTCTGATGTATATACGTTTCTTTGCTTTGCTTCCCTGTGGGCATCTGGCAGGCTGTATGTGAATTCTTAGTTTTGACACAATAAGATGATGGTCAGTCCAGCAGTCTGCACCGCACATGGATTTTGTCACTCAAACATCTTGGCGATCCTTTCTTCTTACAATTATATAATCTATAAGATGCCAGTGTTTTGATCAAGGGTGCATCCAGGAGGTCCGGTTTCGGATTGGGAGTTGAAATATGGTGTTGGTAATGAGGAGGTCATGTTCGCCACTAGTTTGTAACAGACAAAAGTCCATTGTTGTTGCACTGACCCACTCCATATTTCCCTATTACACCATTCCAGGAGATATTGTCTTTACCCACCCTTGCATTGAAGTCTCCAAGTAATATGAGCTTATCAGTTTTTGGAACTGCGCTGATAGCTGCATGAAGTTCATCATAGAACTTATCTTTAATTTCTGGATTTGTCAGCGTTGGTGCATACGCACTGATGATTGTTGCATATTTTTTACCGGAGAGCAGGGGGATTTTTACTGTCATTTATTGCCTTTGGTGGGCCTGCTAGTTTGCCAACGAGTGTTGTTTTAATGGCGAAGCCTACTCCTGCTTCACGTCTTTCCTTAATATCTCTTCCGCTCCAAAAGAATGTATAGCCTGCAACTCTTTCACAGAGCTGACAGACTCCAGCAAGTCATGTTTCACTCAGAGCTGCTATGTCAATATGGTACCTTGCTAACTCTCTCCCAATCAGGGCTGTTCTTTGAATCGATCTATTTGTGTTAGAATCATTGTCGAGGAGTGTGCGTACATTTCATGCTCCTAGAGTCAGTGGGAAAACTTTTCCCTTCGGGTGAATTTTCGTGGATGTGAAAATGACTTGCACTGGGGATTTTGATTAAAGTGAGGAAGAGTTGTGCAAAGCGTCGCCCTCACTCTCTTGTCGGACCTCATTTGAAACCAGTGGCAAGATGAATCAAGATGACTGGAAGTGAAGTACGATGCAGTGGATGACCATGGTTTTCTACGTGTCTCACCATGCCCGATGCGGTCCACACCGCATTGCTGGCATTCGCCTACATTACCCGGTGGGCAGATAAACCATCATACCTCGTACGCATAAATTCGACGAATATCAGACTTTACGTGTTTAGGTTGACAAAACCGTTATGCTTTTTGAGATAGTCTCAGCACAATATCACCTACTTTACGACTGCCTAACAGGCTGTCAGTCAAGTGTGGAGCCAGAGCACGCCTCATGCAGTCCACTGGTGCTGTGTTTACACGACACGTCAAGCCTGTTATTGTAGCTACATAGTGAATAGTGAGAGATTTCAATGTGTTATTGATACAGAAGTAAATTTGTTCATCACATAAACTTCAACATTATTCTATATAATCACTCTTTTCACATCACGCAGATATATCCATTTGATAGCCTCAACTAGACTGTCTTAAAAAACACTATTTGATGTTATACACTGGCTATGATGTTAACACAACTTTCAAAACATTAGCACAACATGAACCCAAAGATAACCCAATATAAACAGCATTTTTATGCCAAATCTTTTCTATTAATCCCCAGATATGGGAGCTGACAGAAGCCCAGCAGAGAAAACTTACAACATGGGAGATGAAATGATTGGGAAAAGCCGCAAGAGTGACTAAAGTCGATAAAATAAGAAATGGCAAAATCAGGAGAAGAATCAGTATAAGACCATGCACAGAATACATCAAGAAACAACAAATTTAAAAAATAAAAAAACACCTTATGAGAATGAACCATAACCAACTACTGACATACACATCTAATATGAGAAGATCCGGATACAAGGCCAAAGGAATGCCCAGAAAAAATGGAGAGGCCTAGATAATAACAAGACAACCCTAATCAAATATGGATTCAACACCGCCAAGGCAAAAAATCTGGCCTTAGATAGACAACACAATCCACCAAGTCTCCTTTTAAGGAATTTAAGCTTAACACACACTGCAATTATGGGATATTTATTATGACCATCATCAACCTGGGGTAGACAACACTCAAACATTAGACAATTCTTTTGACACATAAAAATGCTATATAGGCCTATACTATACAGTACACTAATACACTATACAGTATAATATAGTATATGACAGTATAGTAAATAGTTAATAGTATAAAATATACAAGTATTACACGTATACATAATACTTACTAGTAAGTTAATAACTATCTACACTTACACTACACTATTTTATTTAAATTTAAACGTATAATAGTTACGCTATAGACCTACACAGTATAGACCTCGTTCACAGTTTAACAAGTCTACACAGTAACACAGCAAGTGATGCAGACACATTTCAAGCGACCGAAAGAAAATTAAGAAGTGTCCAAATTTGGCCCTCTGCTACCTAGGGCCAATAGGTTGTTTTTTTTATACCTCTTCTTCTTCTGCGTTCAGCAACTGTGGTCATGCTATATTGTCAGGCCCATCGTCAAGACAAAGTCCACTCTCTTCTCCAGGTCAGAGCGGCTGCCCCATAGCTTTTGCCTCAAGCCTTATCCTCTGGCCAGGTCTACTGTCTCTGCTCTTTGTATGTTGAGCAGTCCTGAAGTATGTGTTCCGGAGTCTGGGTTCTGGATCCACATGGACATTCATCTGTGTATGAGATCCTCAATCGGTAACAGTGGCCCAACAGTCTGCAGTGGTCTGTTCTAAGGTGAAATATTGTGGTCTGTTGATATCTTTGGAGGAGATCTATTGCATCATGTTTGTATTCCACTTCCGTTTATTTCTTCCACTTTGTTCTGTATGTGTTGTGGATTATTGTTTTTGCCTCTCCATAAGACAGTGGGTGTCTCTGTTGCTTCATTTCGCTTCCTGCTTTTAACAGAGCATCTGCATTCTCATTTCCCATGATTCCACAGTGTGATGGTATCTATTGAAGGGCAATAGCTGATGATTTTTGGATCTGTCTTAGCTCATGTCTGATGTTGTGCAGAAGGCTTTCGTTTCTGTTGCTCTGGATTGATTCCAATAAGGATCTGCAATCTGTGAATATGGCTATCTTCTTTGGTCTTGGCAGTTCTGATTCGGTGAAGGCTTTCATTGTTTGATGGAGTGCAACTGCTTCTGCTCTAAAGTTAGAGGAGTATTCCCTGGTTGGAAAAGCTTTTGATATTGTTTTCCCATCTTTGAGTCTTATAAAAATTCACCTCCTCCATTCCTTACTGCTCCTTCTGTCAATCCATCTGTGTATACATGTGTCCAATCCTTGGGATTGTATTTTATTTCTATCATCTCCAGTTTCAATGCTTTTACTTTTAGTTGAGGTGGAGTTTGGTATTCCTTATTAATTATTCCAGGAACCTGTGTTATTATGGAGACACTTTGGAGACTATTGTCTGGCTCTTCAAAGTCTGTTAGTGTTTCAATTTCATTTGGGAGGTTTGTGAGGATATCTTTATGTTGCTGATGGAGATCATTGGAGACGTGACAAGAGAAGCTGTTTCTCTTCAACCTGCTTGTGGTTGATCTAGAAATTTGCGCATGCATTGGATGGTTTGGGCGCATGAGCTTGGCTTAATTTGTTCCCTTTGAACAAGCACTCTTTCTTCTCTTCTGCCATCAAGTGGGAGGATGTTTACATGTTTTTCCATTGCATGGATTGGGTGGTTTTCAGCCCTCTTGAGATAAGTCGAAGTTTTATGCCTCTAACTTAAAAATAACAATCTCAACCCGGAAATGACATTTTCAGTCACTCACATTGCTGCTTTTATTACATGTGAATGCATAAATAATAATTTTCTCTGTTCATCTAAATTGTTATATGTATCTCTATGTTGACAAAAATAAACATAGATGGGCCTACACAGAACAAGATCGTTACGATTAGTACCTCCTGAGATACAGAACAGCACAAATATTAAGTAACATCCAGTGGTGGACGCCATGATAATGGCAAAGCTGCCTCTATGTATAACTACGTAAACCTTGACTGATAATGGTGTTCCTGTTATACAGTTACAGGTGTAAATTGTTTACCTGTATGACCTGTTTTGTTCAGGACAGAGAAATATAGAAAAGAATATTCTGAATATCAACGGTCGGTTGTATATGCTAGCTAATTATACAATTTATACTTTTTGTATGTACAATAATATATTTTGTATGTAACTTTAAAGTATTTAGTTTCGAATCTATGTAACTATACCGGAAATCACACCTGTGTTAAGAAAGGAAACGTTGCATCTTTGTATAATATGAAAATAGTAATGGAACTACAATTCGCCATCTCACTACAAAGGCCTAAATAATAAAACCACTTAATCTAAATTAAACCTCATTGACATCATCTGCATCTTGAAATGAATTTATTACTGCCTTTATTAAATCGTCTTTATCTCTTCTCAGCAATGTGCCGTCTATTGCCGCATTGCCTGCCAGTAAGTCGGCTCTCTCGTTTCCTATGACCAGGGCAGTATATCCATGTAATGCTCTGGACAACTGAGTTGTTCATTAAGTCCCACCATTCTCTTCAACGGCTTGTTGTACGGAAAGATTATAACGTCTTTGTTAGAAAGAAGGTCTCTAAGAAATATGCGCTGGTGTGATATTTCCAACCACAAGCGCTATACACAGAGGCGACTTCAAACCAAGAGTAGTATCGCCAGTGACATACCAGATATTGGCAGGAATAAAAACAAGTACTGGTCTTGCAAGCCGATTCTGATCAATTTTGTCTCTGCCCTGTCCTTGATGACCAGTTTTAGAATATCCGAGCTCACGAACGAAAAATCAGTCCCAACATCAAGTAACGCCTCTAGACATAAAATACCGCTAGCAAAACACATATCACCACTCGGGCTATTGCTGTTAAATCTTTATTAATACTACTCTCCGCATTAACATCTGCAACCTACTTTACTAGAATTTCTATGGCTTCTGGCATGTTGATGTTTTTGGTGGATGGTTGTTTCCTGATCCAGCGGTCCATTGGCTCATGCCCTTTGACCCACTGCCATTGTGTGATATATGCATGTGTTTGTGAGCTGTTGTTTTGTTCCATATAATGTGTTCCATTTATCTGGCACTGGAGGGAGAAGATGCATTTTAATGATGTCAGCACTGAGCATTCAAAAAGGTGGTGGTCAATAGTTTCATAGGGAGGAGTACACAGCCGGCACTCTGGAGTGTGTTGTGGTTGTATTCTGTTCAGGTGATTGTTAAGCATTGTTGGCGGTCATTATGGTGATATTCCTTGGTTAGTCTGATAGTTCATATCACCACATATAATATCAGGCCTACTTTTTGAAGTGGAGATGGGACATAATCCAGCCAACAGAGGCTGGAAACTAAGATCCGTCAGGCCAACCTATAATATCGACCAGGAACATAGTCCTACCCAAGCAATCACAGATGCTGGTCAGAGATACAATGCCGAGAGGATACCAGTCAGAGATACCAGCAACCATGGTATCATGCAACCCGCCTAGTGGACATTTCAGCATGACAATATTTTAATAAATCGCCATGGTACTCGCCCTGTGAAAAACCCCAGACAGGAGTATTATCGGTTCTTAACCTCGACAGAATACGCCCCCAGCTACTGGAGGCCCCTCAAGTCTAAATTTTGGAGCCAGGAGGCAGAAGAGGAAAGCGATTGGCCAACCAGACAGGACAACAACTCCTCTAAACATCATTAACTGAAATTCAGAGCAAGATAATAAGAGAAAAACAAAACTAGAAAACATACTAAAAGGCGAAAAGGAAATCATGCACAGATGGCAAGAATATACTCGTATGTTAGAACTGCACGAAGATAACAGAAATGAAATCTTAAATTGAACTATCTTAAAAATAAACTTAAATTCTAACACTGAAGGTCCAAGTATATTAAAAGCAGAAGTAGAGGAAGCTATACAACATCTAAAAAACAACAAATCATCTGGTCCGTACAAGATTACAAAAGAAAAATTAGAAGCCCTGTGAGATTATGGCATTGCAATTATCACCAAAATGTTAAATGACATCTACAATAGTGATAGTCCGTCAGATTTGCTACAATCAATTTTCATAGCCCTACCAAAGAAATCTGGTGCAGTAGATTGCGAAGACCACAGAACAATCAGTCTTATGAGTCAGATGACCAAGATTCTACTGCGCATAATAATGAGGCGTATAAAAAGAAAAAGAAAACCAGAGATAGCAGATGAACAATGCGGTTTCGTAGAAGGAAAAGGCACAAGAAACGCCCTATAGGCCTATATAGTAAGAACATTAATGGAGAGGATCATAGAAGTACAACAAGACCTTTATATGTGCTTCATAGATTACAGCCAAGCATTTGACAAGGTGAAGCATTCAGAGATGATAAAACTGCTAGAAAATCTTAATATTGATGGGAAAGATCTAAGAATAATAAGAAATATGTATTGGAAACAAACGTCTGCGATGAGAGTTAACAATACTATGTATTTATAGGTAGATTTCAAAAGATAGAAATGGGTGTCAGGCAAGGTTGTGTAATGTCAGCGGAATTTTTTCCACTGTATACAGAATACATTGTGCGAAATATAGAAAATATGCTAGGAACAAAAGTGGGATGATTCAATTTAAATAACTTGAGATATAATGTTGACACAGTAGGGGGACTACTGATCGCAGGAAGCGAACAGGAGCTACAAGCTCTATTAGATAAAGTAGTGAAAGAAAGTGAAAACAAAGGCCTCAGTTTAAACAAGAAGAAAACAGAGATAATGGTTGTCTCGAAGAGACCAAGATGCAACATAATAATTAATGACACAAAATTAGCACAAGTTGAAAAAGTGAAATATCTTGGCACCCTGTTAACATCTGAAGGTAGATGCTCAAGTGAGATAAAGAGCCGAACAGCACAGGCCAAATCAGCATTCCAAAAAATGAGAACCATTTTGTGCAACGGAAGAATATCAATCTTCTTCTTTCTGTCCTCATGTACCTTTCGGTGTTGAGGGGAGAGTGAGTGTACGGTCTTTTGCTCTTCTGTTTGCCTCCTCTGCTGTTATATTTCCGAGTGTCTCTAATACACTATCTATCCACCTTTTACGAGGGCGTCCAATAGGTCTCCTGTTTTCGTATCGTTTGTTAAGTGTTTTTTGGATAATACTTTGCTCTTTCTGTCTGGTTATGTGGCAGTACCATTTAACGTGTTGTTTCTGTATGTATTCTATTGTTGGCTTGATCCCTAATTGTTTCCTTAGTGCTTCATTCCTGATTTTGTCTCTCAAGCTAACTCCAATCATACGTCTCACACATTTCATTTCGGTGGTGTTAATCATATGTATTGTTCTAGAATCTAATGTCCAAGTTTGACACTGATAACACAATGTTGGTAAGAAAATGGTGTTGAAAAGCGCTTTCTTTGTTTCTAGTGTAATATCTTTGTTTCTTAGTAAAGGTGTTAATTGACCAATGATCTGACAGGCCTTATTACATCTTGCGTTTATTTTTGCTTCTTGTTTGTTGTCATATCTCAATGTGCTGCCCAGATATTGAAGAATATCAATACAGACCCGAATTCAAGTTCTGAGATGTTACATCGAACCAATTCTTCTTCTTCTTCTGCGTTCGTTATCAAACTCCTGCAGATTAGCAGGATGTAGTCCGGAGAACGGAATGCGTTGTGTCATGGTTTACAGCATTGCTGTGATATCTGCACCTTTCTGCCTGACACATCCGACTTGAGCATGGCTTTGGGTCACTGACCTTATATGGGATGGGACAGCCAACTCCATCCCATAACCTCCTTTGTCGCCTTTTACGACATGCGTGGAAGGTAAACAGTGTTGCTATACTTTGCTTCCCTATGGATGTGAAGCTTGGACTGTTAACAAATAAATTCAAAGCGAATTAAAGGCTACCGAAATGTGGTTTCTGAGAAGAATGATGAAAAAACGATGGACAGCCAAGAAAACGAATGCAGAGGTTCTCATTGATGCTGGCGTAAAAAGATTAATCATATCAAACATTAGGTTTCTAGGGCATGTGCTGAGAAGAACACAGCTTGAACCACTGGAAAGATGAAGGGGAGAAGAGATAGGGGACGACAAAGAAAAAAGTTACTAGATGGACTTGTATTGTGGTACAGTAGAAGCTCACCAACCGAGCTTATTGACAACACAAGAGACAGAGTCGTTGAGAAACATGTTCGCCTAAGCCATTCGGCACCACCCGACACTACCAGCATCACCACATACAGCGACACTGTCAACATACAGTGAAGCTAGTCAGTCCAGTCCGAACATTGGACTTAAAGGCACGAAAAGGTAGATGCATGACAATAGACAAGTATATTTCATACTGAGTAAAATGACACAATGAAAGGGCAGAACAGCGCCAGATGGCAGCACGAACTGCAAATAGAAAGTGAAAAGTTCCTAGAAAGGGGGGAACTACAAGCTCTGTTAGCTCGAGATGAGCTTCTAGTTACCTGTGCTCCTTATAGGCAGAGATCCTGACCCAATAATGGGCGCTCGGAAAAGCAAGAAGACCTGGCCCAACTCTAATGTCAAGCCATCCTATACCGGAGACATGCTTGCGAAGAGAAAGGGTTCCGTACCCGATATTTGTTCCCATTGGTCGCATACCAGCCTTTGAGCCATAGTTTTACCCCCAGCATTCTTACAATGTGTGAATTTGCCGAAATCGCACACCAGGTGCCGCGGCCTTCTCGAAGCCAGACGTCTTTCTATTTTCGAAGGCTAACAGGGCCTCGCGGACCCGGACAAGTAGGCCAGTCTCTACGAGGAAGACTAACAACAGTGTTGGGCCCCACCATTTCTTGGCAACGTGTCTTCCATACCAGGTCAGGATCACAGGATGATAGTTTTCTTGAACTGAAATTCCTGGACCTCTGCGATGCCGTTCCCTATGTCTTGAGAAAGCGGTCCGGTGATGCTACAACTTCTTCTTCGTTTGCTCTCATATAACCACAACGAATGTATCGTGTGATTTCCGACGGGGAGCGTGAAGTACGTTGTGCTGCAAGTTCCACAGTACAACGGTGTTATTTGCACCTCGGTTGGCCACTTGTGATCTGGACGTCCGAGGTCCAGCACACCCGTTTTTGTCATGCCTTTAATTAGGGTAGACTTCCCTAGTCCATGACATCCTGTCTACCTGTCGCCGAGGACGCTGGTGTGTAGTGCCTCTTCGCTAGGACGCTTGTTGAGCATGTCTTTCTCGCACGATGTTTTCCACCGTCTATGAACACATCTCGTGCAATTGGACGAACTCTGCCCGTGTCCGTCGGGTACTGGGCCGTTTCTCATCTGCAAGCCTGGTTCCGTATGAGGAAGAACTCGCACGAAGAGTTGAACCTGGCTCTTTCGCCTTCTTACCCGAGGTGTCGCTCACAGCAATCGTGAACCCCTCCCCATTTCAAGTCACACCACGCCTTTGAGAGCAAGGCGTTCTCGAGCTGAGCGACGTCCCAATAGCGCCTGAGCCCATCAGGTACTGAACTCTTTCTCTCTGCAAGTATATTTCCGGTATAGGAAAACTTGACAGTAGAGTTGGGCCAGGGCTAAAAACGTTGTCCCTTTTCTGCCTGAGCCTATCTGGTACGGAACCCTTCTCTTCGCGAGCATGTTTCCGGTATACGAAGGCTCGACATCGGAGATAGGAAATGTCTTTTTGCTTTGCTAGACACCAATTATTGGGTATCGGTCTCTGCCTATAAGGAGCACAGCTAACTAGAAGCTCGTCACGATCTAACAGAGCTTGTAGTTTCCATTTCCGTGAAACGTTTTCACTTTCTATTTGCAGTTAGCGCTGCCCTCCCGTTTCATTTTTTTTCAGTGTACTCAGTATGAAATCTTTTTGTCTCTCGCCATGAAAAACCTTTTCGTGCCTTTTTCATTGGCCGCATTCTAGAATGTTTTGTGGTTGTTGATTGGATGCCTAGCGTAAAACCACATGAAAAAATGTTCTGGAATGTAATCAAAACTTGTTTTTCAAGCTGCATTCCACTTGTCAAGTGAACTATTACAAGTGAGTTAAGTTGGAAGGCACTTGAGTTATGTGTAATTAAGGTAGTATAATTTTAGCATTTTAGAGATATATTTAATGTTATTGTTTGTTTATTTAATGGTCTATTTAGCATATAACAAGACACGATTGCTCCCCCCCCCCCAGTGCGTCAATCAAGTCTTGACCCGAACATAAGCTGGGAATCATCGCCCACCCGAGTGCCCTGGACCAACCACCCAGCTACTGCTCCCTGCCCACAGCCTTAACAGGGGATGAAGGGCTGTGCACCATTCTTAATCTGGTAGTTGTGCTGGGCACAGTAAGTACCAGAGCCCTTCTCGGACACAGTGTAAACTTCCCATGCATCAACCACACAAATGTTTTGTCTGCCATGTTTAAATCAACATACATAATTAGCTAAATGGATGATGCTCGCCGCCGAGACCCCATTGCGTCCGACAAGTGTGAGAAGGTCTTTACCCAAATGTAAGCTGGGACCCTCGTGCCCTGGTCTAATCACCCAGCCTGCTGCTCAGTAATATTATACTGAAGTTAGCATGAAGGAAGTGGCTATACTTTACTAGAAAATACTAAGAGCAGTAAGATTATAATGAAATTAGCAAGGAAGTGGAGATTACCTTACTAGAAAATACTAAAAGTAAATCTGAGAAAACTGTGAATAAGGTACAATATCCATCCCAGTTAAAAAGTAACAGTAGAGCTGCAAAAACATGAAAGCATGGAAAAGTTATATATATATATATACATAGTAATAGAAGAGATGAAAAGAACACAAGTAGACATAAACTACGCCTGTTTGGTCATATAAAGAGACACAACTGTTTAGAAAAACAAATAATGGAGGGAAGAGTACCTGGGAGGAGGAGATAGGGCAGACCAAGAAGACGATGGACTGACGACATTAAAGATAACATGAATACATCGCTAGAAAATGCAAGCCACATCGCCCAAGACAGAGAGAGGTTCTGAGAGTTCATTGGGAAGACAACGTTCTGGAAGGAATACGTCACATGACCATATATATATAGTTTCATGGAAAAGTTATATATATGTTGTATGTCTGACGGAAAAGTTGGAATTAGGACTGAATAAACTAACTGGTATATCTTTAAAAACAAACACAGAATCAATCTCTAAAAAAAAAACACCCAATACATACTCAAGTTTCACATGTGCCAGTATTGAACACAACTTTAATGATTACTTTCATAGAATCAAGACTCCTTAAATATAAGTCAGGATTGTCTGAATATAGGCAAAAGGGACATTAATCCATATAAGTGACTATAAATGATATTTAAGACTTTCAATTTTGTAACATAAACTTCACATAAACTCTACTAAGAAGCAAAAATGTTCTAACAAACAAGTCCAGCTGAAATGAGAAAACAAATTCAGTCACCAAAATGTAGACTATAAACTAGTAAATGACTAGTAACTAACCATTTGCTTTTGGTTGTTTTTAAAAAATTAGAATAAAGGATAAGAATATCAAAATATGTGTCTAAGTGTCTGGTCACCTCAAGCTCAAATATCCAAGAAATAGAATGCTAAAGATCTAATAAAGCAGATTTGAGCCACGGTAATATAAATAAATAGGTCGTATTAACATAATTCGCTAAAATAAATTTCATGTGGAGAACATTTCAACAATGGCGGGAAAATATATAGCAAATTCACAGTAGGAACATTGAATATATCTGGTCTAGGAAATAAAACAGAAGAACTAATCGAAATAATGGAAAAGAGGAAAATTGATGTCTTAGGTCTGGCAGAAACTAGGAGAAAAGGGAACTTTAGCAGACAGGTGTATAAGGGATATATGCTAATTTGCTCAGGCGGTATAAATACAAAGCATGGGGTAGGATTTATGATAGGCCTACATCCAGAAGTAGCTATCTCCATTATAGAAAGTATCTTCATTCAAACCCTGTGCTACCAATGTCACACATGGTCCTTAACAACAAAACATAAGAGACAACTGGTTACAGCAGAGATTAGATGTTTGAGAAAAGTCACAGGAGTGACCAGAAGACACAGAATTATAAACTAGGTCATAAGAGAAAGAGTAGGTGTCATATCAATTCTATAATACATACAAAACCAACAGATACAATTGTTTGGTCATCTGGAAAGAATGATGTGTGATTCGACACCCGTAAAGGGTAAAAGAGGAAGGAAAGATGAAGAGATGATATTAACAAAAATAGATAGAGAATTGTCTTTCTTCCTCTTTTCGCTTTATACCCCTTTTATGCTTTGCAGCATCAGGGGTAGAAAATTTCTCTGGATATGGCTTTTTTCTGCCAGTTGTCTGAGTGTAAAAATAGCATCTGTACAGCTCTTGATCTTACAGAATCCCATTTGAGTGTTGTTAGCTGTGATTCTAAGAATGCTCATAATCTTTTTTCTTGAATGCTGTTGAAAATTTTTCCAACATCGCTTAGAGGTGAAATACCTATGTACTTTGTACAATTTCTTTTGCTGCCTTTTTTCTTCCAGACAGGTATTATTATAGTACTCGTATTTTTCCAGTCTTCTGGTGTTTGTATATTCCATATTATATTAAACAGTCTATGTAACCATTCAATCCCTATATCTGCTGCTGCTTTGATTAATTCGACTTGTATGTTATCAGATCCTAGGGTTTTGTTTGATGGAGCATTTGTATAGCATTTTCTATTTCTGATAGCATTATTTTGGTTCTAACTCTTCTGTTATATTGTTTACTATGTTTTCTCCCCCTCTGTTTTTTAGATTTAACAATTCTTTAAAATGCTTTTGCCGCCTTTCCATGATTCGTTTCTGGTCATTGATAGTCTTTCCATTTTCATCATTTATTATTTCGGCTGGTTCATATTTATCTTCCCTGTTTCTCATATTCTTAATTTTCATGTAGAATTTCTTTGGTGCTTGTTTGTAATCCGTTCTTAATGATTCGCCATATTCATGCTAAGCTTTAGTTACAGCATCTTTAATGATTTTCTTTGTTATTGATTTAGCTGACTTGTACTCGATATAATCATCTTGTGCTTTGCTTGAAGCCCATTTCTTGAATTTTTGTTTCTTATCATTTATGACGCCTTTAACTTCCTCTTTCCACCATGGTGTTACTTTGGGTTTTCTACCTTCATGTTTCATGTATCCAAATGTTTCTTCCGCTATTTGCATTTTGGTTTTCTAAAGACGTGTTACCTATAAAAATAACATAATAAAACCCAATAAGTAAATTAAATATATACACAAATATCAAAGAAAGGAGATTTATGGACTCATAATCTGAGATCATGGTAACATGATTACTTGAATTGCGACTAACATCTGTGGTTGTAGCAGACACATTTCCACAAGAGATACTTTTTTTAAGTTAAAAAAAACAATAAGTCAGCCTATATGCTTGACCACATCATGGAATTTTTAACTGACTCACTACTCGCACAATAAAAAAAATGCCTGTGCCCCCAATCCATGATGTTATTCATGCTGAAACATTCTGCAATATTCTTGATGTGAGTAATTCTGAAACAAATATATCAACCCAGATTAAGTGAAATTGGTTACCTAATCTTCAAATACTAAGATCAAAGTGAAGCATGAAGTGACTATCTCCAAATCTATCTATCTATAAGTTCATAGCCAATCAGGATCGTAAAGATGCCATATTTGATGGATCAACACACGGAGACCTCCAGCAATTTATATCTTCAATGATGTGATAAGAGTGAGGAAAAATCTTGACCTGTTCAGTCAAAATGTTGTCTGTCTATGCTTTTCTTTGTCCAATGCTTCTTTCACCTTCGACAGTTTCCTGTAGTATCGTTTCTGACAAAGAATCATGTCTGCATACATATCCAGGTCATGAAAGTATTTCAGCCATTTCACTATTAAAAGTAATGGCTCTTGATATGGATCTACAGCGATATGTATCTCACTTTATAATTTTCATTAATTATTACTAATACAGATGTTTTTATCTCATATGCACATATTGACGAGCAAAAAAAGGAACCAGGTGAGGGTCGTAGGGGTACCACATTGGATGCTTCAGCACACAGAGTCCTCCAGCGAATTCTATCCTCAGCGATGCGGATGAGTGTGGAAATATCTAGCCCTGTCCATTCCTTGATGTTGTCTGTCCATGTCTTTATTTGTCCTCCTCTGCTTCTTCCACCCTCAACAGTTCCCTGCAGTATTGTTTTTGACAAGGAATCGTGCCTGCATACATGTCCGAACCATGCTAGTTTTCGTCGTTTCACTATTGAAAGCAATGGCTCCTGGACACCTGCACACATCTCTACTTTATTTCTTACGTAGATTATCCATTGTAGTATTTCAGTGGGCAAAAGGTTTAGCTAGTGGTGCCCATCTCCTCTCCAGCTGTAAGTTGCTATAATGGGATTTGATTATAATATCTATATTAAAAAACTTTGAAATAATTTTATTGTATTCACAGAACACAGCAATTGTTTCATGATTCCATACAACATTGTTTCGTGTGTATTTTCATAGCAAATCCATACAGAAATCTTTCATATGTAGCCTTTTAGTGACTTTATATAAAACTTTTTTCATAATGACTCCTATATACTGAACTGTTTCATGTGTACCTTCATAATGACTCCATACAGTATTGTTTACTTTGTAATTTCACCATAGAGTAATGTTTTTAATTCATGTTTTTATTTTACCGAAAAATGATTTTGTTGTAATTGGACAACTCAAATAATAATTTCCTTGTATTTGCACAACATAAAAAATGATTTTGTTGTATTTGCACAACTTACAAATGATTTTGTTGTATTTGTACAACTCGGTGATAGTATTGTATTTTTGTTTATAATAGGTTTTCATGACTCCATACAATACTGGTTAATGTAGTTTCATGCAGCTACGCAATACTGTATTGTGATGTTTCATGAGTAGTTTAAGCTACATTATCCCTATTTCAGCACTGAATAATGCAAACCAATCCAATGTGATCAATTGCAGAAATATTTTTTTTTAAATGTCAACATTAACCAAACAAAATGTATTATGTTCATCAACATCTCATGTACAGACCAACTTCACACATAAAAACCATAGCCCATAATAAATTAGAAATACAGTTTTCATGAGATATATATCAAATCTCTGCATGTGCTCACTATGTGCATTATTCTGTGCTTCTTGTTATTTGAGCTGTACAAGATACAGTATTATTGAAGACTAGTTATGTAAGTATTGATACGTAAACTGTAACAATGAGAAATAGGTATTATAATTGCTATTGTTGTATGTACAACACGAAAAAACATATATAATACATATGTTATATTATTCAATAAAATGAACAGAGTTGTCACTATGAAAATAACAATATTCTTCATAGCATATGTATTTATATAATGCATTATCTGCAACTTGGGTTATAAATGTCAGCAGCAAAAAAGGATTATTGCATGATATGAAATAAATAAAGATACAAAATATCATGCTATTTACTCATAGTTTTGTTGTGTTCATAAAACTCAGTCATGGTTATGTTGTATTTGCACAACTCAGAAATGATTTTGTTATATTCAAAAAAACTCAGTAATAGTTTCATTATATTCACACAAAATAACAATGGCTTTGTTGTATTCACAGAACATAACAATAGTTTTGTTGTATTTGCTGGGAATAGATGGCACATGGTGTGCAGTGAAAAGCAACTCTGTGCAGGATGTGGAATTTTCCTGGGAAAAACCAGAATTGGAAAAATATATTAGCTGTGCATAATTGAAGAGCACACTTGAATGCATATTTAGCTATAATACACATCCCAGTGACCATTTCCCAGGGCTGGATTACTATGTACACCTCTGATGGGAAAGGATGCTTGGCAGGAAGTTGAAGTTCATGACCATAACCCTGCATTTTGTGGAAAGGTAGAAAACCCCTAGAATTTACCCCCTCTAAGTAGGAGACTTCTTCTCAATGCCGAGAGCTGGAGTCTTCTGGGTATGAAATAAAGTTCTGGATAAACTACCCTTTTGTATATTGGAAGCACAAGCTAATTGCTAATACTTTAAATAATTTAGAAGCCAACTGAATAATTTACCCACAAAAAAACATAAAGACCACCACATGGTTGCTGTGACAGAGATACTCCAGATACTTCAGAAAGATAATCTACTTATGAGTGGACACCCAAATAGAAAACATCTCTTGCTGCATGGAGGAATCTGATGCTCACACTCATCCTCATACAGCCACTCTGTGCAACAACACTCATGACTGAGGAATACAGATGCAAGCAGAAGACCACTACAAAATAGACAATTTTTACAACAGTAGTGGAATAATATTGGCTGTATTCAGGTGAGAAAAAGTTGGTGGGATCTCATTGTATTAACATTGCTGTTTTAACAGACATTTAATATTGTCTTATATCTTGTAGTAGCACTGTCCTCTCTCTTTTTTTCTGTTTCTTTCCCACTTTCTCCTGTTTACATTCAATGTTTCCTTCTAACTGAATATCAGCTCCCTACGGGATGTGCTTTATCTAATCTCCAAAATATTTACTTCTAAAATTTGCAATATTCTCATTTTTAATACTCTCTTACTCTTCATATGTTGTCATGTTTCAAAAGGAGAGCAAAGAAATGCAACATTGCGACATGCCATGCATGTCATAAGAGGTGACCAAGGAAGTTTTGGGGGCAAGTTTGGCTGTCCTGTCCCAGATGGTCAAAATGACCCAGAAATCATATTAAAGTTGGATGTGTCAGATGGCCACATGAATCAGATTTCACAGCTAAGCTGTAAACTATGACACATCACATTCCATTATTTGGACTACATCTGCAGGAGTTTGGGAACAAATATAAAAGAATTATACAGTAACTCAACAAGACCTTGTTCATTTGCTCCAAAGAAACGCTTCACATTTCAAAATTAATGTATAAAACAAAATTGTACATGTGCATCACAAGAAAGGTAAAAAAAAAGTTCCATCACATATTTCTCTTGAATGAGTTTGTTGTACAACACTGAATTTTATAAGAATAACAGTGGCTATTACCACATATATAACATATAGGTACTTTCCTGTTAAGAGGGCACACAGATTTATGTTTTTATGTTTATAATATCCTACTTTTTATATGAACATTGTTTTGATGATAACTCATGTCAATATGATGGAATTTTACATTCACAAAAAATGGTTTCTCTGAATGTTGCTAACATGAACCTTCCGTGAACAGATTAGGCTTTCCAGACAAAGTTAGAAATTTGTAAAACTTCAGTCAATCACCCGAATGCAATCCGTGGAGCATCTGTGGGGCAGCGTAAAATGGACAAACAAGAAAAATCGAGTGGGACATCAAGACAAGACCAGCAAAGTTATCTAGTTGAATTCATATGGAGGTCATGGCTATTAGCCAAGCAGAGTCCATTTGATGCTATTTTGAATGAAATAAAAGAATATTGACCCCAAGAAAAGATTGTACTCTCGTTAAATTTCTGTATTCTCATTTCAAAGGAACATAGTTTTTGAATTGATTGCTTCCTCATTTATTTATATTCTAAGATCTTTCCCATGACCTCTTGATTACCATATATTTCATCTCTTGGTTACAATTTGTTTCATTAAATGTGTGTGCCTTCTTAACAGAAAACTACCTAAACATAAAATATGGTATAATCAAAATGCATCTGATTTTTTAAAGATCTATGAAGTTCAGTAATCTAATTTCCTTCAAAATAGGTCATTCACATTATTTCATGAGAGTTTTGGGGGTGTATTGTTAAGTCATTCACCTGCTGACTAGCAAATCTGGGTTTTGAGCCCACTCGTTATTCTTGGTTTAAAATAAAAATTACTCCCATGGTACACCCAGCAACCAGGTAGGCTGCCATGGCTCCTGCTCAGGAAATTTCAAGGAATGGCGATATCACTACTGAGCAAGAGAGGCAGGTGATGCAAATGATACAGTTTCTGGTCAGCCACAAAAACTAGGCAGCTGCGCAGTTATGGGAAACCATTTGCTATACTCTTAGGTTACCATTAAATTATTTAACCCATGGCTGAAGGTCATATCATTCATCTACCAAAAGGTGTTTTATCATGAGTCTTTATGGGTGCTGATCTGTGTCCTTAAATCTCATCCCTTTGAGAGAATCTTGAGTTATGGAAAGAGTCAAAGTTACAGAAGTCATATCTGGAGAGTAAAGATCTTGTGATGTCTCAACAATAAATTATGGATACAGAAGACTGCCTAGTTTGTGGCATTATATCCAACAACCACAACGAATAAAACATTCATCTGGGGCTTATCGTATCCACTTTCTCAATTGTTTTTGATACTAAATGTTGAGGATCTCCCTGAAATGTTATGACATTTGCCCATTTTTGAAATGATACCACTCCTTAATCCATTCAATCCCTGATAGCCAACTATATATTCAATCTTGGATAACCCGTTGGCACCCACTTGACACAATCATTTTGGTTGATGTCCCTTACTGGTTCCATGTGAATAGACATGCTAAATTTAGCCCTAATGTGGTTACCAGTAATGGCCACTTCCAGTGTTGCTTTCGGATCGTTTCTAACAGCTGACGTTTCTAAACTGCAAAAGATTTATTATGACATTTAATTTTTATCAAAACTTGGTAAAAATGGACCTATGTATGATAAAGATAATTTTGAAAGGCAATTTTTAAATGGAATTCTAGAGAAAGTGAATGAATCAGAGGTTAATTGGGTAATCGTTCAGTATTTAGTAGGCCTAGTTGTAATAAACAGTAATCTGTAGTGTAGGCATAATTAATGCTGTTCCCCACTCCATAGACCTAGTAATGATTGAGAATTGTAAACACAGCTGAGCTATGTCAATATTGATCAATTTCATGAGAAATCTGGTCCTGCAAATGACATTCATTGTTGCCACTGTTGTGTATGCTGGTATAAAAGTTTCAGAAAAACTAGATTTTTTGTTTGTTTTGGAAACCTATTTCACCAGACATCTAGGGCTTTCTTTATGTGAACTAGGCCTATATGTTTGCAGTAGTTAAAAGTTACAGAACAATGTTGTCTTTCTTGAAACATTTATCAGCAAACAATTTCTTCTTCTTCTTCTGCATTTGTTCTCAAACTCCTGCAGATCAGCAGGATGTAGTCCAGAGAAATGGAATGTGTTGTCATGGTTTACAGCATTGCTGCGATATCTGTGCCTTTCGGCCTGACACATCCGACTTCAGCATGGCTTTGGGTCACTGACCCTATATGGGATGGGACAGCCAACTCCATCCCATAACCTCCTTAGTACTATAGTCGCCTCGTACGACATGCATGGAAGGTAAACAGTGTTGCTATTCTTTGCTCCCCTTTCGAGCCCCGACAACACACAGAATATTTGATATTTTTATATATATTTATAGCAAACAATTTGACACATTGTTTTGAAGCCTTGAGTTTTTTTCTGATCGGCTGAGATTGAAGGGTTAATCATGATCAAAAGCCCTATTCATTGATTAATAGAAGTTCGCCTGATTGTCACCGCATGTTTAACAAAAATTTAATGAAAACGTTGTACTCAAATACATACTGTCATTTTGGTGCAGAATACAAATATGATGTGAACTGTTCAAATTTTCATCCATTACAGCTGTCTCTCTGCGACTGAGAAAGTCAAAAGTAGTACACAATTCATTGTAGATGAAAATTCAAACGTTACATGTCACAAAACCCCACCAATGTGTTGCTACTTTTGATCCACATACAAATTAAGATCAGATACTTTTTTATCAGCCCTCATATGTACACTTGATGACAGACATTTAAGTACATGATGAAATTACAGTTCAACAATTGAGTTATAAACACTAACAGTCAAAAATCACAACCATAATAATTTATAATTTGTGTTTCAAAGAGTGTACAGAAAAGCATGCTGTACAAGTTTTCAATCATTCACATTCAAGTTAGGACAAAGTTAGTCATCAAACATCTTTGAAGACTGATATATTTCAAAGTCTTCAACTTGATCAACTTATATATTTTGGTTTTACATAAAGTAGTGAGCTCTGTGTTTTATATGTCAATTTTACATATGATAGTGATAGGCCATAAGTTAACAAATTGGAAGCCATGGAAATATTAAAGAAATACATTATGAATACCACAGACAGCTAAAAGTAAATATTATTAGGTACTGAGGTATTACTGATGAAGTTTACATTGCAGATAAGGAAAAGACAGTTGTCTATGCATGTAATAAGATGGAAGACCATGACAACAGCAGGAAAGATTATTTATGAACACAACAGATAACTGCAATAGTCATGGGAAGTTGTGTGCAGAAGAAACAAAGAGAGACTAAGTTCAGAGTATACATTTATACAAACTCACAACAAACTCATGAGACAAGAACATGATTTATGTTAAATAATGTCTATCATGTACTGGTACAGCACAAGATGATGATCATGCATGATAGACAATGCAAACTTTATAAGACATTCATATACTATGAGGGTAGTCATTAAACAATTCATAATTGGCTTGGAAAAAGTGTATTAATGTTTTTTGTAGACTAACAGTGATTTGGAAAAGCAACATCAGTGTTGGAGTGAAAGTCAAACTGTATACCTAAGTCACTTGTGCTTTCTGTTGTGCTATATGATTGTGAGAGTTGGACACTCACTGCGGACATGGAGAGAAGATTACAAGCTTTTGAGTACAAATGCTACAGATGAATTCTACGAATTTCCTATAGGGAACATAAGACCAATGTGTACGTAAAAAATAAAGTAGAGATGTGTGCAAGTGTTCAGGAACCATTGCTTGCAATAGTGAAACGATGAAAGCTAACATGGTTTGGACATGTATGCAAGCATGATTCCTTGTCAAAAACAATACTGCAGGGAACTGTCGAACGGGGAAGAAGCAGAGGAAGATAAATAAAGGCATGGACAGACAACATCCAGGAATGGACAGACAACATCCAAGAATGGACAGGACAAGATATTTCCACACTCATCTCATCGTTGAGGATAGAATTAGCTGGAGAACTCTGTGTGCTGAAGCATCCAATGTGGTACCCCTATGACCCTGAAGGGTTACGGGTTATTTGATGATAAATATATTATGAACATGACCACTATACAGTTTTGGTCTGACATTGTTCCTTTATTTCTCTGCATAATTTCCATCAACATTGATGCAAATGTCTCAGAAAAATGATCAGCGCCACATCATTCCCTTGTACCAGATCTCTTCCTCTTTTGTGTTATTAATATGCAAAACTTGGAACAGGATAATTAGGTTTTACCAATCACCGAAAACACACATAATAACACACACAAATAGATGTTTTGACAAAAAGGCCTTTATCAAGAACATATTCTCAACAAAAAACAATGAGTAAGATGGCACTATTGACATTCACACGTCATAGCTAAATATAGATATAACACATACAGAGAATGTTAGAAATGGGAGCATCTAGAGGTGAGGGAAGGAAAAGTAAATTTTTTGGAAAGTCCCAAAGATCACACAATCAACACCTGACCAGGACTCTGAGCCTACATACACTGGAATAACTGCTGAAACGGATGGCGGAGCACTTATAGGAATGCCACATGTGCTGTGAAGCCAGTTTTTAATCAAGAATCAAGGAAGAGTAAAAACTAGAAGGTCAGAGGTGAAACAGTACAAACATAAAATAGACAAAACACGCCCAAATATCTGTGAAACAAGACAAACAGAGAAATGATGGAACACCTGGATATCATCTATACAACTGATGAGCATTGATCCCAAAGGGTTCAATTGTGTCAAATTAATATATATATATAGCGGTTCTCAAGCAGGATCCGGTCATCTGAGAAGCACGACTTAATGACAGTCACATAAATGTTATGGGCGCTGTGATGGCCAATGCCATTGAAGTAGTCCACTACAGGAGTAACAGTCTGGTTTTTTTAATGCTGTACAGATGTTCACAAGTGAGCTAGAGCATGCTCCTAGTCTCACCTATGACTTAAGAAGAGGAAGGTGTTGGAATATGACATGATGGACAGCAAAGCTATGGTTTATTGAAGCTTTGCTGTAGTGAGTACATATTATCCACATCTTTTAATATGCTAATTATGCTGTCCTAACTCTCAGCAATATGCAAATGGAAAACTGGAGAGAGAGTACAGAACAAGGAAATACACATCATACTTGAATGCGCTAGGGACAAAGTGTGCGTATTTTCCAACCACGGATTGTAAAGAGAGATCTGCAGAGCACATGTTGTTCAAGTCAGTGTAAATATAAATCATTCTTTTCACATAGAAATTAGAGAGAATAAATAGAAGCAGGCTTAAAATAGGAAATTCTTGGAGGAAAATCAGGCAGAGGATATTATAAAACATACATGTCCACCTGAGGACATAGATCCTGGTGCAGAAGTGCCATAAGAACTATGGAATGCCTTTTCAGTACACATCAGTCTTGACAGAACATGTCAGCTACAGAATCCTCTTGGTGGTGGAAGTTCAGACCTTGATAGATGAGACTTTATCTGAGGGAGATTATATATATATTCTTATCTTCCGGTAGTGACGTCTGTTGATGGAGGGTGTTTCTCTAATCAAGTCTGGGTCATTCTGTCGATCGTTGGATTAATCAACTAACATCGTAAAGTCCAGACCGATTTGTGTAACAGAAGTCAGTTCATTCCAATTCTTTTTCATTCACCAAAAGAAACACTCAGAAGAACAATACTTAGAGAAAGTAAAACAACCAATATTCATACTATTCAAGAACTGCACAGAATAGCTTTGAACAGACAGAATTTGAGAGATCTGACCTCTGCCCTAACTTCAGCACAAAAGGAAAATGAATGAATTAAAACTCTATATAAGGACAAGGGGCAGGAGTGACTGTAACAACTACAGAGAAATATACACTGTTTGCAAAATACCTGTTAGAATTGTGTTGTGAAGACTCCAAGTTCTAGATGATCAGGTCACTCCTGAATCACAATATAGTTTTTGTGAAAACCGATCAACCACAGATATATTATCATTACATCAATTACATGAGAAATGCCATGAACAAAAGCAGCTCCTGTATGTTGCTTTCATTGATTTTACAAATGCATTCGATGGGTAAGTTGTGAGGACATTCAAAGCCCTCAAGAACATATGGCTTATATCTCAAGAAGATCGGCTGCCCAGAAACCCTCCTTAGTATAGTTGAGTCATTCCACACAGGCATGAAAGCTACTATCAACGTTGATGGTGTTTCTTCAGAGGAGTTTGTGATGAAGAGTGGTGTAAAATAAGCCTGCATTCTTACAACCATGCTTTTTATAATATACTTCTCTTTCCTCCTCTTGAAGCATGCTTTTCTTTACCAAGAGGGCGATATATTAATCCATTCCCATACAGATGGTGGCCACTACATAGCCCAAAGGTTGAAAGCCAAAAGCAAGATAAAGAAGGTCCTTTATATATAGATACACACTCACAAACACACACTGTGCATGTGCCGAACCACAGACATATCAGTGTAGACAATAATATCCCCATATGAGGTATCAATTCCTAATTGATACCATCCCACTGTGGTCTACCAGGAAATGGTAGATAGGCTGGCAAAAGATGGAGCAACACAGGAACAAAAAGACCAAGAAATCACCTTCCAAGAAAAGAGGACACTCAACAAAACCATCAGGAAAGTCAACCACCCAAAAGACAATTACCACTATCTTGACAGAGCAGAGCAGGTTATTATCTTCCGCCTCAGAACAGGACACAACATATTAAACAGCCACTTAAATAGATTAAAACTGGTCCAATTACCTATGTGCCCTTGTGGGCAGGCAGAACAGACCTTTGAACATATCCTGCAAGACTGCAATACACTAAACCAGAAGACCACTGGTCTACATAGATGAATATCCACAGAAAATGTATGGGAGCACCTAGGAGCTTTCAAATACAGCAGCATTTATTAAGAAAACTAGACTTGCTGTGTAGAGATGTCAAACTGTGAATGAGAAGAAGAAGAATGAATGAGAGCTCTAGAGAAATCACCCCACTGCACATAAAAAGTTGTAGTGCGTTCATAAATAGTTGTCCACCGACATCGTCTATTTTCTCTGTAATTACAGAACGTACAGGCTTCATATTTTGTATGAATGCATTATTTCTTAACCACGTTACAGAATTACGATTAATTATTATCTATATTGAACGGATTTATCACAGCAGTCGCTACGAATGCTGTTTTAAGGTAGTACTGATTTTATTGTATGTGGAAAAGAAATTTTACAGTAATTGCTGTTATAGGTGTATCGTTAATATGTCATAGCATTGGTAAAAACTAAGTACAGTATTCCGAATGTAATACTTTTCTTTCGTTGCATTGAGATTATATGTAGCGATATATACATTTAACAGTTAAACGTGTATATAATTGTATATTTGTGGAAAATCTTCGCTCTGTGTACATTCTTTACCATTAACAGCAACTCCGGTTTCAAGTGCATTTCAGTAAATGGAGTATGTTCTTTTCTAAGCCATATGTTAATATCTTCCTTAGTAGATGAGGTTGTAAGGATCTTATCTTTGCATGCAATAACATTATGGTAGGAAGCTTGTCCACAACCAGACAGGATGGTCTATCTAATGATGGAAGTACAGTCTTTTCTATCCAATCTCTAAATATATTGCCATTCATCTCAGCATGGTAGTCTCAATTATCGGTAGATTTGGAAATGAAAATGAGTTCACCATTCTTCAAAAGATATTTTGTCTGCGACCTGCATTTGCCATTATTAATCTTTGACCTTTGCTGCTCGGTACATATCTTTTAATAGTTCCATCTACAGATGGTCATTCCTTTTTATTAGTGTGATGAGGGTTAATCCACATTTCATCCGCATATACAATATCATAGGGAGCAGCGTAGCACAGTGGTTAGTGCACTGACTTCACATATGAGTGGTCCTGGGTTCACTCCCAAGTTGAGGCAGAAATGTTTTTCAGATCGCAACGGCTTCCATGTCGACCCAGCCTTAAATGGGTACCGGATTAATCCGGGAAATAAAGACTGTGAGAAAGAGGAGATTGCTACCACCCTCATTGTAGAGCTTCTGAAATGTGAGATAGCTAACATTTTACACCCCTACGACATTAATAATTGCTATGTGCCACTTCACTTTTTTTACTATATCATAATTTTCTTTACACATCTGCCTGATTTGTCTCAAATATTTACTTATCATAGTTACTAAATGTGGTTTTCTCACATGACGCTTCTGCTACATGTATGTAATTTAGTTTCAGAAATATGAAGTTCTTTTTTGTATACATTTTCATTTGTCATTACATTGTATACATTGTCGTTAATGTCAAAGCTTCTTTGCAAGCCAAAAGTCTACGAATTGTTCTCTTAATTATTTACTTCAAAAAAATTATCTACTTTTTTCATCCTCTCATTTTTTTTTTTTTTAAACCTTGGTTATCTTCGCGTAACCACCTTGACAGTGTGAACTACTATAAAATAGAATTCTGTGTCGCGCCTTTTGTGTAAATGCTGCTTTACGTAATTATTTACAAAAACATGATATGTTGAAGACAACAACATTAAAAACACGTCGAATATGAGATACACATTTGAGGGAAATGACATTCTGCT
The DNA here is from genome assembly GCA_034231615.1 of Meghimatium bilineatum. NCBI lineage: Eukaryota > Metazoa > Mollusca > Gastropoda > Stylommatophora > Philomycidae > Meghimatium > Meghimatium bilineatum. Next base: position 57,336,467 of record CM067321.1, on the reverse strand, counting down.
ATTATTTTAATATAATGAACTATGAAATCTCTAAACAAAATGCTTACTTAACGTGTCGCACATGTAAATATTAATTTACGTTCTAAGATCGTGCTATTTGATGCAAGAAGATGCTCACTAAAGACATTTCACGGTAGTATAATGTAATCAATGATGACGTCTTCTTATGTAATCGTGCATATAATTGGCTAGTACATTCACACTTTGCCTAACAGCCAATGAATAGCAAGAATGCAAAATACAACAATAAACAAATAATACGCAACTCTCTTCATTGACAAAAAATATAGTAATTTTCAATGTAAACACGTCTATTATTACGACTATCAAAAGAAAAGTATTGCTACCTTAAATGCGGCATTTGTAGTGACTGCTGCGATAAATCTGTTCAATGTAGATAATAATTAATCATAATTCTGTAACGTCATTAAGAAATAATGCACTCATGCAAAATATGAAGCCCATACATTCAGTAGTTACGGAGAAAATAGTTACGGAGTTAAAATCAATTAAAAATGGTTGGACATGGAAAAATAGCACCAGTGACCTAGAGGATGAATTTGTTTTATTATTTGCAGTTTAACATGTCTACACAGAAAGTCCTGTTTTCTTGATAATACTGCTGAATTGTAATTTTAATGTATATTAGAAGTACAGCGCCCATGTGTTGCTGGTGCCCGAAAGGTGAGCAAAGAATAGCAACACCTTCCATGCATGTCATAAGAGGTGACTAAAGAGGTTATGGGATGGAGTTGGTTGTCACATCCCATATAGGGTCAGTGACCCAATCCTTGCTGAAGTCGGATGTGTCAGGCCGAAAGGCGCAGATATTGCAGCAATGCTGTAAACCATGGCACAACGCATTCCGTTCTCTGGACTACATCCTGCTAATCTGCAGTAGTTTGAGAATGAACGCAGAAGAAGAAGAAGTACAGCATTATTGGTCAACTATTAGACAACATAAAAGCACTATACCAAAATTGCATAAGTGCAATGAGAACAGTAGATGGAACGACCAAAACATTTGAAACTAAATCAAGGGTCAGACTGTGCTGCGTACTTTCCCTTTTACTTTTCAATATCTATATGGATAGAATAACAATAGAAGCTATTATTCTAAAAGAGAAAATACAAATAATGCAGACAACTCAGTGGAATCAATGAACTTTTGTTTGCCAATGATCAAAGCCCGATATACAATGACGTAGAAAACATGCAAATCCACATAGATGCATTGTCAATAGTTTGTAAGTAGTATAACATGAAATAACATAGAAAAGACGAATGGAAGTTATGAAAATCAACAAGTCACCAACAACAATAGATATCACAATAGATGATTTAGTAGTGATACAAACAAAAGAATTCAAATATTTAAGAAGGGTTTTTTTCTTCTTCAGAAAATGGGAAAATAGACAGAGAAATAGAATCAGAAAGCAAACACAGTGAAATATCAACGTTCACCATTACTCTCGCATCCAAAGATCAATATGGACATAATGTGACAGATAATATTAACAATTTTCATTCCAACACTTTGTTACCAGTGTCCAACATGGTCTTTAATAACCTCACAGCAGAGAAAAATCACCACATGTGAGATGAAGTTTTAAGAAAAGCAGCTATGGTCAACAAACTAGACAGAATAACAAACAAGGATATCAAAAAAAGAGTAGAAATAATGCCTTGTATCAAATATGTAGAATGTCAGCAGATAAAGTGGTTTCGTCACCTTATGAGAATGGATCCAAGCCATATAACAAAGGATTAGCTGGATACAGAGCAAAGGAAAGACAGAGAAAGATATAGATCGATAACATCATAACCACATTCCACAAACAAAGACTCAGTACGACGCAGGCATCACATCTGGCATTGAACAGAAACTTCCGCCGAAGACGGATGTGTCGGGCCATTGGAGCAAATAAAACGGCGACACAGCGTATTTCCATTCTCTGGACTACATCCTGCTAGAAATCTAGTAGGACAATGTCTTGCTACAAGGGAGATCAAGCAGGAGTTTGAGAATGAATGATGAAGAAGAACAGAAACTTACAGCTCCCAACCCTATGCTTAACGGCAAGTGTGGATGCTATCAACCAGCTTCCATCTGGGGATAGACAATAGACTGCTGTGTTTGAAAGCTTCTCAGTGCTCCCATTAAAAATTTGTGGATATATATCTCTGTGTGTCAGTGCTCCTGCCTTAACTGGTTTAGTGTAATGAAAGGGATATGTTCTTCTGTCTGTTCTGCCTGCCCACATAGACAGAGATGATGGATCTTAGTCTAATTAAGCGGCTCTTTAGTCTGTTGTGTCCTGCTCTCATGCAGAAGATGATAACTTGCTCAGCTCTGTCAAGATAGTGATAGTTGTCTTTTGAGTGGTCGACTTTCCTAATAGCTTTTATGGGAAGTCTTTTCCTAGTAGAATGAATTGAGTAGAATAGTATTCACCATTTGTTGAAAGAGACTGAGCACCCAAGGGTCTCATAGAACTGTGAGATCAGTTGTGATTTTATTCACTGATTCAATTTTACAAATGAGAATTTTGTAACATGAAATGATGACCACAGCATAGACATGCTAAGAATGAACAGACCTTTGATCAAGAAAATAAACAGCTGTTGATGTTTTTAACTTTCTTTGTGTAAATAGAAACATTGGTCAGCATAAAAACATGGAGATGACTGAATTCAATACATGTATATGTATTGCATATGAATATATACATCAACATATATAACAAGTTTTACAAATATTTGCTGCTTTATAACAAGAAAAATAATATTTTTTGATCGACAATAATTTGTTCCAAAAAAATTGAATGCAATAATTACCATCAATGAACAATTTTACAATTAGGAAGACACACAAAATAGCTTGATAAAACCTGACTAGTATATGGTTGCTTTCGTTCATTTTGGGATTTTTTGTTTAAATTCATTTAGAGGCAAGGCACTGCATATTTTTTCTTGTAAAACCTATCTTGTATGATACATCCTGAGATCTACTTAGCTTGTGCTACTAAAATAAAATAAATACTTTCTCATGCCATTGAGACGTATAGAGGCATACTGTGTAAGGCCTATATTTTTCACGATAAATGAATAATATAAGGATATAGTCAATATCACTCACCACTTTTACTAACCCAGTAGGTCTGGTATCCATTTTTTTAACTTGGTTTTCTAGATAGAAGCGAGCCATTGGTAATCTAAAAATGTTTTCAGTTGAACTGACAAATCTACCCTGCATCACTCGACTAGGAGACCAGTGAGTTAAACACTAGGTAACATGGCTCTCATGAGCTTGTGCTGCTACTCTACCATTAACCTTTCTTGTCATTCTAGAATAATGATACCACCAACATTAATTGTTTGAAGTAGGATAGTCAGCCATTTTATGTCATCAATCTAATGCATGAATGATTTTCACGCTCACATAATTTGTGATGTGCATTACCCACATTTCTTGATTTTCCCATGTTTAACATCCTAAAGAGCAAGTATGTAAATGTTTGACTTGTATCCATATTTAACAATCTAAATGGCAATCTGGCCCAAAGGTGCTTCTCTTTGCAAACCAAGTTATGGGAAACACACAATGACCTAAAACACACCTCTATATATGATCACTTTTGTACTAGATGCATAGTAATTGATCATAGAAGTATTCTATACATTCATAATTTTGAGTGCTAGCTAAATCTAATGCATTTTTTTATTGTTCAGAATGTTATTTTAATTTTCTGAGTATCCTTTTTTTCCTACTGTACTTTCATATTTTGCCTATATGTAGCATATATGCATTTTTTAAAAATAAAGTCTTTTGTTGTACTAGCACAACCAATAAAAGCACACAACAAATAAACAATATGAATATCAAGAGACATTGTAACACATATATTGGTTTACACATCATATGAACCAATCTATCAGCCAAGCAACTGTTAGCCTTGTCTAGTAGATAAAATTGCATGAATCCCATTAACATAGGAGTTTTACAAATGTACTCCCATACAACATTCAACATATTATGTACATTTTTAAGGCATGCATAGATAAGAAGGCGTATAGTTTCATTTCTATAAAAAATTGTGTGATACTTTGGTAGGTGGATATATTTTTATATAAAAATTATAATTATGTATAAATCCAGGTATCCCTAATTTGTGCATACATCTCTCTCTCTCTCTCTCTCTCTCTCTCTCTGCGTGTGTGTGAGGGCATACTGCACCCAATATAAAATTCATTATTATGAATAAATCCAGGTATCCCTGATTTTGTGTGTGTGTGTCTGCGTGCGTGCATGCAAGGGCATGTGTGTCATGTAACATATTTTCTCCAGAACATTGTCTTCCCAATGAACTCCTTGAACCCCTCTGTCTTGGGCCATGCGGCTTGCATTTTCCAACAACGTATTAATGTTATCTTTAATGTTGTCAGTCCGTCTTTTTTGCTCTGCCCTCCATTATGTCTTTCTAATACAGTTTAGTCTTTATAAGACTAAATAGGTGTTGTTTTCTTTTTGCTATTGTGTTTAGTAACCAATACTCTTGTCTCTAACTAATTAATTAGTCAATAACTAATATCTGTCTCTTTTTTTTCCTTCCATGATATTCAAGTATCTTTCTGTAGCATTTCATCTCAAAGGCGTTGATCTTCTTTGCTACTGTTTTCCTTAGGGTCCATGCTTCATAGCCGTATGTTGCAACAGGAAAAATTAAAGTTATTTATTGGCATTAACAGTTTCATTTATATTCTGTTGTTTTCCCATATGTTTTTCAAACATGTTATTTTACAATATGCTAATGTAAATCTCTTCACACACAATAATCTCTGCCATATACTCTCCTGCAAAGTTGATGTTTGCTCCTAAGTATTCAAATTTATCCACACACTCTATCTCAGTATTTTCTATTCTGAATTTTGGTCCATTGGAAATTTCTAGGCACATTATTCCCATAGGTTGCCATTATTTTCAGGAAATTTCTTTAAGGGCACACTGCACCCTATATAATAGACATATCTGAAATGATGACCATAAACATTTATATTGAGTACAACTTTATCGTGAATAGCAATACTATAATGTGCTAATAATAAATAATTAAAAATAAACATTTTAACACAAGCTTACTGTAAGAAGACCAACTACAGTAAAATACTGCACTCCTATGAAGGGAAAGATGATTATAAATATATTATTAATTTATGATTGAATTAGAAATAATGTATTGATTCACAGAATAGAACTTCTGTTATTCTTTTGCAGAAGAGGTTACAATATATAATTTCTTCAGACACACCAGACCTTGCTAATAATTACACTTTTTAGTACCTCCCCTTCATGAATACATTCTGAGTACACTAGACTGGAAGAAGATATGATATTGCTTCTTAAAGAATTTGGAATTACCCCTAGAGCAAGCAGAAAAGGATGATGGAGGGAGCATCTGATATGTGTGTATAACCAGAGAGCTATAACAACCATCAGCACATATATTCTTCATTATGTCCTGGGAGAGACGGGGCATTTATGGGTTTGCCCAGAATGCATCAACGTCAATTCAGAAACTTCTTCTTAAGCATTCATTCTAAACCTTTAGCACGCTGTGTTTACATTTCAGGTGATACATTTTGCCCAAATTGCGCCATGTCTTGATTGCGAACAGCGAAATCTGCCGGCAGTTTTGCTAAGCCTGAAACGAAACGAAAAAAGGAGCTAACTTTTTGACAGAATGTTTTGGCAACATTGAGAAAATTTTTTATCTAACTTCCGGTTTCTATTGTTAAAATGGTGATATACAATGTAATTTGATTATGAAATGGAAATCCGAGCAATCTGTAAGCATCGGCTTTGCAGCGAAGTGACATAAAAGTGAATCAAGTTTATTATACTATTTGCTCATCATATATTCAGTGAAATCATCATTTATTCAGATGGAACAGTGAAAAACTTGAGAGTTCTTCAAATACATTATTTAAAATATACCCCGAAGTTTCCATTATGTAAAATATATAATAGTCAACACATTTCACAGCTCGATCAATCAAAAATTACGGTACGCCTAGATCTAGATAGGTCTAAATCTGTCTTTATCACTTTCTCACACGTCTCGTATCACACACTCACAAACAAAACTTACACCAATATATCTTAATTTTTTATTTATATGTGCAAATATTATTTAAATATTTGTAACAACAAAAAAGTTGTCGCAATTTCAAAACAGCCACCGACAATTGTGTAACATTTCCAAAAACTAATTCCGCTGCAGTCAGCGACAGAAGAGAAATTGCATAATTGTAAACACAGCATGCTAAAGGTTAAACTTCTGCTGAATCTCATTTTAGCAGGATAATGGTTCTACTAGATTTCCAGCAGGATGTAGTTCAGAAAATGGAAATAACAAAATAGTAGGTCTACAACTATAAAAATTGTTCAGATTCTCCTCTAAAAATCATTTTTTCCTCTTTATTTTCTGATCCACATAAGAAAATCATGCTTAAAAATTAAAAAAGAAAGATTTAAAAAACATCATCATAAAGAATGCCTCATCCATATACAGTGTATATGTAGTTGCATAATAGAATGAAACTTAGGTAATTGCATAGAAAAATGAAACTTAATTATGTAATTTCAGCCACTGAAGGAAACTTGGATTTTCATCAGAATTTTAAATTACTAAAAGTAACTATAGTGCAGTGGTTAGTTCACTGGCTTTTTTAGCGATAAGGCTCAGGGTATGAACCCTCTTATATAGTGTAACATCTTCTGTAAAAGAATCACAGAAGTTCTATTCTGTGAATCAATATACTATTTTATTCCAATTTTGGAATAATTTATTTCAAGCTACAAGTCTTAGGAAAGGGGTATAGAAACAAACCTCGGAAAGTAAAGGCGGTTTCGTGATTTGAAATTAGCTTCACAGCACGTGTGGCATTCCCATAAGTGCTCCGCTCTCCATTCCAGCAGCCATCTCAGTGTATGTAGACTCAGAGTCCCAGTCAGGTGTTGATTGCGTGATCTTCAGGGCCTTCCAAAAGATTTCCTTTGTCTTCCCTCCCCTCTAGATGCTCCCATTTCTAACATTCTTGGTATTGTATATTCTCAGCCTCGTTGACATCATCTTGAAGTGAATTTACTACTGCCTTGATCAAGTCTGCTTTATCTCTTCTCAGCAAAGTGCCATCTATCACCGCATTGCCTGTCAATAAGTTGGGTCTCTCGTTTCCTCTAACCACACCATGACCAGGGCAGTATATCCATGTAATGCTTTGGACAACTGAGTTGTTCAATAAGTCCCACCATTCTTTTATCAGCATGTACTTTTCTATCTTGCACAGCATGCTTTGAGAGTCTGTGAGTATTACCGAGTGTGTTGATGTATCAGTTGTCAATCAACTACGTGCTACTGTAACTCCCGCTATCTCCATCCTCATGCTCGATGTGACAGTGGGATATGCTGAAGATTTCTCAACTAACATCACGCTATTTCTATTAGGCAACAAAACCCCAACAGCTTTTATTTGTGTTTCTATCAACGGAGCCATGTATGTATATAATTATGTCTTGTGGTTTCGAGTGTAGCTGGGTTGAGTTCATGCACTGTATCGTCAGCCCTGATACCTGTCCATTTTTGACACGCTTTATCTAGTTGTATTATTACTTTAGTCAGTGATTTCTTCTCAATGTCTACATCCACTCATTCATTATCCTTTCCTATTTCTTCGAAATCACATACTCTTCGTAGTGTCTTCAGCCTCTGCCATCCATGATCTGCCATGCTTGATTCATTTTTCCTTTGACTCATCTAGACGATGGTGTAATGGGTGGTGGTTGTATTCTGTCACTTTAAGGAACGAGATAACTTGTGCTACCTGATGTCACACTCTAATGCTGGGGAGATCAAGCAGAAATCTCATAGCATTGATGGGTGTATCCCTGGTACATCCCAGTACCACTCTCATTTCCTCATTTTGGACTTTTCCCGATCTATGGGCTATTGTCTGTGACAGTGTTAGTAGGCAGAGGCCATAAAAGCAGAAACAGTACCCTTTACTGCATGTCGAAGGTTGCCATAACCTTGATAACACTGATCCCTCTTTTAGCCTTCTGAATCATATTTGTGATGTTCTTGTTGAATGAGAGACTTTTATCAAAGATTATCCTAAGATATTTAAGGTCCTGTTCTCTTTCAATGAATGAGCCCATGCAAATGACAGCTGGCAGTGTATCCCTGACCAGATTATTATTCAAGGAGTACCAGAAGACCATTTGAGGGACTTATCACAGCATTGTATGTTATCATCATATCAACAATTGATCTAGTCCACACTGTACACTGTCAGCAATATCTGTTCTGTTCCTGCCCATGTTGTATACTAGGATATCATCAGTGTATGTTAGAACTCTACAATTGCTTAAGGTTTTCAATTGAGCAATTTTCAATGTATACACATTAAACTGCACTTGGGACAGCGGGATCTTTGTGGCAGACCAGGTGCTACTGTTCTGATCTCAGACATCCAGGATCCACACCTCAGAGCAACATTTTCACAGATTAGAACATGTGCTATCCGGCGTATAATCCAGGTGTGGATACTGTGTTCCCTTAGCATGTCGACAAGATGGGCATAACTAACTCTATTGTATGCACCTTCTAGGTCTTTCACTGCAACTACAGATTCTTCTTTATTCTGAAAACCTTCATAAACTTCATATGCAAGAACTGCTGCATTTGTAACTGTGTCTCTTCTGGGTCTATATGCACCTAGGTTGTTTGAGAGACCGCCTTTGATCTCCAGTTCCCTGGTTATGCGTCTAGTGACAATTCTTTCCAGAATTTTACTGTACAGATTCTACAGTGTGATGATACCTTTCATGTCTGTAGAATCTTTGCCTGGTTTTGACACAGGTATAAGATAGCTATGTGTAGCCACTCCTCTGGTACTATTCCTGTTTTCAGACTCGCATTATAATCGTCTGTCATCTTAGGTAGCATATTCTCCCCAATGACCATCAGGGGCTGGAAACTAAGACTGGTTGGGCAGTCCCATTCGAGCAGGACCATAGTCCTGCCCAAGTAAGCAGAGTGCTGAAGACGGAGGCATCCAGCCAAAAGGCGCACAGATAATCAGGATGCCACGCACAAAACACAATGGAAACATGTCTGTCCCATCAGATGAATTATTAATAGCTAGTTGCACTTCTTCAACATCTGCAAGCTGGTCTTCGTTGTCCCTGATATCCATGACAGATGTCAGGATGCACAGCATTTCTTTGAGTTGATCTAAGTCACCCTGATTAGTTTGTTGAAGATATCTATCAAAGAAGGCTCTGCCTTTCATCTCATCTGATGTCAGTGTCTGCCCTAAGTCATCCTTCACACTTGTGCTGGGTTTCGTTTCTGTTCTCCACTTCATTAGCCTATGTAGCTTCCAGAACTTGTGTAATGCTTTGTCCGCAGTGACCTCCTCAATAAATTTTTTCCAACTTTGCTTCTTTTGCAACTTGTTTAAAAATGTAAATTGTCTTTTTCCTTGCACTCTGTGCCTCCTGTCTATCACTGAGTGTGATGTTTGCTTGTTTTCTAAAACATTGCCAATCCTTGCTTTTTTAAGTAGCCATGTTGCCTGTCTCTTCAATCCACCATGGGGATTGTTGAATCTTAGGTCTCGCCCCTTGTGTTCTGAAGCCTTTTTTCACAAGTTGCTAAACACTGTTTCTTTTGGGTCACATATCTATAAGGTGGCTTGGTGAGGCTAACCACACCATCCATTGTTAGGGTTCATACATCTCTAGCAATGTATCTCATTTACACCTTAATGGTGTAATAAGGACTTTATAGGTACCACCAACCTCCTGTCATATGAATCTACAATACTGGACATGCTGGCATTCATGCTAAAGATAGACATGTATGAAAATGTATCTAGTCTGTAGATTGATATGGGCAAACTAAGTTGCCAAACAAGCACTTGTTGGATGCAGATGTTGCCATATAAGAATAATCTTTCTGTATTTGAGGGAATTAAGTATTAAATGTGGCATGAGTATAGAACTAGCTGTGGTGAATAATCAGTGTTAACCAGCGAGTCATAACAATCATCAAAAATCATATTTCATTATTATCCATGCAGCCATTTTTTTAACCAAAAATATAATGAAGTTGATTCAAAACTAGTAACCAATAAATATCTTTGTTCCATCACCCTTTATTCTATTAGCATTACTCAGTCTGTTATGATAATTGTAATACTTGCATCCAACGTTACAGTTGTACCCACTTCATGAAATGTTACAATTGTTCTCACTTCATCCAATATTACAGTTGAACCCACTTCATCCAATGTTACTTGTGAACATTCAGAACATGACTTCTATTGTGTCTAGTGCAGCACTTCCACTTTATAATTTCAGTATGTCACTATCATAAGGGCATATCTGCACAATGCTAGTAGATAACTTATAGCAACAAATATGGGGAGAAAAGAATCAAGGACTAGACTAGGATTAGATCACAGGGAAATAAAACCATCAAATAAACTAGCATTTATAATATTTTTACAAGTATTCCTGCTGCTTCACTGACCTTTATTAACATTTGTTTTATTTGAATTACTCACACATCCACATATTACAATTCTAATCATTCCACTCATTGTTAGAGTTCTATCCACTCCTTCCTTTGTTACATTTCCACCAACTTCATGCATTGTTAAAATTCTTTTCACTTCCTCCCATCAAGTCCATGCAATACTAAAATTCATCTCACTTCATACAATGTTTAGCTTCCTATACACACCATCCAGTGTTACAATTTTACTCAATTCATCCAATGTTACAATATCATAAATATATGACACCATCCATTTTTAGTCCTATTCACTCCAACCAATGTTACAGCCATACCAATTCCATACAATATGACAATTTCGCACACATCATCTGTTGTTACAATTCTACTCTAGACAACCAATGTTACAGCTCTAGAAACTTCATGCAATATTTCAGTTTCAACAACATCAAATGTTCAATACCGTCAACCTCATCCAATGTTTTAGTTCCATTATCTCCATCCAATGTTATAATAATCATATACCTGTGTAACATCACAGGACTAAAAAAGCCATACTGCACACAAAAATGCTCAATTCGGCCCGCCGATCGAAAAAGGTTGTCCACATCAGCTTTAGATCTATAATCACTAACCGATTAAAAAATATCAAAAGGAAGATAAATTAAACATGAGAAAACATATCATAGCTGTAGGCACTGAATAATTTGAATGCATAAACATATATCAATAGTTATTTTGGTCCAATCCTAGATGCTTACCTATTTATTTTTATTTTGATTATTTACCTTGGCTATATTTACAGGACAATGACTATTTATTTATTAACCCTAATCCAAACTCACACAACTCCCCTAACCCCTCATACAACTGTCCTAAATAAATAAATATTTAAATTAATAAACATAGATAAACAAATTTATAAACATAACCAAGGAAAATAATAAAAATAAAAAGGTAGGCATCTGATCTGGGATTGGACCATTATTTCTTTTAACAGACAATGGAAGCACAGCAGGGTTAATAACTACAAAAATATTGATTTCTCTGGCAATGTCTTCTGGTTGTAAATGTTTTAACTCCACGAAAGCACAACAGTATTTCCAGCTCCAATAATAAGAACACAGAAAACTAAATGCATGTATATTTATAGAAAATCAGTCACCCACATGTGGATGCACTGAAACTTTTGCAGCATGTATACAAGTCACATTACAAAAATCAGATACAATATACACATATATATAATAAAAGCATAAATAGAAATTAATATTAAGCATAACACAAATTATATCATTGTAGCATGAGTGACCTGAGGTTATCATGTAGTATTGTATCTTTCACATCTTGAAACACATGCTTGATGTTCTCTGTGTCGACAGCTGTTGTAAAGTGATGAAACAGAGGTTTGCTGCGTTCCCGCCGACGTGAGTCAAACATGTTGCACAGGAAGCGTTTAACATCCTCTAAGTTGTGTGGGTTACCTTGAAACTCGAGAAAGTAAGCAGATATCTTGACAAGCTTTATTTTTTCTGCCAGGAGGTCCATTTTATTCATAAAGAGGATGATAGAAACTGATGTGAAGCTTCTATTATTGATGATGGTCTCAAAAATATTGCATGACTCCACAAGTCGATTTGTTTTCCTATCTTCCATCAATACCTGTTGCACGATTAAAAATACACATTAATCAAACAACCAAAATATTAGCAAGAATTACACAAAAACAGGGACAGTTCAGGTAACAGGTTAATTACACAGCACATCTTCCCCCCTCCCCCATCCCATATATAGATATATATATTTACTGCCTAATTTCTCCAATGGTGAGATTGTTTCACATTACACCTGAATTTGTCACATGTCATGGCATGTCTGAATATCTATAATGATAACATTCAACCATATATCTTTTTCTTCTTTCAGCTCCAGTGAGTGGAGCACAGGTCCTCAACAAACCTCTTCCATCTTGTAATGTCTTCCTGTGTTCTTTTCAGTTTGTCCACGTCATTCATCACTTTTGTATCTGTTTCTAACTTCTTCATACAGGTGTGTCATGTGACGTATTCCTTCCAGAAGTTGTCTTCTCAATGAACTCTCTGAACCTATCTCTGTCTTGCATTTTCTAGTGATGTATTCATGTTATCTTTAATGTCGTCAGTCCATCGACTTCTTGGTGTGCCTTTTCTCCTCTTCCCAGGTACTCTTCCCTCCATTATTTGTCTTTCTAAACAGCTATGTCTCTTTATATGACCAAACAGGCATAGTTTTCTTTTTGTTATTGTGTTTAGTAACCAACACTCTGGAATATTCAATGTGTTTATAATATCTGAGTTTCTGATTTTATCCTTCCATGATATTCTAAGTATCTTCCTGTAGCATTTCAGCTCGAAGGCGTTGATCCTCTTTGCCGCTGTTTTACTTAAGAGTCCATGTTTCACACCTGTATGTTGCAACCGGAAAAATAAATGTTTGTAACATTAGCATACAGGTATTTCTCAGTATTCCTCTATAACTCATTCCTTCTTTATCTTATTTCATTTTTCTATGCTTTTGCTGTTAGAGGATTTTAGAATTGAATGGCAATCGAATAAATGCGGACGTTATTACTTTTGGGTGTCAAAATATGGCTATTCTATGTGGCACTGTGCTGATAATTGTAATGTACTTCCTACACATTTTCAGCTCATTTTATATAGCTGTCTCTACTGGTGCCATTTTAGTTCTTTTTGTTGGGGATTATATTATATTCTAACATATTTAGTGACTAAAGAAAACTTATTTTGACAACATCTTAAAAATAGTATAGCTCATATAATTGTATATGCCTGCAACTATTACCTGGTCAAACTCACTGACTGAAGCCAAAAATAAAATGGAAGTGATGCCTTCAAAGCACTGGAACCACTTCTGGCGTTGAGATCGCTGACCTCCTACATCGATGAACAAGAAGGGAACACCCTTAATCAATATGTGATGCTCAATAATCCCCTTTGTGGCTTTTCTGGCAAAAAGGATGTCCTGTTTAGTTGGTACATAGTTCTGTAAATAGAAGACAATTGCTGATGAGCAACAATGAGTTCATATTAAATAAATGACAATGTTAGTTACAAACAATAATAAGTGTGCTTGGGGTAATAAGCAGTTAACTTGTACATGTGGAATCCAGCTCTGTCGCAAACATCTCAGATGGTCATGGTACTTAGCTATATTTAAGTTCCATATACAATTGGGCATCCAGAATATAAGCCGTGGCAGAAAGGTACAAAGTGCATCTCAGATAGCCGAGGTACCAGGATAAAGCTATGTCACAGATAATTGTGCATCCAGACCATTCAAAAAGCAATGGCAACCTACTGAATGTACTTATGTTGTCTAGAAAGTCATTGCAGCTAAAAATGCTAGGTTGATCACTATGCCCTGAACAGCATATTCTACCAACTTTTTATCACAGTTGCTGTGCATGAAAAAAAGGGTGGGGGGCCTGCAACGAGTCATATGTGTATCTAGCTGTTCATAACACCATGGGTGGGGGGGGGCGAAGAAATGCTATCAGTCCAATATGATATGTATCAGTTACATAGTTGATGGCCACTGGTGGCTGCTATCCGACCTTCCATATGTTGGTAGGAGGGCCTGGCCAGTCTTAGTTTCCAGCCTCTGGTGGCTGGACTAAGCCCCATCTCTGTGACAAGGAGCTGGCATCGATAGGGCTATATTTACATATTTTCCTTATTAAATGCAGTGAAATATCCACACTTAGAGTGCTTTATTGGTGCATTGTCAGCAAGCTGACAGTGTCAGTAGCTCCAGTGGTGATTCCAAATTTTACCTCAACTTAAAAGTTACAGAAGACTAGGTAATACAAGGGAGATCAATCTATCTATCTATCTATTCGCTGAAACCCTATGTTGCCTTTCAGGGGTAGAAGAGTTTTCTGGAGACGACCCTCTTGTGTGCTGAGTATATTATGAAATTTGCCGCCTCTTTTATATCAGTGGTCCATCGTTTTCGTGGCCGGACTCTAGGTTTGCCTTCGCTGTATCTGTGTAGCATAGCTTGCTGTGATATGCTGTTTGATGGTAGTCTGCTGATGTGTGCAAACTATTTGATTGTTGTCTCTTGATGTTTTCTAAGATTAGGGTGGCGCCGGTTTTTTGTCGGATGCCTTCATTCCTCACCTTGTCTCTTAGCGATATTCCTAGGATTTTGCGTAAGCATGCCATTTCAACTGTCACCAGTTTACGTTTGTCTTGCGCTGTCGTTGTCCATGTTTTGCATTGGTAGCACAGTGTTGGCATAATAATCATTTTGAATAGTGTTATTTTGGTGTTTATATCTCCGGGAAACCCTCCATTTTCTACGAGCGACTTGAGTTTCTCACTGTCGGATTGCTAATCCTGTCGCAGTGTTGTATCGGGAAAATCTGGCTACACTGTGATCTCTAATTAATACATACATGAGTCCACCTATTCCAAAGATCAATGAGACGAGTGAATCAGTTTTTGATAGTCATGGACTGAGCATAGTGTAGAGATTTACTGCCCTTCAATATCAAAAGTATGATGACAATGACTACAATGATTGACTTGACTAGAAAATAAGAAGATGGTCAAATCATAATTACCATAATAAAACTCATAACCTGTCAGGGTTGTATGGGTGCCACATTGGAGGTCATAAATATCACATTTCCTATCTGACAGGCATACATTTTAAGGAAGCACATTGTGAGTGTCCTGTCAATTGTTGCTTCGCTAAGCAGATAAATATGTTATATCAGGGCACTCCAGCAAGGAATTGATGACACGTCTTGATTAATGGTTTCCAGATCATGACACCAATCCCCAAGTATTCCGAGAACACAATATAAGATCTTATTAAAATAAAATGTAGGTCTGCCTGTCATAAGCCTTCAACCACTGACTTTAGTCCAATTTGGTTATAACAGAGCTTTTTACCATTAACAAAAATAATGAGGTAACTTTGCAAAAGCACATCAATGCATTGCTGTTAGCATGTCAGAAGTACAACATGAAAATTAATGTAAAAAAAAAAAACAGAAGTTATGAAAATTAGCAAGTCTTCAACACCAATGAATATAACAATAGATAACACCAAAGTGAAACAAGCCAAAGAATTTAAATATCTAGGCAGCATTTTTTCTGAAGATGGAAGATTAGACAGAGAAATAGAAATAAGGTTCCAGAAAGCAAATACAGTGACTTACCAACTTTCACCATTACTTCTTCATCCAAAGATCAAGATGGAAATTAAAAAAAAAATAATATCTAAAATTTTATACCAACACTGTGCTACCAATGTCAAACATGGTCTTTACCAGCTTCGCAGCAAAATTGTCACATGTGAAATGAAGTGTCTGAGAAAAGCTGCAATGGTTACCAAACTAGATAAAATAAGAAATGAAGAAATTAGGAAAAGAGTTGGTATAATATCATGTATCGAACATATTGAGAGACAGCAAGTAAAATGGTTCGGTCACATTATGAGAATGAAGCCAAACCAAATACCAATAAGAGCATATAATACAAGAATATCCGGGCGTAAAGCCAAAGGTAGACCAAGAAAACGGTGGATAGAAAACATCAAGATAACCTTGAACAAACATGGACTAAATGCAGCCTCTACGACACATCTGGCCTTGGAATGACAGCTTATGCTCCCACCCCTACGCTTAACGGCAAGTGTGAATGCGATCAACAATCACTTACGTTGGGAAAGACAATAGATAAGAGACAAAAATAATGGAAGTTATAATTCGGCGAACCATAAATTCAGAGATATAATAATAATAAGATTCATAGCCTGTGACGGTTGTAAATTTGCCATACTGGAGATACCAACACAACATGCCCTGCAAACATCTATGTCCTCAGCCATTCAAAGTGTAGAAAAATAATGTCCAGACCATTCATTGATGTTATCAATCTAAGAATTTCTTTGCGTCTTCTTCCAAGTTCGACTGTTCCTTTAAAGTTCAATAACGCAGTTTTCTATAGAACAATTAAGAACATTATTCATTTGTGTCGATTTTCAGTGTAGCATTACAATGGGCAAAATTTTACTAGGTGGAGGCTCTTCATCCATCACAAGTGATGGTGATAATTTGTTACATTCACTATTGAAATCCCGTTAGAGTTATGTCCTTGACTATGAGTTATATGGCTAATAATACCTATTCTGGTCGCAAATGTCCTTGGACAGTTCGGGCAAACCACTGCAGATGGTTTTTGGTATACCCTTGACTTCCCAGCTACTTTCCACTATTGGGCTACTATATGCCCCTCTTTTCACAAGATGTGCCTTTTCTTGACAGTTGAGTGCCATGTAGCTCTATTTTCTTGCAAGTTTTACCCATTAATTTGGTCTATTTCAAAGGCTTTCAGTGAGATCTTTAACAAATACTTGTAGCGCTTCTTTTGGCCAAATTGAGGACATATGTCCTTCTGCAATTCAATATAGAGAAGTATCTTTAACAGGCACACATACTACATGACATGCAAATCTGTGTCTGCATCTGAATAGTGTCAATGTTAGGAATACCAGATCTGTGAAGACAGTGGCATCTGGAATATTGTCTTGTCATCTGATGTTCATAACTTTTCTGGGACAAGTTGTGTGAAAGTGATTGGAGTTTCCTTGCATGTTGTCTGCAAACAGTCCATGTTTCACCAACATATAACAGCACTGGAAATACCACGGCTCTGTAAACTTTCCGCTTAGTCTGTAGGTTAATGTAATTTCTAGTCACATATTTGTGTACAGTTTGCCAAAAATGCTGCTTGCCTTGGAGATCCTTGTGTATACTTCATCATCAATGGTCGCATTTTGTGATAGTTTATTACCTATGTGTGTGAATCTATTCACACCTTTCAGTGCTACGTTGTTTACCTTTATGGTCATTTACCTGTATCAGTAATCTAAGGGTCCGTTACTCGGAACAATGATTAGATACATCAGAACCATAAGTTCTGTTGTCTGGTGCCATTACCAGGTTCCTATGACATTAGCTTTCTTCTCCCCTGGCACGTGATGTAATCAGTAACTAATACTGACGTATAGGGACCAGAAAGTATCACTATCTGTAGCAGTTCATAAACATCTGTGGTGTGTCAGTTTGTCCTCAACTGACAGTATAACATTCATTTGACATGATAAATATAGAAGGTCCAACTCTGTACTCTAAGCACAACACAATAGTTTATTTACAAGTCACAATATTACGATAGAAATACAATAATCTGCCCAGGCATCTCGTATATTATAAGTCATATATTAAAGACAGCATATAACGATATCCTGCTGTATATCCCATAGCCTATCTAGATCTGGAAGCTATCACACTTTGAATTTCTAAGACTTTCAGAAACTGCCATCTCAGACTTTATCTAGGGACTCGGGCTATTCGCACTACGGCCTGCTTTGGATTTGGACTTCTCGCAGGTCCAATCCTTTAAGTGCCTCAGTTCACCTCTGAGTGTGATAACAAGACTCCTTTGCTATGTGGCAGAGCACCGGGGTCCTACCAACTAGCTCTAGACTCTAATTCCCACTAATTGGCATGCACTACATGCCTGGCTGACTGACTGACTACCGGCCTGACTACCTGACCCGTGTCTGAAGTCCGTCTCTGAAGTCCGTGTCCGAAGTCCTCTCAACTCAACTAATTCTACTATTTAATGTCGATAGATAGTGCCACCTATCTTTTGTGCCAAAGTTTCACATTCGTCTGCCTCTAGCATGTCTGCTACATGCACGGATACAACATTACATTCTGCTATCAATAGATTCTGGCCCGGCCCCTCTAACTCCTCTCGCTCCAACAGAAGCCTTCACTAAGTCTTGATACAAATCCTTAATTCCCAACCTGCTAATTTCCCTTTCAAAAGATTCTCACTCGGCTTGAACAAACATGGACTAAATGCAGCCTCTACGACACATCTGTCCTTGGAATGACAGCTTATGCTCCCACCCCTACGCTTAACGGCAAGTGTGAATGCGATCAACAATCACTTACGTTGGGAAAGACAATAGATAAGAGACAAAAATAATGGAAGTTATAATTCGGCGAACCATAAATTCAGAGATATAATAATAATAAGATTCATAGCCTGTGACTTGTAAATTTGCCATACTGGAGATACCAACACAACATGCCCTGCAAACATCTATGTCCTCAGCCATTCAAAGTGTAGAAAAATAATGTCCAGACCATTCATTGATGTTATCAATCTAAGTATTTCTTTGTTTGCGTCTTCTTCCATGTTCGACTGTTCCTTTAAAATTCAATAACTCAGTTTTCTATAGAACAATTAAGAACATTATTCATTTGTGTCGATTCTCAGTGTAGCATTACAATGGGCAAAATTTTACTAGGTGGAGGCTCTTCATCCATCACAAGTGATGGTGATAATTTGTTACATTCACTATTGAAATCCCGTTAGAGTTATGTCCTTGACTATGAGTTATATGGCTAATAATACCTACCGGGGTATTCTGGTTGCAATGTCCTTGGACAGTTCAGGCAAACTACTGCAGATGGTTTTTGGTATACCCTTGACTTCCCAGCTACTTTCCACTATTGGGCTACTATATGCCCCTCTTTTCACAAGATGTGCCTTTTCTTGACAATTGAGCGCTATGTAGCTCTATTTTCTTGCAAGTTTTACCCATTAATTTGGTCTATTTCAAAGGCTTTCAGTGAGATCTTTAACGAATACTTGTAGCACTTCTTTTGGCCAAATTGAGGACATATGTCCTTCTGCAATTCAATATAGAGAAGTATCTTTAACAGGCACACATACTACATGACATGCAAATCTGTGTCTGCATCTGAATAGTGTCAATGTTAGGAATACCAGATCTGTGAAGACAGTGGCATCTGGAATATTGTCTTGTCATCTGATGTTCATAACTTTTCTGGGACAAGTTTTGTTCTTCTTCTTCTTCTTTCGTTCACTTGAAACATGTCTATATCTGTAATTCTGTCTCCTTAATAAAACTCACGGTCTTTTGTAGTTCATACAATGTCCCATAGAGTTTTGATTCCAGTGTTGTTTCCTCTGGCCAATATGTCTGCCTCAGCGTTTCATGCTCAGAACACTCTTGAAGTATATGTTTGGCACTCTGTGCTGCCTGTCCACATGTACACATGGCTGTGTTGCCAATCTTGAACTTTGTATACATGTGACTGCGGAGTCGGTTGTGTCCTGTTCTGAGACGTAGAATTATAACTTGTTCTGGTCTGTTCATAATATGATAGTCATCTTGTGTTGGTGTTTGTGGCTTTCTTATTGACTTGATCATCTGTTTTTTCTGATGGTAGGTGATTGGTATATCTGGTTGGTCTTCGGCAGCACCTTCCTTAGCCAGTTGGTCTGCTTTTTCATTTCCTGGTATTCCACAGTGAGAGGGTATCCACTGCATGGTTATCCTGTACTGGTAAGACAATTCGCTAAGTAGTTTTTTCAAGTCTGTTAGTTTTTCAGACTGGAGAGCTTGAAGCACTGACCTTGCATCTGTCAGGAATACCACAGGCTGTAGTTCAGAGTTGGAGTTCAGCAGTTTTTTAGCTGCCACAATAATTGCCTGGATTTCTGCATCATAATTATTGCAGAATTTTCCTGTCGGTGTTCTGATTGTATCTCTAGGCTTGTGTGGATATTCTATATATATACCTGCACCTCCATTCCTCACGGCATTCTGTGCTGACCCATCTGTGTATACTCTGACCCATATATCTTGTGGATATTCCTCATCCAGGAAACTGAGGGTGACTGTCCTTCGCTGCACACTGTTCTGTTCGTCCTCGCTTAGTATTCCTTTCACATGGGTCTGAATGTATATTGGCATTCCATGCCTTTCACTCCACGGGGTTTGTTCTGGTACAGGCCTTAAGGGGCTGTCAACTTCAGGTAGGTCTGTAAGTTGTCTGCAGAGTCGTTTAGCTTGATGGATAAAGCTGCTTCTTTTCAGTCGTCCCATTGCTAGATTTTGGAATCTTTCCTTCATTGGATGACTTGGCATACACTGAAACTTTTCTGCCTGAATTAGTACTTTTGTGTCTCTGCGTTCGCCAAGTGTTTGCATTCTTCCCATTTTCTGCATCTCTGCTATGGGTGTTGATTTCATTGCTCCCAACATTATTCTAAGTGCCTGGTTTTGCACTTTATCTAGATCTTGTAATGTTGTGTTTGATGCAGGACACCACGCAGCTGAACCATATTCCAGGTGTGGTCTTATGCCTTGCTGATAAACTTTACTGAGTATATTTCCACTGGCTCCCCATGTGGTTCCACTTAGTTTTCTCAGGATAGCTAGCTTCCTCCTGGCTTTTGTTGTTGCTTTGTTTATGTGCTGCTTCCATGTCAGCTTATCATCAAAAGTAACTCCGAGGTATGTGGGTTGTTTGTCTTCTTTCAAGAGCTCTCCATCTATCTTGATATGACCAGCTTTTTGTTTTGGTGAGAGGGTAAAGAGTGTAGTGCTGCACTTATCTGTGTTAATGCTGACGCACCATCTATTTGCCCATAAGGTTAGGGCATCGATAGCTCTTTGTATTTGTTTAGTGGCCACTGTTGCATGTTCTTCCGTGCACCAGATCACCAGGTCGTCAGCATACATTGCCACTTTGATCCCGTGTGGTAGTTCAGCAACTAGGTCATTGATGTAAACCAAGAAAAGTGTGGGTGACAGGACTCCTCCCTGGGGGACTCCATGACGCAGTAGAACTTTCTTGCTCTTGCGACCATCTAATTGTACCCTGGCTCTTCTATTATGCAGGTATGCTTTTACCCATTTGTACATTCTTGAGCTAACCCTGCAATTTCGCAATTTCTTTAGGAGCCCTTCTTTCCAGACCTTATCAAATGCTTTCCTGAGGTCTATCCATGCTGCTAGTACCAGTTTCTTTTCTTGGAAGGCATCCTCAATCTCTTGGGAGAGGTAGGTTGCCTGATCTTCAGTAGAGTAGCACTGTCTGAAACCTGCTTGCTGTGATACCAGAAGGTTTTCACTTTCAAGGTACCACTGCATCCTAAGATTGATAATGCGTTCCATTGTTTTACATAGACAGCTTGTGAGGCTGATGGGCCTGTAGTTGGAGACTGTGTTGCCATCTTTTCCTGATTTGAGGAGTGGTATCATTATTGCTTCTCTCCACGCCTGTGGTACATTACCTGTGGACCAGCTTGTGTTAAAGATCTGCAGTAGCTTTGCTCTTGCTGCAATTCCCAGGTTTCTAATCATTTCATTGGACACTCCATCAGCTCCAGGGGACTTTTTCATTTTCAATTTGGATATTGCATGCTCCAGTTCTCTCATTGTGATTGGTGCCTCCATGACGTCAGGTATAGGTTCGCCTTGTCCAATATTTTTCTGGTTCTCTCGAACCTCCTGTTGTTTGTCTGGGCTGACTTTGACGTTATTGTCTTCTGCAAAGGAATCTGCAAAGTAATCAGCTGCATGTTTACCTGTTAAAATGTTTCTATCTTTATAAAGTGTGATCCTCTTATTTCTCCCTGTACCTTCATCATTTAGTTGTTTTACAAGTTTCCATAATTTCCTAGTATCTCTTTCTAGGTTCAGCGACTCTGTTTTTTCTTTCCAGCTGCTCCGCCTGGCTTGTAACTTGGCTCTTTGAAATTTAGCCTTTGTTTGCTGATATTTGTTGTGATGTTCTTGGCTAGGTCTGTTCTCAGCCTGCTGTCTAGATGTTTCCATCTCATTTTGCAGCTTTTCCAGTTCATCATTCCAGTAGGGTTTGTAGTTTTTGCGTGCCCCCCTGGGTATGGTTTTACTAGCAACTTGTAGTATACATCTATTAAATTCACTCACTGCTCTATTGATGTCTTTGTCCAAGTTCATGTCCTTAGCTAGAACACTGGTTAAATGCTGGTACATTTTCCAGTCTGCCCTTTTATAGTTCCACCTAGTGAGCGTGCTGCTGTCCTTGGAAAATTCATTGTGGATTTCCAGAAATACTGGTCTGTGGTCACTACCTCCAAGCTGCTTTCCAACAACACGTGTGATGTTCCATTCCAAGCCTGGTGAGTGGAATGCCAGGTCTGGTGTAGAGGTGGTGTGCCATGCTCTCGAGTAGAAGGTTGGCGAGTCTGCTGGCTGGTTAATAAGGATGAGATTATTTTCATCCTGCCAGCTCTCAAGTTCCTCACCTCTCTTGTCGATATGATCGTAGCCCCAGCTCTGAGAGTGGCTGTTGAAGTCACCACACACCATAAGTCTCTCTTTGTCTGGAATTGTGTCTAGTGCCAATGGTTTATCATTTGGGCAGTAGTAGTTCAGGAGATGGAATTCTGCACTGTCTGTTTTTAGGTGGAGCATCTGGTATTCTGCCCCTTCCATATATACTTCAAGCTGACATGCGCTGATATTGTTTTTAACAAGTGTCAGAATTCCACCCTTTCGCCTGTCCTTTCTGTCAGACCGGTAGCACTGGTAGCCTCTGATTTTGAAGGCTATGTCGCTGCTGAGGTGTGTTTCTTGGATACAGCATATACTAACTTGTTCTTCACTGAGGACATTTTCAAGTTCCAATTTTTTGCTGTATCCATCTCTTTTACTGTTGACACCCTCAGCATTCCAGTGCATTATTTTTATTGGTTGTTTGTTTGTTTGTAGAAAAATAATGTCCAGACCATTCATTGATGTTATCAATCTAAGTATTTCTTTGTTTGCGTCTTCTTCCATGTTCGACTGTTCCTTTAAAATTCAATAACTCAGTTTTCTATAGAACAATTAAGAACATTATTCATTTGTGTCGATTCTCAGTGTAGCATTACAATGGGCAAAATTTTACTAGGTGGAGGCTCTTCATCCATCACAAGTGATGGTGATAATTTGTTACATTCACTATTGAAATCCCGTTAGAGTTATGTCCTTGACTATGAGTTATATGGCTAATAATACCTACCGGGGTATTCTGGTTGCAATGTCCTTGGACAGTTCGGGCAAACCACTGCAGATGGTTTTTGGTATACCCTTGACTTCCCAGCTACTTTCCACTATTGGGCTACTATATGCCCCTCTTTTCACAAGATGTGCCTTTTCTTGACAATTGAGCGCTATGTAGCTCTATTTTCTTGCAAGTTTTACCCATTAATTTGGTCTATTTCAAAGGCTTTCAGTGAGATCTTTAACGAATACTTGTAGCACTTCTTTTGGCCAAATTGAGGACATATGTCCTTCTGCAATTCAATATAGAGAAGTATCTTTAACAGGCACACATACTACATGACATGCAAATCTGTGTCTGCATCTGAATAGTGTCAATGTTAGGAATACCAGATCTGTGAAGACAGTGGCATCTGGAATATTGTCTTGTCATCTGATGTTCATAACTTTTCTGGGACAAGTTTTGTGAAAGTGATTGGAGTTTCCTTGCATGTTGTCTGCAAACAGTCCATGTTTCACCAACATATAACAGCACTGGAAATACCACGGCTCTGTAAACTTTCCGCTTTTTCTGTAGGTTAATGTAATTTCTAGTCAAATATTTGCGTACAGTTTGCCAAAAATGCTGCTTGCCTTGGAGATCCTTGTATATACTTCATCATCAATGGTCGCATTTTGTGATAGTTTATTACCTATGTGTGTGAATCTATTCACACCTTTCAGTGCTATGTTGTTTACCTTTATGGTCATTTACCTGTATCAGTAATCTAAGGGTCCGTTACTCGGAACAATGATTAGATACATCAGAACCATAAGTTCTGTTGTCTGGTGCCATTACCAGGTTCCTATGACATTAGCTTTCTTCTCCCCTGGCACGTGATGTAATCAGTAATTAATACTGACGTATAGGGACCAGAAAGTATCACTATCTGTCATCATCATCAAGTGCCGTCTCCGCAACGAAGGTTGGCTGCAACGTATCTCCAACATCTCCTGTCTTGGTGGTGCACTCTGCTAGACTGTAACATGTCCATCGTGTAATGTTACTCTCCCATCTTGTATCTCTGCCTACCTCTTGCTCGCTTCCCTTTGACTTTACCCTCAAGTAAGGTCTTCAATAGGGTGTCATGTCTTTTAATGTGTCCAAAGTATTTTATTTGCCTGATCTTTATTACTCTTAGTAGTTCTTTCTTCATATTAAGTGTTTTTAGCACCTCTTTATTTGTTTTCTTCTCTTTCCATGATGTTCTCCCTATTCTTCTATATACCCACATCTCAAAGGCATCAATTTTGTCTTCTAATTGTTTATTTAGTGTCCATGTTTCTGAGCCATACATTAATATGGAATAGATGTAGCATTTTATAATTCTCATTTTTAACTTGTTTGTAATTTGTTTAGATATTAATAATTTCCTCATGTCATTGAAGGTACTTTTAGCCATTCCTATTCTCCTTTTAACTTCTGTTTCACATCTGCCATCATTTGTGACTATGTGTCCAAGATATTGATACTGTTTTACTTGTTGTAGTTTCTCTCCCTGTATGTTTATGTTTACCTCCTGTTCTTCTGTGTTTTTGCTGATTATCATGGTTTTTGTTTTTTGAATGTTTATATCCAGTCCATATTCATTACTTGATTTATTGACTTGATCTATTAGTCTTTGTAGTTCATGTTCACTTTCTGCTAAAAGAACAGTGTCATCTGCATATCTAATGTTGTTTATTATTTTCCCATTGATCTTGAGTCCTGGTATTTCTTCTATATTTTTAAAGATATTCTCTGTGTAGATATTAAATAGGCTTGGTGATAAAATGCATCCTTGTCTTACCCCTCTTCTTATTTCTATGTACGGTGAGTAGCTGTTTTCACACCTTATTGATGCAGTTTGTTCCCAATCTGTAGCAATTCACTATCTGTAGCAGTTCATAAACATCTGTGGTGTGTCAGTTTGTCCTCAACTGACAGTATAACATTCATTTGACATGATAAATATAGAAGGTCCAACTCTGTACTCTAAGCACAACACAATAGTTTATTTACAAGTCACAATATTACGATAGCAATACAATAATCTGCCCAGGCATCTCGTACATTATAAGTCATATATTAAAGACAGCATATAACGATATCCTGCTGTATATTCCATAGCCTATCTAGATCTGGAAGCTATCACACTTTGAATTTCGAACACTTTCAGAAACTGCCATCTCAGACTTTATCTAGGGACTCGGGCTATTCGCACTACGGCCTGCTTTGGATTTGGACTTCTCGCAGGTCCAATCCTTTAAGTGCCTCAGTTCACCTCTGAGTGTGATAACAAGACTCCTTTGCTATGTGGCAGAGCACCGGGGTCCTACCAACTAGCTCTAGACTCTAATTCCCACTAATTGGCATGCACTACATGCCTGGCTGACTGACTGACTACCGGCCTGACTACCTGACCCGTGTCTGAAGTCCGTCTCTGAAGTCCATGTCCGAAGTCCTCTCAACTCAACTAATTCTACTATTTAATGTCGATAGATAGTGCCACCTATCTTTTGTGTCAAAGCTTCACGTTCGTCTGCCTCTAGCATGTCTGCTACATGCACGGATACAACATTACATTCTGCTATCAATAGATTCTGGCCCGGCCCCTCTAACTCCTCTCGCTCCACCAGAAGCCTTCACTAAGTCTTGATACAAATCCTTAATTCCCAACCTGCTAATTTCCCTTTCAAAAGATTCTCACTGGACTTGACTGTCTAGCAGTGTCTGGCACCCACTTCAGCTGACCTAACTCGTCATCCCTCTCATTTCGAGATTATCACCCGGCCTGACCGTCTAGCTGTGTCTGACACCCGCTTCAATTGTACAGACCTCGGCCGTTTACATGTGAATATATTTCAACGAGGCGACGGCAAGACAGTAATACATTGGTTGCCACCTATTTCTCTGGTCGTCTGGCAATTATCTGCAAGACCGATGTTACGAAACGTGTGTGGGCTTAGTTTTTAGCATCAATAGTAAGATCTCTCCCCTTTCTGTATAATGGTCGGTTTAGAGGGAACAGTGTGTCGTCATACTGTTACATACCTAGGTGGCGAGTACAAGATAATATAAAGACTGACTAAGATGAAATAAGACGTTGGGTGGCTAATCCGTAGCAGTGCCCTATCAGAGTTCTTGGCTGATTAAATCAATCGTTATTTTTAAATTGTCACTTTTTATAGTTAACCAATTACAAATGGTTTAACCTGATCAGCTCAGTCAGGGGCTGGTTTTTTAGTGAATCTAAAACCCAAGTCATATACCGGTATATGACATCCCATCTACAGATATCTTTCCGAGAATGTTTCATATTCTTGTGTTGTGTAAGAGCCTAACGTACAAGTACACCTCTACCTGTAATATGATGCTTGACACTTTCAAGGCAAACTTGTGCCTCCACAACCATTTTATTTTTTTATGGTCACTGTTTCTGATATAACCAAATTGGACTACCGTCCACGTTTGCAACTTGCCTCACTATAAAGATATACGTTTGTATTTTTGACTCACATCTACCTTTAAACACAAACATTGCTGTGAGTTATCTTACTGTATATACATTTTCTAGCAATACAGGTGAAACGTATATCAAGTACGTTATATCCAGTTTGACAAGTTTTCACCTGTATACGCTCAAAAACGTATAGAAAACGTGTAGTACTGTAACTTCCGGCAATGTTTCTTTACAATGCACTTTTATCTTACTGTGTCAGACCTCATAATATATCCATATACAAGTAAATTCAAGAAGGAAGCCAGAGGATAAATTTAAAATTCTTGAGTCTAACAGGAATTGAACCAGTCCGCTCAATGGCACCAAATCGCCTAGCAACTCTCGTACAAGAGATTTTCCAAAAAAAGATTCGATTTTGTCAAGACATTCAAACTGTGCACTCAAGTCACTGAGAACGGACCAGTCGAGACAAGGACTATCACAACAACAACGAACATCCCGTACAGGTATTGAAGTATCCTCAGTAAGAACAAACATATAACATAATATCCATAGTAGTTCTACAAGGGCTGATAGGTCGCCTTGTAAACATGGATAACATATATAGACAGTAGAGAAGTATATAGGCCCTTGTAGAAACCACATCTGTAGGGGTACAAAGGGTCTCGCATTGTTGTCTTGCGGACCCGGGGTTAGCAGATAACCAAGATCCTAAATGTAACCCCTCGTTGTGCACCCTGGAAACATAAAAATACAGCTGCTCTTGCTGTATTCCTGGCTAACAGTTTTAGGCTCGTGTCAGTGTATGTGGATGATCTAGATGGAATGAGAATTGCCTGCAGAGAGACAGGAGATATCTCCGAAACCTCTACGCCATTACATCCAACATATGTAAGGCATCTGTGCATTCCAACCTGGTCGGCTTAAAAAACAGAAACATTGGAGGTGCGACCAATGTCAATAACATACATTGATTTTACGAGTACACCGAATCTGGAAAAGGTAACACATGCTAAAGGACAGCGTAGTGTACGTGAGTAGATTCAGTAGCAACAGAGCTACAATGGTCCAGCACGAGACCGACTGGCGGAAGTGTTATACCATTGATAGAAGTAACGGTAATTCTGTTTTTAAAAGATGAAAATTCCATGGACAGCCAAGATAACTAATGTAGAAATTATCAGAGAAGCTAGGATAAAACGACAAATTATATCGAAAATTAGAAACAATCAAGATTATTAGGGCATGTGATGAGAAAAGTAAAATTTAAAACATTTAGTAACCACCGGAAAGATCAAGGGAGAAGAAACAGAGGAAGACAAAGAGATAATATTTCTGGATGTGTTGTCACTGTGGAATAAATAGAAGTCACCAACAGAACTTATTAACAACAGAAGAGACATATAGTTGTGGAGAAGCATGATTGTCTACGCCACTCGGAATAGCACTTGATTGATTGATGGAATACCCACATCACGTTAATCGTTGAAGTTTTGCTTAAACAAAACAATTTGTAATTTTTCAACATTCCCCAAAATGTTTGAGAACATTGGTCATTTTAAAATATAAACATTGAAGGATATCCCGTGTAGGAAATTGCTATTTCAATAATGTTTAATTTTTAGGAGCCACTACTACTACATTAGAAACTGGAGTAAAGCAGGAATGTGTCATGTCAACAATACTGTTCAACATTGCGCTTGACTGGGTAATGCGAAAGTTCATAGGACAAAAACAACTAGGCATCAAATGGACTAACAACTGAACTTTAGAAGATCTAGATTTCGCAGACGACATTGCGCTAATGAGTTCAACGCACGCATACTTGCAGGAAAACACAACAAGGATACACCATTTTTAAGAACAAATAGGCCTGCAAATCAACGTGTCCAGAACAAAAATTATGGACTTTACTAATGTAAACAATGTGATACAAATAAATAATAATATAATAGAAAAAGTAGAACATCTCACTTATTTGGGAAGCAGAATAACAGAATAACAGCAAATGGAGACTCAAGTACAGAAATTACGACCAGAATTGCTCTGTCATCAAATGCATTCAATTCACTATCAAACATTTGGAGATTTAAAAAAAACTCAGCATTAATACAAAGCTTTGACTGCTCAACGCATGTGTTATTTCGGTTCTGACGTACGGGTGTGAAGGCTGAAATCAACTAGTTACAATATTGATATATATTTACTCTCTTTCTAATAAACACGCACTCTAGGTTACAATACGGCTATATTTTTACTCTATTTCTTGTTAACACGCACTGCAGGTTACAATATTTATATATATTTAATATCTTTCTAATAAACACGCACTGCAGGTATCAATATTGCTATGATCAATGACTCGCTTTCCAATATAAGCACTGAAAATTCGTTTTGACTTCCATAGAAGATTTAAATATAATGCTTCCATTTTCCGGGACTCTTGCAGTCTATTCTATAGCCTATTTTATTCCTTATTCGACGATGACCAATTATTCCTTATTTATGGAATGCCTGAATGTCTCATCCATGGTCCATCAGATCAACCACCATGCAGGAGTAAACTTCTAGTAGATTTAACGCATATGTAGTGAGGATGTCCTCTCGAGCATATGCAGTGAAAGGCCCGCATCACTTCATCTATACAATTATATTTTTACTTCATCTAGGAGACTTCAAAGCATTGCACATTGCTGAGAGTTGGAAACCTTCTTGCTATGAAATAAGACAATGGATCATCGTGCGGAATTTGAAATACTTGCTGATAAATGATTTGTATTTAATATTCCACCAAATTGTTGTTGTAACACTTGCTTATGAGCGTGTTACTTTATGACCATTGATGCTGAATATTGGATGTCATATAATTTAACTTGTACATTGATGCTGTACCCTTTTGAATATTCTGAACAAGGAAACAGTTAATAAAGTTTTATATGTTATAAAGAAGTAGGAATTGACATTCAGATAGTTCAGCCAGTAGTTTATATACACAATGTTATCAGTACACTCTGCCAACACTCTGGACAGGTAGACCAGTCAGTATACCGGCCATCAAACATTGAACACTGTCATAACTAATTGAGATAGTGCAGGCTCAAACATGGGGTTAACCTGCCATAACTATTTGGCAACTCGTCAAACCTGCAGTTAACAATCTTCTATGCCATATTAGAAGATAACCAAGATACCAAAAGCACCTACGAGTGGTACACACTGGAAACGGTCGTATGGCGGCTCGTGTTGCTTCTGGCAAACAGTTTTGGGATCGTGTCCATTAATGTAGAGGCTGCAGATGGAATGAGAATTGACTGCAAAAAGACATGAAATATCTTCGACACCTATGTGCCAACACATACAGTGTCACTGTCGACACACAGTGACGCAAGACAGTCCTGCTCGAGCATTGGATTGGCATCCAATGCAATTGTCACGTATGGGCAGATGTCAAGAATAATAGTGAGAGTCGAAAAGATAAAATATAGAGTACCATGAGAGGGCAGTATAGCCCCAGCGCTACATGCAATTGGAGCGCTAAAACGTTAAAAGGTAATCGGAACTAAAGTTTTATTCAGCTTGAAAACAAACATCTAGTCCCCGATTCTCCCAAAAAATGTTTAGAGACTCAGACTTAGACGAGAGGTTCACGATGTGGGCGAATGACACTTCGGCTAAAAGGGCGGACGAACCTGGGACCAATTCCACAGTCGATGCGCACTGAGAGAAAAGGTTCAGTACCAGATGGGCACCGGCACAATACGTCTAATTACGCGAGACATGTTTAGTGGCAGCGTAACACCTCGTACGAGAGTGATGTAGTTGATCCAAGCCTAAATCCCTGACTACCGTGTTCACGGAGATTGTCACCCAGTGATATGTTCAAAGTCACAGTGGGTGGAAAACCGTCACGACAAATGCATGTCCATCGCCTGGTGACAGATAGGAAGACTGTAATAGACTAGGGACACTCGAATTAAAGGTATGACGAAAATGGATGTGCTGGTCCATCCAAGGTGCAAATAATGCAGTTATGTTGTAAACCAGAAGCACACCGTACTTCACGTTCCCCGGCGGAAATCACACGAACTTTCGTGTTGGTTATCAGAAAGCGAACGCAGAAGAACTGTATCTACTATTAAATATCATTTAAATAGTAATCTTTAAGTGCCCCCCCCCCACCTCCAGATGGGTCTGCAACCATCAAGTTCTCTAATTTCAAAGTATGAAAAATTCTACACAATGACATTTTATCTTTATCGTACTAGATATATGCAGTATAGCATAGTGCTACCACGTACACCATGCGTACGTGCGTGCATATACATGAGTGTGCGTTGCTTTATTATCCCAACACATGAGTGATGCTTCCATTTATAATTTACACACACACGCACGCACATACACATGGTGCACGTGGTAGAACTATGCTATACTGCAAATATCTAAAGATAAAATGTCGTTGTGTAGAACCAGAGTAATACCTGCTATCAACTAGAATTGCCATATTGACCACTGTATGACCAAATTTTGGCATTTATAAATGTTACCAGTCATGCAATTTTTGTCACAATTTTAAAATCATAAACACAAAACTCTATATAATGTGGCTTTTAGTCGCTCGCAATTTTATCAAATGCCACTTAAACTGTCTATGATGGTCAGATGTATCTGGTTGAAAGCCTCAGATATTGCTGCTAAGCTGTAAAAAAATGCCACATCATATTCCATTCTCTGAACTACATCCTGTAAACCGGCAGGAGTTTGAGAATGAATACAAGGAATTTAGGCAGAGAATAGAGATGCAATAGGTGTCATGCATCTCAAAAGAAGTACCTAAGGGGGGTAGGATCTGGCTGGGCTACCCAACTGGTAGAATTAAAGTTTAGTCAAAATGCATCGAAGAAGTCGCACGGTTTGAGCATATAGGTGTCGATATTGCAGTGAAGCTGTAAACTATGACAAAAATTCATTATATTCTCCTGAGCTTGAGAACACACGAAGAAGATAAAATATATATATATATATATATATATATTAGTCATCTTCATTGCACTAAGGATTTCATCCCATAATTTCTCACTATCTTTCAGTAGATATTGATATGCACGTGTTCCAGTTGTTCTAGTATCTCGTTGGTTATAAATATATATAATTTATTCTGGCATGGTACAATGGCCCCTCATATCATGTTCGTTACATTTAAGACTCTGGGTAGTGTCTCCATGGGCGATGTAGTCAACATCAATGGGATGATCACGGAATAATATGAATATCAACCGAGGTGAGGTTGTCATATTGGTCATTAAATGTTCGAATTTTGACAAATTTGAATATTTCTAAATGCCGCAGGCCATGTTTTAGTTATTTTTGTTCTTGTTGATTAATTTAAAACATATACACCCATTCCATATTTTCTATTTCATAATAAGTTTGTTTGTTTGTTTTGCGTTCGCTCCATTGTAACCAGCACGGATATCCGTGCGATTTCCGCCGGGAGCGTGATTACGTTTTGCCACTGTTATGCGCCTTGTAGGCCTAGCACATCCGATTTCGGCATGCCGTGACAATTCGGGTGGGCTACCCTAGCCCGTGACAGCCTCAATATCTGTCTCCAGGCATGCGTGTATGTGGTACTCTTCGCCCAGACATTTTTTCTCTCGTCTGTCTCGCACGAGGTGTTCCACTGTCTATGAACTTGCCTCGTGTAATTGGACGTACTGTGCCTGTGCCCATCGGGTACTGAACCATTTCTCATCCGTGAGCCTGGTTCCTTAAGGGGAAGAGCTCATCGGAAGAGTTGGACCCTGGCTCTTTCGCCCTCTTTGCCGAGGTGTCATTCACCGACATCGTGTACCCCTTGTCCAAGTTCGAGTCTCACACCACGCGTTTTACATTGGCACCTCCAATGTTCGGACTGGACTGACTAGCTTAACTGAATGTCGACAGTGTCGCTATATGTGGTGATGCTGGTGGTGTCGGAGATATTGTCTGTCTCTTATGCAGTCAAATCTCTTTCCATCTGCTACCTCCACATTCTCGGACACGATCCCCAAATGATTTGGCCAGAATCAGCTCGAGCTGCTGTATTTCTGTTTCCAGGGTGCACCGCGAGGAGGTACATTTGGGATCTTGGTTATCTGCTAACCCTGGGTCCGCCTAGAGCAATGCGTTCCCTTTGCACCCCTCATAATAAGTAAAAGGAAATATAAAAAATCTTACTTCTCTCAAAAATGATGTCAAAACACAAGCAATAAACAGACTTTATCATTTTTTTAAAGTAGAGTGTACACACTATTCAGGTCTTTGGCTACGTTTTTTTAAATATAAAATGTTTATTTGGTCATAAACTGTTCTATATATGTAGCAACTATATTATCAAATAAGTATCAATATAAAACCAATTAGCATCATCTAACAGCAACCCATTCTCTCCCAACTTGACAATAGCAAACCCAAGAACAGCGAAATAAAACTACCAATTAAAAAAACCATGTCATATGACATGGCATGGCTACTAGACCTAAATCAAACCACATGTTTTTATGCTGGAATAAGCAAAGCAGCATGCAGTTATGAAATTATTTACAATGAAATAAATAAATAAAATATCGCCCCTGTAGAGAATACATCCAGTTTCATTAATTAAGGAATACAAATGTCCTAGCATTAACAACTGCCAACTTTTCCGTCCAGTTCTGTGGTTCCGAGCGCGTATGTGACGACCACGGTACCGATTCGATCCCCGCCATAGGCAATTGAGCAAACTGACCGTTCAGAAATGGATAGCAAACTACTATAACGTATTTATATTTCCTAGAAAATCACTACAGCCAAAAAATTCTAGGTTGGTGGCTACGTTCTGAATAGGATAAGTTATCAATTTTTAAAAAAAGTTGTCGTCGACCTAAAACACTGCAGTTAAAAATGTACATATGACCATATGACGTGATCGTCTGCAGTATAGAAGACCTATGTACAGAATTCTTCTAGTCGCATGCCAAAAATAGCCAATGCGACTCCAAGAATATAAATAGTAACTAACGAATAAGTAGGTCCCATGGCATCTGCCGTCGGGGATGAAGATAACTCTTCATGTACTAAGCCGCAGCAACTATTAGGTTGGGTGGTCAGTTCCCTTCCTTGCTGTCTTTACCTTCCCTAACTCATGCGCCAGGTACTCATTTTACAGCTGAGTCGACTGGAGGAGTGGTCGTGTCAAGTGAGAAATCACAACCCGGATTTTGTTGTTGTCCGGGCGTGGTTTCGAACCTGGCGTGCTGTAACCCGATGACAGCAAGCAAGCTCACTATCCACTAGGCCAGGGGTCGGTAACCTTTTGCTAACTGTGTGCCAACTTAAGGTTTCAATTATTCAGAGTGCCAAAAAAAAACAGCAAATTCTAATGAAGCAAATGAACTGCTTTTTGCAGATGACCAGGTTTTATTCCACAACAACATTAAAAACCTGCAAGACCACCTAAACACAATAGACACAGCAGGCAAGCAATTTGGAATTAAAATCAACATAGACAAAACAGAAGTAATGAATGCTGCAAGAGAAAAGGAGAACATCAACATACAGATAAATAATAAACAACTTAAACAAGTAGATGAATTCAAATATCTGGACAGCACATTGAGATATGACAACAAACAAGAAGCAGAAATAAACGCAAGATGTAATAAGGCCTGTCAGATCATTGGTCAATTAACACCTTTACTAAGAAACAAAGATATTACACTAGAAACAAAGAAAGCGCTTTTCAACACCATTTTCTTACCAACATTGTGTTATCAGTGTCAAACTTGGACATTAGATTCTAGAACAATACATAAGATTAACACCACCGAAATGAAATGTGTGAGACGTATGATTGGAGTTAGCTTGAGAGACAAAATCAGGAATGAAGCACTAAGGAAACAATTAGGGATCAAACCAACAATAGAATACATACAGAAACAACAAGTTAAATGGTACGGCCACATAACCAGACAGAAAGAGCAAAGTATTATCCAAAAAACACTTAACAAACGATACGAAAACAGGAGACCTGTTGGACACCCTCGTAAAAGGTGGATAGATAGTGTATTTAGAGACACTCGGAAATATAACAGCAGAGGAGGCAAACAGAAGAGCAAAAGAACGTACACTCACTCTCCCCTCAACACCGAAAGGTACATGAGGACAGAAAGAAGAAGAAGAAGAGAGTGTCAACATCACATATCATTTTATACAAGTCGAGGCCAATATTCTTATTTTACCATATATTTTATTTTTGTATTTTAATTAATTAATATATAGTGATATTCAATAATATGTAAATATGTATAATACGTAACAAGTCTGGATAAGTCTGTAGCTGGTACCCTGCTACGCACAAGTGCCGAAATAAGCGAGGAAACCCCGCTAATCGATTTATAATCAACTTTATACAGGGAACGTGAAGATTCTGCGTGCCCTTTGAAATTGCTTGGCGTGCCAAATGTAGCACGCGTGCCATAGGTTGCCGACCCCTGTACTAGGCTCCGACTAGTCAGATAACTAACGAAAAGCCAGATCATAATCAAAGCCGTAACGAATGAAGTCCTTATTAATTATGTATATGTATGTCTTGTATACGGAAGACGGTCGTGGCTTACAGAACAAGAAAACACAAATATGGTAGGTAATTCTTATCAGCTCCATCTCATTTTTTTTATATGACATGCAGCGTGAGTGTGTGATGGTGAGAGATAGGGAGTGCGTGTGAGAATGCGAATGAGGCTGTGCGTGCACCGAGATTTGAAAAAACAAAACGGTTAAAAGCAATGTAATGGTATGCGCTGAACGCAAAAGCTTTCTAATTGATTCAGATGTCAGTAGTAGATTCAGATGTCAGTTGTCACTGGGTTGTCTGTGGTAGATGCAGGTGTCAGTGGGCTGTCTGTAGTAGATTCAGATGTCAGTGAGCTGTCTGTAGTAGTTTCAGATGTCAGTGAGCTGTCAGTAGTTGATTAAGATTTCAGTGGGCTGTCTGTAGTAGATTCAGATGTCAGTGTTTTGTCTCAAGTGTATTCAGATGTCAGTTGTCAATGGGTTGTCTGTGGTAGATTCAGATGTCAGTGAGCCGTCTGTAGTAGATTCAGATGTCACTGGGTTGTTTGTGGTAGATTCAGATGTCAGTGAGCTGTCAGTAGTTGATTAAGATTTCAGTGGGCTGTCTGTGGTAGATTCAGATGTCAGTGAGCTGCCTGATCAACGCGAGTTCCTTTTCTTTTACGTTCGCACTCAAATAATCAACGTGCCTATACATGTAATTTTGCGGGAAAGCATGAAGTATGTTGTTCTGCTAGTGTTATAGCGGAGCTGC
Source organism: Meghimatium bilineatum (assembly GCA_034231615.1). Taxonomy (NCBI): domain Eukaryota; kingdom Metazoa; phylum Mollusca; class Gastropoda; order Stylommatophora; family Philomycidae; genus Meghimatium; species Meghimatium bilineatum. Next base: position 57,300,120 of record CM067321.1, on the reverse strand, counting down.
AATATTTGCGCTTTTCGACACAGTACATTGTTTTCGGCATATTTTGTATTTTAGGTGAGCTTCTCTAACCTGTGAGAGCCTTCCTATCTAACGTCACGCAAACAGAGTGGACTGTTTTCGACCTCTGTACCCTTGGACTTGCAGGTCAAAACGTGGATGTGCATGGGAGTTTCCGAAGAGACGGTAAGCAGGGATTTGAATCGACTACTTCTATCTAATACGACGTGTTCAGCAGGATGGTGTCCCAAAAACGGAGTGTATTGTGTAGTAATGGTCCCTATTATTTGCTCCCCTTTTGCACCTTACAGCATACTGGCGTGCTGTAGTAATTATTAATAACCAGTATTTACGTTCACTATATTACTATTATATTGCTTTCTGTGTTAAATTAGATTAAAATATTAGTCTTCCAATGCTATCTTGCCATAACTAACTCAATGTTCAAGGAGAAAAGAGTTCAGCCGTTCACTGTGCATTGGTCATGCTACTTGAGAGCATAAATGTAGTCTTAAAATGTACAATTAAAAGCAATGTCCTATTACATGTGTTTCAATTGTTAATATTATTGTTGCCTTTATTTTCTGAATAGCCCTTCAACTCAATAGTCTGCAGTTGATTTAGAGTTGATTATGAAACCCAGTCTCACCACGAGACACTCACTACCTCTCAGCTAAAATGGCTAGTCTGCGAAGGCTTGAAGATATAATACAACTGCAACAACATGACCAACAAGCAGTATATTTTTTTCTCATTTCTGGTACAACAGACGGAGGGTCTGGCATTGTAGAAAAAGTAGAAGTCATTCAAAGACAATGTTATAAAGTGAAAGTAAAAGATATAAAAACCTTTTCAGTTCAAATAGGTGATAGAAATGCTTACTATCCACAGCAGTCTTTCTCACGGTTAGCAATTTTCTGATGAGACAAATAACTACAACAAAGAAAAATGAATGCAGTAGGCATTTGATAAGTAACTGGAGGATCTGGAATTTCTAAATGACATATATCTAACTCAACACGACATTTGTGAAAAACAGACATATGATCACTACGTGTCCACATTCCAACTTGTTATGATTATGCGCAGTTTCATTCAGACTTCGTGACGTCGGTGAAAAACAAACTGTTTTATTTATTTAATTCCGGGGGCGGGTGTAGGGGGGGGGAGGGTTCCTCAGTGCCTAGCGGGAAGAGAGATGTATCTGGCAGATTATGCGACGTTGTTGATAATTTTGTGTCATTAAATAATGTAGAATCTCATGGATTCAAGGTTATATTTTGTTTCGTTAAAAAAGCAGACACCTGTCTCCGTTAAATATCCAGAAATAATATATGGAACCGAAACTGGACTTAATATCAATATGTGTAAAACACTGGCTACTAGAAATAAATCATGAACAAATATGATCCCATACAAAACAACAAATGGTCAGGTGATTGAAGACGTATACAGTTGTACCTATTTGGTAAGCAACAGTGTTTAACAATAGATGAAAAGATCATGATGTAGAGTGAAAAACTAACAATGTCAGATTCACTTTCTGTAATCTTCATCATTATTCAGCAAACTCAGCATTATTCCATAGAAACGAAATTATGTTGTTTAATACAAATGTAAAGTCTGGATCGCTTTATGACTCTTAGACATGACACTAAACCCATGAGAAACAACATGAAAAGTTCAGATCTTTAGAAATAGATTATCTCCATCATCCATCAGATCTTTACAAATAGATTATCTCCATCATCCATCAGATCTTTACAAATAGATTATCTCCATCATCCATCAGATCTTTACAAATAGATTATCTCCATCATCCATCAGATCTTTAGAAATAGATTATCTCCATCATCCATCAGATCTTTACAAATAGATTATCTCCATCATCCATCAGATCTTTACAAATAGATTATCTCCATCATCCATCAGATCTTTACAAATAGATTATCTCCATCATCCATCAGATCTTTAGAAATAGATTATATCCATCATCCATCAGATCTTTACAAATAGATTATCTCCATCATCCATCAGATCTTTACAAATAGATTATCTCCATCATCCATCAGATCTTTAGAAATAGATTATCTCCATCATCCATCAGATCTTTACAAATAGATTATCTCCATCATCCATCAGATCTTTACAAATAGATTATCTCCATCATCCATCAGATCTTTACAAATAGATTATCTCCATCATCTACTCTGAATCGGATAGCAGTATAAGGAGAACACATCAGCGAACAGAGGACATAGAGATCAAAGATAGAAAATGAAGATGGATAGAACAATCTCTTATAAAAGTAATATAATTAGACATAATTAGACAAGTACATGACTAAAACCTAACATCAATGAGGAGAAAATGGAAGTCAAGAATACCACAGCAAAAGAATAGGTCAGAAAGATTGCAACACCATGACCTAAGATAAAGAAGATAATTCAGAATTGAACCTTTAAGCAAGAAGTTACAACCATACATTTTACTGCAATAAAAATTCCAGTATTTGTAGACAGAACATCATAAGACCACAAACGGGATTTAACCTAGTTCCATTCAGACAGCATCCATTTGCATCGAAACTTAATTGAGTAGGTGCTGAATATTTTCCATCTGAGCTGACCTGGTTGAAATTCCGTTTGATGCCTTATGATTTTTCTATAATAATAAATCCTTGATCCTTCTATACTAGGATCCATTGAAAAAGCATCAATGTTTTTAATGGGTTGCTGCACATGGTGAATTTAAATTAACCGAATCGATATTTTTCAGATTTATAAACCGTTTACTAAATGAGACCTGCAGTATTTTTTTTAAATGAAATAATTCACTGCCGTCATTAATATCGCCCCCCAAACCAGCAGCATCAATACAAACTTGGCATTGGCGTCTCATGTTATTGCAGTGTCTCGAAAAATGTTTGGAGTATGGTTCATTTTCAATGAGTGCTCGTTTGAGATCTTTCACATTGTTGATGCCATATTTGTATAAGAGCTTATAACAAGATGGAATTAGGATACAGCGCCATGGGCGGACCTAGGAAAAGTTGGATAGACACCAAGACCATCCCAAATAAACATGACTACACCTCAACCAGAGCAACACATCCGGATCTGGAAGGCAGACAACATCTTCACAAACCCCTACGCCCAACGGCAAGTGTGAAAGCTACGACAACATCTTCACAAACCCCTACGCCCAACGGCAAGTGTGAAAGCTACGACAACACCTTCACAAACCCCTACGCCCAACGGCAAGTGTGAAAGCTACGACAACATCTTCACAAACCCCTACGCCCAACGGCAAGTGTGAAAACTACGACAACATCTTCACAAACCCCTACGTCCAACGGCAAGTGTGAAAACTACGACAACATCTTCACAAACCCCTACGCCCAACGGCAAGTGTGAAAACTACGACAACATCTTCACAAACCCCTACGCCCAACGGCAAGTGTGAAAGCTACGACAACATCTTCACAAACCCCTACGCCCAACGGCAAGTGTGAAAGCTACGACAACATCTTCACAAACCCCTACGCCCAACGGCAAGTGTGAAAGCTACGACAACATCTTCACAAACCCCTACGCCCAACTGCAAGTGTGAAAACTACGACATCTTCACAAACCCCTACGCCCAACGGCAAGTGTGAAAACTACGACAACATCTTCACAAACCCCTACTCCCAACGGCAAGTGTGAAAGCTACGACAACATCACCTGGGGATAGACAATAGATGTCATTTTGCCTGATCATCTAAATCGTACAGTTCATCCCCCAAGCGTGTTCAACCCGGGGGTTTCATGTCAGGAGAGTTTGCAAGTCAATCCAGTACAAGAACAGGTCACTATATGAAGTTTCTGGTTACATTAGCAGTGTGAGGGCTAGCGTTATCGTGTTGAAAGGCTCCCGCATCTTGGAGATTGTGGAGAAAGGTACGACAGGTCGCAGGACTTGATTAATTTAACATATACACCAGCGGTTACGTGTTAACTGTGTAAAACATGGATTGGAGTACAGTGCCCATTTGAGAATCCACCCCCAAACATGTATGCTTCCTTCTCCATATTTGTTATGCTGGACATAAGCATATGCACACAATAGTATATATTTCTCGAGGAAGACGCAAGACTCGATTTCTCCTATAGTAAAGTAAGTAAAGTAACCCATAGCATTTATTAATGTTGTAGGAGTGTGAAATGTTAGCGATCTCACATTTCAGTGGTTCTGCAAATGAGGGCGGTAGCCATCTCCTCTCCCTCGCAATCTTTACTTCGTGGATTAATCCAGTACCCATTTAAGGCTGGGTCAACCCGGGAGCAGTTGCTATCTGAAAAATCCAGCACCACTCATGTGAAGCCATTGCGCTAAGCGGCTCCTTCCTATGTACACCTCCTATGATTTCTCCTATACCCACATTAGTATATAATTCTCCAGGAAGACGCTAGACTCGATTTCTCCTATCAGCAAATGAGACTGGCCTTCATCTGAGAACATCGTCGATCTCCATTGCATCCTTGCACGATGAATATGTTGTTACTTCCAAGTCAGTCTTGGTGCGGTGGCGTCTAGTAAAAATAAGACCAATGTTACGACTTCTGTTATGCAAGGCAGAGGAGTGAGTCTCCGTCGCACTGTGTTTGCGCTAATAAGTACCTGAGTGCCAAGTGTATGAGCTGCTGCATGGAAGCGATTGCGCAGATGCATCAGTACAATATGATGATCTTAAGCTAGTATTCTCGAACTAGGCTGACCAGGTCTGGCTCAGTCATCGGTGTCACCAGGAATCATTGGTGCAGTATTAGTATAGAGGGCCATTCACAATTGAAATGTCTGGCAATTTCTCGGATCGCCATTCCATTAATAAAGCATACCAGCAGCTTGTCATCGCTCTTGTAGTGTCAGTCCAGGAATGGGGATTAAAAAGCAGTAACAGATCTTCTTTCGACAAAAACCAGATTATGCCTTTTATTCGTCTAAATTTTATTAATGTGTATGCCATATTTCAACTTGTAATGAAGTCTGAATATATCTAGTTACCTGTACTCCATAAAGGCAGAGACCCAGACCAAATCATGGGCGTTCGGAAAAGCAAGAAGACCTAAACCAACTCTAATGTCGAGCCTTCCTTAACCGGAAATATGCTAGCGAAGAGAAAGGGTGTCGTACCCGATGGGCTTAGGCAAAAAAGGGACAACAATGGCAGTCCTGGTCCAACTCTACTGTCAAGATTTCATATACCGGAAATACACTTGCAGAGAGAAAGGGTTCAGTACCTGATGGGCTCAGGCGCTACTGGAACAAGGTCGCTCAGCTTGAGAACGTCTTGTTCTTAAACGCATGGTGTAAGACTCGATCTTGGGCGAGGAGTTCATGTCTGTGAACGACACCTCGGGTAGGAGGGCGAACGAGCTATGGTCCAACTCTTCTGGCGAGTTCTTCCTCATACTGAACCAGGCTAGAGGATGAGAAACGGTTCAGTACCCGATGGACACAGTCAGAGTACGTCCAATTGCACGAGATGGGTTCATAGATGGTGGAACACATCGTGCCAGATAGACGCGCTCGACAAGCGTCTTGGAGAAGAGGCACTACACACCAGCGTGCCCGGCGACAGATAGACAGGCTGCCACGGACTAGGGAAGCCTACCTGAATTAAAGGCATGACGAAAACGGATGTGCTGGACCTCGGACGTCCTGACCACAAGTGACCAACCGGGATGCAAATAATCACAGTTCTACTGTGGAACTTACAGTACAACGTACTTCACGCTCCCCGGCGGAAATCACATGAAATATTCGTTGTGGTTATTTCAGAGCGAACGCAGAAGAAGAAGAAGAAGAATGTATCGAACATATTGAGAGTGGGTCAAATGGCATGAGCCCATGGACCGCTGGATCAGCAACCAACATATTGAGAGATAGCAAGTAAAATGGTTCGGTCACATTATGAGAATGAAGCCAAACCAAATACCAATAAGAGCATATAATACAAGAATATCCGGGCGTAAAGCCAAAGGTTGACCAAGAAAACGGTGGATAGAAAACATCAAGATAACCTTGAACAAACATGGACTAAATGCAGCCTCGGCGACACATCTAGCCTTGGAACGACAGGTTAAGCTCCCACCCCTACGCTTAACGGCAAGTGTGAGTGCGATCAACAATCATTCGCCTGGTGAAAAACAATAGACCAGGGGTGGGTAAACTGCAGCCCGCCATTGGATATTTTGCAGCCCTCAAACACATTTTAAAATAATCGAACGATCGTCACAAATGATTTTTTTCCATTAATATTACACAGAAATCCATTGGAATTTTAATTTGACTTTCTTAGATATTAAATATACAATATATTTTTTTTCCAATTTGACATCATTTAAAAAAAAAAACACGCACACACACAAATATATATATATCGTCAATGAAATTTTACTACGTTTAATATGAGTGTTTAATATTGAATAGTTTACTATACTAGAATTGACGTAATTTGATTGGCTGAATGTTTCTCGATGATTATAAGTACTCGGACGATATAATTTTATAAAGGTTGAAAATTCCCTTTCTAATTATAATTAATTATTTTTAACTTTTAAGCATTATGTCGGGATGTATATTTAATTTATATTTAAAAGATGTTTCATACAAAACAGAATATCGCTAAAATCTGTTATAATTAATAATACATCGTTACAACAATAATGTATCGTCAGAAATACCACCCCCCCCCCCCCATCCTACGAACGGAATGCACAAATACTCGATTTTCAATCATTTAAGCTTCGCAGTGCCTGGGGAATTCCCAGTGCGTTTTAATAATATCACGTTTGTAGTTTCCATTCAAAATTTCCGCATTTATATTGCAACCGAGTTTTCTAAATCTAAATAATATATTCGCGCTGCCGGAATCACATTTGCTTTTAGTTAATTTTGCAACATTTTAAGATATTTTTATTATTTTGAGTGCATCCAAAAAACGTAAGATTGAAGACGAGTGTCGGGTTTTCAAAGACGAATGGATTACCAAGTATTGTTTTATGCAAGTTGGCAAGGGTGCAAAGGGAACGCATTGCTCTAGGCTGACCCAGGGTTAGCAGATAACTAAGATCCCAAATGTACCTCCACGGTGCACCTTGGTAACAAAAAACAGCAGCTCGAGCTGATTCTGGCCAAATCATTTGGGGATCGTGTCCGAGAATGTGGAGGTAGCAGATGGAAAGAGATTTGAATGCATTAGAGACAGACTATCTCCGACACCACCAGCAACACCACATACAGCGACACTGTCGACATACAGTGAAGCTAGTTAGTCGAGTCCAACCATTGGAGGGGTGGCCAATGAAAAAAAGCATGAAAAGGTGGATGCATGGCGAAAGACAGATACATTTCATACTAAGTATAAATGAAAAAAAATAAAGGGCAGAACAGCGCCAGAGGGCAGCGCCAACTGCAAATACATAGTGGAAACGATTACGGAAATGGGAACTACAAGCTCTGTTAGCTCGTGACGAGCTTCTAGTTATTTGATTTCCTTATAGGCAGAGACCCATATCCAATAATTGGCGTCTAGCAAAGCAAAAATACCTGGCCCAACTCTAATATCGAGTCTTCCTATACAGGAAATACACTTGCAGAGAGAAAGGGTTCAGTACCTGATGGGCTCAGGCGCTATTGGGACACGGTCGCTCAGCTCGAGAAAGCCTTGCTCTCATACGCGTGGTGTGAGACTCGAACTTAGGCAAGGGGTTCACGATGTAGTGAATGACACCTCGGCTAAGAAGGCGAAAGAGCCATGGTCCAACTCTTCTGTTGAGTTCTTCCTCTTAAGGAACCAGTCGTACAGATGAGAAATGGTTCAGTACCCGATGGGCACAGGCACAGTACGTCCAATTACACGAGGCAAGTTCATAGACAGTGGAACACCTCGTGCGAGACAGACGTGAGCAAAAATCGTCTGGGCGAAAAGTCACCACACACACGCGTGCCGGGCGACAGATAGGGAGGCTGTCACAGTCTAGGGTAGCCCACCCGAATTGTCAAGGCATGCCGAAATCTCCTCTCTGTGCAGAAGCTGATAAAGCCCCAGAGCACATACAGTTGGAGTTGCTTGAATTACAAGTCAATCATTACCTGAAGGAAAAGTTTAAGTCTAAATGTTGGATTTCTATGGTTCTTTGCCTGAACAATTATTCCCAAACTTAAAAAACTTTGCAGATAAATTGTTGTCATTGTTTGGATCTACATATATTTGTGAACAGGCATTTTCTTGCTTAAAAATCAACAAATCTAAGAATAGGTCTTTATTATCTGATTGCAACTTAAATGCAGTCATGCAAATTTCTACAAGTAAACTTGTTCCATATTTCAAAGGAATTATACAATCTTACAAGCAATTACATACATCTCATTAGAAATTAATAATATCAATAAAGTTGTAACCTAATGTGTATGGTGTTTCTTTAAATCTTCATTAAAACTATTGATATGAACCCATATTGTAACTGTATGCAACATAATATTTTTCAATTATTGCTAAAATATTTGCAAAACCTTTTATCCATATTAGAAAATATACTGTTATAGTGTAAGTCTGTTAGAAGCGTAATTTATTTCAGAAGTTATCTACATTATGTAAAACTACCTTTCTTTACAATATAAATATTTAATTGATTACTTACCGAGAATTTTAAACAATAATATACATATTATTTGTGGCCCTCCAATAGCATTACAATTTTCAATGTGTCCTCTGCACAAAAAGTTTGCCCACCCCTGCAATAGACAATATATTGTCTAGCCCCAGGTGGAAACTGGTTGATAGCATTCACACTTGCCGTTAAGCATAGCCGTGGGAGATGTTTAGATTCTGTTCAAGGCCAGATGTGACGCCTGAGTAGTACTGATCCCTTGTTTATGGAGGGTTGTCGTAATGTAATCAATCCATCTCTTTCCTCGTCTTCCGTTGGCTCTGTATCCAGATGATCGTTTGTTATAAGCTCTCAGTGGTATTTGGCTTGGTTCTATTCTCACAAGGTGACCACATAACTTTTTTTCTGATATCCTCGTTTCTTACTCTGTCTAGTATGTCATAGATGATTTTCTTAAACACTTCATCTCATGTGATGATTTTTATCTGCGGCGAGGTTATTGATGAACATGTTTGCCACTAGTAACAAGGTGTTGGCATGAACACTGTAAATATTATTTCTCTTTTGTCCATATTTATCTTTTGATGCAGGAGTAATGATGAAAGGTGATATTTCACTGCGTTTGCTTTCTGGCATCTTGATTTTATTTTTCTGTCTAGTTTCCCATTTTATGAAAAAAGACTTCCTACATATTTTAATTATTTTGTTTGTTTCACTGCTGAATCATCTTATTGTGATATTTATTGTTGTTGGTGACTTGTTGATTTTCATAACTTCCATATTTTGTATGTTGATTTTCACGTTATACTTCTTACAAGCTGTTGACAGTGCATCTATGTGTATTTTCATTTTTTCTGCATTATTGCATATCAGGTTTTCATCCCTAGCGAACAGAAATAAGTTCATTGATTTCACTTGTATTTTCATCTACTGAGTTGTCTATATTTCTCTCCATTGATTGTATTTTCCTCTATAAGTATAACAGCTTCTTTCATTATTCTAAAATAGAAACGAAATTGCTAATGCTACGAACTTTTATTTTTCCGGTTGCAACATAGGACTGAAACATAGGTTATACAGCAGCAAAGATCAACACCTTTGAGATGAAATGCTACAGAAAAATACTTAGAGTATCATGGAAGGAAAAAAAAGAAACTCAGATATTATAAACACATTGAAGATTCCAGAGTGTTAGTTATTAAACACAATAGCAAAAAGAAAACTACATCTGTTTGGTCATATAAAAAGATACAACTGTTTAGAAAGACAAATAATGGAGGGAAGAATACCTGGGAGAGAAAGAGCAGACCAAGAAGACTAGGGACTGATGACATTAAAGATAACATGAATACATCGTTTGAAAATGCAAGCCACATCGCCCAAGACAGAAGGGGGTTTTCTCTAAAGTTCTGGAAATAATACGTCACATGATAACAACAACATTATTCTATTTTATGTATCAGTTCTCTACATTTCTTTGAATTGACTGTATTTTCCTCTAAGTATAATAGCTTCTTTCATTATTCTATCCATATAAACATTGAATAGTAGAGGGAAAAGCATATTATTATATTATATTACATTACATTAAATTATACATTTAGTATTGGTGCACTGCCAGTTGGCTAGTCATATGTCAATAAATGAGGATGATTCTTGCTGACACAGGATGCAAGTAGGTGCCAGTGTATAATATAATGAGTTATGAGTAAATATTATAATTAGCACTCACATGACAAGGACATAGAAGCCCTGATCCTTGATCCTCATCTCAATAAATCCAACAAGGTGGCTCAGTTAGTTCCCATTCAGTGTTCTTCTGCATTCGTTCTCAGATTCCTGCTTATTAGCACGATGTTGTTCAAAGAACAGACTGCATTTTGTTATTCTTTGCGTCTTGGCTGTTATATATATGCCTTTAGCATTTACTCCTGGTTTAGCAGGAAGCAGTTGGAGAGAGAAATGAGCTGTGGCATGGCTTACAGCTTGGCTGTGATTAGTAAATGATCTTCACCTTCACATCAGACCAGTATGGCTCCTAAGTAACTTTGACATATAGAATGAGAGCCAATTCCAACCTGAAACCTCCTTAGTCGTCTGTTACAAACAAGCATTGTAGGTCACATCGTTGCTATTCTGTGCTTCCCATGCAGATTTCAGAAACACAAGTATGGCTACATAAAAGTATTCAAACATTTAATACACTACACATTTATGTGTGAAAACAACAATACTTACAGCTGTGCCAATACGGTCAATGTTATCCAAAAAGTACTTCAGCGAATCACCCTGTAGAAATAAAAGCTAGAATTACTTCGTATGCTAAACAATCACTGATATGTTAACAATGTCAATATGAGATGTAAACACGAAACCATACAAATTACAATACAAGACATTTTCAACATTTCGAACCGTTAGATCTTTCTCAAGAATATATAAAATAAACAGTGAAAAACAATGAACAGTAAAAACAATGAGGCAATTCGGCACTAGATGCACTATTGAAGTAAACAATACGAAGTTCAAGATGACAATAATGTATGTTGAAACATGTAATAATGGAAGCGGGTTTTGTTGAAAATTGGATGGGATATGATAGCAGATATAGCAAATTATTACCCAATACAACACGGATAACAATACAATAAGGACCACACCAACACAAATATAAACAAATGAATCTTCTTCTCTTCTTTCCTTCCTCTTTTACACTTTACGGGTGTCGAGGAAGATACAATGTTCTTGTTCTTGCTTTTCAGGCAGCTTCAGATAATGTTATTTGGTGTTCGTGTAATGTCTCTTTGATGTTGTCGATCCAGCGTACTCTAGGTCTACCCTTGACTCTTCTTTCTGCTTCTCCTCTCTTCGTATATGCTTTATAAACTAATGAATCACACTGCATTCTTTCCAGATGATCAAACCATTGTATCTCTTGGTTTTGTATGTATTGTAGAATTAATATGACACCCACTCTTTCTCTTATGACATCGTTTCTAATTATGTGTCTTCTGGTCACTCCTGTGGCTTTTCTCAGACATCTCATCTCTGTTGTAACCAGTTGTCTCTTATGTTTTGTTGTTAAGGACCATGTTTGACATTGGTAGCACAGGGTTGGAATGAAGATACTTTGGATAAGATGTTTTTTTGTTGACATTGGTAGCATTTTGTGTTGCAATAAAGGGGATAATTGACCCAGTATTTGATTAGCTTTGCTACAACGAATATCTATTTCGGTGTCCATCTTTCCATCTGAAGAGAATGTTACGCCTAAGTATTTGAAGGTGTTGGTTTGTTTAATGACTTGATTTTCCACTGATATATTTAGATTGTGTGTATCCCTTCCTATTGCCATGGTTTCTGTTTTATCTATGCTTATCTTCAAGTTGTTGTTCTTGCACTCGATGTCCATGGATGTTAGATGACGTTGAAGTTCAGTTTCTTCATTTGCTATTATAGCCTAATCGTCAGCAAAGAGTAGCTCTTTGGTATTTTCATTTTTGCATCTAGGTTTATTTCGTAATGCTATCGATATATGTGATAAACATGAGTGGTGATAGAACGCATCCTTGCCTAACTCCCGATGTGACTTTAAATGGTTTTGATGTTCCTTTATTCGTTCGAATTACACTCTCACAGTTCACATATAAGCTTTGACATACTTTAATAAGATGGTTGTTGACTCCATAGTTAGCAAATGTGTGCCATATAACGCTTCTATCTACCCTATCGAAGGCTTTCTCTTGGTCTACAAATGATGCAAATATGTTCTTTGTGTAGTTCTATTGTATTCTCCGAACAAATGAATGTTCTGAGTTAAATCCAAAAGGCTTGAGGGTACCAAACTAAAAAATAAATAGATTTTGAAGAGCGTACTTAGATCTATCATCCGTGGTGCAGGATCTGTGGCAGAGACCTGGATATCGAGGGCACCCTGGTGACCATCACCACTGAAATGAATGGCGACAGGGGCAGGTTCTATGTGTTTTATGGCATGAAGATGTCTATAGAAGCGGTCACTCAATCGAAAGCCCGTTTCACCTATATACTTCTTGTCACAACATTCACATATGATAACGTAAATGACATTACGAGAATCACATGTAAAGGCATCACCGATAGTGAAAGTGGCCTTAGTAAATGGAACAGCGGATCTGAACTACATAAGGACGTGTAGCAACGACCGTGTTTGCAACGAATAGTACCAAAGTTTTCGTATTCGTTGTTTATCGTTTGAGTTTGTCTCCGGGAAACCCTCCATTTTCTACGAGCGACTCCAGAAAACTCTTCTAACCATGACGACGAAAGGCAACGAAGGGTTTCAGCTAATAGATAGATAGAGTGCCAAAGTGCACAGGAACATAATACCTGAGGTAACTATGGACCAAGATGTCATTACGATTTTTGTCACGCCTACAGGCAAGCAAAGGAAAGTCCTGGAAAGCGGCACGAGTTTTAGAATCAGACTGGAGAAGGGAATAATGCTTGGACAAGATTCGACGGACAGTAGAGTTATGGGGATGAAAAGTATGGACAAGTTTATCTCTATCAGAGAAGGATGAAGTACCCTGAGTATTAGTCAAGGTATCAAGTCGAAATAACTTACGAACACGAGGACATGCCGATGAAAGGGCATGAACGTCTATGAAAGCAATCAATAATCTCAGAGGATTTATCAAGAAAGTCGTCATCATTACTACATAAGCGACGAAAATGGGAGAATGGCAGAGACTTGCGACAAGCAGGAGGATGAGAAGAAATGTAGAGCAGAAAACCATGTGCATCAGTAGGTCTATAGTAAACATATGTGCTGAGGTAAAGGGGATGAAAAGTGACAATAATGTCAAGAAAGTTGACAGAAGTAGTAGAGATGTTAGATGTGAATTGAATAGCAGGGTTAAAATTGTTGATAAAGTGAGACAATTCTGTCTCATTTAAGTCAGTAATACATATACCATCATCAATATATTTATGAAATAGAAATGGAAAAGGACTTTATGTCTCCCAAACCTGATGTCCAAGATGTCCCATGAAAAGACACACATAACTGGGTCCCATATTAGTGGGCACCATGGCAATATCACTTATCTGATTTTAAAAATGTAACCATCGAATTTGAAAGAGTTGAACGCAAACAATAGTTCAGCAAGGCGGATAAGAGTGGGGGTGGTTACAGAGGAATGGTGGTTCTTATCAAGAAAAAGCTGCAACGCCCTAATACCATCAGAATGGGGTATAGAATTATATAAAGATCAAACATTAAGTAATAGACGATAAGTGCGGTCAGAAGACAACTGAACAGAAGAAAATATAATTAAAGCATGCTTACTATCTATTAAAAATGAAGGCAGTTACTCTACTCGGGGTTAGAAAATACTATCAAGGAAAACGGATATACGTTCAGTGGGACAAGAGCAAGTAGAGACAATGGGTCTACCAGGATTATATTATTTATGAATTTTGAGCAGTATATAGAAAACTGGTCATCAGTTTTCAGTAGAATAGCAATGCCTAAATCAACATCTACTGTGATACCACTGCAGTTTAAGATTAATGGCATGCTTCATTGTTTTGCATAGCTTGTGATGCTGAAAGATTTGTCGCTGGAGACTGTGATGCTGACTTTACCTGGTTGTTGGGAGTGATTGCTTCCCTCCATTTCTGTTGGACTCTGCCTGTGACCAAACATATATTAAAGATCTGCAGCATATTTGCTTTTTGCTGCATTTTCTAGATTTGTTATCATTTATTGGATAATGCATCGCCACCTGGAAACTTTATTTTCAGTTTGTTTCCACATTGCATGTTCCAGTTGTGATTGGTGCCTCCATTGCTTGAGATATACATGTAGTTCCATCTTGTCCAGTGTTTTATCACTTCTCACACATTTCCTGTGTTATGGGCTAACTTTGATGTTGGTGCCTTCGGCAAAGGAGTGTGATAAGCTGTCTAGTAGTTAGTAGTTACCTGTTCTGTTTTTGTCTTTATGAAGTGTGGTCCTTGTATTTCTCCCAGTACCCTCATCATTAAGCTGTTTTATCAATTCCCATTCCTGGTGTCTCTTTCAATGTTAAACGATTTCCCGCCTGGACCTTTGAATTTGAACTTTAATTTGCTGATATTTATTGTGGTGTTCTTGACTTTGACTGTTTTTCTGAATGCTTCCACAAAATTGTGCAGCTTCTCTAGTTCATTAAAATACAGTATTTAGTGTTTATGGTTTCTCTAATAATGGTTTGTATGCATCTGTTACATTCATTTACTATCTTATTGATGTCTATGTCCAGTCAGATCTCTGGCTATCACACTCGTTAAATGTTCGTACAGTGTGTAGTCTATCCTTTTGTTCTTCCACCTGGTAAGAGCGTTGCTTTCTTTGATAAATTTATTTTTTAGCAGACTGGTTTTGACTGGTTGATGTTTGCTGCTTCCAAGTAGTTTCCCAACATCATATGTGCCTAATGAGTGGAATGCCAGGTCTGGTGAAGAAATGGTGTGCAATGATCTTGAGTAAAAAAAAAGGCTGGGGGATCAATTGGGTGGTTACTTAGCCCATTGTCATCCAGCCAGTTTTCTAGTTCCTCATATCTCTTGCCCATGTGATTATATCCCTAGCTCTGTGAGTGGCTATTAAAAACTCCGCACACAATTAGTCTCTCTTTTGTTTTGCTGGGCCTGTGCCATTGGAGAATCACTTGGACAGTAATAGTTTAGGAGATGGAATTCTGTGTTTTCTATTTTGAAATGAAGCATCTGGTATACTGCCCTTTCTTAAGTATTTTTGGTCTACACGGTGGCACTGGTAGCCTCTGACCTTGATAGTTATATACAGGGGCGGCCCTAACAATTGCGGGAACCAATGCGCAACGGATTGCGCGGGGCCCAGTCTGGGTAGGGAAGAGGATAATAAAATAAATTCTAATATTAATGTATGGTCCTATGAAGTGCGGGGCCCAATGCGGCCGCATAGGTTGCAATGGCCTAAGACCGGCCCTGGTTATATACTTGCCGAAGTGTGTTTTTTGCAGACTGCATATATTTTCCAGCTCCAATTTTTTACTATAACCCTCCTTTTTTGTTGCTGACACCTTCAGCATTCTAGTGCATTATTTTCAGTGGTTTTTGTCTTCTTTGGCCTTCTTTGTAGCTCTATTCTCATGTTTCCTTAGGACGAATGAGAACTTCAGTAATTTGGATTAGGCCCTTTCATAGGAATATCGCTCAGTACTGTCCCTGCCATGAAGTCAATCACAAGGCAGGCACCATAAAAGCTGTCAGATAAGAGACATTTTCATTGTACTTGTGTGTGCATCGTGATTGCTGTGGTGGGCCTTCTCGCCTGGTTGTCTCCATTTTAAGCACCTGAAGTTGTTAGGGTAATGTGGTATTGCTCGATTATAGGAGGGATGGCCAGTCTTAGTTTACAGCCTCTGTTGGCAAAGTTCACCCCATCTCCACTGAAGGATCTAATCTCGATGGGGAAATGTGCCAATTGACAAATATACCCACATTAGGTGTTTTTTAAAATATGTATATGTACGTGGTTGTAGAACATTATTTATCAATATAAAGAAAGACAGACATTTTCGTGGAGCTTCAAGTGTTTGGAGTTCAATTTTATACTGAGAGCAGCAGAGAATTCTTCAAATTTGAATCAATCACCTCCGTTTATTTTTAATAAATTTCATGGATAAACATGCATGTTCACATCTGAACGTTGTTACACATTCACAGATAGTTACAACTAGCTCTTAGTTGTGGAAAATTATCAAAGGGTAATGATTAGCACAAATTAATTCTGTCAGAATCATTTGAGACTGAATCGCCCGTGTGTTGCCGGGGCCCGAAAGGGGAGCAAAGAATAACAACACTGTTTACCTTCCACGCATGTCGTAAAAGACGACTAAGGAGGTTATGGGATGGAGTTGGCTGTCCCATCCCATATGGGGACAGTGACCCAAAGCCATGCTGAAGTCGGATGTGTCCGGCCGAAAGGCGCAGATATCGCAGCAATGCTGTAAACCATGACACAACGCATTCCGTTCTCCGGACTACATCCTGCTAACCTGCAGGAGATTGAGAATGAACGCAGAAGAAGAAGAAGATTTGAGACTGAATGAAGATCATTAAATTTCATTTTCAATAATACATGTTTTGTAAAATAAATTCCATTTGTACATTAATGGAAACCATCATAATGTTTTATACACTAAGTTAAAATGGGTTTACAAATGCATTTATAAAATTCTTTTGCAAGATCACTAACTTCCAAATGGCTTTTGTAATAATCTTACTTTTTCAATATATGCTATAAAATTATAATTAACTGCATCAATTTCACTCAGTTCTTTTAAATGTGGTTACTGGTTGAGATCATTGTTTTGTACTTGAGACATAAACGGTAGTGACTTCATCTTGAACGATATCATTTACTAGGCTAGGAAACAGTTTTTTTTATTCCTTCTTCTTCTTCTGCGTTCGCTCTCATATAACCACAGCGAATATATTGTGTGATTTCCGCCGGGGAGCGTGAAGTACGTTGTGCTGCATGTTCCATAGTAGGACTGTGTTATTTGCACCTCGTTTGGCCACTTGTGGTCAGGACTTCCTAGGTCCAGCACATCCGTTTTCGTCATACCTTTAATTCGGGTAGGCTTCCCTAGTCCGTGACAACCTGTCTATCTGTCACCGGGCACGATGGTGTATAGCGTCTCTTCGCCAAGACCCTTGTCGAGCGCATCTATCTGGCACGAGGTGTTCCACCATCTATGAAATCACCTCGTGCAATTGGACGTACTGTGCCTGTGCCCATCGGGTACTGAACCGTTTCTCATCCGCGAGCCTGGTTCCGTATGATGAAGAACTCACCAGAAAAGTTGGAAATGGCTCGTTCGCCCTCCTACCCGACTTGTCGTTCACAGAAATCATGAACCCCTCGCCCAAGTTCGAGTCTCACACCACGCGTTTGAGAGAAAGGCGTTATCGAGCTGAGCGACCTTGTCCCAATAGACAGTGTGGCTGTATGTGGTGATGCTGGTGTTGTCGTGAGATATTGTCTGTCTCTTATGCAGTCAAATCTCTTTCCATCTGCTACCTCCACATTCTCGGACACGATCCCCAAATGATTTGGCCAGAATCAGCTCGAGCTGCTGTATTTCTGTTTCCATGGTGCACCGCGAGGAGGTACATGTGGGATCTTGGTTATCTGCAAACCCTGGGTCCGCCGAGAGCAATGGGTTCCCTTTGCACCCCTTTTTATTCCAAATTTAGATCATTGAAATGGCAGGTAACATTGAATAAACATGTTAAATGAAAAAGCCCTTTGCTATCACATAAAATGGCTCTGATGCAACTCATTACTCTCTTCTAGAAATTTTTGAACACTATTTTTAGGTTTCCAAAATCTACTGAGAACTTATTCTCTAGAAAGCCAGAGCAGCTCACAATGAAGTATCAGTCACCATATTCCAAATCTAACAATTCACAATATTTTCAGAATTCTCTTCTGTTTTCACAAAGTACGAACGTTTTCTTGAATGACATTGAACATTAGAATAACTAAGAACGTTTTACTAATGCTCATTAAATTGATGAATATTATCACTTGCTTTCTTTTTACTCATTTTCACTTTAATGAATAAGTGACTACCATATGTAAAAATAAATTCAATGTCAGAAATGTGCACAACTTGTTCACAATTTGCCAACCACAACTACTATATCACACAAGTGTTCATTCCAAAAACGACCGTCCATAAATTATGCCAGCAATGGGGAGGGGAGTGGTGGAACATTTTGCCAGTTGTTGACAAGGGGGAGGGAATTTGACAAATGGTGAGGCAAACTGTACTGTTTTGTATGCATCAATTACATTGTGTGAATTTCAACATGTATTATTGTTTGGTTTACTTAAAACTGATTAATATTTTATATGGCTAGGCTTGATGGGGCCTGAAAGGGTTAGCAAAGAATAGTAGAACTGTTTACCTTTCGTGCATGTTTTAATAGGTTACTAAGGAGATTATGGGATGGAGTCAGCCATGCTGAAGCCGAATGTATCAGGATAAAAGGTACAAATATCACAGAAAAGCTGTAGATTATAACTTTAATGTATCCCTTTCTCTGGACCACGTCCTAATTAGCTGCAAGGGTTTGAGAATGGACGCAGAAGAATAAGAAGATATGACTAGTTTTCTAATTTACTATTGGCACTGGTGTGTAATGCAGCATTTATAATCAAGCACTGCCCCCACCATTTTTACATGTGCCATGGGTTGACCACCCCTGAGTGAAATCTCAATAAAAAACATTCTGTCTATTGGAAACCTGGTGCAGGGTTACACATTTTTGCTAATCACTGAGAACACACATATTAACACAGACGTGTGATATTTAAATGCGTTATAATGTGTGTTACCAGTGATTGGCAAAACTTCATTACCCTGTTCCAAGTTTCGCCTGTCGGTTTACAGTTTTGTTGCAGTGATTAATATTAAGAAATAATTAAACCCACAATCCGTCAGGGTCTTACGGGTGCCACACTGGATATAGTCAGCACAAAAATCTCTCCAAATAACTCTATCCTTAGAGATTCGGTGGAGTGTAGACAAATCACGTCCAGAACATTCCTTAATGGTATCAATCCAGGATTTTCTCCTGCTCCTCTCCTCCTTCTACACTCAACTGTTCCTTTCAAGATAATTTTGCTGAGTGAGTCATTTACGCCGTTTCACCAGCGCCAAAAGTGGTCATGGATAACCTGCAAGTTTGTTTTTTTGCTGCTGGACAAATATATGTGTCTTGTGTTCTATATAACTAATTCTTAAACGTTTGTGGCACTTATTTTCACAAGCCTGAATCATTCTTTCTGTGTATACATTGAGTGTCCAACTTTTACACCTCTATAAAAATGTACTTAACACCAGCGATATTAATAGATTTATTTTTACTCTTATTTCCTTATCTGTAGAACAATGCTGTCTTGCTATCTGAGGTTGTTTATAAAATTACCCTATTGATTTTGAGTCATGAATTCCTTCTATATATTTAAAGATGTTCTCTGTACATATATTAAACAGGCTTAGTGATAAAATGCATCCATGGCTTACCACTCTTCTTATTTCTTTGTATGGTGAGTAGCTGCTTTAACACCTTATTGATGCAGTCTGTTCCCAATATATATTGATGTCTTTTTCATCTGTGCCTATTTCTAGAAGACATTTGATTAATTTTTCATGTTGGACTGTCAAAGGCCTTGCTATAGTCAGTGAAGCAAATATAGATACATTTTGGACCTCTATATATTTTTCTATCAATAGTCGGGTACTAAGTATAGCTTCTCTGGTTCTTTTGTTTTTCCTAAAAACCGAATTGCTCTTCACCGAAATCAGTGTCTATTTTGTTTTTAATTCTTTCATGTATTATCTTGAGTAGTATTTTAGTTACATGACTCATTAAACTTATTGTTATATAGTCTGTACAAGCAAGAGCCCTGTGCTTCTTATGCAGTAGTATGAATATTGATGATGTCAGGCCTTTAGGTGTGTGGCCTTTTTCATATATCACTGCAATGTTCCGTGATAGTTCCACACCAAATCTATTTTGTTTTTATTATGGTTGCTATTATGATGCCGGAGCCTGCGGCCTTTCCACATTTTACTGATTTTATTGCGTTTTCTACTTCTGCTTCCAGTATTACTGGTCCATCATTGTTGTGGGCAAAGAAATGTCATTTCACATTAACAAATGGAGAACTGTGTATTTTCTCCAGATCAGAAAATGACGGGATTAGCGGTGTCGGATTCTACCTCTCCAAAAATATCAAATCATCTTTATTTGGATATTACCCAATAAACGAGCGTTTAATCACCATCAGAATAACGGGAGCAACAAAAAACATCTCTATTACACAGATATATGCCCCAACATCAAACATCAGCGGCAGACGAAACAGAAATTGATGATTTTTATGAGCAACTACAATTCACGCTTGGAAAAATAAACAAACACAACATAAAAATAGTTTTAGGCGACTTCAGCGCAAAAGTAGGTCAGGTCAGAGATCAACATGAACCGTGTCAAGGTACACACGGCCTAGGCATTAGGGACAATAGTGGAGAGCGTCTGCTAGCCTTTTGTGCAGAGAACAGCCTAGCTGTAATGAATACATTTTTCAGACAACACCCTAGAAGACTATACACCTGGACGTCGCCGGACGGAAAGACCAGAAACCAAATACATTACATAATAGATCAAAGATGGAAAACAAACATTCTACAATGCAAGACACTACCAGGTGCAGACTGCGACACTGATCATGAGTTACTCATCGCAAAGTTCAAGGTAAAGATAAAAAAGACAACAAAAACTTCAATGATTACAAGATACTATATGACGTCAATACCTAAAGAATACAACATCGAAATTCAAAACAAATTCGAAAAATTACTAGAAATACAAGAAGAATACTCTCCAAATGAACTTGAAAACAAAATAAGTGACATTTTCAATGACTATGCAAAAAACATGCTACACAAAAAGAGCAGGAAGAAGAAAGAGTATATATCAGAAGAAACTATGAGCATTATCCAAGAAAGAAGACACATCAAAAATAGTTGTAAAAACAGAACAAACTATAGAAGCCTGTCAAGAGATACAAAGAAGAATTAGACAAGACAAGCAAAACTACATAAACAAAATATGCCTGGAAATAGAAGGGCAGAAAAGCCAAGGTAACAGTAAAACGATGTTCGAAAATGTACGACACCTAAGAGACAGCAAACCGCAACCATCATTAAAAGTGCTGAAAGATAAACAAGGAAACATACTAACAGAAGGGAAGCATATCTTACATAGATGGAAGGCATACTGCAGTGAGATGTATAATGACCCAAGAAAAACCAAAAACAGAACAATAAACGAATATGAAAAGGAGCCACAACCCACAAAGGAAGAAGTAAGATACGCAATAGAAAGTTTAAAGAAAGGTAAAGCCCCAGGCAATGATGGCTTAACAACAGAAATGATACACGTAGGCGGCGTGGCCGGAATCAAGATTTACCACAAACTCTGCTGCAAAATATGGGAAAGCGGTACATGGCCGGATGAATGAAAAAAAAATCATTATATATATACCCCTCCCAAAAAAAGGCGACCTTCAGATTTGCTCTAACTACCGAACTATAGCCCTTATAAGTCAAGCAAGTAAAATAATGTTAAACATCATAATGCAAAGAATCAAACAGAAATTATAGATGGAGATAAACGACACACAGTCCGGTTTCCGATCGGGCAGAGGAACAAGAGATCACATTCTTAACATGAGATTGATCATAGAAAAGTGTAGGGAATTTTCAACTGACCTGCACATGTGTTTCATAGATTACTCAAAAGCGTTCGACTGCGTCCAACACCAGCAACTATGGGAGATAATGAACAGCATGGGTTTCCCACGACATCTGATTCATCTAATAGAGGAACTTTACCAAGATCAAAAGGCTGCAGTGAAGTTAGAGGACGATTTCTCAGAGTGGTTTGAGGTACAGACTGGAGTAAGGCAAGGGTGCACACTCTCCCCATACCTGTTCAACATCTACGCTGAAAGTATAATGAGGAACGTGAGAGAATACATACACAACACTGACTACCACGCTTTAAACATAGGTGGATTCCTAATCCCGGAACTACGCTACGCAGACGACACAGTGCTTCTTTCAAACGATATAAAGGGATTGGAACTAATCAAGAACACAAAGAAATATAGCGAAGCACAAAATTTGTATTTAAACACGCAGAAAACAAAAATCATGTCAACAGATATATCAACACAACAACCAAACATCGGAATAGACAATACCGAGATAGAATGTGTGAACAAATTTGAATACTTAGGAGCAAACATCAACGGTGCAGGAGACTGCATGGCATAAATAAGGAAGAGATTGGCAATGGCATATTGCAAAATAACACGGCTGAAAAACATATGGAAAAACAACAAAATAGAAACAAAAGTGCTACGAACTTTTATTTTTCCGGTTGCAACATACGGCTGTGAAACATGGACTATAAGTAAAACAGCGGCAAAGAGGATCACCGCCTTCGAGCTGAAATGCTACAGGAAGATACTTAGAATATCATGGAAGGATCAAATCAGAAACTCAGATATTATAAACACACTGAATATTCCAGAGTGTTGGTTACTAAACACAATAACAAAAAGAAAACTACGCCTGTTTGGTCATATAAAGAGACATAACTGTTTAGAAAGACAAATAATGGAGGGAAGAGTACCTGGGAGAAGGAGAAGGGGCAGACCAAGAAGACGATGGAGTGACGACATTAAAGATAACATGAATATATCGCTAGAAAATGCAAGCCACATCGCCCAAGACAGAGAGAGGTTCAGAGAGTTCATTGGGAAGACAACGTTCTGGAAGGAATACGTCACATGACATTGTTGTGTATTGTAGGTTTTTTTTGTGTTTTGTTGGTCATCATACAGTTCTGTCACATAATCTTCCCATCTTGCGAGTACTTCTGTATCATCAAATATAATATTTCCGTTTTTATCTTTTTTTTTTATCAGCCACCACCATTTATAGGATCTTTCTTATTTGTTGTACTGACATCTCTAGTTCATTGGTTTTTGTTTCTAGCCATTGTTTTTTTATGTTCTGCACATGTTACCCATCTCATTGTCTACAATTGAATATGTTGGGGTATTTGTAGCTTTCTTTCTTTCTGATATTTTCTCTAATATTTCATCCATGTTTGTCTGCTCTTGGCTTTTCTTATTGGTAAATTTTCCTTTGATGTTTGAATCCTTGCCTTGGGCAGTCCCATTTTTGTCTATTTTCTCTTCTGGACTTTCCTTTCTATATTGTTACATGCATTCTATCACTATATGTTTATTTCTTACCTCTACAAGGTATTTTTGTTGTATGGTTTATCTGTGATGTGTCCGTGGATCTTGATTTCTTCTATGTTCTATCTTTTTAAGTTGAACATGTATTTTTCAGAGCACTGTATTATGGTCAGAGATGACGTCAGTTCATGGATATGTTTTAGTGTTCTTGACACTATTTCTAAATCTGTTGTTGATCATAATATTATCTATTGGATTCCTCTTTCTGTTTCCATGTATATAATCTTATAATTTCATGTTCAAAGAATGTATTACATATGGTCATTCCTCACAGATCTGTATAGGTCTTTCTTTTGTCATTCCTTGTCCCTAGTCCAAATTGCCCAACAATGTTCTTGTGTCTTCCGTTTCCTATTTTTGCATTCATGTCTCCCATGACACCTAGAATGTCTGTTGATGTGACTGGTTTGAGTAGTTGTTGTATGTCTTCGTAGTACTGTTCTATTTCTTCTTCAGTGTAGTCTGAAGTTGGTGGTAAGTTTGTATAATGGCTAGATCAAAAGGTTTTGCTTTGATCTTTACCATCATCAATCATTCTGTCATTATATGTCCAGTACCCGCTGATGTATTATTCTATTTCTTTCTTGATCAGTATTCCTACCCCTCGTTCATGGTAATCTCCTCCTGAATGTATAAAACTAAAATTTCCTTTCTTGTGTACCCAGCATCTTTCCATCTCGTTTCTGCTACTCCTAGAATATCTACATTTAATGCTTCTGCCTCTAATATTGCGTTTTCTAGCTTTCCTGACTGGTGTAGTGTTCTAACATTCCATGTGCCTATTCTAATATGTTGCTTCCTAATCTTCAGATGTTGTTGATCCATTGCTTTGTTTTGATGTGTACGTGGTACGGTCTCAGTCTTTTCTACTGTGGCTAGCCAGCATTCATCGTTATGCTCTGAGCGTGTCTTTTATGTGCTACACGCTTTGCTGTTTCGCCGTTAGAGCCATTTGAATTCATCCGCCTCGTGCACCGTCACTGACTTTTTTGTCTAGATGTTGTCTTTTGGATGTATCTTTGAGATGACATTCTACGATGTCTAATTAGCCGTTAGCTGGAGTAGTCGAGACGAATATATATATTTGTGTCTGTATCGAAGATATGTAGTTTGCAAATCGGAACAAAGTAAATGATTTACACTCCTCCTATAATCAACTAAGAACCCAAAAAAACACAGATCCTACATGATGGAACTAATTGTGGCATCACACTATCAACTAATACGCTAACCACGCCATCGAAACCGCGTAATCAGAAAACACAAATGTAAACTTGGAAACACGTCATCATATTACGACAACCGGAAGCTCACATAATAACCTTACAAAAATAAGTGTATGTTGGGTACACCATTAGGTACTTAAACAGTAGCAACAAAATACACTTCATCCAATATCGACTAAAATATTACAGTATTTAAGCGCAGTTAAGAAACCCTGGGGTCTAATGGTGACCGAAAAGCAGATTATTTGCTGCATATTGCAGTGACCTTAACTATTGGACATACGAGTGACAACACACATCAATTTGACCTATCAAATATTTTTAGACGATACGCCTTTGAATGCAATGTTACTTGACAGTAAAATGTTTACTGTAATATCTAAAATTGAACCCCACTTATTTGCAATGGACCAAAAACTTCAAAGAATTTCACCGACATGCACAATCCAGAGCAGGTATGGACTAAATTATAAAAGTATTTATGCGTCAGATAAAATCTAATATTACATGCCAAATATCTCTGCAACTGAATGTGGGATTACGAATTTATAAATGGACTATAGTTGAAGAACACTTGAATATGAACCCGGTACATTGAAGGAAACTAAAAACAGAGAAGCTTTCTATTTTATGGGTGGAATACAAGTAAGAAATAATTATAATGATAAGAAAACCGTTGAGTTATGTTCTGAATGGCAACGATTGTAACCGGTAAGAGCTTGGAAGCGGAGATTGCAGATAATGATGTTCTGCAGTAGTTGTACAGGGGAGCTAAACGTGCATACGTTAATACACAAATATAAGAGTAGGCAATCAAGAGAGATAGACCACAAGACAAATTCATATTTAGTATAATCTATTTCCTCACCGTAACCGTCCATGGTGTTTCCGCGTGATTATTAAAGACATACAGTCCAATCATTCCTTGCTTCCTATCAGTTTGATATCTTAGCCAGCCAGCGTTTTCCTGGTATGATTTCCGCTCCCTCCTGCCGTGTCTTCTCCCTCGGTTCGAGATAACAGAATATCTAGATAGTACTAGTAATATACATTGATAAGCTGACACGCGGAATATTTCCAGACCTATTTTCTTTCACAAACCATTGGCAGGAAGAAAAAGAGCTTCAGGGCTCCAGTACTTTGAAAATTGAGTAAAACGTAAAAGATAAGCAGGTAAACGATAGACAGGCGCACATCTGCCAAAGTCCATCCGGATATATGTTTGTAGGTAGTGAAGTAGTAGACACTATAATCTTCAATCCAGAAAAATCATTCTGGATTGACACGTATACTTTTGGCAAAAACAGAAGGGAGGGAAATTAAAGGAATAATTTCTGCATTTAACCACGTGTCACCAGGGTCGTAAACATAACTTTATTTTTTTTTTAAAGTAGAGTGTGTGTATATTATATAAGATCAAGTGGAAGCACAACGTGAAAGAAGAAAAGTGCAAAAGCAGAGTTGGGGCCACCAATGAGTAATGTCATGATGGTAGGGAGGAGAGAAATAAATAAAGGGGGAAGAAATGAGAATATAAAAATGTTTTTAATGAAATTAGTAGCTACGGGGGGGGGGGGGGCGGGAAGAGAATACCAATAGACGCAGAGACTATAGAAATGTGTAGGGAGGATCCGTAGTTGACATGGTCTGGAATAGATGATGCATCAAAATATACACATCCATATACAATCCCATAACCAAACACATATAAATACATGTCATCTAAACATAAACATCAATACATATATATATATACGTGCACATAATATATATATATATATATACATATACGTCCATCTAAAGTGATGATGACCATTTTTACATCCATTTTTGACATTTCAGTTACAATTATGACCATGCTTAATAGTTCGTATATGGCTAATGAGCCATATTCGAGTTACAGTGCTTTGCTAACTCACTCCCAATCAGGGTTGTTCTTCGAATCGGTCTATTTGTGTTAGAGGAGTTGTGCAAAGCGTCGACCTCACTCGAAACCAGTGACAAGACGAATCGAGAATATATATATATATAAGTACATGCAAATATACACATACATACATATGTATACTGGTGTGCATAGCCACAAAAACATGTATAAAAAACAACACACACACACATATAAACATAAGAAATAAATATACAAATATATGGATAAATGTTCCAGTGTAGGGTGACAACACTAAACAGGAAGTAAGTGGCTCGAGTAACACAGGGCAAATATCAAGATAAACAAAAATAGGTAGATGTTACCACCCTATCATAACCACGTTTGTCTCAATGTAAGATTCGTTGTACTGTTGTCTTTCGTTTGTCCTGGTGAAGGCTTTTTAGTCGAAACGTCGTCTATCTCTGTATCGCGTTGTTAGGCTGTTTTATTTTGGTAACACATCTACATATTTTTGTTTATCTTGATATACAAATATATATATATTACATAGTCAAACGTCTGGGCGAAGAGTCTCCACTACGCGTGCCTGGAGACAGATATAGAGGCTGTCACAGGCTAAGGGTAGCCCACCCGAATTGTCAAGGCATGCCGAAATCGGATGTGCTAGGCCTACAAGGCGCATAACGGTGGCACAACGTAATCACGCTCCCGGCGGAAATCGCACGGATATCCGTGATGGTTACAATGGAGCGAACGAAAAACAAACAAACAAACATAGTCAATACTTAGATGTATGAAAGATATGTATATCTATACGTTGTGGCCCTTGTGTGGCGTCAGGTGTGGAAGAGTTTTCTGGAGATGGCCTTCTTGTGTGCTGTTTTTAAGCTTGTTACTGTGGCTTCTCTTTGATTTCTGTGCTCCATATTTTACATGGTCTGCCTCTGGCTTTATAGCCGTGATGTCTATGCGTCACGGCCATTTGTAGCATGCTATCTGTTGGTAGTCTGAAAGCGTGTGAAAACCACTTGGTCTGTTGTCTTTTTATATGTTCCAATACTGGCATTGTTTTCGTTATCTGTCTGATGTTATCGTTTCTAATTATATCCCTTAATGATACTCCCAGTATTCTTCGTAAGTACCCTATGTTGTTTCTGCTGTCACAATTTATTTTTCTTGTGCTGTCATTGTCAACGTTTGACACTGGAAGGACAGTGATGGAATAATAATAGTTTTGTATAATGCAACTTTACTGTCTATGTTTACATTTTTGTTCTTGAAAATACGTGTCATCTGTCCTAGAATCTGGTATGTTTTGTTGCATCTATTTGTATCTCTTTCCTGTTTTTTCCCTTCACTTAATATAATGCTTCCTATGTAAGTGAAATCATTTACCTGTTTACGGTATTTATTATCGATAGAGATGGTGATATTTTTTTCTTTCTTTGTTATTCCCATTATTTCGGTCTTTTCAATATTAATCGTCATGTTGAATTTTTGGCATATTGTGTGGAGTCTGTTCATATGTTCTTGCAATTGTTCTTCTGATGGTCGCTATTAGTACTTGGTCGTCTACAAAGAGAAGTTCATTAAATTTGTCTTTTATGTTATCTACTTCGTTGGTACTTGTTATTTTACAGATGTGGTCAATATGTTATAAAATGTAGAGGAGATTGGCAACACCCATGGCGAAAGCCTGATTGAATTTGTAACTTATTTGACACTTCTGCATTTGTTCTTACATAACATTGGCTATGAGTATAAATTCCCTTGCATATATTAATTGTTCTGGTACTCCGTATATTGATAGTGTTTTCCATAGTTGTTGTCCATCTACTCTGTCGAAAGCCTTTTCTTGGTCGACGAATGCGATTTATAATTCCTTGTTGTTTTATGTGGCTATTTCTGTTAGCTGTCTAAGTGTTATGATAGCATCCGACAGCATTTGTTCTCACGGAAGCCCATTTTGGTGTTTTAAAATTGTGATTCAATGTATAATCGTAATCGTTGTTCTAATATTTTGTCAACAATTGTTCCTGTATGTATGATAGATACACAAAATGCACAAGCATGTAAATGCATCCACAGACACATAAAGGTTCACACAAGAAAAAGTGTACATAATGACACAGAATGCAGAGACATGCATTAGCATAAAACAAGCATATGTGCATATACAATTGTATGGATCATAGAACGTAACATAATATGCATATGTAAATACATGTGTGGGCACTCATCAAACAAGTATAATAACAAATTGAGGAAACGAAACAATAACTAAAGTCGAGACATGTATGTGACAGAACAAAATTACACAATAAGGTATAATGCTCAATTAACAGATTGAAATACTAAATAATCACATGTTGATACACACATACACTAAAGACAATAAAAAATACACAGAAATCTACCAAACGCAAAACTAATTACTAATGAGCGTGCACAGAAAAAAAAAACAATTGCAATAATAAGTCAAATACGGGAGTAGAGGTTATTATTAAGGAACTAAAGCATGGGAGTTGGTATAACAAAAAGGCAAGTCAAACAATTTCAGTGGACAGTTCTGGGACAAGGAACATTTCCAGGGTGACCTGCAGAGGTGCGCAGACTGGAATGAACCAAGAGATTACGAAGGTTCCTATCCCTCTGAAAAGCGACACGGGTGATACAGGGATACAGAGAGAGAAGTACAGGACTAGAGATGTGATCTAGTTAGAGGATATAGAAATGTCATAACAGGGTACGTAGTGGCGGCGTATTATGATGATGGAAAGTAATAGCGCGTATAGGGCGGTCAGATGTATGTTTAATAGATGGCAAGAGGGCAACAGAACGGGAAATATGTAGAACGCGTTGCAAAGCTGACTACGGGATATCTTCAGGATACAAGCGACGGCGAAAATAAATACAGCATCGTATCAGCTTTGCAGAGAAAATGAAAATGTCTTGCATGCAATTCTCAAACAGCGTCACTTATATTGGCTGACTTGATATTTCTTGCGATTATCAATGGCTGGCAACGCAAAATATATGTAAAGTGACCAATAAGTCGTGTCAGCCTAGATAAATGTGGAATCTGTACAGATCATGTTTGGGATCTATACACAAGACTATTCAGATGAAGGACTTGGGCAAGGTTAACATATTATTTCAATTGTTTCATAGTGCCAAATGTCACGTTTTATTTTCCTGGAGGGATGGGTTCAAAACAATTCCCCCCTCCCCCAAACAACATTACAGATTTGTCTTAGATGCAAGCACGTTGTGTGATTAAGTTCCATGCCATCCTTCATTCTTGCAGTTATAACAGAGCAGCATATTATCATGACTTGTCCAAAAAACCTATTCCTTCTAAGGATTTAACTTTTGGTCTCTTGACTAGGTGTCCTGAAGAATTTTGCTGTTAACGTATGTCGTCTTAGTGACAAATTATGTCAACATACTAGTGGTGATAGGTGAATAAAATTCATTAACATCTTTTTTGTTCATTTTTATTTTCCGCTTTAAAACCCTTTATGCTTTGCAAAGTCAAGGGTAGAAAAGTTCCCTGGATATGGCTTTTTTGTGTGCTCGTATAATGTGTATTCGTAGACTCTTTTATTTCTGTAATCCATCATTTGCAAGGTGTGCCCCTGGCTTTGTATCCATCGTGTGTGTATAGTAATGACTTTTGGAGGGGCACTGTCTGATGGTAGCTTATAAGATGTCATTTTTGTTCATCTGAGTCATTTATGAAACCAGAGATAGCAGAAGAACAATGCGGATTTGTAGAAGGAAAAGGCACAAGAAATGCCCTATATAAATTAAGAACATTGATGAAGAGGACCATAGAAGTAAACAAGACCTTTATCTTGTGCTTCATAGATTACAGCAAAATACTTGACAAGGTGAAGCATTCAGAGATAAAACTGCTATAAAGTCTTAACGTTGATGGGAAAGATCTATTGGAAACAAGCGGCTGCGATGAGAATTAACAACACTATAGGTAAATTTCAAAAGATAGAAATGGGTATCAGGCAAGGTTGTGTAATGTCACCGGATCTTTTCTCCCTGTATACAGAATACATTATGCGAAATGTAGAAGATATGCAAGGAATAAAGTGGGAGGATGCAATATAAATAACTTCAGATATGTCAACGACACAGTACTGATCGCAGGAAGCGAACAGGAACTACAAGCCATATTAGATAAAGTAGTGAGAAAGTGAAAACAAAGGTTTCAAACAAGAAGAATACAGAAATAATAGTTGTCTCGAAGAGACATACACCACCAAATGCAACATAATAATTAACACGTTGAAAAAGTGAAATATCTTGGCACCCTGTTAACATCAAAAAGGTAGATGTTCAAGTGAGATAAAGAGCCAAAGAGCACAAGCCAATCCAGCATTTCAAAAAATGAGAATCATTTTGTGCAATAGAAAACTAAACATGCAGATCTGAATTCGAGTGCTGAGATGTTACATCGAACCAATTATTTTTTATGGATGTGAAGCATGGACTGTAAACAAATAATATCAAAGCCAATTAGAGGCTACAGAGATGTGGTTTCTGAGAAGAAGATGAAAACAACATGGATAGAAAACTAATGCAGAAGTTCTCATTGATGCAGGCGGAAAAAGATAAATCATATTAAATATTAGTAAGCAGACCACAATCAAGGTTTCATGGGCATGTGTTGAGAAGAACACAGCTTGAACACTTAATAACTACTGGAAAGATCAAGAGAAGAAGAGATAGGGGACGACAAAGAAAAAAGTTGCTAGATGGACTGGTATTGGGGAACGGTTTCTGCTGTTGGGCTGCAGAATTTCTCTTCTTTTCACAAGATGATGCGCTCTTTTTGACTGTAGAGTGCCATGTAGATCTATTTTGTGCAAGTTCTCCCCATGTGTCTTGGTATAATTCAAAAGCTTTCAGTGAGGTCTTTAACGAGTCCATGTATCGCTTCTTTTGGCCACCTTGAGATCGTTTACCCTTCTCCAGCTCACCATAGAGAAGTATCTTTGGCAGGCGATAGAAAAAAGTATCTTTGGCAGGTGATATGTGGAACGGTAGAAGTTCACCAACCGAGCTTTTATTGACACACACGAGACAGAGAGTCGTGAAGAAACATGCTCCATAAGTCATTCAGTATGGCCCTTGATTAATTAAATCATTCATGAGTATTAAATTTTGTGTACATCAATGGGGAAGCAAGACAGCTTTTTCAGAACAGAGACGCTGCTTATGGACTGACAGTGAGGACAATATTATGTACAGGATATATTACATAAAAGAATACATTTTGTGTCATAGATTAGCAAAACATTTTTGCTGTTAGTGGTTATAACTGAAGTTTGTATTTCAGACAAGCATATAGGTGTTCAGTCTCTTCAACAAATATTAAAGTATGCTGATGCTTCCCATAGCTCACTGGTCAAGTACATCCTTCACTTAGATTTATGGTCCTACTCTGTCATAATTATGCAAAATGTGTGGGCATCGTCTCTGTTGATATCGACGCAAGACTTGGTGCCCAGCTTGAAAGTATGAGAACTAGTTCTCTCACACAGCTGGTCTACTATACTAGCAATATAATTACAAATGCTACCATTTTACAATGGTAAAATCACTGAACATATTAGTTACCAACACCAAAGTCAGATGTGCTGGGGCATTGATGCAAATAAAATGGCAACACTGTCCTTTCAATTCTCTAGAATACATCCTGCTGGAAATGTAGGGCCATTGTTCTGCTATAATAGACGTGTGGGAGTTTGAAAATGAACGCAAAACTTAGGTAATTAATTTTAGCTAACAGAACACCCTATATTTTTCATTTGTGGTCAGACAATGTGATCAGCATAACACCTGCTGTTTTAATTTCCCAGAAGATCTAATACACGTTTTCTACAACTGTGTAGACCACTATTGGTGGTCTAAAAATATACCCTATTTAGGATATAGTCATCAACACAACATTTTTTTACTCTAGCTATTTTCACGGCAGTATTTACATTCAGTAGTTTGTCACTGCTTTCTGATCAGTCCGGATGAAAAATTGCATGTGGCTGAATCTGAACCTGATACCTTGGCTGTCACTAATATGCTTTTTACCTCGCTGCCACAGAAATAAATGATGACTAAATACAGTTGTATATGAGACTAGTTGAGTAGCAGAAAACTGAAGTAATGGTAATGTAAAAAAATTAATGTCCTCCAGAATACATCATCAAATTAGATGGGATCATCAGTCTGATGCAAGTCCTATTAAAATATTTGGGTGCATTAATAAAATCAGATGGAAGTTGTATTTAAGAAATCAAATATAGAATTGCCCAGGCAACACAACACTTCAGAAGATTAAGATTCTCCTACATAATATATCTTTGTCAGTTGAGGTGAGAAAGAAAGTTCTTACAAATTATATAGAACTAATTCTGATGTATGGAAGTGAATCTTGAGAACAGTGAAAATTATATTGAGGCCACAGAGATGTGATTTTATAGAAAAATGTTGAAAACACCAATGACAGATAAAAAAGCGTAATGAAGATATCGTAAAAGAAGTTAATTAAAGAAAGATAGCTGCATTCCCGCATCAGAGACAGTCCATATTTTTTCGGACACATGAGAAGAGGAAAGATGGAACATTATGTAACAACAGGCACGTTGAAGAGCAAGAGAGGTAGGAGAAAACTAAGAGAAGATGCTTGACATATTAGCATTGTGGAATGGGAGAACATCTGTATCCGAAATGATTGACAGCACGCAAAATGGAAGGCTGTGGAAAGACAGGATAGTCAATGCCAACGACATGGACGATAAGTAGAATGAGACTAGTTGGTTAGTTACTGATCCAGCGGTCCATGGACTCATGCCCTTTGACCAACTTCCATTGTGTGATATATGTTTGTGAGCTGTTTTGTTCCATATAATATGTTCCATTTATCAATGAGACTAGTAGAATTCATATTATAATGCGTTCATAAATACTTTTAATTCTTTGTTGTGACCTTTGCTCTAGTTTCAAGGTATTACCTAACCTTTGTTGTGTGATGTGGTAAGCTTACGGTTAAGTACTTAGAATACGGTTAGGATTAGAAATAATATTTCTAGTGTGTTCGCGAACCTCGCTCCGTGTGCAGTAAGTAGAAATAATGATCGCTGAGTACAAATAATAGGAATTTATTTTTAATATGGAAAAGAAACGTTATGCATATGTTCGTCTATGTCTAGAGTTGAACTCAGTGATTGTCGGGATGTGACTCACGGCAGCAAAAATATTTCATTAGTGTTACATGGAAATCCATGACATCAGCTAGTTAAAAATATAAACATTCTGCTATTTATAGCACTGTTAAAAAATCAAAAGCAACTTTTACCCTTATTTTTCTATGTTTCATCATGTAAATTATTCAGATATCAAATTAATTCCAGAAAAATTCATAACTTTTTTCAGGATTGAAGTACTGACTTGGTTTAGCTATCATTGAATTGTAATTTTCAAGGGCTATCTAACTGTTTTTACATCCAGAAACAACAAGTTAAATGGTACAGCCACATAACCAGACAGAAAGAGCAAAGTATTATCCAAAAAACACTTAACAAACGATACGAAAACAGTCAACCTATTGGACGCCCTCGTAAAAGGTAGATAGATAGAGACACTCGGAAATATAACAGTGGAAGAGGCAAAAGACCATACACTCACTCTCCACTGAAAGGTACATAAGGACAGAAAGATGAAGAACTGTTTTAATGATGTAGTATTATTTTTGTCCAACAAGTATTAACATTGTCGTGATATGGGAGAACATCTGAAGTGTATACTGTATAGTGTATCGGAAATGATTGACAATGGCAGTAGTAAGTACTTACGGCTCAAGTACAGTATAATTCTCCACTGTGACCTTTGCTCTAGTTTTGAGGTGCTTTCTAAGCTTTTAACAAATGTGGGAGTTCTACAGGGATGCATAATGTCCCCAGTACTTTTTAACATATACTTAGAGCACATCATACAAGAGACATTACATGATTACAACACGTCTATATCGATCGGAGGTCGCCCTATTTGCAACTTGCGTTTCGCTGATGATATTGATCTTATAGCTGGGTCAGAACAATCATTGCAAGAATTAACATCAAAGTTAGAAAAAGTTACCAGCAAGTACGGAATGGAAATCAATTCAGATAAGAGCAAAATCTTGGTAAACAGCAGAGACACAGAAAACCAGACTAATATCATGATGAATGGACATAAGCTTGAAGAGGTGAATACCTTCAAATACCTCGGATCCAGTATATGCAGCGATGGTAAATGCAAAGCAGAACTAAAAATAAGGCTGGAGATGGCTTTAGCGTCCTTGTCAAGGCTAACTGTGATTTGAAAAAGCAACATCAGTGTTGGAGTGAAAATCAAACTGTATAGGTCGCTGGTGCTTTCTGTTGTGTTGTATGGTTGTGAGAGTTGGACACTCACTGCGGACATGGAGAGAAGATTACAAGCTTTCGAGTATAAATGCTACAGAAGAATTCTATGAATTTCCTATAGGGAACATAAGACCAATGTGTACGTAAGAAATAAAGTAGAGATGTGTGCAGGTGTCCAGGAGCCATTACTTTCAATAGTGAAACGACGAAAACTAGCATGGTTCGGACATGTATGCAGGCACGATTCCATGTCAAAAACAATACTGCAGGGAACTGTCGAGGGTGGAAGAAGCAGAGGAGGACAAATAAAGACATGGACAGACAACATCAAGGAATGGACAGGGCTAGATATTTCCACACTCATCCGCATCGCTGAGGATAGAATTCGCTGGAGGACTGTGTGCTGAAGCATCCAATGTGGTACCCCTACAACCCTGAAGGGTTATGGGTTTATTGATTGATTGATAAGCTTTGTGTTGCGATTGCCTTGCAGAGTGCTAGTATTGTTGTATGATTTAGTTTGGAATATAAGTAGTATTTAAAATTAATATTTATTTAAAACGATTACATTAGAGTTAGTATTCAGCCTGGAGTTAGGGGTTAAGGATCAGTTTCTAGTGTTAATTCTAACCTACTGTTAGAATTAAGGTAAATTATTATTATGTACAATAGTGGGAAGATATAACTTAAGGAACATGCGCAGTGGTATACATTAGCAGACGGAACAAACAATTATGGCGCTGTGTTGTTAAATGTGATCTTACTTTCGTTATAAATTCATATATTGAAAAGAAAGCATGTGAAGTCGAATGATATATTATTAATTATTAATTGAGTTAGTGTTAAGGAGTAGAATAGGCTGCCAGTAGACTAAGTGTTTAGTATTTAGAATTAGGGTAAATTATTAGTATATCTTCTTCATCATTCATTCTCAAACTCCTGCTGGATCTCCCTTGTAGCAAGACCATTGTCCTACTAGATTTATAGCAGGATGTAGTCCAGAGAATGGAAATGCGTTGTGTCGCCGTTTTATTTGCGCCAATGGCCCGACACATCCATCTTCTGCGGGTTATTAGTATATATAATAGCGGGAATATTCATGGAGTTCGTTTCTGTAATTAACAAAGTGTATCCCGCAGTGAATGCTGACTAAGGTGAGTTTGGTTTTATTCACATTTTGTTACAGTTTCTCAACCCTACGGATAATTGATGTTTTAGGTAGATCTATGACGTCAGCTAGTTAAAAATGTAAACAGTGTGCTATTTATAGCACAGTGGAGAAATATTTTGTACTTTTACCAGTACTAAGTAGGTACACGAAATAAAAGCCTATGGTAAGACGTGAGGCTCAAGTAAGTATAGTTCGGCTGAAGTAAATTATAGTTCTCCGCTGTGACCTTTGCTCTAGTTTCTAGGTGTTGCCTGACCTTTGTTGTGTGATTTGGCAAGCTTATGGGTAAGTACTTAGAGTAAGGTTAGGATTAGAAATAATATTTCTAATGTGTGCACGCACCTCGCTCCGTGTGTAGCAGGCAGAAATACTGATCGCTCACCACAAATAAGAAATTGTAAAAAATGGGTAAATTGGAAAACAGATTATGCATAAGTTCATCTGTATCTAGATTTGAACTCAAGTGATTATCGGATGTGACGATACGGCAGCCATTATTTTGATTGGTGTTACACAGGAATCCATGACATTGGATAGTTTAAATTGTCAACAGTGTGCTATTTATAGCACAGCGGAGAACTAATCTTTACTTTCATCGTATAGTTCTCCAGTGTGACCTTTGTTCTAGTTTCGAGGTGTTACCTGACCTTTGTTGTATGATTTGGCAAGCTTATAGGTAAGTACTTAGAGTAAAGTTAGGATTAGAAATAATATTTCTAATGTGTGCGCACACTTCGCTCCGTTTATAGCGGGCAGAAATATTGATCGCTCACCACAAATAATAGGAAATTGTAAAAAATGTGTAAATTTGAAAACAAACACATTATGCATAAGTTCGCCAGTGTCTAGATTTGAACTCAAGTGATTGTCGGATGTGACGTCAAGACAGCCATTATTTTGATTGGTGTTACACGGGAATCCATGACGTTGGATAGTTAAAACTGTCAACACAACAGTGTGCTATTTATTGCACAGTGGAGAATTAATCTGTACTTTTACCAGACGTTATAATCAACACATGGACCAAAAGAAGAAGTAAGTCCGGTAAAAAGTCCATACTTGGAAAGTAAAAGTTAACTTACCAACTGAAACTCTCGTCTTCGATCAAAGGCGGTGATAATTCCCTTATCTAACCACAATCTCTTCAAAGAATCAACAAAATCACAAAAAACCGCATGATCCAACTTTGAACTACCGCTAAAATCAAATACTTTGGAAGCGTCTCTTGTTACTATCTCGTCACCACTACATGGTATGTTAAGTTTCTGCCTTGCGTCAATGAGCACTCTCATGCCTTTAAGAATGTTGTTGTAAATAATAGTTCTAAACTCCCGTACTTGCTCGTCATCGAAATCCTGTCCATGAATTATTCGCATTTGTTTAAGAAATGTACTCTTCCCACTTTCACCTGCACCTAATAGAAGTACTCTAACTGTTCGTCTAAATGTTAGTCTCTCTTTGTTAAGTTTTCTATCAATGTCCCTACTTTTAATTCGCTGACGCTTTTCGTGCTCGCTTAAACAACAAGACAGAATAGCGTCCGCCATTTTCGACGACTTTAACCCCTTTCCTGACGTCACTGATAAGACTTCCGGATAGCCTGATAACTGACAACGATGAAAAAGACAGGTTTATAAGGGATATATGATAATTTGCTCAGGTGGTATAAAAGCAAAGCATGGGGTAGGATTTATTATTACATCCAGAAGTAGCTACCTCCATTATAGACATCAACAACTATTCAGAGAGGATTATGAGCTTAACAATCAAAAGAGATCTACAAACAGATACTTACATACAACTGTATGCGCCTTGCATCAGCACTAAAACAAGACATACAACAAAAATACCTTGTAAATGTAAGGAATAGATATGAACATCTAATGATAGAGTGCATGGAACAATACAGAAGGGAAAATCCAGAAGAGAAAATAGACAATAAATGGGAAAGCCTAAAGAAAAGTATTCAAACAACAAGTAAAAATTTACCAACAAGAAATACCAAGAACAAACAAACATGGATGACAGATGAAATATTAGAGAAAATGACAGAAAGAAAGAAAGCTAAAAATACGCCAAAATACTCCAGTATAGACAAGGGATACGTAACATGTGCAGAACAGCGAAAAAACAATGGCTAGAAACAAATGCAGTGAAATAGAGGAGATGCCCATACAACAGAAGACAAAATTAATGCATAAGGAGATACGGCTGATCACAAGTAAGAAAAATCCTATAAATGGGGGTGGCTGCATTAAAGATAAAAATGGTAAAATAATATTTGATAAAACAGAAGCACTCACAAGATGGGCAGATTATGTAACAGAACTGTTTGACGACCAACGGAACAAAAAACCAACAATACACAACAATGATGGACCAGCAATACTGAAATCAGAAGTAGAACATGCAATAAATTCAATAAAATGTGGAAATGCTGCAGGCTCTGACAACATAACAGCAGACATAATAAAAACTCTACATGAATTTGGTGTAGATACTATCACAGAAATTTGCAATGGCATATACGAAACAGGCCATATACCTAAATACCTAACATCATCAATATTCATACCACTACCTAAGAAGCCCAGGGCTGTGGACTGTACAGAATATAGAACAATAAGTCTAATGAGCCATCTAACTAAATTACTTCTCAAGATAATACATGAAAGAATTAAGAACAAGATAGACATGGAGGTCGGTGAAGAACAATTCGGTTTTAGGAAAAACAAAGGAACTAGAGAAGCTATACTGAGTATCCGGCTAGTGATAGATAAATATATAGAAGTCCAAAAAAGTATCTATATTAGCTTCATAGACTACAGCAAGGCCTTTGACAAAGTCCAACATGAAAAATTAATCAAATGTCTTCAAGAAATAGGCATAGATGGAAAAGACATCAGGCTGATTAGAAATATATTTTGGGAACAAACTGCATCAATAAGGTGTGAAAACAGCTACTCTCCATACATAGAAATAAGAAGAGGGGTAAGACAAGGATGCATTTTATCACCAAGCCTATTTAATATCTACACAGAGAATATCTTTAAAAATATAGAAGAAACACCAGGACCCAAGATCAATGGGAAAATAATAAACAACATTAGATATGCAGATGCCACTGTTCTTTTAGCAGAAAGTGAACATGAACTACAAAGACTACTAGATCAAGTCAATAAATCAAGTAATGAATATGGACTGGATATAAACATTCAAAAAACAAAAACCATGATAATCAGCAAAGACACAGGAGATAAACATAAACGTACAGGGAGAGAAACTACAACAAGTAAAACAGTATCAATATCTTGGACACATAGTCACAAATGATGGCAGATGTGAAACAGAAGTTAAAAGGAGAATAGGAATGGCTAAAAGTACCTTCAATGGCATGACGAAATTATTAATGGCATTGGCGATCATGTTTCTCCACGACTCTCTGCCTCTCATGTTGTCAATAATTTGGTTGGTGAGCTTTTACCAAGCCACAATACTAGTTCATCTAGCGAGAAATGTGTACGTTACAAAATAAAATAGAGTCATACAGGTCTATAAGAATCATTACTACCAGTAGTAAAACGACAAATATACCTACCTGCAAGGTTTATAGGTCTGTTATTAAGGGAGGTGGGTGTTCATCTCCACCCTCCGACCCTTAGGAAATCATAACGTTTTTTATTGCTAGGAATTTAGCCAAAAGGTGGGATCAAACCCCTACATTAACGATTTTTCACAAAAAGGTCATCTTTCTCATTAAGTCATCACCTTTCTCATCAAAAAGTAATCACCTTTCTCATAAAAAAAAGTCAAAAATTATCGGCTTTCACCATAAAAAAAGTCATCTGCTTTTGCATCAAAAAAGTCATCACCTTTCTCATCAAAAAAGTCATCAGCTTTCGCATCAAACAAAGGGAATTACATACAAAAATGGACGAATGTCTTTTTTCACATTATTTTATAGGTAAACCCCTTCCTCAATGAAAACTTGTCTACGGCCTTATTTTTTTAATTTTTTTTTTGACGCTCTATGATATGATTATTTGTCATAAACTATACTACAGGGAACAGTCAAGGTTGGAAGAAGCTTGGTCAAGGTCAAGGTATTTTCACACTCATCTGCGCTGCTGAAGATAGAATTTGCAGGAGAACTCTGGGTGTTGTTTCATCCAATGTTATACTCCTTGAACCTGACATGTTATAGCAGTGTTACCCAACCTTTTCTTTAAACCTTTCTCCACCTCAATCTTTCAAAAATTATGATCCCCCCCCCCCATAAAGGGGCCCTACATTTTTATAGGTCTATTAAAAAATTGACTTATTTCATAAATGAAACATAATTATAACTTGTCCATGACGTAAGACTTAGGTTTTTGGAAGAAAGCACTATAAAATTATTAGAAGAAAAAAAAGTTCAGTAGGTTAAATTTTCAAAACATATAAAAGACAACTAAATCTCAAGTACACATTTTTTTTTCGAAGTGTCCCCCTAAACAATGAAATTCCCCCACCCCCCCCCCTTCCGGCGTATGCCACAACACCGGCTTATAAGCTTATAGTGGTGTGATAGCAGGGAAAGAAATATGAGGTAAATGGGGACTGTTGCTGGCCTTTCGTGCGAAGACAGCACCTCATCTTAAATGAATAGACTATTGTAATGTTAAACTTCTGTCATGTTTACGGGGAAATGTCACTTTCTTTTTTTTTAAAGTATGTGTCAACCCTGATTAAGAATCTCTAATAAATAGGTCAGATTTAGGTCTGTTCAATCGTCTCATTTTATCCTCACGGTAAACCCCCCCCCCCCCCCCCCCCCCAAAAAAACCCCAACAACCATGAAATACAGGAATACTCAAAAACGTGTAATAATGATTTACACAGGAGACACATTCACGTGACATTTACAGTACATGAATAAATGTCTCCCTAGTTGATGATTGGTCGTTAAGGGATTAAAACCTTTTGGTTAAGGTATGTTGATTATCATGGACTGCCAGAAAAACTAATGTGGAAGTGTTAAAAGAGTCAAATGCGAAACGGACTTTAATCAATAATATAAGAAAAAGACAATCTTCATATTTTTGGCCACTTCATGAGACAAGGAGGTTTATAGAACATAGTCACAACAGGCAAGATTGAAGGCAGCAGAGACAGGGCGACAATGTGAGAAAATATTAGACAGTTTGACAACCTGGCACGGCAGGAAAACAACGGCGAGATTGATACATAATACTGGAGACATAGAGCTGCGGAGAGCCATGATCGCCTACGCCAGCCGGCATAGCACCTGATGATGATGACATTGATATCGTCTTAGCGGAAATAGGCTTCAATTTCTGGCAAGTGTACTTGCGTTACAGCAAACACACACATCGTTAGGCTGCTTGTTGTTTAGTGAAGGCTCCACTGGTTTCGTGAACTGTTCTTCCACGTGATCTGGTGGTAATTGTCCATTCGAACCACTGATTCTGGATTTTTTTGATCGTCTGTGTCTCACAACATCCGTGTCATGAAAATGTTCGGAGATGAACTCCATGAACACAGCATGCATTCACATCCATAGCCAATGTTTATCAATGAAATCTCTAGTGATTGCAAAGATAGTCTTGAATAGATAATAATCCATTCTTCACCAAGATCAATGCCTTCTGGTGTACACATCTGTTCAAGATCAATGCCTTCTGGTGTAAACGTCTTTTCAACTTCTTGTTTCATCTTCTGTATCCATTCTCAAGCTCCTGCAGATCAGCAGGATATAGTCCAGATAAAAGTTGTGCCATAATTGACAGCTTAACTGACAAATCTAACTTTAGCATAGCCTCTAGGTCAATTTGACACTGTGGGGTGAGACCACTGTTATAAATGTTATAAAGTAGGGGGAGGGGGAAGGAGTACTTCCCTTAAAAAAGGTCATTCGTGTTTTTCGTGTATTCTTCTTCATGTGAATTGTTATGTTCCTTTTGTGAAAATCTTTGTCTCGGGCTATTTACCCGCATTTTGGCTAAATTTCTAATACTAAAAGGCCTATTCTAATTGCTAAAGGACGGGAAGTTGAATACCTCAACCCTAGAACCTACTTATCTACGGGCCTTTATGGGACAACAAACTCCACCTTACATTCCTCTTAGTTGCTGCTTACGATATGCTTGACAGGTAACAGTTTAGCTCTCCTTGCTCCCCTTTCAGACCCGCCAACCAACGACGATTTCTATTGGAAATTAAGTTTATCTATCACTACGTTCAGATTTTTGTTTACTAGAAACAGATTCTTGGAGATATTCTTTCTTTTTAATTATAACAAATACACGGGTCAGCTGTGTTGGAAATTTAATTTCTTTATTGGATGATCTCCGTGACAGAAGACACATGGCCATCACATAATACTGTGAATTAATTAATACGTCTACAGAAAATACCTTATGACCACTGGTATATGTATAAATAAATCAAAGTCTTCACGCTCGACCGCATTTAGGGTTACCAAGCGGTTTATTCGCTTGAACGAAGCGAGACCAGGTGTGTTGATTTGAACACGTAACACACTCGTTGTATTTGTAAACTGTTATAGATACTGGGACATAGGCAAAACAGGACGAAATATAAGTCAGTGTTATAAAACCAAGACAATCTCGGTGAGACCTGGAAACATCTTTGCACTCAATACATACAATTACAATACATATGTGCCATTAACATAAACAAATGTATATTTCCGCAATTTTAGTAAGCAATGTATCAAGTCAAAATATTTTGAGTTTACATTTTTTTAAAACTCAGTTGACACAGGTGGATGTCGTTATATTGCGTTATTGTTGAAAGTAAATTTTCTCTCAAAAAATGAAGCGTTTTAAAACTCACAAATTGCAATCCCATTTTTTCCCCTCGTGAATACTAAATTTATTTTCTTTTGTTAACGAAATTATAATTAGATAATTAAGATCTTTTAAATTAAGAATTATGGCCATAAAAACTGTAAGACTACATTACTACTTTTTATCAAAATACTTTATTTATTCTTTCCAATAAATAGCAGTATCCAAATGTTAAATTAAAAATACGTTTAAGTGTAAGGGGGGTAACCGTGTTAATACAAATAATACTAAAATTTAAGTAATTCCAAAGTTATTTCATGACAAAAAAGTCGAGTGAAGCACTTTCTAAGCAGCTCTCCTATACCCCCGTAATCCTCTTTCGAGGCGGTATGACATAGCAGGCGCCGACATTCGAAAGCCACTCGGACGCTAAGTATAGCTCACCACTTAGCTGAGCACGTTTATGCTGTTAACATTCCGTACGACCGAAAACTTCACCCCGGTGACTTCGTCCTGTCTTAACATGTCATATGGGGAGGAACCAGCCTAGATCCCAAGCGGTACTGTGACGAGCGAGCTGACTCGACACTGGCTGAACCTTGACCCCGCGGTGGAGTCTAAGACATGTGAACGGACTACTGACACTAGTTCCCATACAAAGTCAAGAGCCAACTTTTGTATGTAAAGTTCCGCGGGGAACTTGAACCTTATACGGACATTATCCCTTAACATCCAAAAGTTTATGTGCCACACTTTTGTTCACCATGTCAACAGTTAGGGAAGAATGTCGTGCATATTGCTTTCAAAAAAACGTTTTTATAAATAGTAGAACGGGGAATAGTTACATAAAATCACTCAAAATAAATGAGA
Organism: Meghimatium bilineatum; assembly: GCA_034231615.1. Taxonomy (NCBI): domain Eukaryota; kingdom Metazoa; phylum Mollusca; class Gastropoda; order Stylommatophora; family Philomycidae; genus Meghimatium; species Meghimatium bilineatum. The sequence continues at coordinate 57,256,156 of CM067321.1, read as the reverse complement.
GTTGTTTATTAAAATTATATTACCACATGATCAGATCAAAATATTTGTGTTCTTATGATTTATTAATACATTTGCACATATTAATACATTTCACATGTATTACATCCCCTTATCTGATAGTATCTGCGGGGTTATGACCCTTAATGAATAATGGAAATGTCCACTCTCTATAGCCCTGCTATCCTAGACAGAGCCTCAAAATATATTTCACAAAATCATTTTTCCATACAGAGCCTCAGTTTTTATCCTATTTTTGCATTGCAATCACGTTTTTATCTTTTTTAAAACGTCAAGTTCCAAAAAGAGTCATGTTTTTATGTTGTGAGTTTAATTCAAGTACAATTAGTTTTCTCAAAAACAAAACACTTGACATTTCTTTGGACAATCATTCAATCATGACTATTACATTTTTGTTTGTAAACGTTTTATGAGATTGTCTTTTGCTAGGTCATATCGACTTACTGTACCGTGTCTCTCGTCAAATACAGTCACGTGAACTCATTCTTCTAAATGACTTTACTTGACGTTGATTTGTCATTGGCTGTCGACACAATGTATACAAAAGTGACGAATGAAAATTACTGTAATGGTTAAATAATGTGACTTCAGATGGATTATTTTCAAATAGTCCACACAACTAATTGAGAGACAAGATTATACAGTGTAGTAAACAATGTGTAATGGGGAATTTTTGATACCACACCGGTATATTCCGGTCATTTCTATTTGTACTGTGTCTTTCAGCAGACATGGGTTACATGCGATCTGTTGCATTCTTTATCTTTATAATAACTAATGAAACCAGTATTCTGGTTTTCACACTTTTCTTTTATTAATATATGATATGCAAGTTGTTTGGGAAAATTAGCAGTATATTGCCCTGAATGATTGATGCACAAAATAACCATCTTTTAATACGTATTGTGTTTAGGCAAGTGCCACCAACTCGTTCCGTCAAAAGCACTAGACAACACAAATTGCTTTTTAAAAGTCACACACCATTAGTTGTTTTTTTTTAATCTCGAGAGGGGAACAAAGAATAGTAATACTGTTTGCCTTCCATGTATGTTTTAAGAAGTAACTAAGGTGGTTATATGGTGGAATTGGCTGCCCCATCATAAATAAAGTCAAAATGATTAAGTGCCATTCTAAAGTCGAATGTGTTAGGTAAAAAGCGAAGATCTCGCATCATGCGATCCATGACAAAACGCATTACGAACTACATCCTTCTAATCTGCAGGAGTTTGAGAACAAACACAGAAACTCAATTATCCAGAGTGAGAACTAAGATGCAAAGCATCTATGTCTTGTTGACCAGATCTCAATGTTCTTTTTATCTCTTATTACCAGGATTGATCACATCGTCCGTAATATCACTCCCTTAATATCCACTTGTGCTTCACTTCTTTCTCTCCCATTTTCATCATCCCTTGTCTCCCATTTCGTCATATGTGTGTTTCTATTCATTGTTAGTCAGCAATCGCTTGTCCTGATGATGGTTTCTTATTCAAAACGTCGTATGTCTATGCGTCTATTCGATAGTATGTCGTGTGCATACATATTGACAACATTTTTTTCAAAATTCGTTTTCCCTTATATTGCACTGTGTTACCCCAGCCCTCGTATTTCCAGCCGATGTGTTGTTCCAAGCACTAGATATTAATTCCTATAGACCAGAAAAAAGCTTGTCATATTTCCTCAATGATTACTACTATCGTATATCTTATGCGTCGCATAATTATTTTCTCCTTCTTCCTCGTTTACCAGCAGGTCAGATGCTGATATGGATTCCATCAAAGAACTGTTCTGTAGTTAGCAGCTCCAGTGCAGTAGTTAGACAGTGCAGTGGAACTTTCCGCCAGAGCTGTTTCAGATAGCCATCGTTTCCCCCGTGTGCTGTGATATAGTGGGCAGTTTTGTAAAAGAATAGAAGTATTCGAAAAATATTTATGTGTCGCAGATCTGGAAGAATCTGCGCCATAGTTTCATTTTTTGGTGCAATTATCCCCCTCCCTTCAAATATATAGCCCCAAACGTGGACCTAATTACATTTTGAGAACCACTGATCTGTATCTGCTTTTTCTTTTTATGCGTTCGTTCTCGAGCTCCTGTATGTTACCAGGATATAATCCGGAGAATGGAATGTGGTATGTCATAGTTTACATTATGGTTGCGATATCTGCGCCTTTCGATCTAACACACCCAACTTCAGCATGACTTCTGGATAACATGATCCTCTATTGAATAGGAGAGCCAACTCAAGCACCCAAAACCTTCTTAGTCACATTTTACGATGTGCATGGTAGACAACAGTAACAGTACCACTAACTTTGCTTAATTTTCCACACCACATTGGCACCACTGATCTAAACCACATTGCACAGTCCACACCACACATTGTTTGTGTTTTGGATTTTCTTACTAGTCCTAATGTTGACATCTTAAGAGCAATCTTACTTTCGTGAACTGTGCTCACGAGATAGAAATAGGGCTCTGTTTACTGGAAGAAAACTTGACTATTGTGTCTTAGATAGTCACACTGACTAAACATAATGCTTCATTAATAAAATATAATTTAGTCACAGTAAACAGAGAACTTCCCACTTTATAGAAGGTGGTTTTCACTTTATAGAAGGTGGTTTTACGTTTGCAATGAAGGGGAGATAATACGCACAGTTGCCAACAGATTTGTTTTAATTAATTATTGTTTCAAAACAAAGTTGAGAAATCTACTCCTGATGTGCTTTCACTTTAAACTTGCATTTACCAATTAGTGTGTTCTTTTTTTAATTGTATGCATCTGTATAAAATATTTTAACAAATTATTGTTTCCTATATACAAATACGGGAAATTTGGATGAGATCCCCTTGTTCTGTCAATTTAAAAAAAATCATAGGGTTACTGTTTCATTGTTACAGTTACTCTTACTGTAATTACTGTTACTCATTGGAGCACCTGCGCCATCTGATGTTAAAATGGTGCCAAGATACTTGACTTTATCCCCATGATTTAATGCTGAATCATAGATAGTAATGCTGTATTTTGGCGGTGTGTATTTCTTGAAACAGCCATTACTTCTGGTTTCTTCTGGTTTAGACTGAGAGCTTTGTTTTCACTTATTTTACTACCATGTCTAACAAGTTTTAAACTTCTTGTTCTCTCTCTGTAATCAGAGCTGTATTGTCAGCATATCTTAGATTATTCAGATTTGTAACCTCCAACTGCTATTCCTAGCATGCTTTCTAAGTCTCACATAATATTCTCAGTATACAGAAAGAAAAGATCAATTGACATTACACATCCTTGTCTGATGCCCATCTCTATCTTTTGAAATTCTCCTACATTACGGTAAACCCTCGACACAGCTGTTTGTTTCCAATACATGTTTCTTACTATCTTTAGATCTTTTCCATCAACATAGCTGTCATCTTATTTTTACATACAGTCATATGTAGTAGAATTTATATGCGTATTCTTATACAACTTCTGATTTATGAAACAACAGAGAATGAACAACGTAAAAACAAACTCAATAAACTGCTTTTCGCTGACGATAAAAACATCATGTATGATGATGAAGAAAAACTGCAAACTCACATCAACTCAATATCAAGAATATGTAATAAATACAACAAGTGGATCAATAGACGAAAGGCAGAAACTATGCAAATAACGAGATCAACAGAGCATTTAAACATTCAAATAGAGAACACAAAAATAATACAAGTCAACGAGTTTAAGTACCTACGAAGTATCTTCACAGAAGACGGACGAGTCAATTGAGAGATAGAAACAAGATGTCAAAATGAAAATATTGTGATATACCAGATGTCACTTTTGCTTTAGCACCCAAAAAAAAAACATGGAAGTAAAGAAACACATAAGTAAGAGCATCTTTGTGTCAACATTATGCTACCAATGCCAGACTTGGCAACTAACACCTACACATAAGTAAGATCATCTTTGTGCCAACACTATGCTACCAATGTCAGACTTGGCAACTAACACCTACACATAAGAGAAAGATCGAAACTTGCGAAATGTCTAAGTTAGGCTATTTGAGTCACCAGATTCGACAAGGTGCGCAATTAGAACATCAACCAGATACTAAGTATAACATAGTGCATCAAGTATATAGGAAACAACAGATACAATTGTTTGGACGTCTTATGAGGATGAACAATCCCATAAGAGCTTATAACAAGATTTAAATAATGATACAAAGCCAAGGGCAGACCTAGGAAAAGATAGATAGATAACATCAAGACCATCCTGAATAAACATGACTGCACTACAACCATAGCAACACACCTGGCTCTGAAACACAGACTACATCTTCTGTACAAACCTCTACGTTCATCGGCAAGTGTGGACGTTATAACAATAAACAATTCTTATAAAAACGTCCGTATTAGTAATAATTACTTAAATTTAAACCCTCTCCCTCCATTGTCCAAACTATTTTATCTGTTGTTTCTATATATATTATATGCATGGTGTTTTATCTATTATCTTTCTGATGTTCTCATTGCACATTTTGGTTGAGTCTGGTGATTCCAAGGCCTTCTTCGGGCATTGCATTTTGCAAGTTGTGATCTTAAATAAATCAAAAATCCTGTACACCATACAACATAACTGCAGAATGCTCACAGTGCTTAATAATTACATACTTGGGTTATACATTGTTCACTTTCTCCACCTTGGATTCACTGGACATTTATGGATCACATTTATGGATTTAGAAGTTATTCATCTGCCATTGGACTATTCAACAATCTCAAAAACATTAATCTATTGTTTTTACTTGAGCCCTGTGCTCGCTTTTATTGCGGCATTCTTTGCCAGATAAACTTCTACCATTTATTCATTAAATACAGAAATTCGTGAATATTTTGCGCCGAGTATTTGTCACAAACTGAAACAGTTCTGTAGTATGTGCTCTGGGAAATTACTTTATATGGTACAGAATACCTCTTTACATAATTAATTAGGACGTCATTCGTTACGTGTTTTATTATTACCGCACTATTCGCTGGCTACCATTTATATACTTGGAGTCGCATGGCTATTTTTAGCATGCGACGCCAAGTATACAAATAATGGCCAATGAAAATCACGACAATAATTTTTTTTTAAAACGTAACGAATGAAGTCCTAATTAATTTCGTACAGAGGTCTTCTACTGTAGGATGTTTTATTTGGGGTCAAGTCCGTTGATAGGGGAGCAGTGGGTGTTTCTTTCGCTTAAGAAGTCAGATTATGACATTTAGTACTAGGAAAAAAACTGCCAAAAAAGGGTGGATTCCCCCCCCCCCCCCCCCGAAAAAAATATAATTGGTTGTCTAAAAATAAAAATATAAAAGAAAACCCAAGGAAGAAAAGGAATGACACATGAGATCGAAGATATAACCATTTTAATTCGGTACATTTTCCCCTCCCCCTTATCGAAGACGTATCTATGACCCTGGTTCTGGTGAATGCCCCTATAGGTCCCCTATGTTATTCCTGGGCAGATGCAAGTCGCAGAGTGTTGATGACGATCGATTTGGTGTTAATGCGCATTTAGACGGCAAAGTCCCGTTCACAGTCGAAAAATCTCGACTTGTTTATTGCTGCTCAATTTGTTGCTGTTGTCTTCCTGTAGTTTCCCGTAGTTCTCTACACTGTCATTATCATCAAGTACCGTCTCCGCAACGAAGGTTGCATGCAACGGCACTGTAGTTACATGTTATTTATCAAAGATTTACTTCCATGAAACTTTGAAGTAGTCCTATTCTCTATTCTCATGTATATTCTATAAAATTTCTAAATTTCATGCTAAAAAAATCTAATTGAGATATGGTCCTATTCTTTGGTCACAAAACGCACGTTAAAATCATATTTAGTCTTATCATTTTGAATTTGTGCCAGGCAGTGTCAAAGGTCTTGTAAAGATTTACTATAATCACTATCGGAATCATTATTATCAGATTCACTAATTAGCAAGCTCTGAAAAATAACCATAGCTTGTTCTGCAATGTATCTAGAAGAAGTGGGCGTTGTGATTTTTTCAGAATTTTGGAAATAACAAACGCAGCGTATGGCGGTCAAAGAAATAGTTTCTTTTGCAGCTACGCGAGTCGTCTTCAGTTTTCTAAAGGAAGTGGTTTCCTGGATGTTCAGAGGTTACCATAAAAACTTGAACTGGGCAAAACGAAATATAACTGATCAATATATGATCGATCTAAAATCGAAGCCGTTAAAGTGGCGAAAGGTCCTGTAGACCCATACTTAAAGCCGTTATAGTGGCGATCTGACCCCAATGAGTTAATGTTGTGTATTATTTTACTGCTCTTGTCGTCTGTTGTTATGTTGCTTCCTAGGTATGTGAATTATGTCACTTGTTTAAATTTGATGATTCCAACACACACACACACACACACACACACACACACACACACACACACACACACACACACACAAAGCCAGAGAACGACCACGGAAAAGATGGATAGAAAACGTCAGGCACATCCTGTACAGACACGGTCATAGCACAGCCGAGGCCACACATCGGCTTTAGAACGCAAGCTCGAGCTCCAATCACCCCTACGCATAACGGCAAGAGTGGATCACAAACCACATGGGGAAAGACAATTGACAATAGAAATACAGTGTCAAAACGTTAGCATGTCTCCAGGACATAACAACTGCCAGTGGTTGTGTAAGGAATCATCATCACTCTGTGATAACGTTTGTATGGATGAGTACTGCTGGGTGCATCTCGCCAGGCTACGGAAAAGGTCCTGGCACACTTCCGTGTATTGGCTGTGGTATTGGTGTTATAAACAAAAAGTTTCAGCTATGCCAGGGTTGAGGATATTACAACGCATTGTTGCTTTTCTTAGACATATTTCACACGAAGTATGCGTTCTCTCATGTTCTTTGGTTAGTGTCCATGTCTGCCATGGATAACACAATATTGGGATAAATATTAAATTTATGATTTGCCTTTTGGTTTTTATCGGGATAGAGATGTGGTAGAGAAATATCACAAATGGTAAATGTATGTATATGCATCATCATCATCGGGTGCCATGTCGGCTGACGTGGGCGATCATGGCTCTCCACAGCGTTCTATCACACGTGTTAGGCTTATTTATCAGGATCGCTATTGTTTTCCTGCAGTGCCATGTTGTTAGACTGTCTACAATTTGTCGCCCACTGTCTCTGTTTCCTTCAATCTTGCCTGTTGTGGCTATGTTCTCCAAACCCCATTGTCTCATAACGTGGCCAAAAAGTGAAGATTATCTTTTTCTTATATTATTTATTAATCCCCGTTTCGCTTTTGACTCTTTCAACACCTACACATTAGTTTTCATTAGTTACACTAACGCTTGCCAGAGATACTTCGTATGGTGAGATGGAAAGGGTACATGATCTCAAAGTAGTCAGAAGAAGCGCTACAAGGACTCGCTGAAAGCCTTTGAAATAGATTGAGATACATGGAAAGAACATGTATAAATTAGATCTGCATGCAAGCTCTGTTAGTTCGAGACGAGCTTCTAGTTACCCGTGCTCCTTATAAGCAGAGACCCAGACCCAATTGTGGGCGTTCGGAAAAGTAAGAAGACCTAACCTAACCCAAACTCGGGCCTTCCTAAACCGGAAATATGCTCGCGAAGAGAAAGGGTTCCATACCGATGGGCTCAGGCAAAAAAAGGACAACGATGGCAGTCTTGGCCCAACCCTACTGTCAAGATTTCCTATACCGGAAATACACTTGCAGAGAGAAAGGGTTCAGTACCTGATGGGTTCAGGCACAAAAGGGACAACGATTTTAGCCCTGGCCTAACTCTACTGTCAAGCTTTCCTATACCGGAAATACACTTGCAGAGAGAAAGGGTTCATCACCTCATGGGCTCAGGCGCTATTGGGACAAAGTCGCTCAGCCCGAGAACGCCTTGCTCTCAAACGTGTGGTGTGAGACTCGAACTTGGGAGAGGGGTTCACGATGTCTGTGAACGACGCCTCGGGTAGGAGGGCGAACGAGCCAGGGTCCAACTCTTCTGGCGAGTTCTTCCTCATACGGAACCAGGCTCGCGGATGAGAAACGGTTCAGTACCCGATGGACACAGGCACAATTATGTCCAATTTCACGAGATAAGTTCATAGACGGTGGAACACTTCGTGCGAGATAGACGTGAACGACAATCGTCTTGGCGAAGAGCCACTACACCCGCTTACCCGGCGACAGATAGACAGGTTGTCACGGACTAGGGAAGCCTACCCGAATTAAAGGCATGACGAAAACGGATGTGCTGGACCTTGGACGTCCTGACCACAAGTGGCCAACCGAGGTGCAAATAACACAGTTCTACTGTGGAACTTGCAGCACAACGTACTTCACACTCCCCGACGGAAATCACACGATATATTCGTTGTGGTTATATGAGAGCGAACGCAGAAGAAGAAGAACGCACTATAGTGGAAGCAAGCTTTTTTGAGAAATGTTACTACCTTCCCCCTTCCTTTTTTCCTGCATTATAAATGGTTAGCAAACTCTTATTTTATATTGAGAACCGAAAATTCTTTTTATACATGTGAGAGCGAACGCTGAAAAAGAAGAAGTAGAAGATAGCCATCTGTTATTTGCCATATACTACCTATTAGGCATGGATATAATTCTAACTGAATTTTCAAAAGTGGATGTAACAAATGGTTATTATCACTTGTGATTGACGAACACGGATTAGTTTTTCTGGCAGTTCATGGTATTCTCAGTATTCTCTGTAGAACCACTTATCTACTGACTTTCGCACCACTTATCTTTCGCACGTTCAAGTTTGTCTATTATATGCATATTTACTATGTAAAAAATGGTGTGAATTTATGATTCTAAATATATTGTCTTAGGCCTATATAGTTTTGATATTAAAAAGACTATTAGTAATGTTCAATCCATCGATATTTAAAAAAATTCAAGTTGCCGTCACTCTTTTGTAAGCAGAGGTTTCTATGTCATTGTCTATTTGTTAGTCTGCAACGTCGTACACAAAATACAAAGGACCAGTGAGTTGCGACTTATAAAAAGACTGTCAAACTTCACAGGTAATATCCAAAATACGTTTGTATCAAGCACTTTAATTAGGCATAAGACTACACTCGATTTCTGAGTAATATTTGCAATTATATGATTTTACTTTACGATAGCTTATAAATTATAGTTTTACCTAAACTCACGAAATTAAAAGTTAGCAAGTACTAAAGTAGCCATAATGCATAAATATTAACGGTAATTCTGGTAATACTTTTTATTGGAGCCAGGTATCATACCTGAGTTATGTTATTAAAAGTCGAAATTGCAGAGAAATACTCAAATAGTCTAGATTAGTAGAATCTGAGAATGTAAGCAATCAGATTCAAAGCGTAAAACAACACACTATCAACAACCATTGATGAGACTACTTGATTATTATGGGGCTTAGGCCTAAATATTAAAAAAAAATATGTTTTCCATCTAATTTCATTAGAGAATAAAGATTATTTTAATGTAGGGGCCTAGTAATTTTTAGAAGCATATTGATTGTTGACTAGTTGGTGAAAGTAAAGAATAGTTCTCCGCTGTGCTATAAATAGCACGCTGTTTACATTTTTAACTAGCTGACGTCATAGATCTCCCTAACACATCAATTATCCCTAGGGTTGAGAAACTGTAACAATGTCAATAAAACCAGACACTTACCTTAGTCAGCATTCTCTGCGGAATACACTTTTTAATTACAGAAACGAACTCCATGAATATTCCCGCTATTCTATATAATAATAATCTACCCTAATTCTAAATACTGAACACTTATTGTACTCCTTAACAATAACTCTATTGCAAGCATTTTCAATTAATAATATATCATTCGACTTCACACGCTTTCTTCTCCATATATGAATTTATAACGAAAGTAAGATCACATGTAACAATACGGATGCCATAGTTTCGTCTGCTAATGTATACCACTGCACATGTCCCTAAAATTATATCTTCCCACTATTGTACAAATAATAATTTTCTTTAATTCTAACAAGAGGTTAGAATTAACACTAGAAACTGATCCTAATCCTTAACCCCTAACCCCAGGCTGAATACTAACTCTAATGTAATCGTTTTAAATAAATATTAATTTTACATACTACTTATATTCGAAACTAAATCATACAACAATACTAGCACTCTGCAACACAATCACAACACATAGGTTAGAAAACACCTCGAAGCTAGAGCAACGGTCACAGTGGAGAACTAGAATGTACTTCAGCCGTCAATAATATATAGTCTGGGGTAAGATGTCACACTTTTAACATTTTAGAGTATTCTAATTCTGACAACTAGACTTAATTATGAGAGACCAAACTGCTATCAGTTTATAGCTTATCCATCCATCTTACATCAGTGAGGTTATTGAAAACATACAGCTACGTGTAGACAGTAGAATGATAATTTTCTAACATATGTAAAAAAATAACTATCATGCTCTATTTTTAGGGCAAGATGGTGTAGGCAAAAATGTGAAACAAATAAGTACGAAAACAATGGAGAATTGACAAGAACTGCAAAATAACTGCTTCACTTCTTGTCTTTACATATTTGGTCACATTGTATGACAATTATAGAACACACAGGCTAAGCCTATGTACCTGGTACATTGAAGTCACTTTAATCATCAATCATTAAAAAAATTGGTAAAAGTACAGATTAGTTCTCCACTGTGCTATAAATAGCACACTATTGACAGTTTTAACTATCCAACGTCATGGATTCCCGTGTAACACCAATCAAAATAATGGCTGCCTTGACGTCACATCCGACAATCACTTGAGTTCAAATCTAGACACAGACGAACTTCTGCATAATGTGTTTGTTTTCCAATTTACACATTTTTTACAATTTCCTATTATTTGTGGTGAGCGATCAGTATTTCTGCCCGCTATACACGGAGCGAGGTGCACGCACACATTAGAAATATTATTTCTAATCCTAACCTTACTCTAAGTACTTACCCATAAGCTTGCCAAATCACACAACAAAGGTCAGGTAACACCTCGAAACTAGAACAAAGGTCACAGTGGAGAACTATACTGTACTTGAGCCAAAAAATTAATAAAGAGGGAACATGGTAAGATCAAATTAAAAACTGATCATATACCTCTATAGCATGCAATGCTACTGTGCACAGGCGTTTGCAGCTTCTTAACTATATCGGACTTGCCGAAAAAGAACTCTTTGTCTATGCAGAAAAACCGTGGTGACATTGGAACTTTAAAAAAAAGAGATCCCAGTGTAACCACTGTCTTCAACCCCTGTTAGTCTTGCAACATAAAGGTGGAATGCGCCGTTCCTTTTCCTATCCACCCTAACTACAACGTAGCTATTTAGTTGTAGGCCTAGTGCCACATCATCCTCATTTTCTTCAGATTCTTCTCCTGAAGAAATTCTCAGGTCATCACCTTTGTCATGCAGAGGAAACCAAGGATCTAAATCTGAGCAACTGTCTTCAGTTACAAAAGTTTTCTTGTGCTTGACACCTCCGCTGAACAGTTTGGACCTAGTGTTTTTTTTGGGAGGGGGGAATGGCTTTTATAAATTCCTTTGCTACCTCCAACACCATAAGTCAATGTTTATTTGGGGTAGAAGTTAGTAGAGTTAATTTCAGACCTCGCCTCGTATGTTTTCTTTTAACGTTTATTTTTGGTAGCGGAATAATGTCACTGAAGCTGAACACATTTCACAGCCACTGGATGGGCCAGGTTCACATGGTGAAGCTGAAGACTACACAACCACTGGATGGACCATGTTGACGTATAAGAGGAACCTCATTCAAGCAAATCACTCTATGATCTACAACTAGAGAGGAATAACAGGCTGCCTTCAACTTTGGGAGGCTATCATCCAAGTAAGCAGACTTGGCACAACCTCGCTGTATTCGTACAAGAAGTGTTCAAAAGTTTTGACAAATGAATGGAGACATGCGTGACTGCAAAAGATTTGGAAGAGTTCCCTTGGATTTCTTGATGACCATAATGCTGAAACTCCAAGTTAGTCCTTTCATTGTCAGGTGGATTATCTTGGCACTTTTTCAGAGACACGTTCTTAAGTGTGGGAGTTGGTCTTCGGCACCAACAGTCATAAACCCAGGACTACCACAAGGGTCATCTCTGTCCCCAGTATTATTTAATGTGTATACAGTTCAAATTACAAGCTGTCAAATTGCAGGTCCAGAGAAAACTATGTCCTATGCTGATGACATTTTGGTATATAGGCAGGACAGAGATAGAAAAACGATTGCAAGGAATTTCACAAAGGGAGCTTGATCAAAATATTTTTTTGAGGGAGCTTGATGTATAGGGGATTGGTGCAGTAATTCTGGAGCTTTTGTTAATCCATAAAAAGCATCGATAACATAGTTTTTTCCTTAAATAACCACATAGTAAACACGCCATCGATTACTTTGAGAGGGGATGTCCTCGAGAGAACCAGCACAATGAAGTACTTAGGGGTTATATTGGACCGCAGTCTGAGTTTCAAAGATCATGTTGACCACATCATTTTTAAGCGTCTTGCGACGCTGAAAATTATGGCTGCTGCTCAATGTGAACAGAGGATGCTATTTCTGCTGTGTCAGGGATTGGCAGTGGTAGAGTACACACTGGCGATTCTAACACTGAGTCAGATTCAAACAGAAAGATTGGATAGAATCCAGAATGATACAATGCGAATCATTTTAGTGTATGAGAGATACATCAGCACGGGTTATGTCATACTTACTGGATTGCCCAATTGCATAGCAAAGAATACAAATCTGCAGGGCGCAGGACTACCTTCAAATCACAGCTGATAAAGAACATCCTCTACACCCTGAAATTCTCAAAGTGAAAGACAGTTGACTGTGGTTGGTTGCATTGAAGAAATCCTGTATGAGTAAAGTTACTTTCATTTTTGTGCCGGAACGTGCGGGAGTCCAGGGTAATGAGAGAGCAGATTGGTTGGCCGCACAGGCTGCTACTACGTCTGTCGGTGGAGCGATGGATCGAGCAGAAATTTTGAATGCTCTACAGGAAAACGCACGAGCAGATGACTTTATAAGTTACGATGACTCTTATTCCATGACTAGAATAAAGGAATTTGTTTTGAAATGTGGTGTCGCTAGAAAGGAGTGGTTTCGTGGGCAAGAAAGATTGATGGTCAATCAACTGCGTACTAGGACCGTCAGTCAACGTGTAATGGCGGCTACACTCAAGGAGAGATCTGAGCACCTATGGACTTGTCTGGAGTACAGTGACGAGTAACTAAATAACTAAATAACTAACTCTATGATCATCAATATCAGCTTTTTCTACATCTTGATCTGTTACTGTTGCTGGTAAGAAATCTTCATCTGTGAAAATATTGATGTCAAGTGGGTAAATGCCTTTTACTCTGAATCCTTCTGTAGCTTTTTCTACTGTAGCAGTTCTTTCAAAAGTTTCACCAAATATTCCAGCGACATGGTACTCATTTGCAATTTGACCAGGGTTAGATGCTGTCCAGTTGTCACATAAGTCATCATAATAGGCCTTCAGAGGTCTAAAGACGTTATTGTTGAGTTTTATGGCTGCTATGAGGTGGTAGACTTAGCATATGAATATTGTTGTTTTTAGCAAACGTTATTGCTTGGAGAGAAACCTGTGATTCATGGTTGTCTAAAAGTAGCAAGATAGGGCTGTCTGCTCTTGGGTTGATGTGTTTTATAATGTGCTTGAGGTACGCCACAAATGTTGATGTGTTCATGTAACCAGAATCTGTCACAGCCATTGCTGATCCAGTTGGTCCCTCTTTTAAAAGAAGAGCATACCTGTTAACCAGTTAAGACTAAAAACCATACAAAAAGTTCTGAAAAACCATAATTGAGCATGAAAAACTATACACAATGTTGAGGGGTGCTCCACCCACACGAGAGCACAAAAAAAAAGGTACTTTGGGTTTGTTTGTCACTCTTTTTGGCCGTGTCAATTAACTGTAGCCTGCTCAAATTCATAATCTGTTTTGCTGGGAGGGTGTGTGAACATCTTCCTCCTATCTACCGCCGGGGTGCAAAGGGAACGCATTGCTCTAGGCGGACCCAGGGTTAGATGATAACCAAGATCCCAAATGTACCTCCTCACGGTGCACCCTGGAAACAGAAATACAGCAGCTCGAGCTGATTCTGGCCAAATCATTTGGGGATGGTGTCCGAGAATGTGGAGGTAGCAGATGGAAGAGATTTGACTGCATAAGAGACAGACAATATCTCCGACACCACCAGCATCACCACATATAGTGACACTGCCGACATACAGTGAAGCTAGTCAGTCCAGTCCGAACATTGGTAGGGGCAGCCAATGTAAAATGCACGTAAAGGTAGATGCATGGAGAGAGACAAATAGATTTCATACCGAGTACAATGAAACAATGAAAGGGCAGAACAGCGCTAGAGGGCAGCGCCAACTGCAAATAGAAAGTGAAAAGTCTCTAGGAAAGGGGAACTACAAGCTCCGTCAGCTCGAGGCGAGCTTCTAGTTACCTGTGTTCCTTACATAGACCCAGACCCAATCATTGGAATTCGGAAAAGCAAAAAGTCCTAACCCAACTCTACTAACAAGTTTTCCTATACCGGAAATACACTTGCAGAGAGAAAGGGTTCCGTACCCGATGGGCTAAGGCACAAAAGAGACAACGATTTTAGCCCTGGCCCAACTCTACTGTCAGGTTTTCCTATACCGGAAATACACTTGCAGAGAGAAAGGGTTCAGTACCTGATGGGCTCAGGCGCTATTGGGACAAGGTCGCTCAGCTCGAGAACGCCTTGCTCTCAAACGCGTGGTGTGATACTCGAACTTGGGCGAGGGATTCACGATGTCGGTGAATGACACCTCGGCTAAGAGGATGAAAGAGCAGGGTCCAACTCTTCTGTTGAGTTCTTCCCCTTAAGGAACCAGGCTCACGGATGAGAAACGGTTCGGTACCCATGGGCACAGGCACAATACGTCCAATTACACGAGGCAAGTTCATAGACAGTGGAACACCTCGTGCGAGACAGACGAGAGCAAAAATCGTCTGGGCGAAGAGTCACCACATATACGCGTGCCTGGAGGCAGATATGGAAGCTGTCACAGTCTAGGGTAGCCCACCCGAATTGTCAAGGCATGCCGAAATCAGATGTGCTAGGCCTACAAGGCGCATAACAGTGGCACAACGTAATCACGCTCCCGGCGGAAATCGCACGGATATCCATGCTGGTTACAATGGAGCGAACGCAAAACAAACTATCTACGGCCTTGTCGCCAGCAGGGCGTTGTTGGGCGTAATAAGCAATTTATTTGTTTAAAACCCTATTATTATATTTTTGTGGAATATATATTTATCCACATTCGTTTGTGAAAGTTTAGTTGTTTGTGCAGGTTTACCTCTTACTTGTTGCTATGTGTAAATTTCTTGATTTACATTGTGACCCCCCCCCCCAATCCCTTTTACAAAAAAGGGTTTGAATAACAACACCAAGCATCACAACAAACTCCTTTAGCAGATGTTTTTGGTACACACTGCCAATAAATACACAAATCTGATTTAGGCCCTAATATAAAAAAATAGGTCGTATTCAGGACGTAGCTACAACCCAGCCTTTTTTTAATGTAGTGATCTTCTAGAAAATATGGACTTTTCTAGACTAGGAATATTATTTTCAAAGAATATGGACTGGATATAAATATAAAAAACCATGATAATCAGCAAAGACACAGAAGTACAAGAGATAAACATACATGGAGGGAAACTACAACTAGTAAAACATTATCAATATCTTGGACCCATGCCACAAATGATGGCAGATGTGAAACAGAAGTTAAAAGGAGAATAGGAATGGCTAAAAGTACCTTCAATGACATGAGGAAAATAGTAACATCTAAACAAATTACAGAGGTAAGAAGAGATACAAGTGGGAGAGTAACATCACAAGATGGACAGGTTAGTCTATCAGAGTGCACCACCAAAACAAGAGGCAGGGGATGTTACAGCCGACTTCGTTGTAGAAGCAGCACTTGATGATTATTTTCTAGGCAATTATAAATACGTTCAATAGTTTGCCATTGTTTTTTGTACGGCCGCCTGTTGCTGGGATCGAACTCGGTACCTCAGCCGTCAGACACAATCTGTACCACGCTGTCACGGAGCCAGACCTATTATTATCCCATCAGAAGAATGCTCACTAATTAGAACTTGAGCTTCTGAATCTATATGCACTGGAATATTATCAGATTTCCTGGAAAGTGTGGTTACCACTTCAATGGATATTGTAAACTTGATCAACTTTCTCACTATTCTCCAGGTTCTATGTCCCCTAATGTGCATTAGTCAGTCAGTCAGATCCTCTTTTGCCCAGTTTGGCACATAGTGTGGATGTCATAGTTCTCCATGCCTGTCGGTCAGTTGCCAAGGATTGCAGGTCTTGTGCATTTATTCCTGTTGATTTTAATTCATTCATAAATGTTCTTCTGAGTGTTGTTTTTGGTCATCCTTGTTTTCTATTTCGTCTGGTGTCCACATGAAGACTTTTCATGGAATTCTGTCTTCCTTCATTCTAAGTGTATGGCTGATGTATGTCCAGTGGTGTTTTCTGATGATGTTCATCACATATTCTTGTTTTCTCTCCTCTCTTATGCTGTTTGATTTGAAGTCTTTCCAATTAGTATTTGTTAGTAGAATGGGGAATGACAGCCTGGGCATCAGCATCAAAAACAAATACTGACCGCCTATCTAAAGTACAAAATGCAGGACTTCGACTTATCTCAGGAGGGATGAAAACCACTCCAATCCATGCCATGGAAAAACATGTAAACATCTGTCCACTGGATGACAGAAGAGAAGAAAGAGTGATTGTTCAAAGGGAAAAAATTAAGCGCGTGCCAAACCATCAGATGTATGCGCAAATTTCTAGATCAACCACAAGCAGGTTGAAGAGAACCAGCTTCTGTGTCATCTCCAATGATCTCCATGAACAACATAAAGAAATCCTCACAAACCTCCCAAATGAAATTGAAACACTAACAGACTTTGAAGAGCCAGGCAATAGTCTCCAAAATGTCTCCATTATAACACAGGTTCCTGGAATAATTAATAAGGAATACCAAACTCCACCTCAACTAAAAGCATTGACACTAGACATGATAGAAATAAAATACAATCCCAAGGAAAGGACACATGTCTACACAGATGGATCGGCAGAAGGAGCAGTAAGCAATGGAGGAGGTTGAATTTTTATAAGACTCAAACAATATCAAAAGCTTTTCCAACCAGGAAATACTCCTCTAACTTTAGAGCAGAAGCAGTTGCACTCCATCAAGCACTGAAAGCCTTCGCTGAACCAGGACTGCCAAGACCAAAGAAGAGCCATATTCACAGATTGCAGATCCCTACTGGAATCAATCCAGAGCAACAGAAACGAAAGCCTTCTGCACAACATCAGACATGAGCTAAGAGAGATACAAAAATCATCAGCTATTGCCCTTCAGTGGATACCATCACACTGTGGAATAATGGGAAATGAGAAAATGGATGCTCTGTCAAAGGCAGAAAGCGTAATGGAGCAACACAGACACCCACTGTCTTACGGAGAAGCAAAAATAATCATCCACAACACATACACAGCAAAGTGGAAGAAAGAAATGGAAGGGGAATACGAACATGATGCAATACATCTCCTCCAAAGATATCAACAGACCGCAATATTTCGCCTTAGAACAGGCCACTGCAGACTGTTGGGCCACCTTTACCGATTGAGGATCTCATACACGATGAATGTCCATGTGGATCCGGAACCCAGACCCAGGAACACATACTTCAGGACTGCCCAACATACAAAGAGCAGAGACAGCAGACCTGACCAGAGGATACACACTTGAGGCAAAAGCTATGGGCAGCCACTCTGACCTGGAGAAGACAGTGGACTTCATCTTGATGACAGGCCTGACATTATAGCATGACCACAGATGCTGAATGCAGAAGTAGTATTTGTGATTTTTCTGAGGCATCTATTCTCGAAAGCAACTAACTTCTTATCCATTATTGTGGTAGATTTCCAACTTTCACATCCATATGTCAATAATAGAATCACTTGCATTGAATAGTCGCAGTTTGATATGTTTACTTGCGATCTTCGATCTCCAGATAATTGAATTTTTGTTAAAGGTATTGGAGGCGAGAGCGATTTGAGGGTCTTCATCTCTGATTTGGTATCACCGTCTGCTATTATCTTGCTTTCCAAATATGCGAAATTTGAAATGTTGTCTAGTATATTGTCTAGTTTAATTGATTTAGAAATCATCATTGTTTAGAAAGAATTAAGTTGTTCAGAATCTACGAAATGAAATGGTTGCATTGATGTAATGCATATGAAGCTCTGGTGAACCCTGGAAAGGCAGCTATGACATGGTTCTCTCTGAATAACCACATCATCCATGCACTAATGCTCACTACCAATCTATGTGGAGAGATAGTACAGAGATCATCAACTTTAAAATACCTAGGAGTACTGTTTGACAGATGTTTATGTTTCAATGAGCATGCAAATTATATAAGAGCTCAAAAAGGGTTAGCAGCAATGAGAGTGTTGAAGGGGAATACGAACATGATGCAATACATCTCCTCCAAAGATATCAACAGACCACAATATTTCGCCTTAGAACAGGCCACTGCAGACTGTTGGGTCACCTTTATCGATTAAGGATCTCATACACAGATGAATGTCCATGTGGATCCGGAACCCAGACTCCAGAACACATACTTCAGGACTGCCCAACATACAAAGAGCAAATACAGAAGACCTGGCCAGAGGATACAGACTTGAGGCAAAAGCTATGGGGCAGCTGCTCTGACCTGGAGAAGACAGTGGACTTCGTCTTGATGACAGGTCTGACGGTATAGCATGACCACATGCTGAACACAGAAGAAGAAGAAGAGTGTTGGATGCTCTTTATTGTGAACAATGACTTTCTTGTACTGCTATATCAAGGGCTAGTCCTGTCTGTGGTAGAGTATGTTGTGGCTATCCTGACCTTTAATCAAATGCAGATTTATTGATTTGACAGGATGCAGAATGAAGTGATGCATATTATTTTTGGATGTCCCAGAGATACAGCAATATTGGCAGTGAGCTTCTTGCTAGATTATCCTACCATGATGCAAAGAATAGATATTTGCAAAGCTTGTACTCTGCCCTGCACCCGTGCAGACAAAAACCATCCACTAAATCAGTGGTTCTCAACCTTTCTAATGCTGCTACCCTTTATAATACAGTTCCTCATGTTATGGTGAACTCAACCATATAATTATTTTTGCTACTACATCATAACTATAATTTTGCTACTTTCACGAATCGTAATGTAAATATCTGATATGCAGGATGTATTTTCAGTTTTACAAATTGAACATAATTAAAGCATAGGGATTAATCACAAAAACAATTTGTAATTTATATATTGAGATATTTATTTCTAATTACAAATAAATGAAATTTTGTCTTGAGGCATGGCGTAGCATGGGTAACAGTCTTAATACAACAACAGTAAACTACATTTTGCGACAGTATGCATAAAATTCCAACGTCAGTGCAAAGGTTGAGATTGCTTTTTTCTCACCAGATCAAAAATTTTGAGCAAAACATTTTGACAGAAATTGGCATGGTAATCCTTGTGTCTGGTTCCTCAAAGAAAACAGATAAGTTAGGCAGAATGTACATGTTATTTTCATCCATTTTGTGTGCTAAAGCTGAAGTTTCATTTGGAATGATCAGATATTTTCAGACAAATTGAGACATGTTGCATTTGGTCTATGCAGTGATAAATTTAACTCACTCAAGATGTCAGAGATGTCAACCATGTAAGCTACTTTCTGCAATTTACTTTTATCGCTGAAAAGTGCTTCTAACTGAGGTATTGCTTTCTGATTATAAAAGTTCATCACAATGCTCAAAAGCACATTTTAAAACTTTTTTCTAGACAATCGTCTCACTTCAGTGTGAAATAGCAAAGCATCGTTCGCCGCATCCAACTTGTTGCACAGTTGCGAAAACAGTTGGCTGTTTAAAGTACATGACTTTACAAAATTGACAGAACTTATGATACTTTTCATCACTTCTTGTAACTCATGTGGTAGCGTCTTTGCCGATAATATTTGCAGATTCTTCTTCTTTTTCTTTCGTTCACTTGAAACATGTCTATATCTGTAATTCTGTCTCCTTAATAAAACTCACTGTCTTTTGTAGTTCATACAGTGTCCAATAGAGCTTTGATTCCAGTGTTGTTTCCTCTGGCCAATATGTCCGCCTCAGCGTTTCATGCTCAGAACACTCTTGAAGTATATGTTTGGCACTCTGTGCTGCCTGTCCACATGTACACATGGCCGTGTTGCCAATCTTGAACTTTGTATACATGTGACTGCGGAGTCGGTTGTGTCCTGTTCTGAGACGTAGAATTATAACTTGTTCTGATCTGTTCATATTGTGATAGTCATCTTGTGTTGGTGTTTGTGGCTTTCTTATTGACTTTATCATCTGTTTTTTCTGATGGTAGGTGATTGGTATATCTGGTTGGTCTTCGGCAGCACCTTCCTTAGCCAGTTGGTCTGCTTTTTCATTTCCTGGTATTCCACAGTGAGAGGGTATCCACTGCATGGTTACCCTATACTGGTAAGACAATTCGCTAAGTAGTTTTTTTTAAGTCTGTTAGTTTTCCAGACTGGAGAGCTTGAAGCACTGACCTTGCATCTGTCAGGAATACCACAGGCTGTAGGTCAGAGTTGGAGTTCAGCAGTTTTTTAGCTGCCACACTAATTGCCTGGATTTCTGCATCATAATTATTGCAGAATTTTCCTGTCGGTGTTCTGATTGTATCTCTAGGCTTGTGTGGATATTCTATATATACACCTGCACCTCCATTCCTCACAGCATTCTGTGCTGACCCATCTGTGTACACTCTGACCCATATATCCTGTGGATATTCCTCATCCAGGAAACTGAGGGTGACTGTCATTCGCTGCACACTGTTCTGTTCGTCCTCGCTTAGTATTCCTTTCACATGGGTCTGAATGTATATTGGCATTCCATGGCTTTCACTCCACGGGGTTTGCTCTGGTACAGACCTTAAGGGGCTGTCAACTTCAGGTAGGTCTGTAAGTTGTCTACGGAGTCGTTTAGCTTGATGGATAAAGCTGCTCCTTTTCAGTCGTCCCATTGCTAGATTTTGGAATCTTTCCTTCATTGGATGACTTGGCATACACTGAAACTTTTCTGCTTGAATTAGTACTTTTGTGTCTCTGCGTTCGCCAAGTGTTTGCATTCTTCCCATTTTCTGCATTTCTGCTATGGGTGTTGATTTCATTGCTCCCAACATTATTCTAAGTGCCTGGTTTTGCACTTTATCTAGATCTTGTAATGTGGTGTTTGATGCAGGACACCACGCAGCTGAACCGTATTCCAGGTGTGGTCTTATGCCTTGCTGGTAAAATTTTACTGAGTATATTTCCACTGGCTCCCCATGTGGTTCCACTTAGTTTTCTCAGGATAGCTAGCTTCCTCCTGGCTTTTGTTGTTGCTTTGTTAATGTGCTGCTTCCATGTCAGCTTATCATCAAAAGTAACTCCGAGGTATGTGGGTTGTTTGTCTTCTTTCAAGAGCTCTCCATCTATCTTGATATGACCAGCTTTTTGTTTTGGTGAGAGGGTAAAGAGTGTATTGCTGCACTTATCTGTGTTAATGCTGACGCACCATCTATTAGCCCATAAGGTTAGGGCATCGATAGCTCTTTGTATTTGTTTAGTGGCCACTGTTGCATGTTCTTCCGTGCACCAGATCACCAGGTCGTCAGCATACATTGCCACTTTGATCCCGTGTGGTAGTTCAGCAACTAGGTCATTGATGTAAACCAAGAAAAGTGTGGGTGACAGGACTCCTCCCTGGGGGACTCCATGACGCAGTAGAACTTTCTTGCTCTTGCGACCATCTAATTGTACCCTGGCTCTTCTATTATGCAGGTATGCTTTTACCCATTTGTACATTCTTGAGCTAACCCTGCAATTTCGCAATTTCTTTAGGAGCCCTTCTTTCCAGACCTTATCAAATGCTTTCCTGAGGTCTATCCATGCTGCTAGTACCAGTTTCTTTTCTTGGAAGGCATCCTCAATCTCTTGGGAGAGGTAGGTTGCCTGATCTTCAGTAGAGTAGCACTGTCTGAAACCTGCTTGCTGTGATACCAGAAGGTTTTCACTTTCAAGGTACCACTGCATCCTAAGATTGATAATGCGTTCCATTGTTTTACATAGACAGCTTGTGAGGCTGATGGGCCTGTAGTTGGAGACTGTGTTGCCATCTTTTCCTGATTTGAGGAGTGGTATCATTATTGCTTCTATTTGCAGATGAATCATGCAGTGAGTTCCGATGACTTTTGGTGATTCATTCAGTACAAGACATTGAATGATAGCTGGAGCACCATCTGTGAAAACATGACAAACCTTTTCCCTAGAGATCTTATGTATTTCAGAAATGAACCAACAGTATCAAATACATCATTTGCAGTCGTTTCAAGAGGTTTGCAAAAAAGAAACTCATCTTTAAAGTCGCCATCATTAATATACCTCATTTAAACTAGTAACTGTGAACAGTTTACAACGTATGTAGATTCATCAAGCTGGATACTAAATATTGGAAGTGGAGCAGATGAATTTCCTGGATTACCTGATCAAGAATATCAGTATTGTTAGATAAGGAAATTGAACTAAATTTCGTAACAGATTTGTCTCCAATCATAACTCAAACAATGTCTTTAGCACCTGACAACAGTAAATCCTCAGTAATAGTGTGAGGTTTCATAGCTCTGGCAATTCTGAGTGCCACTAAATATGAAGCTTGAACGACTACTAAATTTTGTTTGTGGTACTTGCCACCAGTATCAAGTTTGGCTTTCTTGAGTCTTTCAGCTTTGCTTCTAAAATAGTTGGTATTCTTGCTGGCAAAGCTCGGATGCTTGCTGTGAAAATGGCATTTTAGTTTTTTTTTCTTCATAGATTCCGCGGATAGAACTTCACAACAAATAACACATTGCAGTTTCTCAATTCCTGCTGCAATTATTGAGGTAACACCATATTGTAAAAAAATTCTCGCTATATTTTCTTTTCTTAACATTCTTCTCTACACGATCCATTGCCATAGGATGGTTTGCTAATAAAATGAATATATAACAACAGCTTTTATAAGTTTAGATCCCAACGAATCATATTCACCATTTCTCTACTCTGTAACACTCTGAATATAAGCTTACCGGTACTCTCTCAATTATGAACATCCGAATATAATTGCAAATATAAATAACCAAAATGTCAGATTGCCACAGTAACAAAATGAAAAAGTGGTAAATACTGAATAAAGTAAGAAGGTTACTATAAAGCCCTATCAATGTAAACAATAAATTAACAATAGTACAAAGAACAAGGACAATTTTCCACGTCACGGTTCTTGATTTTTGATTAGGAAGAATCGTCACAGCACTGGGGGCATTCCAATATATACTCTGCTTGCCGTTCCGTCAACCATCTAAAAGTGTATAAGCTCAGTGTCCTAGTCAGTTGCTGATTACGCATTCTTCTGATCTTTCCAGAGAGGGAGCACTTTCTCCCATTGCCTGTAGTCACCCCCATTTCTACCATTCTCTGAATATGTACATTGTCACGTTCGACTTCCTCCTCGTCTTCTCGTAGGGTATCCATGACTGCTTTAATCAATTCAATCCCGTCTCTTCTTATTTCTGTGCCATTCATCAATGCTTTACCAGACAACACATCGTTTCCCCTGACCCCAGCATGACCTGAACAGTAGATCCATATAATGCTCTGCGAGTTGTTAAGAAGAGTTCTAATTCAGAGTTCTAATCATACACTTTTTCAATATTGTTCAGCTTACTTTGAGAGTTCTGATAGAATCACTGAGTCTGTTGGTGGTTGCATCGACAGCCAAGTGAGAGCTGCTGTCAACGCTTCTATTTCCATTCTCATACTCGATGTTGTAGTGGGGTACGCAGCTGACTTCTCAGCTAATTTCGTGCCATTTTGGTATACCACGAAACCCCAACCACACCTGTTTATTTCTTGCATTACTGAGCAGTCTGTGTAAGTTATTATATCATGTGGCTTTGAGTGCTGCAGTATGAGTTCTTGGATCATTCCCTCTGTTCTGTTGGCAGCCCAGTCATGGCACTCTCTTCCCAGCTGTAATACAACTGTTGTCAATAACTTTCTCTCTTTGCCAAATGAAACCTATTCACAGCCTGTTCCCACTTCCTGCAGCTCACAAACTCTGAGTAGGGTATCTTCTGCTTCTGCCATCCAAGACTTTTCTCTCTTTATACGCCTTTGTTTTGTGCTGTCTAGAGATTGGTATAAGAGGTGATGCTCATTATTGGTGACCTTGAAGTATTCTGTAACCTGAACTATTTTATGTCATGCTTTGATGCTCAGTAGGTCTAGAAGAAACCTCATGGTTGCGATAGGTGTATCTCTTGTGCATCCTAGGACAGCTCTCATGGCCTCATTTTGAACTCTCTCCAATCTGTCCACCTGTGTTTGCGACAGTGTAAGTAAACCTAATCATAGTCCAACACAAATAATATCACTGCCTGCATCATCTGAAAAAGGATTTATTGCAGCCTCTCTGCAGATGCATAATTTTGACTGCAATGACACCCTTCCCAGGACATTGTCCACATGTTTCACGAAAAGATAGACTTCTATCAAAAGTGATGCCTAGACATTTCATAGTCTGCTCCCTGTCAATGTTGATGCCTATACAGGTGGCTGCTGGTACTGTGTCTGTGACCATGTTATTGTTCAGCGAGAACCAGATGATCTTTGCCCTGGTGGGATTGATGACTGCCTTATAGTCAGTGCACCAGAGCGACATATGTTCTAGATTACTCTGGACGCCATTAGTTATGTCTCTTCTGTTTCTGCCTTGCTTGTACAGCAAGAGGTCGTCCGCATATGTTAGTATCCAGCCTCCTGAAGCTGCGCTATTTTTGATGTGTAGACGGTAAGTGTACAGGTGATAGTGGTGATCCCTGGGGCAATCCAGGTGCTATAGCTCTGATCTCTGAATTCCAGGATCCTAATCTTAGAGCAAAAGGTCTGGACATTGACACCATTGCTATCCATCGAATTATCCACGAGTCGATGCTAAGTTCGCTAACAAATCTATCAGCTGCCCGAAGCTGACTCTGTTGTAAGCAGCTTCTAGGTCAGTTGTGGTGACCACTGTTTCCTCCTTTGCCTGAAAGCCCTCATAGATGTCATAGGCAAGGATTGTAGCATTTGTGGTCGTGTCTCTTCCTGGTCTGTATGCACCTAGAGTGTCAGGAAGTAGGCCTCTATTTTCCAAATCGAAGGCCAGTCTTCTAGCGATTATCCTCTCCAGTACCTTGCCGCAAACATTTTGTAAGATGATGATGCGATAACTGTTGATGTTTGAGGTGTTTTTGCCATTGGGAGAAGATAACTGTGTAGCCACTCCTCTGGTACACATCCTGTTTTCAGACTTGTGTTGAAATCATCAACAATTGTTTTAAGCCAGTCATCTGCAATATATTTCAGGAGGCTGTAGCGTATTCCGTCAGGTCCTGGTGCCCATCTGATATTTTATTTATGGTCTCTTTTACATCCTCCAACGTGACCAGTTTCTCATCAGTGACATTTTTGTTATCAGCACAGCTGTTAAAGTGGCCACGATAGAATAGTCTTCTGTAATTTTGCTAGTGTATTTGTCAAGGGTCATTTTTGACATTGGTAACAGAACTGGTATAAAAATATTGTCAATAAAAATACTATCAATTGTTATTTTGTAGCCATGCATATTATTGGATGTTTGAGTGTAAATATACAAATGTGAATCTTGAATAATCATAAATAAATTGCGTAATAAAATTGCATCATTTGAAACAAAATTTTACATAATAGCTCTCAGAGTACCATGGATGAAAAAAGATAACCAATAGGGATATTCAGAGAAAATTTGAGTGTAAAAGAAAACGTGTTAGGCAATGTGTTTCTCCAGAAAATTCTAGTATTTTGGCCATATCAAATGATATGATAACCTCAAAATCACCATATTAGGGGATGATGCCAGAGCAACATAAAAGAAATAGAGCACAAAGAAGTTGAACACAAGATATAAAAAAACTACCTGAGCATGAAACAAAAGTTGCAAGATTAGCTAAAGATCAGCAGTAATTTTGAAATGCTATGATTGTTACATAATCACCATGATATACTACCTGATGATGATGATTACTATTATTATTGTATAGTGGGTGCTAGGATGATCATGCACTAACATTTGTGCCACCAGTAGATTGAGAAAGGAAATGTACATTTGAAAGAAAGACTAGAGGAGAGATATGTAGGATGATTGACTAATTGATATATTTACAAAATACTTTAAAGTGTGAATCATGGTCGACTCATGACTGTGTGAGATTTTTGTAAAGATGTGTGCAACCCATGAAAGGAAACATAATAGATACTACAGCCACTACACTTTCATAGATTTATTGAGACGGGATCGGAGTACGTATGAACTTGTCCGGTGTGGGATAATGGTAACCAGCAGTCATAACTATGATGTGGCCACACAACATATTTAGAATAAACTAATCATTTTAATCTTTGTTATATTAAATATTTCTTTTCACAGTTACATTATTTGAAACAGAAATTGTCATGCAAGCTATATCTTCAAGAACTGTAATCTATGCCGCTGTAGTATTTCTGTTATGTCTCATAATACTGACTGAAGCAACACTTTCCAAAAGTGATAGAGGCAAAAAGAAAAAAGAGACAAAGGTACACATTTAAACAATTCACTGATACATATTTCCTACTAGTTTATTGGTTGCCTAATCTTTTCTTCATCAAATTGTCATGATTTAGTTCTGTTTTAAGTGCCTCATATGTGTATTTTCAGTTTATTATTTATTGCTCAAATATGTTGATGACACCATCCTGAAGGAAAAAACTGGAGAAAATCAGCAACACCTGATCAACACAGTGATAACAGAAATATAAATAATTAACCGTCTAAATCACAAAAAGACAGGAGTGATGGTCATTTCAAAGTAGCAGGCTATCAAGCATGCAACATCACAGTGAATAGCTCAACAATAAAATATCTTCATTAATTTAAATACCTGGGAGTGGATGAAAATATAAGGTCTGGGTTGAACATCCCGCTTACAGGACTTTTGTGATGCGAACCACACAGCCTCTCACAATCCATGTGCAGCTGATTACTATGAAAGCTACTGTCTGACTGATAGTGAGCTTCTTGCATAAAGGCATCATGCACAAATGTGCCCTTAGCAATACCTTCATGAGGCATTCCTGTTTCAAATAAAGCTTACTATGGAAACAGCTGAGTACTTGGTGTTATAACCAAGCCTTCCCTTCTTTATATTTTCTTGTCTACCACACTTTCTTGTCTAATCTCGATGATCACACCAAGGATCCTAAATCGTGATGAGGAACATCACTACTTTGAGTGAATCTGGGTCATGCCTAATCTCCCAGCTGTAGCAAGAGTGTCTTGCAAACTGACATTGCACCCACAGTCAGAACATGTCCTAATCTTGAGATTTTGTAAGCAGGATCAAGAAACCTCACAAGGGATCTGGAAACTAGATGCTGGGGAGAATCGTGAAGGTATAGGATGCGAGATATACACGGTCACAGAAAATACTCTGCCACAGAATGAAGGGTCAAGACCCGCCTCTTGAATGCTTGTGACCAGCTGGAATTCCATCTCTGTGAACCCCACCCGAATCCCCAAAAGCAAAGCTTTCCTCCTAGAGACTTCATGAGGGCACTTCACCACATGACAAGTTTCAAATAGAGGAAGATATTTGCATGTAATTGTTTGGGATTAAAATGTCTGCAGCAAATAACTGCAGTAAAAAAAATTAACAAAACAAATTCATGCGTCACCTCGGTTACAAAGGCCATCGCAAGAGAGATCACTCACTCTCCTGCTCCTTACGAAAAGGGGCAAAACTGAACATTCTACAAATCAACATAGCGGGTGGGGTGCAAAGGGAATGCAATGCTCTAGGCGGACCCAGGGTTAGCAGATAACCAAGATCCCAAATGTACCTCCTCGCGGTGCACCCTGGCAACAGAAAATAGCAGCTCGAGCTGATTCTGGCCAAATCATTTGGGGATCATGTCCGAGAATGTGGAGGAAGCAGGTGGAAATAGATAAGACTGCAAAAGAGACAGACAATATTTCAGACACCATTTGCATCACCACACACAGCAACACTGTCGACATATAGTGACGCCTGTTAGTCCAGTCAGAACATTGAAGGGGCGGCCAATGTAAAAGGCACGTAAAGTTGGTTGCATGGAGAGAAACAAATATATGTCATAATGAGTACAATGACCCTGCGGGGGATACCGACCCCTACCAGGAGCGTCCACAGGTGGCGGATAGTGGAAAAGCCTCTTGAAGCCAGCTGTGAATAACCTTCTGGGCAAATAAACAGCCTCTGACCAAACGGTGTCGCTGACCACGAGGACGGGGTGGAATATCAGTCAGCACTGATATCCCCACTGAAATACCCCATATGTCCATTGACTGGCAGCATCAAAGCGAGTATGAGCCGCTATAAGCTCAGGTTGCTGTAGTGGGGTCACATCACTAACCCCACTCCAGGAATGTGCCAGGGGGAGGGGAGGGGGGTAGGGATAGGGTTTAGGTATGGTTAGAGGGTTGGGTAGGGTAAATGGGAAATTATAGATATTAGAACGAGAGAGCAATGTTCTTAAATCACCTTCCCTGAGTGAGAGGTGTCTTAGATCACACGAAATAAACCACGATGATATCATGATATAGATCATGATGCAGACAAAGACAAAAATAAGCACTTAAAAATATTGCAGTGGAATGCAGAGGGCGTGTACAATAAAAAGACTGCACTTGCAAACCGATTACACACAGAGGAAATCGACATAGCATGCATACAGGAAACACACCTCACAAACAACAATAGATTCAACATCGGAGGATACCAAACATTTCGGAACGATAGAGAAAAAAAGACATAAAGGAGGAGTTCTTATACTTGTGAAAAACAATATCGTTGCCTCTGAAATTCGAGTAGACACAGAAGAACAGGCTGAAATCATTGGAACCTGTCTAACCCTTCCAACTAAAGAGGTCACAGTATATAACTATTACTGTCCACAAGACAAGAGCCTATCTCTACACACAATTAACACAGAAAAAGATAACTGTCTTGTAATTGGTGACTTCAATAGCCACTCACAGAGTTGGGGATATACAGAACAAGATACCAGAGGAGAAGAAGTGGAAGACTGGCAGTGTGAGGTGAAACTTCAACTGCTTAATGAACCTGAAGACCACCCAAATTTCTACTCTAGAAGATGGCACACCACCTCAACCCCTGACCTAGCCTTTGCAACAGACGCCTTAGCGAAAATAACATACAGGGAAGTGCTGGAGCAGCTTGGTTGAAGTGACCATCAAACTCACCATTGACATTAACCATACCCCTGCTGGCCCTACAACCACACCCAGATGGAACTTCAAGAAAGCAAACTGGAGTAAATTTGCTGACCTGACAGACAAATTCACAAAAACCTTAAATCCAAGGATTAAAAACGTGAACAAAACTGCACAACTCCTGGCTTCTGCACTTCTTCAAGCAGCCAAGCAAACCATACCAAGAGGTGCTAGGAAAAATTACAAACCAGTCTGACGAACTCGATGAGTTGGAGAAAGAAGTGTCAAAGGCCAGAGACACAGCAGAAAAAAGCCCATCCACAGAAAACAACATATCACTAAAAGCTGCTGTAGCCAAACTAAGAAAAACGTTAATTACAAACACAAGGAAAAGCTGGCATGAAAAAACAGAAAATTTAAACTTCGACAAAGAGGGAAGAAAGCTATGGAAAATAACAAAAATGCTCAACAACGAAGATAACAAAACAGCACCAGTAGCTATAGAGAATGGTGGAGATGTACTCACAGGAAAGAAGGCTGCAAATCAAAGTACTGCCTGCCACAAAATCGATGAAAATAGGAGAAGAGAAGTAAGAAAAGAACTACGAAATATCGAAAAAGAGATCAGCAAAGATAAACAAGATGTCATGAATATTCCATTCACGATTAATGAACTAAATGAAGAACTAGCAGTATTAAAACTTAGGAAATCACCTGGCCCTGATGACATACCAAATGAACTGCTAATTCACATCGGACCATCAGCAAAAAAGAAATTAATACAAAATTTTAACAACTGTTGGGATAGAGGTCTAGTGCCACAGGTGTGGAAAACCGCCATAATGATACCCATCCACAAGAAAGGCAAGCCAAAAAATAAGGTGGACAGCTATCGCCCAATAAGTCTGACCAGCTGTGTTTGCAAATTAATGGAGCGCCTGGTAAACAAAAGAATGATGTGGTTCCTAGAAAAAAATAAAATCCTGCTAAATCAGCAAGCTGGCTTCAGAAAGTGTAGATCAACTGAAGACCAGATTACACTAATTGCCCAGGAAGTAGAGGATGCTTTCCAGGAAAAAAAGCAGACATCAGTGGTGTGGGTAGATATGGAAAAAGCCTTTGATTGTGTATGGAAAGATGGACTCCTCCTTAAACTACAACAAAACAAAGTGACAGGGCGCATGTATTACTGGATAAAACACTACCTGCACAACCGAAAAGCAGCAGTGAAGCTTGAAATGAAGCATAGCAGAAAGAAACTCTTTAAGCATGGAGTACCACAGGGAAGTGTTCTATCCCCCACTCTATTCCTTATATTCATGAATGACATTGACCAAATTCTCTCGCGTAAAGTAAATGCTGCAATGTATGCAGACGATCTGGCGATATGGTGCAGTGAAGAGAGCGTTGGCACAACAAAAATAAGGTTGCAAGAAACTATGGACAATTTGGCCAAGTGGACAGACCAATGGGCCATGTCTATCAATGCCCAAAAAACTACCTAATACCATCTTCAGCATGTCCACCAAACCACAGAAAATCCTACTAACCATAAATGGTCAAACATTGCCAAAAGATGAGACACCTACATACCTTGGAGTCACTTTTGATCCAAGACTTACATGGAAACAGCACATAGACAAGTGCCAAACAAAAGGTACAATGAGGACAGCACTCCTTAAAAAATTGGCTGGAACAGATTGGGGTGCAAATGGAAAAATTCTAAGTAGAGCATATACAGGTTATGTAAGACCAGCTTTGGAATATGGAATGTCAGCATGGGGGACTGCAGCCAAGAGTAACACTCAAAAGATCTCAAAGATACAAAACCGCAATCTCAGAATTATAACAGGAGGTATGAATACTACCCCAATCACAGAAATGGAGGGGTGCAAAGGGAACACATTGCTCTAGGCGGACCCAGGGTTAGCAGATAACCAAGATCCCAAATGTACCTCCACGCGGTGCACCCTGGAAAGAGAAATACAGCAGCTCGTGCTGATTCTGGCCAAATCATTTGGGGATCATGTCCGAGAATGTGGAGGTAGCAGATGGAAAGAGATTTGACTGCACAAGAGACAGACAATATCTCAGACACCAACAGCAGCACCACATATAGCGACACTGTCGACATACAGTGAAGCTAGTCAGTCCAGTCCGAACATTGGAGGGGCGGCCAATGTAAAATGCACGTAAAGGTAGATGCATGGCGAGAGACAAATATATTTCATACCGAGTACAATGAAACAATGAAAGGGCAGAACAGCGCTAGAGGGCAGCGCGAACTGCAAGTGAAAAGTTCCTAGGAAAGAGGAACTATAAGCTCTGTTAGCTCGAGACGAGCTTCTAGTTACCTGTGATCCTTATAAGCAGAGACCCAGACCCAATTGTGGGCGCTCGGAAAAGCAAGAAGACCTAAACCACTCTAATGTCGAGCCTTCCTATACGGGAAATATGCTCGCGAAAAGAAAGGGTTCCGAACCCGATGGGCTTAGGCAAGAAGGGGACAACGATAGCAGTCCTAGCCCAACTCTACTATCAAGATTTCCTATACCGGAAATACACTTGCAGAGAGAAAGGGTTCAGTACCTGATGGGCTCAGGCGCTATTGGGACAAGGTCGCTCAGCTCGAGAACACCTTGCTCCCAAACGCGTGGTGTGAGACTCAAACGAGGGGTTCACGATGTCTGTGAAAGACGCCTCTGGTAGGTGGGCGAACGAGCCAGGGTCCAATTCTTCTGGCGAGTTCTTCCCATATGGAACCAGATTCGCGGATGAGAAAAGGTTCAGTACCAGATGGACACAGGCAGAGTTCGTCCAATTGCACGAGATGGGTTTATAGACGGTGGAGCACCTCGTGCCAGATAGACGCGCTCGACAAGCGTCTTGGCAAAG
Source organism: Meghimatium bilineatum (assembly GCA_034231615.1). Classification (NCBI taxonomy): domain Eukaryota; kingdom Metazoa; phylum Mollusca; class Gastropoda; order Stylommatophora; family Philomycidae; genus Meghimatium; species Meghimatium bilineatum. The sequence continues at coordinate 57,223,666 of CM067321.1, read as the reverse complement.
AGGCACTACACACCAGCGTGCCCGGACATGTATTTTCACATGAATTTAATTTATTCTCTAGCGTTTTTATATTTTTCAACTTTCACAACTATATGTTTTATATTACATTGGAGTTGATCAGTGGTAGTTTGGAATACAGTAGAAATCTGATTATCTGAATCCCAATTATTCAAATCAAATTTGAGTGAAATAATTTTAGAGCGAGATTGTTAGCAGACAGGGTAGAGAGGTCCCGAGGCAGTGCACATGTGTCATTACTATGGTATATGAATGGAGTTATTAATCAATCAATCAATAAACCCATAACCCTTCAGTCTTGTGTCTTTCTCTAGTAATGATGCAGTATTTTCAACTTTCTGTATCAAGTCTCATGGAGAATAAGGGAGCTAGGTAAAGACAACAATTTCACCATCCTGAAGGATGTGTCATCTCTTCATTCTTAATATGCCTTCTATCTGTCATTATTTAACACTAGACTTTCTTGTTAATTAATTTTGCCTTGTCCACATAATTATCCTATTTCATTGTGGTTGTCTGTCCTTGTTTATCCTCATCTTCCTTCATTACCATCAGTCTTCTCTTTCAGCAAAATGTTTAATAGACTTATATTTTGTTTCACTCTCTGACAATAAATAATACTTTAATAGCAGATAGAAGTGGCAGACAGAAATGTCATTGACAGAGGTTTAGTCACAACCAATCCTAAAGTCAAAGATATCATCAAGGAGCATTCATTACACTTTGACAGGGACAGGGAGGTGAAAAATTTTGAAGGTGAAACACTTGCCTATGTAACACCCGTGAGTATGAATTTCCTTTATATATTAAAAACAGAAATAGGTGCTTTTCCTCAATCCTCAATCAAGTTATGTGGTGAATTGGTACAGACCACGTCTGTGACAACCAAGGTACTGAGTTCGATCTCCGTCACAGGCAATTGTGCATCCGGACTGTTCAGAAAGCAATGGCAAATTACTGAACGTATTTATATTGCCTAGAAAATCACTACAGCCAACAAATGCTGGGTTGATAACTAAGTCATGTAAAGGATATGCTACCAATGTGAAACTCAAGTCTCCTAACCCTATCCATAAAGAAAATATTGAAATTAATTATTGATTAATTGTTGATATAATAGTTTGATTAATTATTCCTAAAATAAGCATATAGGAAACAATTCAAACAGAAAATTTAATTATTTCCCTTTAATGACCTCCAGAGAATTTTAATTTTGGTTAGGTTATGGTACATTGTGTCAAAACGATTCTTTTAAATTTGTTGTGGTAACTAAAGAGAAGTAATACAATTTCTTGCTTTGTAAGTGGATTGAGAACATGTACAGGAAACTGTAAAATAAACCACATTTCCTTTATTTCATTACATTTAAGAGAGGGGAAGAAAATTGAAATTTTGGGGAAGCTTTGTCTTTTAATTTGTATGAGAAAATATTGAACAGAAAAACAGATATTTGAGGCATGTTTGTGATATACGCAACCACTTTATTAAAAAAAATGATGAAATTTAGGTGTGTCTTGAATTCCTTTACAGCGCGGTAGCCTAGTGGATAGTGAGCTTGCTTGCTATCATCTGGTTACAGCGTGCCAGGTTCGAAACCACATCCGGACATAAAAAAAAAAATACGGGTTGTGATTTCTCACTTGACACGACCACTCCTCCAGTCGACTCAGCTGTAAATGAGTACCTGACGCATGAGTTAGGGAAGGTAAAAAACAGCAAGGAAGGGAACTGGCCACCCCACCTAATAGTTGCTGCGGCTTAGTACATGAAGACGACGATCTTCATCCCCGACGGCAGATGCCATGGGACCTACCTTTACCTTTACATAAGAGAATATTTATTGGAGAAATATGTCCACAAAACTTAAAAATTGGAAAACATTAGCTCTTGTTTATATACACTAAAAAACCATAAAATCTACGCACTCCATTTAAAGCAACCAGAGTAATAGAACATGGCTGTCTGATCATTATTGTTATGTCCATTGATCTGAATACATATAGCATGTATGATCATCATTATTATGTCTGTCCATTGATCTGAATACAAGTGGTATGACTGTCTGATCATCATTATTATGTCTGTTCATTGACCTGAATGAAATACATGTAGCATAACTATCATCATCATTTTTATTTAGTCAATTGGTTTGAATACCTGCACCATGACTGTCTGATTATTATTATTATTATTATTATTATTATTATTATTATTATTATTATTATTATTATGTCCATTGACATGAATACATGTAGGATTGAGTTGTCATTGGTACCTTTAATATCCATAATACATGCAGTAGGAACAATTATTTAACTTTAAGATACCCTGGTATATAAAAAATAAATAAGTTTATCCAAGATGAGTTAGAGTGATAATTTCGGAGGATGTATAAATTGTGATATGTTAAGTATTCATTCTATGAATGAATCTATGACAGGTCCAGCTAACCGGTAGGGGACTTGAGTGTTCACAAAAATCTGCTCTAGATATTACACAAGTACTCAAGAACTGAAATTGTTCTGCCACCAAATAAGAATGAACCCTTATTGGCCAGCAGCAAGAGCATACACCATGAAAATTGAAACAGCAACATACAGAGGAAGATCAAGAAGAAGGTGAATTGAAGGAGTTACCATCATTCTGGCAGCACAGTATTACTGCACATCAAATGACCAAATGTGCAATAGCCTGAAACTGATAGTCATTCAATCCTGCAATGCCTCACAACAAAAGGAGAGAAAATAGATAGAAATAAGTTTATCACATTTTTTCTTCTTCTTCTTCTTTCATTCACCTGAAACATGTCTATATCTGTAATTCTGTCTCCTGAAAAAAACTCAGTCTTTTGTAGTTCATACAGTGGCCCATGGAGCTTTGATTCTAGTGTTGTTTCCTCTGGCCAATATGTCTGCCTCAGCGTTTCATGCTCTGAACACTCTTGAAGTATATGTTTGGCACTCTGTGCTGCCTGTCCACATGTACACATGGCCGTGTTGCCAATCTTGAACTTTGTATATATGTGACTGCGGAGTCTGTTGTGTCCTGTTCTGAGGCGTAGAATTACAACTTGTTCTGATCTGTTCATAATGTGATAGTCATCTTGTGGTGGTATTTGTGGCTTTCTTATTGATTTTATCATCTGTTTTTTCTGATGGTAGGTGATTGGTATATCTGGTTGGTCTATGGCAGCACCTTCCTTAGCCAGTTGGTCTGCTTTTTCATTTCCTGGTATTCCATAAAATTAACATGGTTCGGACATGTATGCAGGCATGATTCCTTGTCAAAAACAATAATGCAGGGAACTGTCGAGGGTGGAAGAAGCAGAGGAGGACAAATAAAGGCATGGATAGACAACATCCAGGAATGGACAGGACAAGATATTGCCACACTCATCCACATCGCTGAGGATAGAATTCGCTGGGGGACTCTGTGTGCTGAAGCATCCAATGTGGTACCCCTACGACCCTGAAGGGTTACGGGTTTATTGATTGATTGATTCCACAGTGAGAAGGTATCCACTGCATGGTTACCACATACTGGTAAGACAATTCATTAAGTAGTTTTTGCAAGTCTGTTAGTTTTCCAGACTTGAGAGCTTGATGCACTAACATTGCATCTGTCAGAAATACCACAGGCTGTAGGCCAGAGTTGGGAGTTCAGCAGTTTTTTAATTGGAAAACTAATTGCCTGAATTTCTGCATCATAATATTTGCAGAATTTTCCTGTCTGTGTTCTGATTGTATCTCTAGGATTGTGTGGATATTCTATATATTCACCTGCACCTCAATGCATTCTGTGCTGATCTATCTGTGTATACTCTTCTTCTGCGTTCAGCATCTGTGGTCATGCTATACCGTCAGGCTTGTCGTAAAGACGAAATCCACTGTTTTCTCCAGGTCAGAGCGGCTGCCCCATAGCTTTTGCCTCAAGTCTGTATCCTCTGGCCAGGTCTGGTGTCTCTGCTTTTTGTATGTTGGGCAGTTCTGAAGTATGTGTTTTGGGTTCTGGATCCACATGGACATTCATCTGTGTATGAGATCCTTAATCGATAAAGGTGACCCAACAGTCTGCAGTGGTCTGTTCTAAGGCAAAATATTGTGGTCTGTTGATATCTTGGAGGAGATGTATTGCATCATGTTTGTATTCCCTTTCCATTTGTTTCTTCAATTTTGCTGTGTATGTGTTGCTGATTATTGTTTTTGCTTCTCCATAAGACAGTGGGTGTCTGTGTTGCTCCATTTCACTTCCTGCCATTGACAGAGCATCCGCTTTCTAATTTTCCATTAGTCAACAGTGTGATGGTATCCACTGAAGGGCAATAGCTGTTGATTTTTGGATCTGTCTTAGCTCATGTCTCCCCATCAAGGCCAGCACCGTGCAATGGTGATGGGGCTTAGTTCAGCCATCAAGGGCTGGAAACTAAGACTGGTCAGGCAGTCCCATTCAAGCAGGCCCAAGTAAGCAGAGTGCTGAAGACGGAGGCATCCAGCCAAAAGGCGCACAGATAATCAGGATGCCACGCACAAAACACAATGGAAACATGTCTGTATCTATAAAAAGTTATGGTGCCTGCCCTGTGGCGGACGTTCAGGCAGGGACAGTGCCTGGGCCCTATACCTCAAAAGGGCCCAACCTCAGTTACTGAAAGTCCTTCTCAATTGCCTCGAGGAGCCAGGAGGCAAGGGAATAGAGCTACTGGCCAAACAAACAAACGACCAATAAAAATAATGCACTGGAATGCTGAGGGTGTCAACAGTAAAAGAGATGGATACAGCAAAATAATTGGAACTTGAAAATGTCCTCAGTGAAGAACAAGTTAATATATGCTGTATCCAAGAAACACACCTCAGCAGCGACATAGCCTTCAAAATCAGATGCTACCAGTGCTACCAGAAAGACATAAAGGACTGGCGAAAGGGTGGAATTCTGACACTTGTTAAAAACAATATCATCGCATGTCAGCTGGAAATATATGGAAGGGGCAGAATACCAGATACTACACCTAAAAACAGACAGTGCAGAATTCCATCTTCTAAACTACTACTGCCCAAATGATAAACCATTGGCACTAGACAAATTCCAGATAAAGAGAGACTTATGGTGTGTGGTGACTTCAACAGCCACTCTCAGAGCTGGGGCTACGATCATATCGACAAGAGAGGTGAGGAAATTGAGAACTGGCAGGATGAAAATAATCTCATCCTTATTAACCAGCCAGCAGACTCACCAACCTTCTTCTCGAGAGCATGGCACACCACCTCTACACCAGATCTGGCATTCCACTCACCAGGCCTGGAATGGAACATCATACGTGTCGTTGGAAAGCAGCTTGGGGGTAGTGACCACAGACCAGTATTTCTGGAAATCCACAATGAATTTACCAAGGACAGCAGCACGATCACTAGGTGGAACTATAAAAGGGCAGACTGGAAAATGTACCAGCATTTAACCAGTGTTCTGGGGTGCAAAGGGAACGCATTGCTCTAGGCGGACCCAGGGTTAGCAGATAACCAAGATCCCAAATGTACCTCCATGTGGTGCACCCTGGAAACAGAAATACAGCAGCTCGTGCTGATTCTGGCCAAATCATTTGGGGATCGTGTCCGAGAATGTGGAGGTAGCAGATGGAAAGAGATTTGACTGCACAAGAGACAGACAATATCTCCGACACCACCAGCAGCACCACATATAGCGACACTGTCGACATACAGTGAAGCTAGTCAGTCCAGTACGAACATTGGAGGGGTGGCCAATGTAAAATGCACGTAAAGGTAGATGCATGGCGAGAGACAGATAGATTTCATACCGAGTAGAATGAAACAGTGAAAGGGCAGAACAGCGCTAGAGGGCAGCGCGAACTGCAAATAGAAAATGAAAAGTCCCTAGGAAAGGGGAACTACAAGCTCTGTCAGCTCGAGGCGAGCTTCTAGTTACCTGTGTTCCTTACAGGCAGAGACCCAGACCCATTCATTGGCGTTTGGTAAAGCAAGAAGACCTAATCCAACTCTAATGTCGAGCCTTCCTAAACCGGAAATATGCTCGCGAAGAGAAAGGGTTCCGTACTTGATGCCTCAGGCACAAAAGGGACAACGATTTAGCCCTGGCCCAACTCTACTGTCAGGTATTTCCTACACCGGAAATACACTTGAAGAGAGAAAGGGTTCAGTACCTGATGGGCTCAGGCGCTATTGGGACAAGGACGCTCAGCTCGAGAACGCCTTGCTCGCAAACGCGTGGTGTGAGACTCGAACTTGGACAAGGGGTACACGATGTCAGTGAATGACACCTCGGCTAAGAGGGCGAATGAGCCAGGGTCCAACTCCTCTGTTGAGTTCTTCCCCTTAAGGAACCAGGCTCACGGATGAGAAACGGTTCAGTACCCAATGGGCACAGGCACAGCACGTCCAATTACACGAGGCAAGTTCATAGACAGTGGAACACATCGTTCGAGTCAGACAAGAGAAAAAAATCGTCTGGGCGAAGAGTCTTCACTACGCGTGCCTGGAGACAGATATAGAGGCTGTCACAGGCTAAGGGTAGCCCACCCGAATTGTCAAGGCATGCCGAAATCGGATGTGCTAGGCCTACAAGGCGCATAACGGTGGCACAACGTAATCACGCTCCCGGCGGAAATCGCACGGATATCCGTGATGGTTACAATGGAGCGAACGAAAAACAAACAAACAAACCAGTATTCTAGCTAAGGACATGAACTTGGACAGAGACATCAATAGAGCAGTGAGTGAATTTAATAGATGTATACTACATGCTGCTAGTAAAACCATACCCAGGGGGGCACGCAAGAACTACAAACCCTACTGGAATAATGAATTGGAAAATCTGCAAAATGAGATGGAAACATCTAGACAGCAGGCTGAGAACAGGCCTAGCCAAGAACATCACAACAAATATCAGCAAACAAAGGCTAAATTTCAAAGAGCCAAGTTACAAGCCAGACGGAGCAGCTGGAAAGAAAAAACAGAGTCACTGAACCTAGAAAGAGATACTAGAAAATTATGGAAACTTGTAAAACAACTAAATGATGAAGGTACAGGGAGAAATACCAGGATCACACTTTATAAAGATAGAAACAGTTTAACAGGTAAACATGCAGCTGATTATTTTGCAGATTCCTTTGCAGAAGACAATAACATCAAAGTCAGCCCAGACAAACAAAAGGAGGTTCGAGAGAACCAGCAAAACATTGGACAAGGAGAACCTATACATGAAGTCATGGAGGCACAAATCACAATGAGAGAACTGGAGCATGCAATATCCAAATTGAAAATGAAAAATTCCCCTGAAGATGATGGAGTGTCCAATGAAATGATTAGAAACCTGGGAATTGCAGCAAGAGCAAAGCTACTGCAGATCTTTAACACAAGCTGGTCCACAGGTAATGTACCACAGGCGTGGAGAGAAGCAATAATGATACCACTCCTCAAATCAGGAAAAGATGGCAACACAGTCTCCAACTACAGGCCCATCAGCCTCACAAGCTGTCTATGCAAAACAATGGAACGCATTATCAATCTTAGGATGCAGTGGTACCTTGAAAGTGAAAACCTTCTGGTATCACAGCAAGCAGGTTTCAGACAGTGCTACTCTACTGAAGATCAGGCAACTTACCTCTCCCAAGAGATTGAGGATGCCTTCCAAGATAAGAAACTGGTAGTAGCAGCATGGATAGACCTCAGGAAAGCATTTGATAAGGTCTGGAAAGAAGGGCTCCTAAAGAAATTGCGAAATTGCAGGGTTAGCTCAAGAAAGTACAAATGGGTAAAAGCATACCTGCATAATAGAAGAGCCAGGGTACAATTAGATGGTCGCAAGAGCAAGAAAATTCTACTGCGTCATGGAGTCCACCAGGGAGGAGTCCTGTCAACCACACTTTTCTTGGTTTACATCAATGACCTAGTTGCTGAACTACCACATGGGATCAAAGTGGCAATGTATGCTGACGACCTGGTGATATGGTGCACGGAAGAACATGTGACAGTGGCCACTAAACAAATACAAAGAGCTATCAATGCTCTAACCTTATGGGCTAATATATGGTGCGTCAGCATTAACACAGATAAGTGCAGCAATACACTCTTTACCCTCTCACCAAAACAAAAAGCCGGTCATATCAAAATAGATGGAGAACTCTTGAAAGAAGACAAACAACCCACATACCTCGGAGTTACTTTTGATGATAAACTGACATGGAAGCAGCACATAAACAAAGCAACAACAAAAGCCAGGAAGAAGTTAGCTATCCTGAGAAAACTAAGTGGAACCACATGGGGAGCCAGTGGGAATATACTCAGTATAGTTTACCAGCAAGGCATAAGACCATACCTGGAATATGGTTCAGCTGCATGGTGTTCTGCATTAAACACCACATTACAAGATCTAGATAAAGTGCAAAACCAGGCACTTAGAATAATGTTGGGAGCAATGAAATCAACACCCATAGCAGAGATGCAGAAAATGGGAAGAATGCAAACACTTGGAGAACGCATAGACACAAAAGTACTAATTCAGGCGGAAAAGTTTCAGTGTATGCCAAGTCATCCAATGAAGGAAAGATTCCAAAATCTAGCAATGGGGCGACTGAAAAGGAGCAGCTTTATCCATCAAGCTAAACGACTCCGTAGACAACTTACAGACCTACCTGAAATTTACAGCCCCTTAAGGTCTGTACCAGAACAAACCACGTGGAGTGAAAGGCATGGAATGCCAATATACATTCAGACCCATGTGAAAGGAATACTAAGTGAGGATGAACAGAACAGTGTGCAGCGAAGGACAGTCACCCTCAGTTTCCTGGATGAGGAATATCCACAAGATATATGGGTCAGGGTATACACAGATGGGTCAGCACAGAATGCTGTGAGGAATGTAGGTGCAGGTGTATATATAGAATATCCAACAAGCCTAGAGATACCATCAGAACACCAACAGGAAAATTCTGCAATAATTATGATGCTGAAATCCAGGCAATTGGTGTGGCAGCTAAAAAACTGCTGAACTCCAACTCTGACCTACAGCCTGTGGTATTCCTGACAGATGCAAGGTCAGTGCTTCAAGCTCTCCAGTCTGGAAAACTAACAGACTTGCAAAAACTACTTAATAAATTGTCTTACCAGTATAGGGTAACCATGCAGTGGATACCCTCTCACTGTGGAATACCAGGAAATGAAAAAACAGACCAACTGGCTAAGGAAGGTGCTGCCAAAGACCAACCAGATGTACCAATCACCTACCATCAGAAAAAACAGATGATCAAGTCAATAAGAAAGCCACAAACACCAACACAAGATGACTATCATATTATGAACAGACCAGAACAAGTTATAATTCGACATCTCAGAACAGGACACAACCGACTCCGCAGTCACATGTATACAAAGTTTAAGATTGGCAACACGGCCATGTGTACATGTGGACAGGCAGCACAGAGTGCCAAACATATACTTCAAGAGTGTTCTGAGCATGAAACGCTGATGCAGACATATTGGCCAGAGGAAACAACACTGGAATTAAAACTCTATGGGACACTGTATGAACTACAAAAGACAGTGAGTTTTATTAAGGAGACAGAATTACAGATATAGACATGTTTCAAGTGAACGAAAGAAGAAGAAGAAGCTCATGTCTAATGTTGTGCAGAAGGCTTTTATTTCTGTTGTGTATACTCTGACCCATGTATCCTCATCCAGGAAACTGAGGGTGACTGTCCTTCGCTGCACACTGTTCTGTTCATCTTTGTTTAGTATTCATTTCACATGGGTCTGAATGTATATTGACATTCCATGCCTTTTAATCCAAGGAATTTGTTCTGGTACAGACCTTAAGGGGCTGTCAACTTCAGGCAGGTCTGTAAGTTATCTACAGAGTCGTTTCGCTTGGTGGATAAAGCTGCTTCTTTTCAGTCGCCCCTTGCTAGATTTTGGAATCTTTCCGTCATTGGATGACTTGGCATACACTGAAACTTTTCTGCTTGAATTAGTACTTTTGTGTCTCTGCGTTCTCCAAGTGTTTGCATTCTTCCCATTTTCTGCATCTCTACTATGGATGTTGATTTCATTGCTCCCAACAATATCCTAAGTGCCTAATTTTGCACTTGATCTAGATCTTGTAATGTGGTGTTTAATGCAGGACACCATGCAGCTGAACCATATTCCAAGTGTGGTCTTATGCCTTGCTGGTAAACTTTACGGAGTATATAACCACTGGCTCCCCATGTGGTTCCACTTAGTTTTCTCAGGATAGCTAACTTCCTCCGGGCTTTTTTTGTTGCTTTGTTTGTGTGTTGCTTCCATGTCAGCTTATCATCAAAAGTAACTCCAAGGTATGTGTGTTGTTTGTCTTCTTTCAAGAGCTCTCCATCTATCTTGATATGACCGGCTTTTTGTTTTGGTGAGAGGATAAAGAGTGTATTGCTGCACTTATCTGTGTTAATGCTGACGCATCATCTATTTGCCAAAAGGTTAGGGCATTGATAGCTTTTTGTAATTGTTTAGTGACCACTGTCACATGTTCTTCCGTGCACCAGATCACCAGGTCATCAGCATACATTGCCACTTTGATCCCGTGTGGTAATTCAGCAACTAGGTCATTGATGTAAACAAGAAAAGTAGGGTGACAGGACTCCTGCCTGGGGGACTCCATGACGCAGTAGGACTTTCTTGCTCTTTCGACCATCTAATTGTACCCTGGCTCTTCTATTATGTAGGTATGCTTTTACCCATTTGTACTTTCTTGAGCTAACCCTGCAATTTCGCAATTTCTTTAGGAGCCCTTCTTTCCAGACCTTATCAAATGCTTTTCTGAGGTCTATCCATGCTGCTAGTACCAGTTTCTTATCTTGGAAGGCATCCTCAATCTCTTGGGAGAGGTAAGTTGCCTGATCTTCAGTAGAGTAGCACTGTCTGTAGCCTGCTTGCTGTGATACCAGAAGGTTTTCACTTTCAAGGTACCACTGCATCCTAAGATTGATAATGCATTCCATTGTTTTGAATAGACAGCTTGTGAGGCTGATGGGTCTGTAATTGGAGACTGTATTGCCATCTTTTCCTGATTTGAGGAGTGGTATCATTATTGCTTCTCTCCACGCCTGTGGTACATTACCTGTGGACCAGCTTGTGTTAAAGATCTGCAGTAACTTTGCTCTTGCTGCAGTTTCAAGGTTTTTAATAATTTAATTGGACACTCCATCAGCTCCAGGGGACTTTTTCATTTTCAATTTGGATATTGCATGCTCCTGTTCTTTCATTGTGATTGGTACCTCCATGACTTCAGATATAGGATCGCCTTGTCCAATGTTTTGCTGGTTCTCTCGAACCTCCTGTTGTTTGTCTGGGCTAACTTTGACGTTATTGTCTTCTGCAAAGGAATCTGCATAGTAAGCAGCTGCATGTTTACCTGTTAAAATGTTTCTATCTTTATAAAGTATAATCCATGTATTTCTCCCTGTACCTTCGTCATTTATTTGTTTTACAAGTTTCCATAATTTCCTAGTATCTCTTTCTAGGTTCAGCGACTCTGGTTTTTCTTTCCAGCTGCTCCATCTGGCTTGTAACTTGGCTCTTTGAAATTTAGCCTTTGTTTGCTGATATTTGTTTTGATGTTCTTGGCTAGGTCTGTTCTCAGCCTGCTGTCTAGATGTTTCCATCTCATTTTGCAGCTGGGGTGCAAAGGGAACACATTGCTCTCTGCGGACCCAGGGTTAGCAGATAACCAAGATCCCAAATGTACCTCCTCGCGGTGCACCCTGGAAACAGAAATACAGCAGCTCAAGCTGATTCTGGCCAAATAATTTGGGGATCGTGTCCGAAAATGTGGAGGTAGCAGATGGAAAGAGATTTGAAGGCATAAAAGACAGACAATATCTCTGACATCACCAGCAACACCACATACAGAGACACTGTATGTCGACATACAGTGAAACTAGTTAGTCCAGTCCAAACATTGGAGGGGCGGCCAATGAAAAAAGCATGGAAAGGTGGATGCATGGTGAAAGACAGATAGATTTCATACTGATTACAATGAAAAAAAACATTAAATAGCAGAATAGCGCAAGAGGGCAGCTACCAACTGCAAATATATAGTGGAAACGATAAACGATTACGGAAATTGGAACTACAAGCTCTGTTAGCTCGTGATGAGCTTCTAGTTACTTTATTTCCTTATAGGCAGAGACCTATACCCAATAATGGGCGTCTATCAAAGCAAAAAGACCTGGCCTAACTCTAATGTCGAGTCTTCCTATACTGGAAACATGCTCGCAAAGAGAAAGGGTGCCGTAGCCGATAGGCTCAGGCAAGAAAGGGACAAAGATGGCAGTCCTGGTCCAACTCTATTTTATATAAAATTTGATATTTTAAAGTTCCAATTTGTGCATGCGGTTGTGTCTGTGGGTCTCACCAATGGCTCACTAGACAAATCAACCATGCTACCGAAAACCGTAGTGGATGACATGCCTTTATATTGAGGTCATCTTCTTAGAGAAGCTTCATGGCACGTCATCTATACAATCCCATAGTAGTAACCTTCGATAAGTTACCATTTTGGTCCGACAGGCCGACGTGTGCTTGAACTAGTTACAGGCACGAAGTGGGTGGGCGGAACAACATAGAAACCTGCCGCAAGGGCCAGATTTTTTGCCCTGATGTCGACGTCTGTTTCGGTGGCATTGGACTCGAAACACCATTGAGTCGAATGGCTGCTGAAACAGAGGGCGGAGCACTTATGTATGGCCAGTTTTCTAATCAAGAATCAAGTTCCAATATTTTGCTGTATCCATCTCTTTTACTGTTGACACCCTCAGCATTCCAGTGCATTATCTTTATTGGTCGTTGGTTTGTTTGGTCAGTAGCTCTATTTCCTTGCCTCCTGGCTCCTCTGGGCAATTGAGAAGGACTTTCAGTAACTAAGGTTGGGCCCTTTCGAGGTATAGGGCCCGGCACCGTCCCTGCCTGAACGTCCGCCACAGGGCAGGCACCATAACTATTTATAGATGCGGACATGTTTCCATTGTGTATTGTGCGTGGCATCCTAATTATCTGTGCGCCCTTTGGCTGGATGCCTCCGTCCTCAGCACTCTGCTTACTTGGGCAGGACTATGATCCTGCTCGAGTGGGACTGCTCGACTAGTCTTAGTTTCCAGCACCTGATGGCTGAACTAAGCCCCATCACCACTTCACTGTGCTGGCGTTGATGGGGCAGTTTATCACATAAAAATAATAAGTTTATTATTTTTAATATATATGTGTGACTGAGATTTTATGAATAATCTGTTTTCTTCCTGCATTCAATCATGACTATAACATAGCCACATTATTTGTTTTCTTTCTGTTTTCAAACAATCATGGCTATGACATAGTCACATTATTTGAATTCTTTCTGCTTTTAGTATGACATCATCACAGAAAAATTATTTCTTCAACTTTTTGCTTTCAGTGGAACAATCATGGCTATGATATAGCCAAATTATTTGGGTCAAAGTTTAACTATGTGTCACCTGTCTGGCTGCAGATCAAGAGACAGTCAGGTGGGACATTCTTAATGCAAGGCACACATGATGTCGATAAAGGTATTCTACTTGCATATATTAGAAGTTTTATATATTGTAGTTCATTGTTAACATTTTCTGACATGTATAGAATAAAAAATAGACTGGAATAAAACTGTGCACCATTTGATAAATAAATACAAGCAAAAAATAAAAAAATCTCTGTGACAGTTTGTCCTTATCTTAAAAGCCTGGTGTCTGCTTTCGTGAAAAACTCTATGGCATTGTTTGTAGTCTGGCATTGACTGCTACCTTTCTCAGAGTCATTAATGTGAAAAGTGAACAAAGCAAAAATATTTCATACTGTTAATCGGCAAACATTTTACAAGAAATGTAGAAGTACTTCATCATGCTAATTGGCAAACATTTTACAAGAAATGTAGAATATCTTCATCCTGCTAATCAACAAAAATGTTACAAGAAATGCAGTAGTACTTCATTCTACTTGCAAACATTTTACAACAAATTCAGAAGTATTTAATCCTACTTGCAAACATTTTACAAGAAATTCAGAAGTATTTAATCCTACTTGCAAACATTTTACAAGAAATTCAGAAGTATTTAATCCTACTTGCAAACATTTTACAAGAAATTCAGAAGTATTTAATCCTACTTGCAAACATTTTACAAGAAATTCAGAAGTATTTAATCCTACTTGCAAACATTTATTTTACAAGAAATTCAGAAGTATTTAATCCTACTTGCAAACATTTTACAAGAAATTCAGAAGTATTTAATCCTACTTGAAAACATTTTACAAGAAATTCAGAAGTATTTAATCCTACTATAGTGCATTCATTAATAGTTGATCACCAATATTGTCTTTTAACTGTAATTACTGAACGTATGGGCTTCATATTTTGCATGCATGTATTATTTCATAACCACGTTAAAGATTTATGACTAATTATTATCCAGACTGAATGGATTTATCGCAGCAGGCACTACAAATGTCATTTTTAAGGTAGTAATGATTTGATTTTATGTGGAAAAGAAATTTTACAGTAATTACTGGTATAGGCTCATTTGTTTTAACATGGATAAAAATGAAGTATTTAGAATGTAATATTTTTCTTTTGTTATATTATTAAGGTTATATGCCATGAGATATAAAGTTAACAGTTAAACATTTATGAAATTGTGGTATTATTTACATTCTTGTTAATTTAAAATAAATGTAAACATACATTGTAAAAAAAATTAAAAATTTTAAAGTCATCATCATCTCCGTCCTAATTTGAACATTGTAATAATAGTGGTAATAAAATAATATTGTAATAATAGTGGTAATAAAATAATATTGTAATAATAGTGGTAATAAAATAATATTGTAATAATAGTGGTAATAAAATAATATTGTAATAATAGTGGTAATAAAATAATATTGTAATAATAGTGGTAATAAAATAATATTGTAATAATAGTGGTAATAAAATAATATTGTAATAATAGTGGTAATAAAATAATATTGTAATAATAGTGGTAATAAAATAATATTGTAATAATACAATAGAATATTGTAACATAGTGGTGGCATTCTGAAATCTTCAATCCAAAAATTTTCTAAGGTCATGTTAGAATGTGGAGAAATTCAAAAATGTCCAGCCTTAAACATTATTAGTCCAGACCTTATGTTATCCACCTCTTCTCCTTACACCTTCTACTTACTCTGCATGATTGTTTTAGAGATAACTTCATTCCTCATCAAATTACTGAAACTTACTACGTTCAGTGATTGTCAATATGGTCTTGTTGTCCAGCAAGGGTATATATTATATATCTCACATGTCTTTACAATGATAGATGTGTCACTTCCGCTGTGTTGTTTTCATATGTTCACTATTATATTGATGTTATCTAAATCCTATTTCTTGGTCTTCCCCTGGCCTTGTTTCTTATTCTTCTAATTTTTATATTCATAATCAGATGAAACGTAAAGATCAATAAATGTAGTTAGTTGAATGAAGTGTAGCCCATCTTTCTGCCAATATTCTTCTTTCACTTTCAATATATGGTATTCACATTTTATTCATAATTCTTTATCACTGGCGGAAAGTAAATTATATGCAATTTTCAGAACATTATTAAGTTTGAAGGTTCTATTTTTCCTTTGTCACTGCTCCCTGAATTTTAGCCCAAAGAAATTCCATTGGATTTAACTGTGAATGGTACAGTACGATGGTAATCTTAGACATCTATGGCCATGCTCCTCTATACTCCATGTTGTTTTTGGTTTTCACACTTTTCTACTTCCAAAGCACTACAATAATTACCAAAACCTCCAATTCTAGTTCAAGAGAGCTGTTGTTTCCTCAGAACTACCTTTCATTATTACTGTAAAATTGCATGTTTATTTTCTCATCATTTAGCACTACACAAATTATCTTTCATGACATTATATCTAGCCACTTGTCTAATCATCCTTTCTACCTATTTAATTCCTTCTATGAGTGGACATCTATAATCTCTTACAACCTTTGGACATCACATGCATCTACTGTCCTGGACATGCTAACATGAGAATGAGATAGCATACATGATTTAAGCACAAAAATCTATAGTCAGTGAGTTAACATTGGATAAAGGAAATGTGTCGAAGCTGCTATAGTCAGTGAGTTAGCATTGGATAAAGGAAATGTGTTGAAGCTGCTATAGTCAGTGAGTTAACATTGGATAAAGGAAATGTGTTGAAGCTGCTATAGTCAGTGAGTTAGCATTGGATAAAGGAAATGTGTTGAAGCTGCTATAGTCAGTGAGTTAACATTGGATAAAGGAAATGTGTTGAAGCTGCTATAGTCAGTGAGTTAGCATTGGATAAAGGAAATGTGTTGAAGCTGCTATAGTCAGTGAGTTAACATTGGATAAAGGAAATGTGTTGAAGCTGCTATAGTCAGTGAGTTAGCATTGGATAAAGGAAATGTGTTGAAGCTGCTATAGTCAGTGAGTTAACATTGGATAAAGGAAATGTGTTGAAGTTGCTATAGTCAGTGAGTTAACATTGGATAAAGGAAATGTGTTGAAGCTGCTATAGTCAGTGAGTTAACATTGGATAAAGGAAATGTGTTGAAGTTGCTATAGTCAGTGAGTTAACATTGGATAAAGGAAATGTGTTGAAGCTGCTATAGTCAGTGAGTTAACATTGGATAAAGGAAATGTGTTGAAGTTGCTATAGTCAGTGAGTTAACATTGGATAAAGGAAATGTGTTGAAGCTGCTATAGTCAGTGAGTTAACATTGGATAAAGGAAATGTGTTGAAGCTGCTTAAAGAATAACTGTTTGATGTGTACACTACAGTTGATGATGAATCAAATCAGCGGATGTGGGAAGTTTGGTCTGAAATATGGCACAAGTGAGACCGAGTAGAGCAAGGAGTGTTTTTAACCAGCAAGCCGGAGAACTAAGTATGCATACCTCTTGACATCTGCTGGGGGATACTGAGCATCTAAACTTGGTTTGCGCAGAGCACAATGATGTCTGCTCACAACCAATTGCTTGTCTTTATTCTTGTGCTCTTAATGGCAGTAGTGTAGTTGTACCATGAGTATCATGTGTGTTGTTGCTCACATGTAAACTATGACACTTCAGCCAGGGCAGATTTTCATGTTATTGACAACTCAATCATGTCTGATGAAAGATAATATGTGTAGAAATTATGAAAAATAAGTGGCTAGATATAATGTCATGAAACACAATATGTGTAGAGCTAATAAGAGAATAAACATGCAATTTTACAGTTATAATCAAAGGTAGTTCTGAGGAAACAACTGCTCTCTTGAACCAGAACTGGAGGTTTTAGTAATTATTGTGATAATCATGTGGTGTTATTATGTCTAATCTGATCTTATACATCTAATCATGTAGCCAGTGTCACATTAATGGTATTTGCATCACATAACTTGTATGTTTGCTGTGTTATAAGCATTTATATTGCATTCTTTCATTCTAGATACAATCCATTTGCTAATGTGGCCATCATATTGTTTAGTTTATAATGAATTTTAAAATATTTTTATGACTTATATATGGTCTAATTGAAAATATTGTTATTTCATGAGGCTGGATTTCATCGGTTGTGCAGGGACGAAAAACACAAATTGGTGAGGTATCATGTGATTTACTAGTGTCTATAGAATAGAAAAGTACCAGTTAATATTGATTTCAGGAGTGCATTATTTAACATTCAGTACTGAAATAGTCAAATAGTTGGAGCTCTTCACAATTGAAAGTGCTCCTACATGTTCCAGTTCAACCAGCTAAAGACATGGTTATCTGGCTCGGTGAGCTAGAGAAAAGGAGAATTTAGTGTTTATAAATGTACAATATATATGTGAATAAATAATTATGTGTGAATGTATGACCAGGTCGATAGTGACCCAGTTAGTTAGTTAGTTCATCATCAAATAATCATTGTGACACTCCAGACAAGTCCATAGGTGTTCCAATCTTATAGCCAGTATGTCCTTCAGCATGTGGTAACTGACTGTTCCTTTTCTGTCTTGGTTGATAACTTTTCTTTTTATTCTTTTATGCCGCTCATTTCTTACAGCACTATGCTGCACTTCCAGGTCCTGCATTCTGGCCATAGATACAGAAGACGAAATACACCCCATATTTTACAACTGGTCTAATACTTTGGTTGCATTCAAAATATCAGCATGGTCCATTGAATTACCACTAGTCACTGTGGCGAAGCTGGCGAGTCAGTCTAATCTTTCATTTTCCCTAGCTTGTGCGGTACCTGTACCATTTGTCCAGGTACAAAAATGAAGGTAACTCTTCAGCACAGATATTGTCATTGACTCCAATCTCGTCAGAGATAGCCTGACAGAATCTTTCGAAGCATACTCATAGAATCAGTAAGAAAACACCTTTAGCACTCTTGGACTCAAGCCATATTGTGACCCTGGTCATTGCCATCGCCTCCATCATCACATTACTAGTGGTTCTATAGAAATCACAAATTTTTTCCCTAATACATTTCCCTTAAATAAACAAGATAAATGACAGCAGCTACAGATTAATTGAAATGTGCATTCAGAACAACCTATTTGTAACTAACACATTCTTCAAGCACAGAGAATTCCAAGTTTACACCTGGTACAAGTGGAACAATTTAGACTGCAAAAGTCAGATGGACTTTATATTAACAAGAACCAACAGACCAACAGAAAATAACAGACCCAAGAGCCATACCAAATGTGGGTAGGCAACGACCATAAAACAGTAATAGTATCTGTAAAAACAAACAGAAATAGAAAGAAGAAAGACAACAACAAAGATAACAAACCAACAACAATTAAATACACAAGCTTAAAAGCGACATGGTACGGGAGCAATACACTCACAAAAATCACAGAAAAATTTGAAAAACTACCAGTATATACTACAACAACAGAAGAAGAATGGAAATTATTCAAAGATGTTATTCAACACAAGCAGCAGGAGAAGCATGTGGATTAAAGAAGTGTAAAGAAATTAAAAATAACAGCATGGTGGAATGAAGAAGTAAAAAAGTCACTAGATAAAAGAAACAGAAATATAAGGAATGAGTCAAAAGTAAAAACCAAGTAGAATACAAGACAGCAAAAACAAATGTCAAGAAAATCATTAAAACTGCCAAAATCAACTCATGGAAAGAATATGGAGACATGCTCAACTCAGATAAAAATGCACAAAAGAGGGTTCTACAAGAAAATTAAGAACATTAGAAACAAAGAAGATATATATGAACCAACTAAAAATAATAAATGATGAAAACGGTAATGCACTAAAAGAACCAAAGCAAATAATGGAAAGATGACAACAATATTTCAAGGAACTACTAAACCTAAAGAAGATGAAGACACAACAATAAACACTACAGCAGCGAACCTAGAACCAAATATACTACTATCGGAAATAGAAAATGCAATAAACAAAGCACCAATAAACAAAGAAGCAGGCTCTGATAACATACAAACAGAACTAATCAAAGCAGCAGCAGAGAGCGGGAAAAAATGGTTACACAGACTTTTCAATGTAATATGGAAGAAACAAGAAACACCAGAAGACTGGAGAAACGCAACAATCATTCCCATATGGAAGAAGAAAGGTAGTGAGAGAGGCTGCACAAAATACAGAGGGATATCCTTACCAAGTCACATGGGAAAAATTTGAAACAAAATATTAGAACAATGATTATGATCATACATTGAACCACAACTTAAAAACACCCAAATTGGCTTCCATAAGAACAAAAGCTGTACAGATGCTATCTTAACACAGACAGCTAACAGAAAGAGTGACAGAAAACAACAAAGAATTATAAATCGCATTCAGTGACCAAGAAAAGGCTTTTGACAGAGTAGACAGACAACAACTGTGGAAAACACTATCAATATACGGAATACCAGAACAATTAATCAATATATGCAAGGGTATTTATGCTAATACCCAATAGTGAAGTAAGAACAAATGCAGGAGTGACCAATAAGTTCCAAATTCAATCAGGAGTTCACCAGGTGTGTTCCTATCCCCTCTACTTTTTATAACATATATCGGCCATATCTGTAAAATAAGTAATACCAACGAAGATAATATAAAAGACAAATTGAGCGAACTACTCTTTGCAGACGACCAAGTACTAATAGCGACATCAGAAGAACAATTGCAAGAACATATGAACAGACTCCACACATGTCAAAAATTCAACATGAAGATTAATATTGAAAAGACCGAAATAATGCCAATAGCAAAGAAAGAAAGAAATATCAATATCTCCATCGATGATAAGCACCATAAACAGGTAAATAAGTTCAATTACTTAGGAAACATTATGTCGAGTGAAGGGAAAACCAGTATAGAGATGCAAAATAATTGCAACAAAACATACCAGATCCGAGGACAAATGACACATATTTTCAAGAACAAAAATGTAAACATAGACACTAAAGTTGCATTATACAAGACTATTAATATTACATCACTGTGCTACCAGTGCCAAACCTGGACAATGGCAGCACAAGACAAAAGAAAAATAGTGACAGCAGAAATTACATATCTACGAAGAATACTCGGAGTGACATTAAGAGATAGAATTAGAAACAATAACATCAGACAGATAACCAAAACAATACCAGTATAGGAACATAAAAAGACAGCAGATCAAGTGGTTTTCACACGCTTCCAGACTACCGACAGATAGCATGCCAGAAATGGCCATGACAAATAGACATAACGGCTATAAAGCCAGAGGCAGACCATGTAAAAGATAGATAACATAAATCAAAGAAGCCACAGGAAGAAGCTTACAAACAGCACACAAGAAGGCCATCTCCAGAGAACTCTTCCACCCCTGACACCACAGGGCAAACAAGGGCTACAGCGTATAGATTAGATAGACCTTTCCCTCTGCAGTGAGCCGTGAATGCCAAACATTGCATGTGTGCCAAATCACAGACCCATCAGTGAAGACAATAATATGGGGAATTCTCACTGATCAGAGCCTGGACTTCTGAATCTATATGCACTGGGATGTCATTGTTACATTTCCTGGAAAGTGGGATTACCACTGCAATTGAAGTTTTAAACTTGATAGCCTTATTTTTCCTCATTTTTCTGGGTTCTATGTCCCCTAATGTGCACATGATTTAATAACTTTTTATGCCCTGTGAAGCCATGACTTCTCCCTCTTTAATCTCATTATTTTGATCTTTTCAATACCATCATGTAGTGGGTGGTTCTTGTCAGCATTGATGCACAAAGTATGAAAAGCACAGCAAATATCCGCTCTTTGCATCATAGTAGGATAATCCTATTTCTGTATCTCTGGGGCATCCATGAAGGATACACATAGCTTCTATCTGTGTCCTAGCAACTCTATCAATCTGCTTTGCACTATAGTCAAAGTAGCCAACGCATATTCTGCCATTCAGAGGACTAGCCCTTGTAACAGCAGTGCAAGAAGGCATTGTTCTTAAAAACAGCAGCCAACACAGTCATTGCTGTCAACCCTTTTGAGCTCTGATGATTGTGTAATTTATATGTTAATTGAAACACAAACATCCATCAAATAGCACTCCCGGGTATTTTAAAGTTGATTTAATATCTCTCCACATAGTTTGGTAAGAGGCATTAAATGCATGGATGATATGGTTGTTCAGAGAGAATCATGTCATAGCAGCTTTCTTTGGGTTCATCAGAGCTCCAGATGCATTACACCACTAGACAATGTGACCTATTTGACTTTGTGAATCATGAACAGTTTGTCTTCTTTCTAAAACCCTAACATCATCATCAAGTGCCGTCTCCGCAACGAAGGTTGGCTGCAACGTATCTCCAACATCTCCTGTCTCTTGTCTTGGTGGTGCACTCTGCTAGACTGTAACCTGTCCATCGTGTAATGTTACTCTCCCACTTGTATCTCTACCTACCTCTTGCTCGCTTCCCTTTGACTTTACCCTCAAGTAAGGTCTTCAATAGGGTGTCATGTCTTTTAATGTGTCCAAAGTATTTTATTTGCCTGATCTTTATTTCTCTTAGTAGTTCTTTCTTCATATTAAGTGTCTTTAGCACCTCTTTATTTAAAAAACCCTAAAAAACCCTAACAGTACACCAGAATTTCATCTGCATATGAGAGGGTTCTGCCATTTCTAATCAGCTGTTCACCAGTAACATCAGATGTTCAACTGCAACAATTCAGTGTCAACTTTATTTTAACGAAGGCTGAGAGGAGATACAAATAGATCTGGTTCAAACTTGCAACTTTGTGAAATTTTAGTTTTCCACAAGACATCAATAAACCCCTAGGGCATTGTAAATCTTCTGTTAACTTGACAATAAACCAGAAGGAGGTGTGCCTGCTGTCTATTCAATTTCCATTAGCAGATTCAAGAGAGATGAGACCTTTCAATTGTTGTTGTTGGATTCAGGGGGGCAAAAGCAAGAAATTCAACAGGTAGACAGAAACTGACAAAATACATTCCTAGGCCTACAGCCTATGAACATTGTTACAACAGAAAAATATAGACATATTAAAATATAACTATTACATACATTCAATACTTGGTCCTTCTTGGATCATGGAGACTACCAGCTAAACAATAATAACTGAATAATTTACAACTGTGACATCAATTGATAAATTATTTATCATCACACAGAAAAAGTTAATGCATGCTACAAAAACTTAATTTGCCTATGATCTAATTATAGCTCATGTATAACATATACATATTAGATAGTAAGCAAATTACTGTTCTCTGTGTGTGTGTACTATACATGCACATATTAGATAGTAAGCAAAATGTGATGGGGACGACACTTGATGGTGATGAATTTCCAACTGTGATTGATAAATATCACACAGAACAAGTTCCTTGTATGAATACTACACAAAGAATTAATCATTTTACACGATTTAGATATGGTACATGTAAAATTTCAATCATATTAGAACAACTAAAAATATATCTATAGAGGATTGCTACATTATTGTAAATGGTGAGATAATATTTTATTTTGCACATTTTTGGTCAGCTATGCTAATGCTAACAAATTAGACACTTTAAAGCAATGAGACTAGGATTACTGAATTAACATGAAAAATAACATTGCCGTACCTGTATGAATATTGAATGTGTGCAGCAATCCAAAATGAATTTTGCAGTTTTTTTGTTTGAAATACTGTCAAGATTAGAATAGTTGAAAGTTCTAACAATTGCACCTTCCTGTCTGGTCTGTATAATATATAGAAGAATTTTGAGTTGGTTTCCTAGCACCAGATCAGAATTCCTCAAGCCTCAACACAAAGGTAATTAATTAAGCTGCACTGTAATAAATATGTTGGGTCAGTAATGGCCGCTATAAATCAGCTGTGATAACAGTAAAGGATTGGTTTCCACTGAACTAAAAGTCTACTTTTATATCTATAAATTTCAGGTGTAGGTTTTAAGTGTCTTCCAAATCAATTGCCACTGCATGTCTCCATATGAGCATGGAAACTCTCATTAAACATTGGATATTAAATATCCTTAGTAAAAACCCCATATCTCTCTGTTTGTGCAATATCCTCCAATGTAGGTGAAAGTAATGACAGACAGCAGCAAAAGTTTCAGTAATGTTGATCATAGTTTGCATTCAGATTGATGAAGGGGGTCAAATGTGCACTGCCAACAATGCTCTTAATAAATTGTGACACACAGGTAGCCATGGACGTTCATCTTAGTAGAATTGGTAAAACACTAAATGTATTAGATACCACAGCCGAAGTCAGATGTGTATGGCCATTGTCACAAATAAAACAACATGATCCATCTCATTTTTATGAAATACATCCTGGGGTGTGGGTAGTGTGTAAAGAGATTTGCAGTGCCCTTTTGCAATCCCAGGGTTAGCAGATAACCAAGATCCTTAAAAACACCTCATTGTGATGCACCCTTGAAAAATATTGCTTCAAAGGTCATGCAATGCAATTTGCAAATTCTTATGGATCATATCTGGACTGAGATAGGATGAGAATTAGTTGTACAAGATAAACAATATCTCTGAATACCTCTAGTGCCCCACTGCCACAACACTGTCCCAGCACCGTGTAAGACAACGGCTGGCCTTGACTGTTGAATTGTTTTGTCTGAAAGTGAGAGTAGGGATCAAGTATCTGGAAAAGTAAGGCCCATCTATTGAGTACAGGTGAAGGTTGCTAATAATTAGAGGGCAGCACCATGTGAGAAAACAGAAACCATAACAAAAGCAATGTTCCTTCTCAAGACAAGCTTTCTTCCAGTGGCAGGAGGTGGGGAAGTGGAAAAGACAGCATGTCATATCATTCAGGTCTGAAGAATAATGTGGTATAGAAGCTGAAACTTGGATTAGGTGTTAGTGAGTGAAACCTCAGCTGAGAGGGTGAACTCTATTGTAGAGTATTTTCTATTTCAAAATCAAGCTCACAGATAAAAAAGATTCAGTACCCAAAGATATGGGGCAATGGACTGTCTGATTACATTAGACAAGTTGACTGGTGGTGGAAGAACACCTTGTATGAGATAGATAAAGTTGACATAGTCCAAATCTTTGCTTACCCCCTCCTTGGAGATTGTCATTCAGGGACATATTTTTGCCTTCAAAGTCCAAAGACACAGTGGGTGGTAAACCATCATGATGTAGAGTTAATTGATATACATTCATTGTCTGGAGACAGACAGGAAGGCTGTCACTGGTTAAGGAAGCCTTAAATAAAAGTGTGCTGAAATTGGATGTTCTAGGCTTACACAGCACATATTAAATGGTTGCACAGAGTACTTCATGCAGCCTGGTGAAAATCACATATAAATTTGTGTTGGCTATCAAATAGCACATAAAGCAATTCTACAAAGATTTAAACACAGCTATGAGACAGTGCAAACATCACGAAGTAAAAATTGTGATGGGAGATTTGAATTCAATGGTGGAACAAGAGCAAGATATTGATGTCACTGGTAGATCTGGCTTAAGCATCAGAAAAGAGAAAGGTGAGATATTACTGGACTGGGCCAGAAGTAATAACATGATAATAGGAAATACATGGTTCTATCAACATCCAGATGACTATGGACATGGAGAAACCCAGATAACGACTTACAATCAGATAGACTATATTATGATCAATAGAAGATTTAAAAACTCATTGACATCTGTCAAAACATGTCCAAGTGCAGACTGCAATAGCGAACAATTTCCTATTTTGGGAGAAGTTAAATATGCAATTAAAAAGATTAAGAACTACCACAAAAAATGATACACAAGATGTAAATCTGTGAACAAAGAACAAAGATTTACAGGATCAGTACAATACAGCAATACAAAATAGTTACAATTTCAAAGAGAAAATAGAAACCATTGATGAACAGTGGATCATGTTAAAAGAATCTATACAGCAAATACCTGCAGAGATCCTACCACCTAAGAAACATCTATAGCAAAGAAAGATTGGATGACAGAGATATCTTAAAGTTGATGGAATAAAGAAGAAAGTTGAAGGCTAACATTACTGAATATAACATGATAAACAGAAATTAAACATGAATGCAATACAGCTAAAGAGGAATGGTTAAATGCAAAATAATGTGAAATGGAAACAAATTATGGACATACAAGGGATACACATAAACAAATAAATTAATTAGCATGTAGAATTCAAGTTCACAAGACTGCTATTCATGACAGCTATGGCAAAAAGTACTTTATTTCCACAGCCAAAAAGTCTCCCTGCACTCCTTAACAGGAAAACACACAGTAATGAAAGTTTATACAGAGGATATTATGTGAAATATAGAAAGCAAAGCATGTCAGGAATAGCAGTTGGAGGCTAGTCTGAATAATCTGAGATATGCTGACGATAGTTCTGATTGAAGAACATGGACTCCAAACACTGTTCATCCTCGCTTAGTATTCCTTTTACGTGGGTCTGAATGTATATTGGTATTCCATGCATTTCACTCCAAGGGGTTTGTTCTGGTAGAGACCTTAAGGGGCTGTCAACTTCAGTTAGGTCTGTAAGTTGTCTACAGAGTTGTTTAGCTTGGTGGATAAAACTGATTCTTTTCAGTTGCCCCACTGCTAGATTTTGGAATCTTTCCTTCATTGGATGACTTGGCATATACTGAAACTTTTCTGCTTGTATTAGCACCTCTAATGTCTCTGCATTTACCAAGTATTTGCATTATTCCCATTTTCTGCATCTCTACTATGGGTGTTGATTTCATTGCTCCCAGCATTATCCCAAGTGCTTGATTTTGCACTTGATCTAGATCTTGTAATGTGGTGTTTGATGCAGGACACCATGCAGCTGAACCATATTCCAAGTATGGTCTTATGCCTTGCTGGTAAACTTTACGGAGTTTATTCCCACTGGCTCCCCATGTGGTTCACTTAGTTTTCTCAGGTTAGCTAACTTCCTCCTGACTTTTGTTGTTGCTTTGTTTATGTGCTGCTTCCATGTCAGCTTATCATCAAAAGTAACTCTGAGGTATGTGGGTTATTTGTCTTCTTTCAAGAGCTCTTCATCTATCTTGATATGACCGGCTTTTTGTTTTGGTGAGAGGATAAAGAGTGTAGTGCTGCACTTATCTGTGTTAATGCTGATGCATCATCTATTTGCCCATAAGGTTAGGGCGTCGATAGCTCTTTGTATTTGTTTAGTGGCCACTGTCGCATGTTCTTCCGTGCACCAGGTCATCAGCATACATTGCCACTTTCATCCCATGTGGTAATTCAGCAACTAGGTCATTGATGTAAACCAAGAAAAGTGTGGGTGACAAGACTCCTCCCTGGGTGACTCCATGACGCAGTAGGACTTTCCTGCTTTTGCGACCATCTAATTGTACCCTGGCTCTTCTATTATGCAGGTATACTTTTACCCATTTGTACATTCATGAGTTAACCCTGCAATTTTGCAATTTCTTTAAGGGTTCTTCTTTCAAATGCTTTCCTGAAGTCTATCCATGCTGCTAGTACCAGTTTATTATCTTGGAAAGCGTCCTCAATCTCTTGGAAGAGGTAGGTTTCCTGATCTTCTGTAGAGTAGCACTGTCTGAAACCCGCTTGCTGCAATCCAGAAGATTTTCACTTTCAAGGTACCACTGCATCCAAAGATTGATAATGCATTCCATTGTTTTGCATAGACAGCTTGTGAGGCTGATGGGCCTGTAGTTGGAGACTGTTGCCATCTTTTCCTTATCTGAGGAGTGGTATCATTATTGCTTCCCTCCATACCTGTGGAATATTACCTGTGGTCCAGCTTGTATTGAAGATTTCCCAGGTTTTTAATCTTTTCATTGGACACTCCAGCAGCTCCAGGGGACTTATTTAATTTGGATATTGCATGATCCAGTTCTTTCATTGTGATTGGTGCTTCCATGACTTCAGGTATAGGTTCGCCTTGTCCAATGTTTTGCTGGTTCTCTCGAACCTCCTGTTGTTTGTCTGGGCTAACTTTGACGTTATTGTCTTCTGCAAAGAAATCTGCAAAGTAATCAGCTGCATGTTTACCTGTTAAAATATTTCTATCTTTATAAAGTGTGATCCATGTATTTCTTCCTATACCTTCATCATTTAGTTGTTTTACTAGTTTCCATAATTTCCTAGTGTCATTTCAAGGTTCAGCGACTCTGTTTTTTTTTTCCAGCTGCTCCGTCTGGCTTGTAGCTTGGCTCTTTGAAATTTAGCCTTTGTTTACTGATATTTGTTGTGGTGTTCTTGGCTAGCTCTTTTCTCGTTCTGCTGTCTAGATGTTTCCATCTCATTTTGCAGCTTATATTTCCAGTAGGGTTTGTAGTTTTTGTGTGCTCCTCCTGGGTATGGTTTTACTAGCAGCATATAGTATGCATCTATTAAATTCTCTCACTGCTCTATTGATGTCTTTGTCCATGTTCACGTCCTTAGCAAGAACACTGGTTAAATGCTGGTACATTTTCCAGTCTGCCCCCTTATAGTTCCACCTAGTGAGTGTGCTGCTGTTCTTGATAAATTGATTGTTGATTTCCAGAAATACTGGTCTGTAGTCACTACCTCCAAGCTGCTTTCCAACAACATGTGTGATGTTCCATTCAAGTCCTGGTGACTAGAATGCCAGGTCTGGTGTAGAGGTGGTGTGCCTTGCTCTCAAGTAGTAGTTTGGTGAGTCTGCTGGCTGGTTAATAAAAATGAAATTATTTTCATCCTGCCAGCTCTCTAGTTCCTCACCTCTCTTGTCCATGTGATCATAGCCCCAGCTCTGCGAGTGGCTGTTAAAGTCACCACACACTAAAGTCACCATACGTCTCTCCTTTTTCTAGGATTGTGTCTAGTGCCAATGGTCTATCATTTGGGCATTAGTAGTTCAGGAGATCTAATTCTGTCTTTAGGTGGCGCATCTGGTATTCTGCCCCCTCCATATAGACTTCCAGCTGACATGTACTGATATTGTTTTTAACAAGTGTCATAATTCCACCTTTCATCTGTCCTTTCGGTCAGATCGGTAGCAATGGTAGCATCTGATTTTAAAGGCTATATCGCTGCTAAGGTGTGTTTCTTGAATATACAGCATACATTAACTTGATCTTCACACAGGATATTTTCAAACTCCAATTTTTTACTGTATCCATCTCTTTTGCTGTTCATGCCCTCAGCATTCCAGTGCATTATTTTTATTAGTCGTTGGTTTGTTTGGCCAGTAGCTCTATTTTCTTGGCTCCTCTGGGCAATTGAGAAGGACTTCCAGTAATTGAGGTTGGACCCTTTCAAGGTATAGGGCCAGGCACCGTCCCTGCCTGAAAATCTGCCACAGTGCAGGCAGCATAACTATTATTAGATATAGACATGTGCCCATTTTTGTGTGTGTGTGGTATCCTGATTAATTGTTCGCCTTTTGACTGGTTGCCTCCGTCTTCAGCACATTGCTTACTTGGGCAGGACTGTGGTCCTACTCGGTTGGACTGCCTGACCAGTCTTAGTTTCCAGCCCCTGATGGCTGAACTAAGCCCCATCACCACCTCACGGTGCTGACCTCTATGATGCCTAGTAATTATTACTAATTCTGACTTTTCTTTTTTATAGCACACACACATATAGAGGGGCCAAAAAACCTAAAGAAGAAATTATTTTTTTAAAAGTTGGGTTTTTTTTGGTGTGTGTCTTTGGTGCTAAATATGGATGTATTTTAAATTGGAATATGTATATAAATTTTTGCAAATATGAATTTTTGAAATAATAAGTTGATAGCTATGGACAAAAGGCCTCAGTTTAACCTCAGCATCTGCCGGGTGACACATTTAACCCAAATTGTAATATTTTTTAAATCCTAAAGACAAAATCCGTCACCCAGAGCATGAAACGTAATTCCAAAAAGAAAAACCAGATTTGTAATTTTTGGGAGAAAGTGTTATGGCAATTCTAGGTAGATATATTATTTAACTTCCTGTTTCTATTACTCCAATGGCAACAGGAGATGTGTGATTATGATTTAGAAATCCGAGCAATCTGTGGCCATCTTCATAGAGGCGAAACGACATGACCGATAATCAGACTTTATATACTTTTATTTTATTGTATATTCAGTAAAATCATTATTGATTCTGATTATAAAGTAGAGATCTTGAGAGGTAAGTTCTTCAAATAGATTAAATAAAATAGACCACGGGGTTCCACATGGTTTTCATTATGTAAAATATATAATATTCAACAGATTTCAAGCGACCATAACTACAATAGGTCTAGATCTAGATAGATCTAAATCTGTCTTTATCACTTTCTCACACCTCTTATATTACACACACAAACAAAACTTACACCAATATATGTAGAATTCAATTTTTATCTATATATGCAAATATTATTTAATCTTTAGCATGCTATGTTTACAATTACACAATTTTTCTTGTGTCACTGACTGCCGCAAAATTGGTTTTTGAAATGTTACGCAATCGTCGGTGGCTGTTTTGAAATCACGATAACATCTTTGTTGTTACAGATATTTAAATAATATCTGCACATATAAATAAAGAATTAAATTCTGCATATGTTGGTATAAGTTTTGTGTGTGTTTGTGATACGAGACGTGTGAGAAAGTGATAAAGTCAAATTTAGACCTATCTCAATCAAGACCTACCGTATTTTTGATCGATCGTAAGCTGTTGAATATTATATATTTTACATAGTGAGAACATTGTGGAACCTCGTGTCTATTCTAAATAAACAAATTGAAGTCCTTATCTTTCGTGATTTCACCTTGAATTTGGAATAAATAATGATTTCACTGAATAAATCTATGATGGAAAAATATAATCAACTCAATTCGCTGTCATGTCGCCTTGCCGCAAAGCAGATGCTTAAAGAGTGCTCGGATTTCCATTCTATAATCAAACACTATCATCTTTCACCATTTTGACAATAGAAACAGGAAGTTAGATAAACTCTCTTCTCAATGTTGCCAAAACATTCTGTCAAAAAGTTACCAAACTCGAATTTTTCGTTCAGTTTCAGGTTTACCAAATCGGGCGGATGATTTCGCCGTTTGTGTCAAGAAATGACATATTTCGGGCTATATGCTTTTCCCGGTTTGTCAACACAGCGTGCTAAAGGTTATATCTCTAACAACAGAAAAGGTTATCACAATTTCAAAACAGCCACCAATGATTACCTAACATTATCAAAAACTAATATCAGCGGCAGGAGAGAAATTACGTAATTGTAAACAGAGAGTGCTAAATGCTAAACAAGAAGAAAACAGACGTAATGGTTGTTTCAAAGAAATACACTCAGCCAAAATGCAGTATTAATACTATACAGACAGTTTCGTATAAAACTGTTCCAGCCAGAATGTTGCCTTGTCAAGGCTATACACCAACAATTTTCTTCTATTTTGCTGAGAGATTACATTTTTTATATTTAAAAATGGTTATTGATGACAAAAACTTCCAGTAAATGGGCACAAAGTGACAGCTGTGTTATTTCTTGTGACCACAAATGGAAGTCCAGTTCAATGTTTCAGAACTATTTGCATGGAATATGTGATTTATTTCTGTATGTGTTAGCTAGAGATCGCAGTGTAGCCATGTGAATTTCCTGATACAACACTGAGACAGGATTAGCAAACCGTCGGTATGAACACAATGGCTCATAGTAAAATGGAGAGTTTTCTGAACAACTACTAGTAATATTAAACCATGAAAATCCTAGGAATATCGCTAAAAGACAGTGAGGAATGAGGACATTAGACAAAGAACCAGAACAACCCCAATACTAGAATATAAGTATTAATATATATTAACAGACAACAGATCAAATGGTTTGCACACATCAGCAGACAACCATCAGACAGCTTACCACAGCAAGCAATGCTACACAGATACAGTGAAGGCAGACCTAGAATCCAACCACATAAAAAGGTTGGACCACCAAAATAAAAGAGGCAACCAATTCCACAATATACTCAGCACACACGAGGGCCATCTCCAGAAAACTCTTCTACTTCTGGCGCTGAAGGGCAACAAAGTGTTTAGCCAATAGATGACAATTACTGCCAAAATAAATATGTACTAAATCGCAATTTTATACTGAATTTATGATAACAAATGTCAGACACGGAGATCGTGTGTGGACCAAACGACATTTTGGCTACACTTCTGACTGTAAGACCTGTATTTGAGAAGGATTATCATTTTCCATTGGAAATTTCAGAACAAAAATGGAATCTGGTAGTGATTATGATCCATCCATTGATAATGATTCAATTGAATCATATGTTTCTGATATCTCCAATTCGTCGGATGAAGATACGGGTAATGAAGATAGGACTATGTCACATCTAACACAAAGGTAAACTATGTTTTGCAATTGATATTTTTTTTATATAAGAAACTAGTTTGTTGTTTATACTACTTATAATTTGTAATTATAATACTTAAATATTATTCTATAGGCCTATTCTTAATTTTAAGACTTTCATGTATAAATAACTATAAATAGGCCTAACTATAAATAGACATCATGAATTCTGTAACAGCAATCTGTAACAATGATCAACTGTTTTTTTTGTTTACATTGTTGTGAGGTGTACTTTTTGGATAGAGTATGTTCTATGTTCTTTTATGCATCATACACTAGTAGGTCTACATTGTTTAATACTAAAATGTGATCCTATTATCTTCTAAATGGTCTAGGCCTAATCAATATTTGTTTTTTTCTTTCATGATCTGTTTACTGTAGGCATAGAGTACCTAGACTATTATTTTCCACCTCTGATTTGTTTACATTATTATACATATATTTATTGTTGTTTGTACTACTAATTTTTAATTATAATAATTATGCATTAGACCTATAGGCCTATTATATATTCTATATTATTAGTAGTTTGTTGTATCATCATCAAGTGACATATTCTTTCCAGAACGTAGTCTTTCCTATGGATCTCCTGAATTCTCCGCGGTCTTGAGCAAGTTGCCCTACATCTTCCAGTGACATGCGCAGGCATTCTTGAATGTCTTTTGTCCAACAGTGTCTTGGTCGGTCTTTTCCCCTGTTGCCTTTTATCATCCCCTCCATTAAGACTCTCTCCATGCCGTCGTGTCTCTTAATATGACCGAAAAAAACTAACTTTTTCTTTAATATAGTGTTCAGAAGCCAGCCTTCCTGGACGTTAATTGTTTGTAACACCTTCTGGTTTGTTTTCTTCGCTGTCCATGGTATTCTCAAAACTCTTCTTTAACACTTTAACCACATCCATAGAAAAATTTTTTGGCACAATAATCCTGTAGTTTGCCGTTGCTTTCAGGAGGAACATCCGATTTAAACTGACACAGAGGAAAACACATACTTTCTCACTCGCCATTTTGACCGGAAGCCGTTTGTTGTATAAACAGTTACAATCATACGTAGGAATATTGAATCTTGATAACACAGCCTACCATAAATTTCAACAATCAGCTGCTTTTTTGTTTACATTTTTAGTGAGGTATAACTTTTTGAAACTATACTGTTTATTATAGTATGCTTTGCATGTAAGTATATTTTCTGTAGGCCTAATGATCCTCTTATTTTATAAGTAGTCTAGTCAATTATTATATTTTTTCATATACTAATGGTTTTCTGTATCTCATTTTCCACAGGTGTTATGGATTTAATAACAAACTACCGCCCTCATTTGCAGAGCCTCTGAAATGTGAGATCGCCAACATCTCACACCCCTACGGCATTCATAAATGCTATGGGTTACTTTACTTACTTACTATGGGTTTAAAGACAACAATGAGGGATTACCATCCAAGCCACCACCTTTTCTTTCCGAGAGTGCCTGAAGTACAGTTAAGTGATGTTCTAACAAGGTAGAATGCAAGGCAGTTTTTACCAGACCATTGCAGTTTTTCAAGTTATTTTTCACTCTAGACATGATCACATACATTTGTAAATACACAAATGCTTACGCCTGTAAGCATGGACCAAACCACTGGACTGTATACTCAGGCTGATATAATCTTATGCCCAAAGAGTTTTACAGATTCTGTGGGTTGCTGATGTATGCTGGGTTGATAAATCCCCTCAATTCAAGTCTCTTCTGGTCGAAGAAATCTTTGTGGAATGAGTTATGGACTAGATCTTTTATGTTCAGAGATAGGTTGAAGGTGATCATGAGCTTTTTGAAAGTGTCTGATCCAGCTACTGAGAAATCAACTGACAGGCTGTATAAAGTTAACATGTTGTGAGATTATATTAGAAGCAAACGTAAAAAATATTATCAACCTGGTCACAATATTGCTATCAATGAAAGAATCTTCTTCTTTCTGTCCTCATGTACCTTTCGGTGTTGAGGGGAGAGTGAGTGTACGGTCTTTTGCCCTTCTATTTGCATCCTCTGCTGTTATATTTCCGAGTGTCTCTAATACACTATCTATCCACCTTTTACGAGGGCGTCCAATAGGTCTCCTGTTTTCGTATCGTTTGTTAAGTGTTTTTTGGATAATACTTTGCTCTTTCTGTCTGGTTATGTGGCCGTACCATTTAACTTGTTGTTTCTGTATGTATTCTATTGTTGGCTTGATCCCTAATTGTTTCCTTAGTGCTTCATTCCTAATTTTGTCTCTCAAGCTAACTCCAATCATACGTCTCACACATTTCATTTCAGTGGTGTTAATCTTATGTATTGTTCTAGAATCTAATGTCCAAGTTTGACACTGATAACACATTGTTGGTAAGAAAATGGTGTTGAAAAGCGCTTTCTTTGTTTCTAGTGTAATATCTTTGTTTCTTAGTAAAGGTGTTAATTGACCAATGATCTGACAGGCCTTATTACATCTTGCGTTTATTTCTGCTTCTTGTTTGTTGTCAAGAAATGTCATGAAAGAATGGTTAGAAATAAAGGGAGATATTCATTTAGGCAGTGCATGAAGGACAGACCGGCAAAGTGGGGGATGATGTTCTGGGTATTAACTTCTATTAGTGGTTATATGTATGATAAAGAATAATAATGATGATGATGTTCCTCCTTCGCAAGTGAAAATGAGCTTGGCATGAAAAACAATAAATGTGACGAACAGGTAGAAAAACAACAAAACATTTGTGATTGTTTAATTTAGTTTGTAAGTTTATAGATGCCCGATGAGTCCTATTCGTGCCAGGAAAGTTCTATTGCAGTACATGCAGAAGTATAGAGGGTTTGGAGTAGGAGAGTTTTAAGATTTGTCCTTCCGCTTTCACCGCTTGTAAATTGCCCACAGTGTTCTTTCTTTTTCAAATTTCATGTGCCAGCAGTGATATGAGTGTGCCAAGCTGATCGATCAAGGGTTGTAGTCTCCCAGGAGCTAGGATCGATACTGCAGTGCTTGAGTTTTTTAGGTGATCCTTGAAGTGCTTTTTCTGCCCGCCGCTTGAACGTTTACAATCGCACAGCTCCCCATAAAATAATCTTTTTGAAAGACGGTTTTCTGACATACGAACGATGTGGCCAGGCCAGCGGAGTTGGGACCTAATCAGCAGGGCATGGATGCTTTACACATTGGACTTTTGAAGGATTTCTGTGTCTGGTACACAATCCTGCCAACATACTCCCATGAGGTTTCTTAGGCACTGAAGGTGTAAGGATAATAATGATACAAATGTAAGAGGGTTTGGTTTAGCTCATAGGGTAGTTATGAATTTCTTCTTCAGTGTTCATTCTCAAACTCCCGCTGGATCTACATTGTAGCAGGATCATGGTCCTACTAGATTTCCAGCAGGATGTAGTCCTGAAAATGTAAATGCGTTGTGTTGCTGTTTTATTTGTGCCAATGGTTTGACACATCCGTCTTCAGTGGGGTTATGAATTTGATAAAACCATTAGTGAGGCAGGGGTATAGGGTTTACTTCGATAAATTGTATACTTTGGTACAGTCAAAGATTTATGGAAAGTAGGTGTGGGATGTGGGAATGTCTTAAGAAATAGAAAAGGCTTTCCAGTAGAATTTAAAAATATTAAGGAATTTGAAAAAGACAATGCTAGAGGGCTATGATGTTGATGAGGAATGAGGAACAATTAATAAGATAGATAAAACTATTTCAATCATTACTACAATCCCTAAAGCAAATAAATGTACATATATAAAGAGGAGAACAAAAGTAATTGGGGTTTTTAGGGAGATTCAAGTCAGGCAGCCTAATGTTGTTAAAGATTACAATAAATATATGAAAGGGATAGATAAAAGTGATCTGCTGATAGGTAAATATGTCTTAGGAAAATATAAAAATTACTGTAAAGCTATTATTTTCCATCTCATTCATATAGCCAGGATAAATACCTATATATTGTTCCAAGATTGTAGAAGAAAGAATTAAGATGTAGAGACTTTAAAAAGACCAAATAGATATAGTCAGTTAAATTTTACAGAAAAATTAGTTAGGGAGTTAGGAAATATAGGAGAATATGATGATGTTCCAGTTGCTGGACAGGCGGCTACTTTCTCATGGCACACAATGGACTCAAGAGTTTACCAAAATTAAATTGAAATTGTAAACCCTGCTATAAGAAATCAAATTATGAGAGAAAGAGTAGAGTGAGATGTAAAGTTAGAGACACATGTTTATGTGCCTATTGTGACAGAAACTGCCTATTAGATTATCACAAGGATTTGGAAATATCACCATTTTTGGAAATTTCCTGGAATGACAACAGTGTGATACAGACCTAATTCTACAGTATTTATGGTCAAGTTGTCATAATTTCACTGAGGAAAATGAATAAACCTTATAGATTTTTCATAAAATCATATAAAGCTAGATCTAGTCCTGAATCACTCCAAAACAGTTGATATTTGACCTAAAAATATAGAAAACAGCATGGTCTAATGTATTTCTGAGTGTGAAAACAACTTACCTCTCAAGAATTCATCATAAGAATCACAATCCATAATTATTTTACTGACCTGCAGAAGACGGATGTGTAGGGCCATTGGCTCAAATAAAACGGCGACACAAGACATTTCTGTTCTCTACTACATCCTGCTGGAAATATAGTAAGACCATTGTTCTGCTCCAAGAGAGATCCAGTGAGAATTTGAGAATAAACCGTGAAGAAGAAAGAATATTTTACTGAAAATACAATAAAACAAAAGTCTATAAAATCCGATTCACTTTCATGTCTCTGCTCTGGCTTGAAGATGTGGACAGATTGCAGAGATTTTGATATTTCAACGACATTCTGCCTATGGTTTGCACTAAACTTGCAGATAAAGGAAATCAAATTGAATAACTAGCCAGATTAAAAATAATCTGAAAACCATTTGCATCATTATTTATTACAGGGGACCTATAGGAAACCAGGTTAGCACAGTGGTTAGTGCACTGACTTCACATATGAGTGGTCCTGGGGAAGTGGGGTGCAAAGGGAATGCATTGCTCTCGGCGGACCCAGGGTTAGCAGATAACCAAGAACCCAAATGTACCTCCTCGCGGTGCACACTGTAAACAGAATTAAGCAGCTCGAGCTGATTCTGGCCAAATCATTTGGGGATCATGTCCGAGAATGTGGAGGTAGCAGATGGAAAGAGATTTGACTGCATAAGAGACAGACAATATCTCAGACACCACCAGCATCACTACATACAGCAACACTGTCGACATACAGTGAAGCTAGTCAGTCCAAGAGAGTAAATCGATCTGTTGACCGTGGTGCAGGACCTGGATATCGAGGGAACCATGATGACCTCTTTTGATACATCTGTTATTTGTATATTGTATATAAATGGATCAGATATAATAAAAAACAAAACTTTGCTTGTTTTTCTTGTCATACTTATTTTTTTTCTTTGTGACCAAAGAACACTGTGACCATACTTTGTGTTCTTTCTGAGTGTGTAATTTAAAAATTTGACTCAAATTTTAAAATAATAATTTATCACATTTTATTAAATTCTAAACCAAACACTGAATGTAAGATCATATTTTGCTCAGAATACATAGAGCATTGTATTCAACAACAAAAATTACATATGATGCATTGATTTTCATTTTCGTTTTTTACAAATTTTGTAACAAATTGCATATATAATTTTTTTTTTACATGGGCAAAATAGCCATGTCTGTAAAGTGTTAATATAAATGATGTTAAATAAAATAAAATGGATAAAGTCAAGTATCTTGGCACTATTTTAACATCAGATGCCAGTGCTCCAATGAGATCAAGAATAGGATAGCACAGGCGATATCAACATTTAAAAAAATTAGAAACATTCTATGCAATGAAATAATATCAATGCATATGTGAGTTTGAGTGGTAGGATGTTATATTGAGCCAATCCTTTATGGATGGGAAACATGGACAGTATACAAAAGTGCCCAGGATAAGCTGGAGGCACCTGAGATGAGGATTTTAAGAAAAATGATGAAAATTCCATGGACAGCCAAGAAAACTAGTTTTCAGAGATGATAGAGTAAAATGAAAAATTATAGCAAAAATTTTAAGTAGACAATTCAGATTTTTAGGGCTTGTGATGATAAAAGTAAAACTCAAACATTTAGTAACCACTGGAAATGTCACGGGGAGAAGAGACACAGGAGGACAAATTTCTGGATAGGTTTTTCACTGTGGCTCAAAAATAAGTCACCAACTGAACTTATTGACAACACAAGACAGAGAGTTGTGGAGAAGCATGGTCGTCTACACCACTCGACATGGCACTTGATTGATTGATATGAAAGAGTGAGCACAGAAGAAGATGAATAGAAATCTAGTAGGACTATTGTCCTGCATCAAGAAAGTTTCAGTGGGAGTTAATGCTAAACTATTAAGAGCACTAGAGACCTACACTAAAAAAATAAGGCCGTTATTTAATCACTTTACCTCCAAAGTACTGTACGGATTCTCACTCTTGACACCTTAGCAGCATCCTCTTCTTCTTTTGTGTTCATTGTCAAAATCCTGCAGATTAGTAGGAAGCGTGGATACAAGTATATACCGATGGATCAGCAACCAGAACAGTGAATATGCTGGAGTGTACATAAAATATTAAGAAAAAGAATATGAATCCGCATGTTCACTATCTGGAATCTTCTGCTCCAACTACTCTGCAAAAGCACTGGCTCTAAATATTGCTGCAAAATTAATTAAAAACACAAGCCGATGTCAACAAGTGGTGTTTCTTACTGATGCAATATATGTCCTATAAGCCTTCTGAATCATATTTGTGACATGCTTGTTGAATGAGAGACTTCTATCAAAGATTATCCCAAGATATATCCCAAGAGTGATCAGTGTTATCAAGGTTATGGCGACCTTCAACATGCAGCAATGGGTGCTTTTTCTGCTTCTGCAAGTGATGGTGCTATCTGTAATAGATCATGGCCTCGGCCTACTAACTTTGTCACAGACACAAGTCGATAGATTGGAAAAAGTTCAAAATGAGGCAATGAGAGCGGTACTGGGGTGTACTAGAGATACACCTATCTCTGCTATGAGATTTCTGCTTGATCTCCCCAGCATTAGAGTGCAACATCAGGTAGCACAAATTAAGTCATACCTTAAAGTGACAGAATACAACCACCACCCATTACACCATCGTCTAGATCAGTCAAAGGGAAAACGAATCATGGATGGCAGAAGCTGAAGACACACTGCGAAGAGTATGTGAATTGGAAGAAATAGGAAAGGGCAGTGAATGGGTGGAGGTAGACACTGAGAAGAAATCACTGACATAAGTAATAATACAACTAGATAAAACGTGTCAAAAATGGATGCACGTCAGGGCTCAGGTACAGTGCACGAACTCGCCCAACTACACTCTAAACCACAAGACATAATTATATACACAAATGACTCCGTTATCAGAAACACAAATAAAAGCAGTTGGGGCTTTGTTGCCTATAGAAATGGAGTGAAGTTGGTTGAGAAATCTTCAGCATATTCCACTGTCACATCGATCAGGTTATTATCTTCAGCCTCAGAACAGAACACAACAGTTTAAAAAGCCACTTAAATAGACTAAGACTGGTCCCATCACCTCTGTGTTCATGGGGGCAGGCAGCACAGAATGATGATCATATCCTGATAACATGTGGGCATTATATTATATAGTATAGCAAATGTTACAAATAAAAGCCATAAATTGTATTTGCACATTTGTAAAGAACTTGAATTTGAATCAGACATAAGAATTTGATAAAACAAAAACCTGTAAGATCCAGGAAATTTCCTGAAAGTTTGACAAATGTGCATATTGTAAATCTGATAATAAGAAATAATTATGGAAGAAGATTGGTGGAACCTCTGTGCAATAGGTATGTAGTGTGCCATACATTTTGAAATGATTGGGTCTTGACCAGTACCAGTATTGGTTGAACCGCTGGGCTATGGGTATGAGTGGACGTGCCATATATTCTGAAATGATTATGCTTAGACCAGTACCAGTGTTAGTTGAACCAGTGGACTATGGGTATGACTGGACGTTCATATATGATTGGGCCTAGACATGTGGTGACAAAAACATTTTGGGTTGGTGAGGCAGATTGTGTTTTATTTCATATGGTCATGTAAGGGGCCAAAAGCTTGTATTTTGTTTAAGCCTTTTGGATCTGCAAGTAGTTTTTTTTCTGAGTAGCCAGAACATATAATATTTGTATATCAGCCTGGTGGGTTAGAATAAATGGCTGGGTGGGCCATATTTGGCCCACCAATGGTCTAGACCAAAAGACAACACAAATTCTTGATTTCTTGATACTTGATTTCTTGATATGCCTCCACATTTCTCTGACCAAACCGCCATAGTCTCCATGGTCATACTACTCGTAGTGACCGCAAAGGCACCACTTTCCTCCTTGATCGTTTTACCTGCGCACTGAGCTGTAAAGGCCCAAGCACTGCGAACATGCCTAATTACAGATCCATCAGTGTATATAATCACATCCCCCTCTTTGGTATTCTCACTGATTAAAGCCTGCACTTCTTTCTCCACAGCTGTGGGACACCATTCTCTGCATTCCCTGCTAAGTGATATTACTACTCTCAAACAAGTTTCGAAATCTGTGGGTAGACCTATCCATTCCGCACCAACTGCCACATCCTGTAATCGGCACACGCTTTGTATGACATCCTCAGCACATCCCATCGATGACTTCCCTCTCTTAAGTCTGCTACCGTTAACTTTCTGTATTTTGGAGTGTAATGGGTGTTCCTTATCTGCATGTATTTGAAGGTATAAGTGTGCACAGCAATACTGTAATCTGTGCTCTGCCATTGGACAGTCAAGTAGGTACAGCATAGCTCTTGCTGATGTGTCTCTTTTGCAACCAAGAATGACACGCATTGCTGCATTCTGGATTATATCCAGTCTTTCTGAGTTTGGCTAAGAGTCAGAATTGCCAGTGCATATTCCACCACTAAACCCTGGTACAAAAGAAATAACAATCTCTGCTCATACTGTGCAGTAGCCATTGCCTTCATTCTGCTAAGCCTTTGCCTGCCCTTATGATAACGTGGTCGACATGTTCCCTACAAGTCAGACTTCCTAATATATATGTCCCATCATTTATATTGGCTATATACGATGTTAATTTCTTGATTTCTCGAATAGCTGGAAGGAACTGAGTACCTAAATTGGTACTCTTAAGTGCAGAGTTTTAGATTATATTCTGTTTTCTATAGGAAGTATGAAATTTGTTAACTATCGTTGATACACTGGAATCCCTCTATAACATATCCTTTTATAACAAAATTTCCCTCTATAACACTTTTCAAAATTCCCAAAGATATGTATTCTATATTGATTGTACTATATATAGCAAATTTCTGTTATTACATACATATTTTTCTAGTCCGGACCAAGTTGTTATAACAGGATTTCACTTTATTAAGAAGCTTAAAATGGCAACAATTCTAGAATGTCATCTTGAACATGTTTCCAGTACCAAGAGTCCTGTTTGATGGGTGGAATGCTGAAGATTTTAATGCCATGTTTGAAGATGAGGACAGCATTGAAGATTGCATAACAACTATTCTAAATACTGTCAAGGTTTGTGTGATTGTTCTTATGGAAGTGATCTTTCATGCTTTATGTGAGATCATTTTTCATAACAAGTTGTGTGATATATAAATTATCTGTATGTGATACTTCACATAGAAATGTGTGTGACTTTTGACCTCACTTTTTATTCCATACATCACCTCAGAAATAAAAACAAATTACCGGTATAAAGCCATTCTTTCTTCAGTATCTGTATAATTCATACATTTAAAAAAGGGAACACATCACAGACCAATAGTCATTGATATTGTTTGCCACGTAGCAACAACAATGTCTGTGCTATTGGGTGTGTGTTTTATCCTAGTGATTTACACACTGTGCAGTTTATGTCTTGTTTTTTTCTGTTTTTTTATTAACCTACCGGTAGTTTGCAGGATGAGATGTGTTCAGAAGATGATATCACGTTGTTTTGGAGATGTTCAGATGTTTATTGCTGAGTTCATAAACATGCGAAAGGTACTTTAGATATCTTGGTTGGTTATTTCTTTCTGGGTTCTTGATTAGAAACTAGCATTACGACACACAGGACATTCCCATAAGTGCTCCAATCTCCATTCCAGCAACAGTCCAAGAGTATGCAGACTAAAGTTCTAGTCAGATGTTGATTATATGATCTTTGTAACTTTT
The DNA here is from genome assembly GCA_034231615.1 of Meghimatium bilineatum. Lineage (NCBI taxonomy): Eukaryota > Metazoa > Mollusca > Gastropoda > Stylommatophora > Philomycidae > Meghimatium > Meghimatium bilineatum. The sequence goes on along the minus strand of CM067321.1, from coordinate 57,181,480 downwards.
CAGGGAGGACAAACTTTCCCCACTCAATCCTGGTGAAACCCAATTCTGTCATTCTTTGTATTTGCACATTGTCACCTCAATCGTCTTCTTCACTCTGTAGTAAATCATTGATTACCGTTAAGTCGTCCCTATCTCTTTTCAGTACTGTGCCATCAACCACAGCATTACCTGCCAACGAGTCTGCTCTTCCATTGCCTCTGACCCCTGCATGACTAGGGCGGTATATCCATGACATATGAGTCATCAATCAACTGATTGCTGTAGTCATTGCATCAGTTTATATTTTCATGCTAGGGGTGTTGTAGTAATTTATGCACAGACAATTTTTCAAGTACGATTCTTTGTATGCAACCGAACACCATCCGCACTTATTTGTTTCTCTGTTGACTGAGCCATTTTTACATTGTTTCTTGTAGTTGTAAGTACATCTGGACAAGTTCTTGTACCTCTGTTATGATACCAGTCCATTCCCTACATGCTTTCCCAAGCTGTATTACTACATTTGTCAGAGACCTGTTCTCTTTGATCACCTTCACTCATTCACTGCCTTTGCCTAGTTTTTAGGATGTCGGGGCTTACACTGATCACTGATGAGCAGAAGGGCAGCACTTTCTTCAGCAGATACCTCCAACAATCATATCAGAAAAATATTGATGAACGTAAAACTATTGTGGCTACTCTAAAAAAAATCTCTGGTAACAAGTGATGTTGTTGATGAAGAGCTGGTCTTGTTAGAGGATGTAAGAGAGACCATAAAGAAGACATCAGATGGTGCATCAGAGCCCCATGGAATACGCTACAGCATCCTGTAAGATATTGTAGACGACCGGCTTAAAACAATTGTTGATGATTGCAACACAAGTCTGAAAATAGGACATGGACCAGAAGAGTGACTACCATACACAGCTACCTTCTTCCCCTGGCAAAGTCAGATAAAGACACCAATGACATCAAGAGGTATCGTATCTTCACCGTACAAAATGTTTATGGCAAGGTGCTGGAGAGGATCATCGCTAAAAGACTGGCCTTCAATTTGGAAATATAGTCTTACTTCCTGACACTATTAAGTGCATACAGACTGGGGAGAGACACAACCACAAATGCAGCAATCCTCGCCTATGACATTTACAGGGCTTTCAGGCAAAGGAGGAAACTGGTCGCCATGATTGAAATGGAAGATGCATATAACAGAGTCAGCTTCAGTCATCTCATACATTAGCTAAGTGAACTCAGCATCAACACTCATGGATAATTCAATGGATAGCAATGGTGTTGATGTCCAGACCTGTTGCTCTGAAATTGGGAACCTGGATGTCAGAGATCAGAACTATAGCACCGGGATTGCTACAGGGATCGCCACTATCACCTGTGCTCTTTAACGTCTACACATGTAAAATAGCGCAGCATCAGGAAGCTTTACCTAACAGGATACTAACATGTGGATCACCTCTTGCTGTACAAGCTTGGCAGAAACAGAAGAGACATGATTGATGGCGCCCAGAGTAATCTAGAACATTTGTTGCTCTGGTGCACTGACTATAAAGAAGTCATATATATATATATACATGCATGCCCATACATCTATACCACAAAGAAGTACTACAAAAACAAACATACATAGTCACACAAGCAAGCATAAAAATGCACACACTTACAGAATACAACTAAATACATGTTATCAGTGAACATGTATGAAACATCTTTATTATTACAGAGTAAGATAACATTGTAAAGGATGAATAAGAAAGACATATATGGGAATAAGAAAGATGGGGATGGGGGGGAAGTACTGTTTTGTTTCCCAGACTGTTTTTATTATTTGTTTCGATGTGTTTTTAAATTAATACTTTTGATTTATTTGCTGTTATATTATTATATATCTGTTCAGATGGAGATCTTAGGATTGAAATGTCAATTATTTTTGTCCTTATTCATATTATTATTGTTGTTTATGGCATATCTTTTATTAGTGGTAGCTATTTGTAATTAAATTTATTTGAAAATAAATGTCTTAAACACAATTTTTAAATATTGTTTGGTAAGAATTAAAGTCAAACAAGCAAGTAAGAGAAGACACCAAACAGTAATATGTTTCTAACAAGCAAGTAAGAGAAGACACCAAACAGTAATATGTTTCTACAACAATAAGAAGAAAAAGATGGACTTATATCGGACATGTTCTTACATGTGATCACTGCTACTACAAACATTAATATGGGTACCAGATGGAAAAAGAAAAATAGGAAGACCATGAGAGACTTTTTGCTGAACAATCATTACAGAGGGTATGACTATGGGTGTCAACAACATGCAAGAATTACACAGAGTAGCATCACATTACTCAAATTGGAGAGCTCTGTTTTCTGCCCTATGCACTGTATTCGGTGCTGAAGGAACATAGATAGATAGATATTTGTTACACTTATTTACTTGTTTAATATGATACGTTGTTACTTGTGTTACTGTGGCCCATACCTGCTTGTTGGATATTTTCTGGCTTTTTGGTAATTATATATATAAAAATCCATATTTGTATAGATGTATCACCTGACTGTTATCACATCTCATCATTTAGAATTACAAGTGGCCTGGTGCTGTAGTTGAAGTGTGGCCTCAGCTTGGCGGCAAACGAAGAAAGTAAGTTGGTTTATACTTCTGTGTTCCTCACCATCTCTGAATACACTATCATCATGCCAACAATATTTTTCATGTGATTGATTTTTATATGTGTCTTCTCCGTATCAATGTTTGTATAAAGGTGATCTTCAATACCACCTGTCCCTTTTCCTTACTGATCACTCTAACTAGTTACTATTGTTCCATTGTTTGATATTATCTTGTAGTGCTGTTTCCTAATGCCTGTAATTCTTCCTATTATAGTTGATTCAAGTAGGAGCATGAGGGTAAATGAAAAAATTATTAAGGATGATGGGAATTGAACCAGGTCCATTCTAACTGCACCAAATCACCTGGCAACTCCAGTAAACAGGTTTTCTGTGCTTGACCAAATACATACCCAAAAAAAAGGGAGAATTATGTCAAGACATTTAACCCGTGTACTCAAGTCACTGAGAACGGACCATTCAAGACAAGGACAAGTACGGGGTGCAAAGGGAACACATTGCTCTCGGCGGATCTAGGGTTAGCAGATAACCAAGATCCCAAATGTACCTCCTCGCTGTGCACCCTGGAAATAGAAATACAGCAGCTCGAGCTGATTCTGGCCAAATCATTTGTGGATCGTGTCCGAGAATGTGGAGGTAGCAGATGGAAAGAGATTTGACTGCATTAGAGACAGACAATATCTCAGACACCACCAGCATCACTACATACAGCGACACTGTCGACATACAGTGAAGCTAGTCAGTCCAGTCCGAACATTGGAGGGGCGGCCAATGTAAAAGGCAAGTAAAGGTAGATGCATGGTGAGAAACAAATAGATTTCATACTGAGTACAATGACACAATGAAAGGGCAGAACAGCACCAGAGGGCAGCGCAAACTGCAAATAGAAGGTGAAAAGTTTCTAGGAAAGGGGAACTACAAGCTCTGTTAGCTAGAGATGAATTTCTAGTTACCTGTGCTCCTTATAGGCAGAGACCCAGACCCAATCATGGGTGCTCAGAAAAGCAAGAAGACCTGACCCAACTCTAGTGCCGAGCATTCATATACCGGAGATATGCTCGTGAAGTGGAAGGGTTTCGTACCCTACGGGCTCAGGCACAAAAGGGACAAAGAATTTAGGCCTGGCCCAAATCCACTGTCAAGCTTTCCTATACCGGAAATACACTTGCAGGGAGAAAGGGTTCCGTACCTGATGGGCTCAGGCAGAAAAGGGACAACGATTTTAGCCCTGGCCCAACTCTACTGTCAGGTTTTCCTATACCGGAAATACACTTGCAGAGAGAAAGGGTTCAGTATCTGATGGGCTCAGGTGCTATTGGGACAATGTCGCTCAGCTCGAGAACGCCTTGCTCTCAAACGTGTGGTGTGAGACTCGAACTTGGGCGAGGGTTTCACGATGTCTGTGAATGACACCTTTTGTAAGAAGGCAAAAGAGCCAGGGTCCAACTCTTCTGGCGAGTTCTTCCTCATACAGAACCATGCTCGTGGATGAGAAACAGTTCAGTACCCGATGGACACAGGCAGAGTACGTCCAATTGAATGAGATGGGTTCATAGACAGTGGAACATATCGTGCGAGAAAGGCGTGCTCGACAAGCGTCTTGGCGAAGAGCCACTACACACCAGCGTGCCCGGCGACAGATAGACAGGCTGTCACGGACTAGCGAAGCCTACCTGAATTAAAGGCATGACGAAAATGAATGTGCTGGACTTTGGACGTGCAGACCACAAGTGGCCAACCGAGGTGCAAATAACACAGTTCTACTGTGAAACTTGCAGCACAACGTAGTTCACGCTCCCCGACGGAAATCACACGATATATTCGTTGTGGTTATATAAGAGCGAACGCAGAAGAAGAAGGACAAGTACAACAACGAATATCCCGTACAAGTATTGTAGTATCAGGACCACAAACATGGAACATCCATATTCGTACTACAAGGACCGATAGGCCTACTTGTAAACATGAATAACATAGGACAATGTTGCTTTAAATAATAGCTTATACAAGTAAATTCATTTAAGAAGCATGAGGATAACTGTATTATGCATTATCGCTGGAATTTTATTAAATATATGCAATTTATTTTAATATAGTGGCCTGTCTACTTCAAGTGATGGTGGAGTTATGTGTTATGAGAGATTGTTTCACAGCTAATTCTTAAAATAAAAAGTATCATGTCAATCATTTACATTTGTATCAAATATCACCTGCGACGGTTTTCCATAGTTATTGGTTATGAACCGCCATCTTAGCATAAACAAGTACATTATCAGGTGCTGTCTTCGCATCGTAGGGTGGCTGCAATGGACTTTCAATATCCGCTGTCTCTTGCCTTGATGGTCCACCCTGCTAGATTACATCCTGTTTATTTCATATTTCCCTCCCAATTGTATCTCTGCCTACCTCTTGCACACAGCCCTACGACTCTACTTCAAGTAAAGTCTTCAACAACTGTCTTATGATAGATCCAAAATATTTTATTTGTTTGATGTTAATAATAATAGTTCTTTTAATAGTCTTTTTTTCTGTCTTTGTATTGAAAACCTTTTTGTTTTCTTCCCTTTCCATGTTCTCCCTATTATTAGTTTTCTTTGCCGTTTATTCTCAAACTCTACCAGATCTCTCTTGTGGCAGTACAATGATCCTAATAGATTTTTAGCAGGATATATTCCAGAAAATAGAAATTAGTTGTGTTGCTGTTTTCTTTGTGCCAATGACATGACATATCCAACTTTAACATTGGTAATTACTACGTTAAGTGTTTTTACCACTTCCACTGAATAATGAATTTCAGTAATCATGCTGCTAGTATAATAAGCAGCTGTATGCCAGAGTTGGTTCTTGTACTTAACTGCTGGTCACCAAAGTCAGAGCTAATCTTGGTCTCACATGCTTGACCTTTTTGTAGCTGTCTTGTATCACTTTCGACATAGAAATTAATGCACACCCTTTTCTTCCATATATTCACATCTCAAAGACATCAATTCTGTCTTATAGTTGTGTATTCATTATCCATATTTCTGAGCTATACATTATTAAATGTAGATTGATGTAGCATTTGTTTGGATGTTAGTAGTTTCCTCATGTCATTGAAAGTACTTTTAGCAATTTCTATTCGCCTTCATGTACCATCATGTGTGATTATGTATCCACAAGCAAATTCTCGTAACTTACAAATTTTTGTATGCTGATAACATGTTGGTAGAGGTAGTTAGACTGAGTTTACTGGTTTAATGATTCTTAAAGACTTTCTATTTGATATTAGTTTCCTTTCTGTTTCTTTATTTGATCATGGAGTCATCATAAAGACAACCTTATTTGCATGCTCTTGATGCCTTATTTTTTTCTCCGATGGTAAATATTTTTTGTTCTGTTCCAGTCCATCTTGTTTCTGCAAATATCAAGAGATCTATGTTGTTATGTCACATTTATAAGACTACTTGCTCTTTCTTTTTGTGCTGTTCTCACATATATAGTACAATTAGTTTTTTAGCTGTCATTCACAGAAGAATTTGTCAGTGACATGACTTCAATGGCTTTTTATTAAATCATACACGTCTTAGCTTTGAGAACATATTTTCATATTCAGGTTGGTTGTGGTTTATTATTATTTTTGTTTATGTCAAAAATTGTTTCTAGGTTTTGGTTGTTAGTTCTCTCAGTTACCACCTAATCCCAGGTATTTAGCTTCTTCTTTATGACCTGTTTGGATTTTTGAAGCTTAAAAGAATCTGGTGGACATAGCTCAGAAGATCTGAAACACACAGGCATCTGAGGTTCTAAAATAAATGGGTACCTTATGGTCTGAAACACACAGATGTCTGAGGATCTAAAACACATGTTGTCTCGCTACATTGAGAGAAGCACATGGTTGGTTGGTTATTGATCCAGCGGTCCATGGGATCATGCCCTTTGACCCAATGCCATTATGTGATATATGCATGTGTTTGTGAGAGAAGCACATGATAAACTAGAATATTATAGGAACCACAATTGCATTCAATGTCTCTTCTTATTTCTGAGCACGTAAAAAAACAGTAAACTCTAATACTTGCATATCTTTCTGTATCTATGTTCCAATTTATGTATATTTCTGCATACCAGAGATGCTAATTATAAAAATACTGCTGCTGTAAAAGACAAGAGAAGTGAAAGGCACACACTGAAAAATCAGGCAACAATATTTGTAACTGTATTAAACATGTTTTACGATTGTTAGGAACATGGCAAATTTCCAAATTTATTATTGTGTCCCTTGGAAAAAATATTGCAAGTGGTATAATGGAAAGGTAGACCTTAAAATGGACACACCCTGTATGGCTATGAGATTTCTCCTTGATTTTCTGATCATATTTATATTTCATAGAATTGATATGTGGCGTGCCAGTGCATACCTTAGAGTGAGTTTTGACATAGACCACCCACTACACAGCCAGCTCCCTCTTGTGAAGAGAAGCAGGCTCAGGAGAGGCAAATCGTGGATGGGTCGGGCTGAGGATACCGCTAAACATATCTGCGTCCCAGAAGACATTGCTCCTGGCGAGGAATTGATACCTGTTTCTATGTTCTTTCAAGAGGCAGTCAAGACTGTCATTACACTCAACAGAGAGTGCAAGAAATACAGCCACGTAAGCATGGATGCTGAGGTCAAGGCACTAATATGCGAGAATGCTGATGATTGAGATGTTGTGATTTACATGGACGGGTCGGTCATCCGTCACCAGTGATGCGTATGGGCCTTTACTGTCAGATCAAAAGGGAAAACAGTACACAAAGCCAGTGGTGCCTTTACCGCAACAACGAGCAGTCTTCTTCTTCTTCTGCGTTCAGCATCTATGGTCATGCTATACTGTCAGGCCCATCGTCAAGACGAAGTCCACCGTCTTCTCCAGGTCAGAGTGGCTGCCCCATAGCTTTTGCCTCAAATCTGTATCCTCTGGCCAGGTCTGCTGTCTCTGCTCTTTGTATGTTGGGCAGTCCTGAAGTATGTGTTCCGGAGTCTGGGTTCCGGATCCACATGAACATTCATCTGTGTATGAGATCCTCAATCGGTACAGGTGACCCAACAGTCTGCAGTGGCCTGTTCTAAGGTGAAATATTATGGCCTGTTCATATCTTTGGAGGAGATGTATTGCATCATGTTCGTATTCCTCTTCCATTTGTTTCTTCCACTTTGCTGTGTATGTGTTGTGGATTATTGTTTTTACCTCTCCGTAAGACAGTGGGTTTCTGTGTTGCTCCATATCGCTTCCTTCTTTTGACAGAGCATCCGCTTTCTCTTTCCCATGATTCTACAGTGTGATGGTATCCACTGAAGGGCAATAGCTGATGATTTTTGGATCTGTCTTAGCTCATGTCTGATGTTGTGCAGAAGACTTTCGTTTCTGTTGCTCTGGATTGATTCCAGTAGGGATCTGCAATCTGTGAATATGGCTATCTTCTTTGGTCTTGGCAGTCCTGGTTCGGTGAAGGCTCTCAGTGCTTGATGGAGTGCAACTGCTTCTGCTCGAAAGAGGAGTATTTCCCGGTTGGAAAAGCTTTTGATATTGTCTTCCCATCTTTGAGTCTTATAAAAATTCCACCTCCTCCATTGCTTACTGCTCCTTCTGCGATCCATCTGTGTAGACATGTGTCCATTCCTTGGGATTGTATTTTATTTCTATCATGTCTAGTGTCAATGCTTTTAGTTGAGGTGGAGTTTGGTATTCCTTATTAATTATTCCAGGAACCTGTGTTATCATGGAGACATTCTGGAGACAATTGCCTGGCTCTTCAAAGTCCTTTAGTGTTTCAATTTCATTTGGGAGGTTTTTGAAGATATCTTTATGTTGTTCATGGAGATCTTTGGAGATGTGACAGAAGCTGGTTCTCTTCAACCTGCTTGTGGTTGATCTAGAAATTTGCGCATACATTGGATGGTTTGGCATGCGCTTAATTTTTCCCTTTGAACAAGCACTCTTTCTTCTCTTCTATCATCCAGTGGACGAATGTTTACATGTTTTTCCATTGCATGGATTGGAGTGGTTTTCATCGCTCCTGAGATAAGTCAAAGTCCTACATTTTGTACTTTAGATAGGCGGTCAGTATTTGTTTTTTAAGCTGATGCCCAGGCTGTCTTTCCATATTCTGCTACAGGTCTGAGTGTACCCATGTAGACTTTTCGGAGAATATTTCCATTTGCTCACCAGCTTGTGCCTGTAAGTTTCTTCATCAAGGATAGCCTCCTGGTTGCTTTTTGCTCAGTGGTTATTAGGTGTGGTTTCCAGGTGAGTCGCTTGTCTAGGGTGACCCCTAGATATGTAGGGTTCTCCACATGTGCTAGCTCACTTCCATTAATTTTAAGATTATCTTTTTCTTGGTGGTTTCAAAGTGAGAAGATGGTCGTCACAGTTTTTGAGAGGTTGATCTGGACTCCCCAGTCAGATGCCCATTCACTTAGGGTGTCAAGTGCGGTCTGCATTATGTTTTTTTGTAGTGGATAGGTCTCCTGCTTCACTCCAGGCAGCAAAGTCATCTTCATGAAGAGCCTTTGAGATATGATGTGACAGTTTCTCCCCCATATCATTGATAAATACTAGGAAGAGGGTAGGAGAGATCACTCCTCCTTGAGGTACTCCTTGGAGAGTAACACATTTGCTTAGTTTACCATCTACTTTTACTCTTGCAGTGCGGTAGCAGAGGAAATCTTTTATCCAGCTGAACATTCTTCCTTCAATTTTGTTTTGGAGAAGCTTGAAGAGGACTCCATCTCTCCACACCTTATTGAAGGCCTTACTCAAGTCCATAAAAGTAGCCAGCACTTTTTCCTTCTTTTGAAAAGCATTTTCGATTTCCTGTGCTAGGTGTATAAGCTGGTCTTCATTGCTTCAATTTTTCCTATAGGCTGACTGTGTCTTGATGAGCCTGTGGTTTTCTTCTAGGTATTTTATCAGTCTAGAGTTGACCATTCTCTCCATTGTTTTTCCGATGCAACTCAAGAGCCTTACTGGTCGGTAGCTTGACTTGCTTGTTTTTCCTTTTTGTTTTTTCCCTATTGGGATGATGACAGCTTCACGCCACAAGTCTGGAATTTTTCCAGTTCTCCATGATTGGTTGAAGATGGTAAGGAGCTTGTTTCTGCTGATTGGCCTTAGGTTCCTGATCATATCATTGGTTATACCGTATTTTCCTGTAAACTTTTTGGTTTTTAGTTTTCCTATGGCACCATTTAGTTCTGCGATGGTGAAGGGTGTCTTCATGCAGGGCTCTGGATTTTGATTCTTCAGTTTTCTTTTAATTTCTTTTTTGACTTCTTTGATACGTGTATGAGAGAGTGTTGTTGTGCTTTCTTCCTTGTAGAAGTCAGCTAAAATGTTTGCTGCCATTTTTCCTGTGTGGAATTTCCCCTCTTCTTCGATGACAGTCTTGTAGTGTGAATTCTTTGTTTCTTCATTTAGAGTTCTTGTAAGGTTCCATAGTTTACTTGTGTCTTTTGTCATGTTTAGACTGCTGGTCTTTTCATGCCAGCTCTTTTGTATCTCTGTTCTTTTCTGCTCATTGAACATGTGTTTGATTTCATTGTGTTTTATGCTGTAGGGTTTTGTCCATTGTATGTCTTGTATCATTCAGCTGGTTATGCAATTTTTCTAGTCTCACTCCAATAAGACTTGTATTCTCTTTGTCTGCCCCTTAGGATTGCCTTCTGTGCAGATTGTAGTATCACTTTGTTTATTTGTGAGATGTTATAGTTTATGTTGTTAGTGAGGGTGATATTCTGGCAAAGCTGGTCTGTTTGTTCACTGAAGAGGGTCCAATTTGCTTTTTTGAAGTTCCAGCTTGGGGACATGCTATGTTGTCCTGTACTTCCTGACTTGGAGATTTGCAGGATGACTGGAACATGGTCATTTCCTCCCTGTTGACTTCTACTGTTCTTATAATGTGTCTATCTATGTCATCTGTTGCCATGGCAAGGTCTGGTGAGCTAGTTTTTTTCCATTCTCTGGAGTAGAATGTTGGTGTATCGTCTGGCTGGTTTATTAGAATTAGTTTATTTTCCATCATCCCATCTTCAATCTCTTCACCCCTTTGATCCATATCCTCATAGCCCCAGCTTGGTGAGTGGCCATTGAAATCACCTACTATTAGGTGACTCGATTCCTCTATCTTTAGTTTACAAAGTTCCATTTTGGTGGCAGGAGAGCTGTAGCAGTTTGTTATTGATATTTCTCCACCAGGCAGCAACAATTTTACTATTATATGTTCCAGTTCTCCTTCTCCAGATCTTTTTACTTCTGCTGCTGGTATTGATGTTTTTACAAACGTCAGTATACCTCCTTTGACTCTTTTGGGTTGATCTTGGCGGAAGGACTCTCGAATAAAAAATCTCTGTGTCCTTTAGGTGCGTCTCTTGTATACACATTATCTCAATCTGGTTTTTCCTCAGGAATTCCTGTAGCTCAGGCTTTTTGTTTTGCACTTCTTCTGCATTCCACTGAACAACTCTGAGGCATTTGGTTTGGTCAGTAGCACTACTCTGCATTCCACTGACCTCCAGGTTAGCAGAGACACCGGTCGCTTGGGTGGGCCCTTTCGAGTCAAGGGGCCCTCCCCACTCCTCCCCGGTTTTCGCTGATAGGAGCGATGCCATGATGACAGGGTTGATTGTCGCATGACCACATTTCTGTAAAAGCGTGTGTGCCCTAATTTATCCCAGTATCTGCGCCATCGCTGGCTAACACACTCCGTCTTCGGCAGGCTGGGTTGAGATTTTTCTGTCTGGGTTGTCTCCCCTAGCCTTTCCATCACCCGATAGTGATTGCAAGGCAGCAATAAAAAAAAAAAAATCCCCTCCCCCAACACGCTTCTGACTTGGAGTTGATAACTCCATGCCAGCAGCATGAGCTTTTAGCGGCTCATTCTCACTTGAAACTGCCCGTCATTGGACACCTGGGGTATTTCAGTGGGGATATCAGCGTAGGATATCTGGTAGGCAGCAGCACTGGTTTGGTCCGCGGCTGCTTAATTGCAGCTGGACTCCATATATGGACATATATGGAACTCCATATATGGACATATATGTAGGCCATCAACCATCCGACACCTGTGGACGCGCCTGGTGGGGGTCGGTAGCCCCCACAGGAATAGCAGTCTAACTATGGAAATATTCGCCGTAACGCAGGCACTTTACTGGCTGGAATCGCAAACCTATTCCCATGCTTGCATACTAAGTGATTCACTGAATATGATTCAGAAAGTCAAAACAGGGGATGTACGTAGGGAATGGGCAGAGTCATTGGAGAGAGCTAAAATGCGGGCATCACTACGAAAACTCACACTTATTTTTGTCCCCGGACATGTGGGTGTGGAGGGAAACGAACGTGCCGACAAATTAGCTAGTCTCACCACCACAACAGACGGTCAGCCTATGGACCAAGCAGACATACTCACTGCTCTTCGTGAGTCCTCACTATCAGATGATTTTGAGATGAATAAGCATGAGTTAATATCAAGAATGTAAGAATGGGCGTGGCCTGAAGAGAACCCTTAACAAAGATTTCAAAAAGAGTAGTGAACCAACATAGAACCGGAACCATCAGCCGTTATACCCTGAGAGATTTACTGAAGCGGAGATCGGAGCACCTATGGACGTGTGTGGAGATGATAATCAACATACCTAATACCTTAAAATGCATCATCTCATATCAGAGATAGCTTCAACAATATTGCTATTCATAGAGTTGGGTCTTTATGTTGTGTTTCATGAGGACACAATATGTGATCAGACATGTGTACTGAGGTTATATTTATATACTTTGGTATAAAAATGTAAAACTAATATGATTTGTACCTATGGAATTCAAGAGTGTATTTAATCAGCAAGTCACAGGAACCAACAGCTGTTAGGCATCTATTGGTGGAGACTGAGCAGCTACAGATCACACAGAGCTGTGACACCTTTTAAAATGATCCCTCTAAATTATGACACCTCTTAAAATGTGTTTTGTACAGAATTTGGCACTCCTTGCACAAAAATCCAGAACTATAAACCTAAAAATGTCTTCAAGTGACATGTCGAGAGTAGTTTTCATCATATCATCAAACACATGTTGATTTTGAGCTGTAAACTATCTGATCTTTACAGGAAGGAACATCTTAGAGAAAGCATAGGCTATGAAGCTGATAACCTATGTCAGATAAGTCTTGTACACATCATTTCTGCTGCTCTCCTCAGGCTACTCAAAGATCTAAGACTTCATTTATCTGATCAATTATCATGATATTTATTGTTTATTCCATAGTCTAAAGATAACTGATTCTACTCTTCAACAAAGTTTTTATTTTAATATTTCTGTTTTATTTGCTGTTTAATTTTAAGTTTAAACTTGCTCTTGACATTACAGGACTATCTCAATATTTTGTTTTCCATAGAGATCTAATCCATTTTGTTAGTCACATGGGAGAAATGTTCCATGCAGTAAACAAGGAACTCATCTTAGTCATTCCACCTCCTCTTTATGCCAGGTTAGTTTGTTGATATTTTTCCCTCTTCATTGTATGAGTTCTAGTGTAGCTCCTAAGTCAACACTGTATTGGTTGTCCCATGTGCAATATAATTTGATGACTAACTAATGATCCAAAGTAGGAAAGTTAGGTCCAACCTGTCTTGGGTGAAGAAGCAATGAAGAAGGTTGCAACAGTTTTGACAATGACATGTGATGAGAAAAATCTTCCAGAAAATTATAGTTATTCTTCACAAAGAATATATTAGGGATAAGGAAAAGCAGATCTCAAAATGAATCATGTGATCACTTATAATGTAAGAGTTAATGTAATTGTGTTTACCACTGGATATTGAAAGACCTGGCAACACAAAGACAGAAATGGAAAGCTATGGTTTCTGCCCTATGCGCCGCCTATGGCCCTGGAGGAACATAACATAACATAACATAACTGGATTTATCCATCATGGTGGGTGATAAATCTGGCTGAGGTGTTATAGACAGTGCTGAAGTTACCCATCGAGTGCAGTGGAGTATTTGCTGAAACTTCCTTCGGTATTAGGATGAAGGTTGTGGCTGTTACTGCAATCATCTAAAGGCTCTCTAAGACTTAATTTGTTGTTACAGTCTCTGACTCTTGGTTCATGATGTAAAAGATTAAAAAGCAGAAGTATCAATATGAGCTGTGGTATCTATAGCTACAGGTAATTCTTCTTCATTCATTCTCAAGCTTCTGCAGATTAGTAGAATGTAATCTGGAGAACGGATTGCATTGCTTAATGGTTCACAGTTTTGCTGCAATATCTGTGCCTTTTGACCTGATATATCCAACTTCAGCATGGCTTGTGTGTCACTTGACCCAATATGGGATGAGCAGCCAACTCCACTCCATTACCTCCTCACTTGCCTCTTATGACATGCATAGAAAGTAAACAGTGTTGTTATTCTTTCAAAACATGAGCACATTTTCAATAATGAGATTGTAGATGGACTTGCATCGAATTCATAAATTGTTTCTGATGAAGATATGTCTGAAATTGCTTATTCAGCACCTCTTAGATGTGAACAAGGTGACAAATGATATCTAGGCTGTGATTTTGGGAATTTATGTCAATGACAACTGTCAGAAACTTTCAGAAAGAGTGACATAATCAAGACATATTTGGCTTCCGTGGACCAAGAGAAAGCGGTTGACAGAGTGGATAGAGCACAATTATGGATAGCTATACAGACATATGGAGTTCCACATCTGATAAGCCTATATCAGAGCATATATGCCAATAGTCAATGCGCAGTAAGAACAAGCGCAAGCACATCTGATAATTTTCATATACACTCGGGAGTGAGACAGAGATATGTACTATCCTTCCTATTGTTCATAATATACGTAGATCACATCTGCAAAGTAGCAAAGACAACGAAAGAAAACAATCTGAAGGATAATTTAAACAAATTGCTATTTGCAGACGACCATGCACTAGTATCAGAAGATCAGAAGCTCTTTTAACTACAAAGATAAATTGCATCAAACATGTCAAATCTTTAACATGAAGATAAACATAGAAAAGACCAAAGTAATGAATATAGGAAGAACAGAAAGAAACACCTATATATATATATATATATATATATATATATATATATATATATATAGGAAACAACAGACTTTAACAAGTTACATAATTTACATACCTAGGAAGCAATATAACAATATACTTCATGAACAGTAAAGAAATACCAAGCCCTAGGACAAATATCCAGAAACACTAGTAAAAAAAAAAGTAACCCATAGCATTTATTAATGCCGTAGGAATGTGAGATGTTAGCGATCTCACATTTCAGAGGCTCTGCAAATGAGGGCGGTAGCCATCTCCTCTCCATCGCAGTTTTTACTTCCCGGATTAATCCGGTACCCATTTAAGACTGGGTCGACCTGGGAGTCATTGCGATCTGAAAAACATTTCCGCCTCAACTAGGGAATGAACCCAGGACCACTCATATGCAAAGCCTGTGCGCTAACCACTGCGCTACGCGGCTCCCAGGAAACACTAATTTAGATTGAAACACCAAAATAACATTATTCAAAATGATTATTATACCAACGCTGTGCTACCACTGCCAAACATTAAGAACAAAAAACCATAACGAATATAAACAAAATGGCTTTCTCCCACCAGGAAATCAACATCCAGCAACAACAGGAACACAATACATACTTCTGGGCCAACTAGCTCACCATTCTTTTGTTAGATCTATGGATACTTTACGGGATAATGTGTCCACACCCACGTGATCACAGTCTGTCTTTTCAATGTTATGCGTTTAACCATTTAATCTCTGTTATAATTTGCACATGTTTTGTATCGTCCGAGAAATCTCACATGACTAGCAGACCTAGACTGTTATGATCAGTGGATTCAGTGGTACATTGGTAACACTGTTGTTAATCCTAACCACAACTGCCCCTCCCATAAACTAAACATCTAACACCAACTCTAACCCCAACTGTAACCCCAACTATAAACTCCCCTAACTGTAAATACCCCTTTCCATCCCAAAAACTAAAATACATGGTCTCGCCTCCATAATATAATATTCTGTAATATAACATATGGTAGTGAAAGCTGGAAATCAACTAAAGCAATAGACAACAAACTAAACAGCTTCGAAAACAAATGTCTACGAAAACTGATGAACATAAAATGGAGCAACTTCGTCACAAATAGTGATCTAAGAGACAAAACACACCAAGAGTATGTTTCAAACATCATAAGAAAACGAAGATGGAAATACCTTGGCCACGTTTTACGACTAGATGTAAACAGAATAAACCAGCAAGCCCTTATGTGGTCACCTGAGGGTAAAAGAAAAAAAGGAAGACCTAAAACAACCCTTAAAAACACCATTCTTAAAGAAGGGGAATTAATAGGCTGTAAGACCATCCAGGAACTAAAGCTGCAGGCAGCGAACCGCATCATATGGAGAACCAAAACCTCTGCCCTATATGTCGCTTGCGGCGAAAGGAACAAACTAACTAACTAATATAAATAGGCTACATGTTTTAAATGATCTCATAGTTTGTTTCATAAAACATGTCACGTGGGTTTGAACACATTATCCGTAAAGAACCAAACTGTAATGCATGCACCCACAGTGATGGCAGATCTAGTATTTCTGCCACGTAGGAGTATTCCACAAAAGGATAAATCTGTAAAGTCTGCTGGCCTGAATCTCCTCTTCATTCATGATCATTTGATAGAAGACAAGTAAAAAATCGAGACTAGTCATGCAGTGACAATGATGATGTTTCACTGGTGATAGGTTGTCAGCCTAATATCCACCTTTTGTCAGTCACCTCCTGCAACATTCCTGGAAAGAAAATAGAGGCCTTATTCTTTGTATCCAGAACTACAAGTCCATTCCACTTGCGACAACTGTGATCATCAGCTCCCCATACAATATATCCCTAGGGATCCAGTCATTGTTAGCATGGCACATCTAACCCAGCAGTCATAAGCAGTGTTGGTGTAGGAGAATAACCATGCTAGACTTCCTAGCATATTTAAACAGTTTATTGTCTTACACTGTCTCTCTAGATCTGGAGTATACATCTTGTTTAACAAATCCTCCTGTTAACTGTTCCTTTAGAGTAATTAAGCAATTCATTGAAATTAAGCAGGGTGCTTAGAATGCAGCAGCTATTGTGGTGCTTGTTTGCATGCTAATGTCTACATGACTGTGTTATATCTGGTTTTTTCTATTACTCCTGTCATCTGTATGTATACCTGTCACCTTGTACCTATTGTCTGTAGTTTTGTCTTAATTTTTGTTAGTGTTAGTGTACAATAATTTTGTATGATTTTGTGAAAGGTTATTGGTAACCTTGCTATCATAATGTGTGCATTATGTTAAATAAGTAATAGGAAATTGTCACAATACAACCTGCAGAATGTTGTTTACAAAATATATATCTACATATAAGTTATTTCATAGCTGACTGAAGACAATTTGTTCATGTAATATTTATTGTCAGGTCTTTCGATGGCTTCATCAGCAAAGAAGATGTGGATGCAATGGCTAAAAATGTGGATAAATTTAGTCTTATGACCTATGACTTTTCCAACCCTAACAGGTAACTTAGAGCATCAGTGTTCATGGTCAAAGTTGAGTCTGCTCTTGATAAAATTATTGAAGTGAAGACTAATATTGATAGATTTTAATTTAAATTGAATTAGATTTTAGTTTCTTTCAATACTGTCATCTATTTTTATAGTTCTTGATAGAATTTCACAGAGAGAAGTTTATTCTGTTACACTTCAATGTTAAATCTGTGTTTATATCTATAATAGGTCATGACTGCAACAAAACTGAAATCCAGCAGTATAACTTGGAAATAGGGTGATAAAGTTTTTCCTATTACTAGATACAAACATGTGCTAATATGTTATTAGCAGTTTTATCACTCTGTTTTCAAGTTTTTCTTGGTGAATATCAATATGTATCAATTTTTAAAATCCTCTATTACTGTATGTTTTCCTTTTATGGAGTCCACATTCAGTTGCAGTGTGGGTGTAAAAAATGTGTATAGTCTGTGCCACATTTGTGGTTATTACACAGTCACACACCAATATTGTATTTGATCACCCAACATATGTTGAGCCTCTTATTAGAGTTGTGTGACATATTAGGTATCAGTGTCTAAGAATGTTGCGTTACCAATATTGTCCCATCTGGTTCACAACTTCAGAAATTGTAGAGGCTTGTGAAAATGCCAATCTTTTCTGGGAGTGACCTGTCCAAAGTCTTTTTTATTGGTACTAAGCCCCACGCAGGAAAGAATTAGATTGCAATTAGATTGTACATTGCAATGCATTTGCACACAGGATTGTCACCAGGAATTTACTTTTTATGAAACACAACATTCCATTTCTCCCACAATCTTCACACTCACCTGATCTTGCTCCATGTGACATTTTCTTGTTTCTGCAACTTAAGATTTGATGACCTGATTTCATGACCTTCAAGATCACAAGCCAAAATAATTAGGGCTATACCAAAAAGTTTCTACCACAAGTGGTTCTTTTAGTGGCATGAATACTGAAAGAAGTGTACACAATATACAATATAAGTGTATACAATACTTTGAAGGAGATTGAACAAATTAGTCTGTAAATATAGAGGTTTTTCAGAAAATAAATCAGTCCTTGAAGGAACTTATTGAAAAGCCTTCATATAATGTTTGATGCAGTAATGTCACTATTTCTAATGTCTCACTATAATTTCACAGGCCTGGACCTAACAGCCCATTAGTGTGGATACGAGACTGTGTACTGGCATTAGCCCCAGAGCAAGACTCCCCTCTCAGAAAAAAATTACTTGTGGGACTAAATTTTTATGGCCTTCACTACCTTGTTGGTGGGGCAGGAGATCATGTTCTTGGAACACAGTAAGTGTAGTTATGTGATACCATCATCATTCAGCACAAGACTGGTGTTTAAGGCATCTGATTATGTCACTTCACTATCTCCTGTATTAATCTATAATGTTTCTGCGTATCTATGTGACACCATTATTTCTAGGATGGTTTCTTCTTCAATTGTACCCCCAATTTTCTCAATATGAATTACCTCTGTTTTCTTGGTGTTCAAGCTGAGAAAGCACAAACAAAGGTCTCAGCTTAAACACTGCGCAGACAGTGGCAAACAGGAGCTTGTAGCTCCCCTTTCTTAGGAACTTTTCACTTTCTATTTGCAGTTCACGCTGCCCTCTGGTGCTGTTCAGCCCTTTCATTGTGTCATTGTACTCATTATGACATATGTTTGTTTCTCGCCATGCATCCACCATTACGTGCCTTTTACATTGGCCGCCCCTCCAATGTTCTGAATGACGTCACTGTATGTCGACAGTGTCGCTGTATGTGGTGATGCTAATGGTGTCGGAGATATTGTCTGTCTCTTTTGTAGTCAAATCTCTTTCCATCTGCTACCTCCACATTCTCGGACACGATCCCCAAATGATTTGACCAGAATCAGCTCGAGCTGCTGTATTTCTGTTTCCAGGGTGCACCGCGAGGAGGTACATTTGGGATCTTGGTTATCTGCTAACCCTGGGTCCGCCGAAAGCAATGCGTTCCCTTTGCATCCCTCATTTCAATGTATCATTGTATGTGTGTACACTGTTTTGCTTCATTCCTGAGCAATATCCAATTATCCGAATTGCCCCGATCACCAATTAATTCGGATAATCGGATTTCTACTATATATATATATATATATATTTGTATGTATATATGCACATATGTATAGTTATTAATTTATATTCTTATGTGTATGTATATATGAGTATTACGTCAAAATTTTTTTTTTTTCATTTTTCTTCTTCACCATTTTCTTACATATGGCATATCACACATACACCAACAAACATGCACCAAATAGCAAAGCACCAGGAATAGACTGCATACCTATAGAACTACTAAAAATTCTAACAAGGACAGGTAAAAAGTGGATACACAGACTTGAAATACACCACAGGAGTGGAATACATTTCAGTGATTGTTCCCATCTGGAAGAAAAAAAAACAGTAAATGGGACTGCACAAAGTATAGGTGCATATCACTCTTAAGCAACATAGGAAAAATCTTTAGCAAGATACTAGAGAGAAGGATGCACACATATATAGAACCACAGCTCAACAACACACAATTAAGCTTTCAGAAAAATAAAAGCTGTACAGGCTTCGTCCCTCAAACAACTTTCAGAAAGAACAACAGAACATAACCAAGATTTATATCTTGCTTTTGTGGATCAAGAGAAAGCTTTTGACAGAGTGGATAGAGCACAACTATGAATAACACTACAGACATACAGAGTCCCCCAATGTCTGATAAGCTTATGTCAGAGCATATACGCCAATAGTCAATGCGCAGTAAGAATGAGTACAGTTACATGGGATAATTTTCAAATTCACTCGGGAGTGAGACAGAGATGTGTACTATCACCCCCCTGTTGTTCATAACATACATAAATTACATTTGCAAAGTAGCAAAGACAACAGAAGAAAACAATTTGAAGGATAGCTTAAATGAATTGCTATTTGCAGACGACCAAGTACTAGTAGCATCATTAGAAGAACAACTACAAAGACAAATAGACAGATTACGCTAAATGCCAAACCTTTAACATGAGGATAAATATAGAGGAGACTGAAGTAATGAAGATAGGAAAACAGAAAGAAGAAACACCAATATATATATATATATATATATATATTGGAAACAACAGACTTAAACAAGTGACAGAATTCACATACCTAGGAAACAATATAACATATTGTTACAATATAACAAATGGCAGGAGCAGCATAGAAATACACAATAGATGTAGTAAAGTATACCAAGCCCTAGGACAAAGGACACCAATCTTCAGAAACGAAAATGTAGATTTAAACACCAAAATAACACTATTCAAAACTATTATACCAATGCTGTGTTTCCAATACCAAACATGGACAACGACAGCACAAGATAAATGTAAACTTGTGACAGCTGAAATAGCATGCTTAATTCTAGGAATATCTCTAAGATACAGAGTGAGATGAAGACAATAGACAAAGAACTGGTACCACTCCAATCTTAGAATATATTAAGAGATAACAGATCAAATGGTTTGCACACATCAGTAGACTACCATCAGACAGCATACCATAGCAAGTTATGCTACACAGATACAGTGAAGGCAGACCTAGAGGCAGACCATGAAAACAATGGACCACCAAAATAAAAGAGGCAACAAATTTCACAATATATTCAGCACACATGAGGGCCATCTCCAGAAAACTCTTCTACTCTTGATGCTAAAAGTCATCAAAGGGTTTTGCAAATAGATAGATGGAATCATGGGAGGGGACACATAGCATTTTGTCATCTATTGGCGCTATGCCACTGTAAAAAATGTGATAAGTCATTGATGTGGTGAATCACTTCCCTTGGCTAATCTTTGCTATACTCATGAAGATAAAATGTGATATATGACAGGTACCACAAAGAAGTTAACAAAATCAACTTTATGTTACAGGTACATTGATACATTGAAGAAAAGTAAACCGTCCATTCGATGGGATGAAAATGTCGCTGAACATGTGATTGAATACAAGTAAGCTTGATGTGTTTTCTTGGATATCTTACAGAATGCACTTTTAATAGTATTTTAAGTACTTTTAATAACACTTATTTCAGTATGTTGTTGCTCTGATGAAGTTTGTTGTGTATCCTTGTTGCATATTTATGATGAATCCTCTCAATGCTTCTTATCCATCACCAATTCTTCTATAAATTAGTGATGATACGAGTCAGTTTTTTAAGTGGAGATTATTTACTTTGTAGCAGGACAATCAGCAGAATAGTGAAAAGTTATATTGAGGAAGCAGAGATGTGTTTATAGAAGAATGTTAAGTACACCATGACCAGATAAAAATGTAATGAAGATATCTTGAAAGAAGCTACCAGTAATTCAAAAAGGGAACTGCTTACCTACATCATAAAGAAACGGTCTAAATTTTTTGACACATCATGAGAAGAGGAAAGATGGAACACATTGTAACAAAGACAAGTTCAAGATCAAGAGGAGTAGGGGAAGACTAAGAGAGAAGATACTTGACAAATTGGCATTGTGGCATGGGAGAACATCAGTACCGGGTATTTGAAATGACTGACAGCACACAAGATAGAAAGATGTGGAACAACATAATAACAACGCCACACAGCATGAACCATAAGAAGAATAATGTCTTTCTCCTTGTTAGGTACTCTTTTATCTAGTATAACACTCTGTGGGAGATGCCATTCTGCAGGAGTTTGAGAATTAGCCTGTGATTCCAGACTTTATAGTAGGCTTTTTCCATATCAATCCAAGCCACTAGTGTGCTTTTTTTCTCATGAAACCCATACTCTATTTCATGGGCGATAAAGTTGACTTAGTCCTCAGTTGATCTGCACTTGCAGAAACCTGCTTATTCAGGCATTATTAGGGTTGTTTGATTCTAGGAACCATGTTAGCCTAGTGCTGATGATTCTTTCCATTAGTTTGCAGATGCAGCTGATGAGACTTATTATGTGCTGTTGGCTTTGTTTTGTTTTATTATAGGGATTAGGAAGGCTTTCTTCCATATTCTTGGTACACTTTCTGATTTCTATCTAGTAATGAATCATTGCAGAAGTTTCACTTTTGCAATTTACCAAAAGTGTTTAAGCATATCATTTGAGATATGCTCAGGTTCAGTTTGCTGCCTTTGTTTTAACACTTTAATGGAGTCTTCTAGTTCTTCTTTAGTTAGTTTGAAGACTATTCCATCACGTTCCATTTTAAGATTTGCTCCTTTTCTTTTATTTCTTCCTGTAATTTGTCTCTTTGAAGGTTGACAGTGGTAACTGTTTAGCTAGTTCATCATGAGTTTCTTGGCATTGTATACATCTCAGTAGTGCCATTGCTTTCTAAGCCAGGTTAGTTGCATATCAGTCACATTTCACACACGAGGTGTGAAATGTGGTTATATCAACACATAGCCTTCTATTCATAACTACATTTTGGTGATATTAGTAGTTGATTTATGTGTTACATTTCTCACATAAAAAGTATTTAACAGAATGTATTTATTAAATGTTACAAACATTGAATTATATAAATGAAGAAAAGACATTGAAAAAGGTAAGGAAATGTAAATTATGTCATCACTGAGAAAAATTCAAGACATAAACTTCAATTTCTTCGACTTTCTTGAGTGCTCAGCAGCAGGGATGTCTTCAGAGTCCAGCAGCTATCATTACTGCATCCCAATGTCCTTGGTACCTGGTCTCCATCTCTTTTATGTCATGATGGAACTTCTCTCCCTGCTCATCACTCATTGATCCAAGATTCTCGGGAAATCGATCAATATGCGAGAATAAATAATGCACTTTTATGCTCATGTTGCATCCAAGGTTTTTGAAAGCAGCATATTGTTGAAAAATTCTTCATAGTTACTGGCTTTGGTGTTGCCCAAAAAATTCTTCGCAACCAGAACAAAGGCCTCCCATACTTCCAATTTGTTCATTGATTTTTCAAACTCAGGATCTCTGATGAGCTGACAAACTTGAGGACCATCAAAAATGCCACCTTTCAACCTCTCTATGGTTAATCCTGGAAAAGCGCGGCACAAGTAAGTGAAGCAACCGCCATCCTTGTCCAGGGCTTTGGTGAACTGTTTAATCAAGCCAAGCTTGATATTCAGCGGTGGGAATAGTATCTTGTTTATATCTACCAGAGGATTGTTGACGATGTTCTTTGATCTACCTGACACCAATTCTTCTCGTACAGGCCAGTCCAGCTTGGTATAGTGCTGAGACCTGTTCCTACTATCCCACATGCACAGAAAGCAGGGGTACTTTGTAAAGCCAGACTGTTGTCCAAATAGGAAATTCACCATCTTCATGTCAACACAAATATACCACTCGTGCTGATAATAAGAAACTTTGTCCAGCACATACTTCACCGCTTCATACTTCTCCTTCAGTGTAGTCGAGTGAGCAAGGGGTACAGAAAAAAACTGATTGCCATTGTGAAGCAGAACACATTTTAGAAGAACTCTTGCAGCTGTCAATGAACAGTCTCCAATCTCTGGGTTCATAATGTTCACCAAGTTTTATACCAAAATACGCATGGTAAGCTTGCTTTACTAACACCCATTGGAGTGAATTCAAATCGAATGATAAAATCAGAGAAGAGACACATCAAAATTTCATCACAGATGTTATCAGAAAACGCCTTTGGTCCTACATCGGGCATGTCCTACGCGCAGACACCAACAGAATACACCACCAATCTCTTGAATGGATACCTACAGGCAAAAGAGCAAGGGGTAGACCAAAAGAAACACTGAAGAACAATACTTAGAGAAAGTAAAACAACCAATATTCATACTATTCAAGAACTGCACAAAATATCTTTGAACAGACAGAATTGGAGAGATCTGACCTCTGCCCTATGCGCTAACTTCAGCGCAAAAGGAAAATGAATGAATGAAGCTTGCTTTATGAAAGTTGTGACTGGATTCCTAATAGGAACGAGGGTGTATTCACCACAGATGTAGCAGAATATTTTAGGCTTATTTCTGCAAGATCTTCTAGTTGAAGCCATTTGAATCACTTGAAACCTTCAAAAAATATACACACAAAATTAGCAATACTAGTAAGTTTAGATGTAGAATCTTCATAATTTGTATATTTCAAGATAGATTAAGAAATTTTGCAACATATGGCATGAAAATATCCATACATGTGACAATAAAATACTTGCTTTCTATATCATTTGTCCTTTTAAATAGGAAAAAACCACACTTTTGATCAAATGTATGGAAATCAATTGTCATTTTACTGATTGATTTGACATGGAATATGACCCACCTATAAAAAAAAACATCATGTGGTGCTAGATAAAAAACCTGACCTGATTGAACAAAACCAATGTGATTTTTGGATACAGCAAAATAAAATTATCCTAAATCTGTATTAAAAAAAACCCCCATAGACAGCAAATTTGATATTGACCAGTGTAACAGTGTAGGAGAATTCCAAAATTAGAGATGGGCATCAAACAAAGATGTGTAATGTCACCAGAATTTTACTCCCATTATACAGAGGATATTATTCGGAAAATAGAAAACATTCCAGGAATAGCAGTTGGAGGCTACAATCTGAATAACATGCTGATGATATTGTTCTTCTTCTTCTTCTGCGTTCGCTCTCATATAACCACAACGAATAATTTGTGTGATTTCCGCCGGGGAGCGTGAAGTACGTTGTGCTGCAAGTTCCACAGTAGAACTGTGATTATTTGTGTCATTGTACTCATTATGACATATATTTGTTTATCGACATGCATCCATCTTTACATGCCTTTTACATTGGCCGCCATTCCAATGTTCTGACTGGACTATCTGGCGCCACTGTATGTCGACAGTGTCACTGTATGTGGTGATGCAAATGGTGTCAGAGATATTGTCTGTCTCTAATGCAGTCAAATCTCTTTCCATCTGCTTCCTCCACATTCTCGGACACGATCCCCAAATGATTTGGCCAGAATCAGCTCGAGCTGCTGTTTTCTGTTACCAGGGTCACCACGAGGAGGTACATTTGGGATCTTGGTTATCTGCTAACTCTGGGTCCACCTAGAGCAATGCATTCCCTTTGCACCCCTGATATGGTTCTGATTGCAGGCAGCGGACAAGAACTTCAAGCCCTGTTATACATGGTAGTACAAGAAAGTGAAAACAAAGGCCTCAGTCTAAACAAAAAGAAAACAGAAATAATGGTTGTTTCAAAGAAATACACACTGCCAAAATGCAGTATTACTATCAATGATGCAAAATTAAATGAAGTGGGTAAAGTCAAGTATCTTGGCACCATTTTAACATCAGATGGCAGGTGCTCCAATGAGATCAAGCACAGTCAACATTTCAAAAATTGAGAAACATTCTATTCAACGGAATAATATCCATGTATACAGAAGTTTGAATGTTATGATGTTACATTGTGTCAATCCTTCTTCATGGAAGTGAATCATGGACAGCATGGATTATTGTTTAAAGTGCCCAAGATAAGCTGGAGGCAAGGGAGATGTGGTTGTTGAGAAGAATATGGAAAATTCTATGGACAGCAAAGCAAACTAATGTAGACGTTCTCATAGATGCTGGAGTAAAATGATAAATAATTCCAAAAATTAGAAGCAGGCAATCAAGATTTTTAGGGTTGTGATGAGAGAAGTAAAACTTGATCATTTAGTAACCACCGGAAAGATCAAGAGGAGAAGAGACAGAGGAAGATAAAGAGAGAAATTTCTGTATGGGTTATCACTATGGCACCAAAATAAATCACCAACGAACTTATTAACAACACAAGAGAAGCAGAGTTGTAGAGAAGCATGATTACCTACGCCACTAGGCATTGCATTTGATTGATTGACCTAGCTATATCGTTAGGGGAGCAAGACTTTATTGCAGTGACCTTCTTCTTCTTCTTCTTTCGTTCACTTGAAACATGTCTATATCTGTAATTCTGTCTCCTTAATAAAACTCACTGTCTTTTGTAGTTCATACAGTATCCCATAGAGCTTTGATTCCAGTGTTGTTTCCTCTGGCCAATATGTCTGCCTCAGCGTTTCATGCTCAGAACACTCTTGAAGTATATGTTTGGCACTCTGTGCTGCCTGTCCACATGTACACATGGCTGTGTTGCCAATCTTGAACTTTGTATACATGTGACTGCGGAGTCGGTTGTGTCCTGTTCTGAGACGTAGAATTATAACTTGTTCTGGTCTGTTCATAATATGATAGTCATCTTGTGTTGGTGTTTGTGGCTTTCTTATTGACTTGATCATCTGTTTTTTCTGATGGTAGGTGATTGGTATATCTGGTTGGTCTTCGGCAGCACCTTCCTTAGCCAGTTGGTCTGCTTTTTCATTTCCTGGTATTCCACAGTGAGAGGGTATCCACTGCATGGTTACCCTATACTGGTAAGACAATTCGCTAAGTAGTTTTTTCAAGTCTGTTAGTTTTTCAGACTGGAGAGCTTGAAGCACTGACCTTGCATCTGTCAGGAATACCACAGGCTGTAGGTCAGAGTTGGAGTTCAGCAGTTTTTTAGCTGCCACACTAATTGCCTGGATTTCTGCATCATAATTATTGCAGAATTTTCCTGTCGGTGTTCTGATTGTATCTCTAGGCTTGTGTGGATATTCTATATATACACCTGCACCTCCATTCCTCACGGCATTCTGTGCTGACCCATCTGTGTATACTCTGACCCATATATCTTGCGGATATTCCTCATCCAGGAAACTGAGGGTGACTGTCCTTCGCTGCACACTGTTCTGTTCGTCCACGCTCAGTATTCCTTTCACATGGGTCTGAATATATATTGGCATTCCATGTCTTTCACTCCACGGGGTTTGTTCTGGTACAGGCCTTAAGGGGCTGTCAACTTCAGGTAGGTCTGTAAGTTGTCTGCGGAGTCGTTTAGCTTGATGGATAAAGCTGCTTCTTTTCAGTCGTCCCATTGCTAGATTTTGGAATCTTTCCTTCATTGGATGACTTGGCATACACTGAAACTTTTCTGCCTGAATTAGTACTTTTGTGTCTCTGCGTTCGCCAAGTGTTTGCATTCTTCCCATTTTCTGCATCTCTGCTATGGGTGTTGATTTCATTGCTCCCAACATTATTCTAAGTGCCTGGTTTTGCACTTTATCTAGATCTTGCAATGTGGTGTTTGATGCAGGACACCACGCAGCTGAACCATATTCCAGGTGTGGTCTTATGCCTTGCTGGTAAACTTTACTGAGTATATTCCCACTGGCTCCCCATGTGGTTCCACTTAGTTTTCTCAGGATAGCTAACTTCCTCCTGGCTTTTGTTGTTGCTTTGTTGATGTGCTGCTTCCATGTCAGTTTATCATCAAAAGTAACTCCGAGGTATGTGGGTTGTTTGTCTTCTTTCAAGAGCTCTCCATCTATTTTGATATGACCGGCTTTTTGTTTTGGTGAGAGGGTAAAAAGTGTAGTGCTGCACTTATCTGTGTTAATGCTGACGCACCATCTATTAGCCCATAAGGTTATGGCATCGATAGCTCTTTGTATTTGTTTAGTGGCCACTGTCGCATGTTCTTCTGTGCACCAGATCACCAGGTCGTCAGCATACATTGCCACTTTGATCCCGTGTGGTAGTTCAGCAACTAGGTCATTGATGTAAACCAAGAAAAGTGTGGGCGACAGGACTCCTCCCTGGGGGACTCCATGACGCAGTAGAACTTTCTTGCTCTTGCGACCATCTAATTGTACCCTGGCTCTTCTATTATGCAGGTATGCTTTTACCCATTTATACATTCTTGAGCTAACCCTGCAATTTCGCAATTTCTTTAGGAGCCCTTCTTTCCAGACCTTATCAAATGCTTTCCTGAGGTCTATCCATGCTGCTAGTACCAGTTTCTTATCTTGGAAGGCATCCTCAATCTCTTGGGAGAGGTAGGTTGCCTGATCTTCAGTAGAGTAGCACTGTCTGAAACCTGCTTGCTGTGATACCAGAAGGTTTTCACTTTCTAGGTACCACTGCATCCTAAGATTGATAATGCGTTCCATTGTTTTGCATAGACAGCTTGTGAGGCTGATGGGCCTGTAGTTGGAGACTGTGTTGCCATCTTTTCCTGATTTGAGGAGTGGTATCATTATTGCTTCTCTCCACGCCTGTGGTACATTACCCGTGGACCAGCTTGTGTTAAAGATCTGCAGTAGCTTTGCTCTTGCTGCAATTCCCAGGTTTCTAATCATTTCATTGGACACTCCATCAGCTCCAGGGGACTTTTTCATTTTCAATTTGGATATTGCATGCTCCAGTTCTCTCATTGTGATTGGTGCCTCCATGACTTCAGGTATAGGTTCGCCTTGTCCAATGTTTTGCTGGTTCTCTCGAACCTCCTGTTGTTTGTCTGGGCTGACTTTGATGTTATTGTCTTCTGCAAAGGAATCTGCAAAGTAATCAGCTGCATGTTTACCTGTTAAAATGTTTTTATCTTTATAAAGTGTGATCCTGGTATTTCTCCCTGTACCTTCATCATTTAGTTGTTTTACAAGTTTCCATAATTTCCTAGTATCTCTTTCTAGGTTCAGCGACTCTGTTTTTTCTTTCCAGCTGTTCCGTCTGGCTTGTAACTTGGCTCTTTGAAATTTAGCCTTTGTTTGCTGATATTTGTTGTGATGTTCTTGGCTAGGTCTGTTCTCAGCCTGCTTTCTAGATGTTTCCATCTCATTTTGCAGCTTTTCCAGTTCATCATTCCAGTAGGGTTTGTAGTTTTTGCGTGCCCCCCTGGGTATGGTTTTACTAGCAGCATGTAGTATACATCTATTAAATTCACTCACTGCTCTATTGATGTCTTTGTCCAAGTTCATGTCCTTAGCTAGAACACTGGTTAAATGCTGGTACATTTTCCAGTCTGCCCTCTTATAGTTCCACCTAGTGAGTGTGCTGCTGTCCTTGGTATATTCATTGTGAATTTCCAGAAATACTGGTCTGTGGTCACTACCCCCAAGCTGCTTTCCAACGATACGTGTGATGTTCCATTCCAGGCCTGGTGAGTAGAATGCCAGGTCTGGTGTAGAGGTGGTGTGCCATGCTCTCGAGTAGAAGGTTGGTGAGTCTGCTGGCTGGTTAATAAGAATGAGATTATTTTCATCCTGCCAGCTCTCAAGTTCCTCACCTCTCTTGTCGATATGATCGTAGCCCCAGCTCTGAGAGTGGCTGTTGAAGTCACCACACACCATAAGCCTTTCTTTGTCTGGAATTGTGTCTAGTGCCAATGGTTTATCATTTGGGCAGTAGTAGTTCAGGAGATGGAATTCTGCACTGTCTGTTTTTAGGTGGAGCATCTGGTATTCTGCCCCGTCCATGTATACTTCCAGCTGACATGCACTGATATTGTTTTTAACTAGTGTCAGAATTCCACCCTTTCGCCTGTCTTTTCGGTCAGATCGGTAGCACTGGTAGCCTCTGATTTTGAAGGCTATGTCGCTGCTGAGGTGTGTTTCTTGGATACAGCATATATTAACTTGTTCTTCACTGAGGACATTTTCAAGTTCCAATTTTTTGCTGTATCCATCTCTTTTACTGTTGACACCCTCAGCATTCCAGTGCATTATTTTTATTGGTCGTTTGTTTGTTTGGCCAGTAGCTCTATTCCCTTGCCTCCTGGCTCCTCAGGGCAATTGAGAAGGACTTCCAGTAACTGAGGTTGGGCCCTTTCGAGGTATAGGGCCCGGCACCGTCCCTGCCTGAACGTCCGCCACAGGGCAGGCACCATAACGTTTATTAGATGCAGACATGTTTCCATTGTGTTTTATGCGTGGCAACCTGATTATCTGTGCGCCTTTTGGCTGGTTGCCTCCGTCTTCAGCACTCTGCTTACTTGGGCCGGACTATGGTCCTGCTCGAGTGGGAGTGCCCGACCAGTCTTAGTTTCCAGCCTCTGATGGCTGAACTAAGCCCCATCACCACTTCAAGGTTCTGGCCTCGATGGGGTGCAGTGACCTGAATCATACAGACATGATGATTAGCACCATTGAAATGCATAGCAATAGGTGTAAATGATCTGTAGTTAATGGCATGAAGATGTTGGTAAAAACCGGTTACTTAGTTTTATGTTTATTTCACCTATATATTACAAGTCACAGCGTTTACAAATGATAACAGAAATGACATTACGAGTTTTACATGTAAAAACATTGTCTATAGTAAAAGTGGCCTTAGGAAATGGAACAGTGGACCTTCACTACTTAGGCACTACATAAGTTATCTTGGAGAGAGAATTTACAGACATGAAACAAAGTCGATGAAAGGCTTTGTCATAATATGAGTGTCAACAAAAAGTAATTTAATAAGATTTATCATGAAAATCTAGTACTGCATAAGTGACAAAAGCAAAGAGGCTGGAATAATGGCAAAGAGTTATGACAAGAGATGGATTAGAAAAAGTGTAAAGCAGAAAACTACCGGGTATGTTCATCAGTAGTTTTGTAGTATACAGATGTGTTAAGGTGGAATTGTGACAATTATGTCAAAACAGTTAACAGAACTAATATATATGTAATTTGAATAGCTGGGTTAAAATTGTTTAAAAAGTTGATGGAGTGAGACAATTCTGCCTCAAGCATGCCAGTAATATCGATACCAGCATCAGTGTACCTATGAAAAAGAAATGGAAAAGGACCTTCACAGGTCTCCTAAAATTTATGGAAAAATCAAACATAACTAGGCCCCATCTTAATACCCATAGCAATACCACTTAACTAATAGTAAATGTGCCAGCCAAATTCAAAAGAGTTGAGTGTCAGCACAAGTTAGGAATGGCAGATAAGAGTGGCCGTTTATACAGAGGGATGAGGACTGTTCATCAAAAACTAACTGTAGTGCGCTAAGCCCATCACAATTGGGTATAAAAAATAGTATAAAGAACAAACATTAAGTATGAACAAAAGGCACGTTTGATAAAAAGACAACTGAACAGAGAATATATAGGTTTGGTACCCTTAAGGAATGTTTACTGTCTTTTAAACATGAAGAAAGTTGCTCTACTAAGGGTTGGAAAATACTGTCAAGGAAATCAGATATATGCTTTTTAGGGCAAGAATGCTGATAAAGGCAAGCAAGGACAATGTATCAGATTCTTTGTGAAGTTTAGGTAGCATATAAAAATAGGCCTACCTAAACATCTGTCAAAGATGCATAGAGCTGCAGCAGTAGTAGGAAGGTTGTTCCTGATAAAAAGAATTTGTACCTAAAGCATTTGTGACAATGACTTTATTTTTACTGTCTTGTAATTTCTTGATAAAGACTATGGTTGGCTGAAACTGGGTTTTTTTGTACTGTTATCTGTAGTTTTTCATATCCATACCCAGTAGTTTGATAGTCTCTGTGTATGTTGTAAAATTGAACGACCTTGTGTTGTGCATAATAATAGTACTATTGTTATAGTTTTACTCCAGTCTAACTTATTGTCTATATAATCATGCAGGAATTCTATTGGGCAGCACCAGATATATTATCCTACTCTGAAGTCGATACAAGCCCGATTGAATCTTGCTAAAGAACTAGGAACAGGAGTGTCCATCTGGGAAGTTGGTCAAGGCTTAGATTATTTCTATGATCTGCTCTGACAGAGACTTGTGAGCTAGACTTCTTGTTATATTATGTTTCATTTGAAGTTGACCACCTGCAAACCATTGGGTGCATCTACAGTAATTCTAAATGAGTGGAAGTGAGCGACTAGTAAACCACTGGGTGCATCTAGAAAAATTCAAGTAATTGGAAGTTGGCAAGCCATTGGTTGTATCTACAGTAATTCTAAGTGATTGGGGTTGGTGATTATCAATCCACTGGGTGCATCTACAGAAATTTAAGTAATTGGAAGTGGGCAACTAGCAAACCACTGGGTGTATCTACAGTAATTCTAAGTGAATGGAAGTGAAACATTTTCGTAAACTGCTAGGTGTATCTATAGTTATTATCATTTCAGCAGGAAACTTTGTCCAAACTCTGGGTGTATCTACAGTAATTCTAAGTGATTGAAAGTGCGTGACTAATAAACAATTGGGTGTATCTGCAGTAATTCAGAGTGATTTGAAGTGGACAAATGGCAAACCACAGTGTGTATCTACAGTAATTCTAAGTGATTGGAAGTGGGCGATTAGTAAACCACTGGGTGTGTCTACTGGGTATTGCAAAACTCTGGATGTTTCTACTATTTTTGTTGTTTGTTTGTTTGCGTCCATTCTCAAATTCATGTTTGATCTCTCTTGTAGCAGGACAATGGTCATACTACATTTCCAGCTGGATGAAGTCCAGAGAAATTAAATGCATTGTGCCACCATTTTATTTGCATGACTGGTCTGACACATTTGACTTCGACAGTGTATCTGAAGTGATTTTAAGTTGGCAACTTTAGCAATCTTCTGAATTTTTGCTGCATATTTAGTCAACTATCAATGAGATTTTAATGAACGGTAGCAATAATCAGATTGAAATCAATGTTCTGCATCAGAAGGTGCAAAATGATGCAGGTCTGCTGTGAAACCAGCAGCACAGCGTACTTCAAGCTCCCTAGCGGAAGTCACAGAAACTCTTGTGTTGATTATCAGCGAAGGAATGCAGAAGAAGTAGCATTAATTCTGTAGAGCTGTACACCAATAATGAAGGATATAAGGGAACAATGTAGATAGATGCAGTAGCAAATAGTGCTCCCATTTCTACATTCATCATTGCTAAGCACACAACAAATGTTGATGAAAGTGGTCATTTAATATAAATCAGTTCTTGCTAGATTCTATTGATGTTTATTTGTTAGAACAAGTCTATCTATAGCGGGTAACGGGAAACATTTTTTGTTTCAAGAGCCATTTGTAAATTTACAATATCGGTCATGGGCCATTTACAAATTTATAACATCATTTGCGGACTATACAAAATTATCAACTTAAAAATTATCCTGCAATATTTGTTATTGGCCAAATCAGCATTTCAAAAGATAAGAAACATTCTATGCAATGGAGTAGTATCAATGCATACGTGAATTAGAGTGCTTGATGCTATATTGAGTCAATCTTTCTTTATGAATGCGAAGCACAAACGGTAAACAAAAGAGCTCAAGATAAATTGGAAGCAACTGAGATGTGGTTGTTTAGAAGAATGATGAAAATTCCATGGACAGCCAAGGAAATTAATGCAGAAGCTCACAGAGATTCTGGAGTATTAAAAAGACAAATTATAGCAAAAATTATAAGCAGTCAAGATTTTTAGGACGTGATGAGAAAAGTTGAACATTTAGTAACCACTAGAAAGTTCAAGAAGAGAGGAAGACATAGATAAATTTCTGGATGGGTTGTCACTGTGGAATGAAAAGATGTCCCCAACTGAGCTTATTAACAATATAAGAGACAAAGAGTGGTGGAGTAACACGATCGCCCACACCACTAAGCATGACACTTGATTGATTGAATATTTGTTAAATAATTAAATCACCCCAATGGAATGGCTGGAATTTGTTCTCCTTGGTAAGGCTTGTATGTACATTATTATTATTATGATTCACTTAATATGAATTTATGATGCTATGGAACAAAACTTTAGATTTATATAATTTTAGTCCAGCCTCGGTTTCTTTTGGTGGGCCAACCCAAATGACTCCGCAGACCATAAATAGCTCATGGTCCAGAGGTTTCATACCATTGATCTACAGTTATAGTTTTCACAAGATTTTGGGAAAGGTCACTTCCAGTTTATTAATGGAGAACTGCAGTTTGAATGTTTTCAATGAATAGTAGTATACTGTGTGTCTGTTGAAATGATTTTTTAAATTTTCAAGAAATATTACTCAAGTAAATTCAACTAGGATTTCACTGATGAACATATTAATGTTCACCAGTAAGTATGGAAATATTTTAAATTTTTACAGTGTTGTGTTTCAGTAGCAGACCAGCTATCACTAATTGGAAGTAACTGCCAAGAACAGATAAAAAATTTAGTATCATTTTCAGAAATGAAATCCATCATCAAAAGCTCAGTTATCATGGAATGGAACTCAACTCACCTATGCAGCCAAAATGATGATGCTATCTACGGGTTTGGAAAAAGGAATAATCATTTTTAGATTGAGAACATTTTCCACCAAAGGTGGATGTGACAAATCATTGGCACACTAAAAAACAGAAACAGATGTAGAACTTGTAAGAATATCTGCTCTAATTTTTCTGAGAGTGGTTAGATATGAAAATGCATGTCATTGGTAATGAATAGTCTGTATTTTTCTGATCATGCTCATTGATTCGTCTTCTTTCGTTCACTTGAAACATGTCCATATCTGTAATTCTGTCTCACTAATAAAACTCACTGTCTTTTGTAGTTCATACAGTGTCCCATTAAGCTTTGATTCCAGTGTTGTTTCCTCTGGCCAATATTTCTGCCTCAGCATTTCATACTCATAACAATCTTGAAGCATATGCTTGGCACTCTTTGCTGCCTGTCTACATGTACACATGGACGTGTTGCCAATCTTGAACTTTGTGTACATGTTGTGTACTGTTGTGACCCGTTCTGAGGCGTAGAATTACAACTTGTTCTGATCTATTCTTCTTCTTCATTGTTCATTCTCAAACTCCTGCTAGATCTCCCTTGCAGCAGGATGATGGTCCTACTAGATTTCCAGCAGGATGTAGTCCAGAGAATGGAAATGCGTTGTGTTGCCATTTTATTTGCGCCAATGGCCCGACACATCCGTATTCAGCGGAGTTCTTTTTCAGCATTCGCTCTCATATAACCACAAAGAATATATCGTGTGATTTCCACCGGGGAGCGTGAAGTACGTTGTGCTGCAAGTTCCACAGTAGAACTGTGTTATTTTCACCTCGGTTGGCCACTTATGGTCAGGACATCCGAGGTCCAACACATCCGTTTTCGTCATGACTTTAATTCAAGTAGGCTTCCCTAGTCCATGACAGCCTGTCTATCTGTCGCCAGGCATGCTGGTGTGTAGTGCCTCTTCGCCAAGACTCTTGTCGAGTGCATCTATCTGGCCCGAGGTGTTCCACCGTCTATGAACTCGGGTACTGAACCGTTTCTCATCCGCGAGCCTGGTTCCGTATGAGGAAGAACTTGCCAGAAGAGTTGGACCCTGGCTCTTTTGCCTTCTTACCCAAGGCGTCGCTAACAGACATCGTGAACCCCTCATCCAAATTTAAGTCTCACACCACGAGTTTGAGAGCAAGGCGTTCTCAAGCTGAGCGACCTTGTCCCAATAATTCCTGAGCCCATCAGGTTCTGAACCCTTTCTCTCTGCAAGTGTATTTCCGGTGTAGGAAATCTTGCCAGTAGAGTTGGGCCAGGACTGCCATCTTTGTCCATTTTTTGCCTGAGCTCCTCGGGTACGGAACCGTTTCTCTTCGCGAGCATCTTTCCGAATTAGGAAGGCTCAACATTAGAGTTGGGTCTGGGTCTCTGCCTATAAGGAGCACAAGTAACTAGAAGCTTGTCTCGAGCTAGGAACTTTCCCTTTCTGTTTGCAGTTCTCGCTGCCCTCTGTGGCTGTTCTGCCCTTTCATTGTGTCATTGTACTCAGTATGAAATCTATTTCTCTCTTGCCATGCATCTACCTTTATGTGCCTTTTACATTTTACGCCCCTCCAATTCTCCGACTGGACTGACTAGCGTCACTGTATGTCGACAGTGTCACTGTATGTGGTGATGCTGATGGTGTCGGAGATATTGTCTGTTTCTAATGCAGTCAAATCTCTTTCCATTTGCTACCTCCACATTCTCGGACACGATCCCTAAATTATTTGGCCAGAATCAGCTTGAGCTGCTGTATTTCTGTTACCAGGGTGCACCGCGAGGAGGTACATTTGGGATCTTGGTTATCTGCTAACCCTGGGTCCACCTAGAGCAATGCGTTCCCTTTGCACCCCGGCATAGTTCTGATCTATTCTTAATGTGATAGTCATCTTGTGTTAGCGTTTGTGGCTTTCTTATTGACTTGATCATCTTTTTTTTCTGATGGTAGGTGATTAGTACATCTGGTTGGTCTTCGGCAGCACCTTCCTTAGACAGTTGGTCTGCTTTTTCATTTCCTGGTATTCTACAGTTTGTTTTGCGTTCACTCCATTGTAATCAGCACGGATTTGCGCTCTATTTCCACCGGGAGCGTGATTATGTTGTGCCACCTTGTAAGCCCATCTGATTTCAGCATTCCTTGACATTTTGAGTGGGCTACCCTAGCCTGTGACAGCATTCCTATCCGTCGCCAGGCAGCGAATGTGCACTGATTCTACACCGAGATGGTTTGTCCATCACATCTGTCTTGCACGAGGTGTTCAGCAGGCAGTGAACTTGTCTCGTATAATTAGATGTATTGTGCCCACGCCCATCGGGTACTGAATCTTTTCTCATCCTCGAGCCTGGTTCCAGTTTAGGAAGAACTCGATTGAAGAGTTGGGCTTGGACTTGTTCACCATCTTAGCCGAAGCGTTGCTCACCACCGTCATGAACCAAGTCAGTCTATACACATATTTAGGAACATTAGGGACTTGCGTTTTGTTTTCGGGCTGAACAGTGCTTGTCACCTTGGATGGCTGTGCCTTTGCCCATCGGGTACTGAACCTTTTATCTCTGTGAGAATGCTTCTGGTATAGGAAAAACTCTACAGTAGAGTTGGACCCGGGCTGGGATCACCGGTAACCAGAAGTGTGTCTCGAGCAAACGACACTTTTGTTTAGATTTCCTTGAGACGTTTTTAGTTCTCTTAGCACATGACGCTGCAGTCTTGCGCCGTGCTTCCCTCTCAGTGTACACGTTGTGCTATTCATATGACGTCTGAAGCACCAATTCGCATATATTCTGCCCGCTTCATAGAAAATTCTTTGGCCACCCCTCCAATGCTTCTGCCGAACTGACTAGCTTCACTGTGTGTCGACAGTGCTGCTGCATGTGTTGGCACAGAGGTGTCGGAGATATTGCCTGTCTTTTTGCAGTCCATCTGCTTCCTCCACATTCTCGTACATAATCCCCAATCATTTAGCCAGAATCAGCTTGAGCTGCTGTATTTCTGTTTCCAGTGTTCATCACGAGGAGGTACATTTGGGATCTTGGTTATCTGCTAACCCTGGGTCTGCCTAGAGTAGAGCATTCCCTTTGCACCCGGTATTCTACAGTGAGAGGGTATCCAATGCATGGTTACCCTATATTGGTAAGACAGTTCATCAAGTAGATTTTGCAAGTCTGTTAGTTTTCTGAGTATCTTGCATCTGTCAGAAATACCACGGGTATGGGCCAGGATTGGAGTTCAGCAGTTTTTCAGTTGCCACCCTAATTGCCTGGATTTCTGCATCATAATTTTTGCAGAATTTCCCTGTTGGTGTTCTGATTGTACCCCTAGACTTGTGTGGATATTCTATATATACACCTGCACCTCCATTCCTCACTGCATTCTCTGCTGACACATCTGTGTATGCTCTGACCCACATGCCTTGTGGATAGTCCTCGTCCAGGAAACTGAGGTGACTGTCCTTCACTGCACACTGTCCTTGGTTAGTATTCCTTTCACTTGGGTCTGAATGTATATTGGCATTCCATGCCTTTCACTCCAAGGGGTTTGTTCTGGTACAGACCTTAAGGGACGTTCAATTCAGGTAGCTCTGAAAGTTGTCTACAGATTCGTTTAGCTTGGTGGATAAAGCTGCTTCTTTTCAGTTGCCCCATTGCTAGATTTTGGAATCTTTCCTTCATTGGATGACTTAGCATAACTTTAACTTTTCTGCTTGTATTAGCACCTTTGTGTCTGTGCATTTGCCAAGTGTTTGCATTCTTCCTATTTTCTGCATTTCATGCTCATTGATAAGAGGAATATCTATATCTGGTATCTGGAATTTGTCCTTCTTTATCATTATGTAACATCGCTAACTTGCGAATGTTTAAGTACGAAAATGTTATCTGAAGCTGTTTTTCCTGATATATTTCGTTGACATAATGGATATTGTCAAGTTCTACTTACAATAGCGCGTTAACTTTTGTTTATGTGCGCGTGTACTGTGAAGTGACCCAGTATGTTAGTGTGACACAATAGTTCGAAAGATGGCGACTGGTGATGATTTTCATTGTGCATTCCGGATAGATGGAGTTCGTTAGTTTCGGGAGGACAATTCATCTAAGAGAAGGCCACTCTAAAATCAAACCACTACTGCCTTGTAGGTCAGGCTATCTAGTCAAAGGCTAGTGGAGAACATCATAAATAACCCAGAAGAAAGCCAGGGGAAACTACTGCTGTAAATATCCCTTGATTACTTTATGTTTCGACACGACTTAGATAATATGCCAGTTCCAATAAGCAAGGCATGGCACTTGATTGATTGATTGAACATATTCTTTCCAGAACAGTATCTTCTTTATGGATTCTCTGAACACTCCGCGATTCTGGGTGAGTTGACCTGCCGCAGCTAGAGACATATTTAACCTTAAAAAAGCTGTAAACAAAATAATGAACATCCCGCTGCTGGTTTATTTTTTGATAATGTTGCGTAATAGGTAGTGACTGTTTTTAAAACCCATATAACTGTTATGTTGTTAGAGATATTTAAATAATATTTGTACATATAAAGAAAGAATTGAATTCTGCATATATTGGTGTAAGTTTTGTTTATGTGCATGTGAGAAAGTTGTAAAGACGTTTTTTCACAAAAAACCGACCAATTATTTTTTTTTTAAATCAAACAAAGAATAGTAAATAATGTCTGACCTTTGTTGGAAATATTTTGAAGTGGCACACTATTTACAGACCTAATTCAGCAGTAATTATAGTCAAATTATCATAATTCCACTGGGTAAAATTAATAAACATATAGGTTAGTCATAAAATCCTTCTATAAATTTAGATCTACTCCAAAACTGATCGATATAAGACAGTAGATTTATAAAGTCAAAATAAATGAAACGGCGTGGTCTAACGTATTTTCGAGTGTGATTGTAAACTTACCTCCTCTCAGAAATCCATTTTCAGAAGAGTAGTCCATAATGATTTTAATGAAAATACGATAACACAAAAGTCTATAAAACCAGATTCACATTATGGTGCTACTCTGGTTTGAAATTGTCAAGATATTTGAAAATTTCGATATTTCACTGAGATTCGGTCACGTTGCGACTACATTTGCAGAAAAAATGGAAGTCAATTGAATAACTTGCCAGATTTCAAATAATCTGATAATAAAATTTTTGTGAATGGGTCTTCTTTTATTTATTACAAGGGACCTTGCAATGGGGCCTTTGTGTGGTTTATACACTCAACAACAGATATCTTAGATAGTGTAAACTGTTTTCTAACGCAATCTATGGCCACGGGCTAAAGGTTAAACAATCTGATATATCACTACACCATCGTCCCTTGTTGCCATTAACTTCTACATTCAGCTATTAATCTTTCCATGTTGTTATGTCTCTTTATATGACCAAAAGGACACAGCTTTCTTGTTAAGATGTTGTTAAGGAATCAGCCCTTTTCGACATCTATTGATCTTAATGCTTCTTGATTTGTATTTTTAGCTGTCCATGGTATATATATAATTCTTCTGTAGCATCTCATTTCAAAAGCAGCAATTCTCTTTGCTATTGTTTTATTTAATGTCCATGCCTCACGACTATCACTGTTGTCACTGGAAATATGCATATATATTATCACTGGAAATATGCATGTTCGGATCATACATAGTTTCGCTATACTGAAGGTTCCTTGCCAAACATTTTTCATTTGCACAAGTTTCAATGTCACCATTGCAATTCTTCTCTTGATTTTGACAGTGCAGTCTTCTGAGCTGGTTATATGATTGTGTCCCTCTTTCTTATCTTAAATACATCAATTGTTGGTATGTTTGATGTCAACTTACTGCTCCCTCATTACCATATCAACACCTTCACATCTGGAACAGGAGACTCACATAATATCCAAACATCTATAGATGCTACCCACTCATATCACAACTGACCATTATGAATCTTGTAAAAAGCTTGAAATAGCATACATGATAAAATGTATAATGGTGTTGTATACATATAAGTTTGCACTAAAATTTGCATAGATAACTAACTAGTTGTACCTAATGAAAACTTCAACTACTGTGAGAATGTCTGTTGATACACATGGATTGTTTGAGCATTTCATCTGCACATTTGTTTCTATTCTGGTTGCTCTTGTTTTATAATTATTGATTATTGCCCTGAAAAGTTTTGATCCTTGTTAATATTGTTATACTTTGATTCATATTTTGAAAAACTAAATGTGTTCCATTGATAGCTGCTTATGACATTAAGGACTAGTGATGTTACAGAAGCAGTTGATATTGTGTGAGATGGAGTGTTTGAGAAAAAATATCTACGGTATCTATTTATCTATCTATTAACTAAAGCCTTTGTTGCCTTTTAGCATAAGGTGTAGATGAGCTTTCTGGAGATGGCCCTCGTCTGTGCTAGGTATGCTGTGGAATTTTTCGCCTCTTTTATTTTGGTAGTCCATCATTTTCATGGTCGGCCTCTAGGCCTGCCTTCACTGTATCTGTGCAGCATAGCCTGCTGTTGCATGTTGTCTGATGTATGCAAACCATTTTATCTGTTGTCTCTTAATATATTCCAAGATTGGGGTGGTGCCAGTTCTATGTACTCATTCCTCAATGTCTCTTAGCAATATTCCTATGATTCTGCGTAAGCATGCCATTTCAGCTGTCACAAATTTTCATTCATCTTGTGCTGCTGTTGCACAGCGTTGGCATAGGTTGGACAGCGTTGGCATAGGTTGCACAGCATTGGCATAGGTTGCACAGCGTTGGCATAGGTTGCACAGCGTTGGCATAGGTTGCACAGCATTGGCATAATAATAATTTTGAATAGTGTTATTATGGTGTTTAAATCTACATTTTTTTCCTCTGAAGATTGGTGTCATTTGCCTTAGGACTTGGTATGCCTTACTACATCTATTGTGTATTTGCTGCTCTTGCCGTCTGTTGTTATATTGCTTTCTAGGTATGTGAATTCTGTCACTTGTTTGTCTGTTGTATCCAATATGTTTATTGGTGTTTATTTTTGTTCTTCCTATCTTCATTACTTTGGTCTTTTCTATATTTATCTTCATGTTAAAGGTTTGGCATATTTGATGTAATCTATCTGTCTTTGTAGTGGCTATTTTGATGATGCTACTAGTGCTTGGTCGTCTGCAAATAACAATTCGTCTAAGTTATCCTTCAGATTGTTTTCTTCCATTGTCTTTGCTACTTTACAAATGTGATCTAAATATGTTACGAACAATAAGGGGGATTATTATTATGTAAAGAAACAGAATGAAAAGTATAGGCACCAAACAATTGTAGGAGCTATACCTCAAGTGTGTGGAGAAGCAATGAATAATGAAATCTGGTCAACTACTTTGTGTCTACAACATCTTCTCTTTTCTTGATTAAAGCTTCTTCTTAGTGAGGCATAATATATACTGCAGCAAAACTGAAATCAGCAAGCGAAACTTGAAACGGGGTAATGAAGTTATTTTGACCAAAAGGCCTTTGTCATGGCACAGGCCATCAGGGTGCCCATGATACTCATGTGACAGCTGTTAAGTTGTGCTTCTCAGATGACAGGACCTGAAATGTACTGGAGAACTATTATATATATATATATATATATATATATTTAGGTATTGGGGTGCAAAGAGAACACATTGCTCTCGGCGGACCCACAGTTAGCAGATAACCAAGATCCCAAATGGTACCTCCTCGCGGTGCACCCTGGAAACAGAAATACAGCAGCTCGAGCTGATTCTGGCCAAATCATTTGGGGATCGTGTCCGAGAATGTGGAGGTAACAGATGGAAAGAGATTTGACTGCATAAGAAACAGACAATATCTCAGACATCACCACATATAATGACACTGTCGACATACAGTGAAGCTAGTTAGTCCAGTCCGAACATTGGAGGGGCGGCCAATGAAAAAAGCATGAAAAG
Source organism: Meghimatium bilineatum (assembly GCA_034231615.1). NCBI lineage: Eukaryota > Metazoa > Mollusca > Gastropoda > Stylommatophora > Philomycidae > Meghimatium > Meghimatium bilineatum. Next base: position 57,139,280 of record CM067321.1, on the reverse strand, counting down.
GTGGATGCATGACGAAAGACAGATAGATTTCATACTGAGTACAACGAAAATAATGAAAGGGTCGAACAGCACCAGAGGGCAGCGTGAACTGCAAATAGAAAGTGAAAAGTTCCTAGGAAAGTTTACCGGATGCATGCTCGCGAAGAGAAAGGGTTCCGTACCCGATAGGCTCAGGCACAAAAGGGACAAAGAATTTAGCCCTGGTCCAACTCTACTGTCAAGCTTTCCAATACCAGAAGTACACTTGCAGAGAGAAAGGGTTCCGTACCTGATAGGTTCAAGCATAAAAAGACAACAATTTTAGCCCTGGCCCAACTCCACTGTCAGGTTTTCCTAAACCGTTCAGTGGCACAATGACATAGCATATGACAGACTGGCGGAAGTGCTGTTCATGCTCGAGAACACACAGAAGCCGACATCCCATCACAATTGACCCCATTCAGAGTAGAAGTCATGACTCAAGAATTGGATATGCAAACTTGAACATGCACTCCTGGGTATGGAAGAAAGCTCTGGATACATTTCTCCATTGCACATAGGACAAGCACTGAGCAAATGTTGGGGAACACATTGTTCAAAAGTCTTACCGAAGAAGTGTTGAGACTCAAAATTTTGACACTGGGGGCAAAGTAGTGGGAGCGCAAGTCTCTAACGACATTATAAACCTAGCCCAACTCGACTGTAGGCCGTTACCACCATGACTCATACAGAGAGAATTGGATTCAGTACCCAAGGGTCCACCACAAAGCCCCCACCCAAGATTCGTATTCTACCTGTCTCTGGGTAATATACGCAATGGCGAAGAGTCAAAATACACAGAAAGCGCTTGACAATGGATGGGAAGGTCATCTCAAGCAAGCGCGGCGAGTGCGTGAGAAATGCACAGGTCAAACTCCAGACCCCTGACGTATTTGGCAAAGCAGCGCCTCGTCTAGGAAGATGTATCAACCCTAGTCTAATTCGACCGTCGCCGTTACCCAACACGGCTCATACGGAAGAATTTAGGTCTGGGACCTAGGGACACAAAGGGTGGTAATGGAATGGTCTTCCTACATGAGGAACAGATCGCTGGCTGCAAAGCGCCTCGTCAGAGGATAGACGAAGTGGATGACCCAAGCAAATAATCAGCTCGCCAAGTCTCGTCCCATCTCATGTACACCTCTTGAGTAGAAGGTTCCTCCAAGAGGCATTGTACCAAGCCGAAAGAAGAAGCCTCCTGGGTATGAAAGAAAGCTCATAAACCTCCCCACTGCACATCGGAAGCAAGAGCTAATCGCTCGTAATTCCTGACGTTCTCAAACAAACAAACAATATTTAGGTATTAGGTATGTTGATTATCATCTTCGCACACCAGACACATCCATAGATGCTCCGATCTCCGCTTCAGTATATCTCTCAGGGTATAACGGCTGATGGTTCCAGTTCTATGTTGGTTCACTACTCTTTTTGAAATCTTTGTTAAGGGTTCTTTTTTGGGCCACGCCCATACTCACTCCCAATTCTTGCATTCTTGATATTGACTCATGCTTGTTCATCTCAAAATCTGCTGATCCTGAGGACTCACGAAGAGCAGTGAGTATGTCAGCTCGGTCCATAGGCTGACCGTCTGTTGTGGTGGCGAGACAGCTATTTTGTTGGCACGTTCATTTCCCTCCATGCCTGCATGTCCGGGGACATAAATAAGCATGAGTTTTTGTTGTGATGCCCGCATTTTAGCTCTCTCCAATGACTCCGCCCATTCCCTACATACATCACCTGTTTTGACTTTCTGAATCATATTCAGTGAATTACTTAGTATGCAATCATGGAAATAGGTTTGCGACTCCAGCCAGTAAAGTGCCTGCGTTACAGCGAATACTTCCATAGTTAGACTTCTCGTTATTGCAGTAAAGGCACCACTGGCTTCGTGTACTGTTTTCCCTTTTGATCTGACAGTAAAGGCCCATGCGCATCGCTGGTGATGGATGACCAACTTGTCCGTGTAAATCACAACATCTGAATCATTGGCATTCTCGCATATTAGTTCCTTGACCTCAGCATCCACACTTACGTGGCTGTGTTTCTTGCACTCTTTGTTGAGTGTAACGACGGTCTTGACTGCCTCTTCACAGAACGTAGGAATAGGTATCTATTCCTCGCCAGGAGCTATGTCTTCTGGCCGCAGACATGTTTAACGGTATCCTCGGCCCGACCCATCCATGATTTACCTCTCTTGAGCCTGCTTCCCTTCACAAGAGGGAACTCGCTTTATAGTGGGTGGTCTATGTCAGAACTCACTCTAAGGTATGCACTTGCACGCCACAGATCAATTCTATGAAATATGCTTGGTAAGTCAAGGAGAAATCTCATAGCCACACAGGGTGTGTCCCTTGTACATCCAAGAATGATCCGCATCGCTTCGTTTTGAATCCTCTCCAGCCTCTCAATCTGTGTGTGACTGGCTGTGATAGTCTTCACAGACCATCTCTCTTTAAAATTCTTACGCTTTACGGCATCCTGACGAAATACATCAATATCATAAAGGCTTTTTACTCCGATACGGCTTGCTGTGTAAGAACAGAAAGTGCTTCTCCAGCTGGTTCCCAGTAACAACGGGAGTAAAACAAGGATATGTTTTGTCCCCAGTACTGTTTTGCATCGCGATTGACTGGGTGATGAGGAAATATAAAGATCAAAAACAGCTAGGAATCAAATGGGTAAACAAGACCCTGGAAGATCTAACCTTCGCAGATAATATTGCTCTCCTGAGTTCAACACACCAAGATCTCCAAGAAAAAAACAGAAAGACTCAAATTTTTTGCACAACAGATAGGCAGCTTTCCTCAAGCATTGCATCTCACATGTCACTATATTTCTATAGTGAAGATGAGAGAGACCAGGTTTGGCACTGGTAACACAGTTTTGGCAGAAATATACTGTAGATTATTTGTCTCTTGACTTCCATCTCAATCTTGGGGTGAAGGATTAGTGGTGACAGTTGGTATGTTACTGCATTTGTCTTTTGACATCTTATCTCTATTTCTCTCGAGGATTCCATTTTCTGTAAAAATACTACCGAGATATTTGAACTCTTGTTACTTATTTTACTCCTATGTTGTCTATCTGTATGTTTAGTGGACTCGGTGTTCTGCATATTTTCATAGTTTCTGTCTTTTGTGTATTGATCTTCATGTTGTATTTTCTACATGTTGCAGATAGTGAGTTAACTTGACGTTGTAGTTGTTCTTCATTTTCGTATATGAGGCTCTGGTCGTCTGCGAAAAGTAGTTCATTTATATCGTTGTTTGGTTACTCTGAGTTGTTTTTGTTCTGAATCGGCGATGTTGCTCTCTGTACTTTTTGCCTCTTTTAATATTCTGTCTATGTATATATTGAATAGCAAAGGTGAGAGCACGCAACCTTGACGCACTCCCGTGTTTTTTATCAAATGCATCTGTGATACCATCTGATGTTCTTACTACACATTGGCAGTTCTTATACAAAGATCTTATGCTTTCTAACAGTTGTCTTTTGATACAATACATTTCTAGAGTTTCCCATATTACGTCTCTGTTGACTCTATCAAACGCCTTCTCTTGATCTATAAATAGTGCGTTTAGTTCGTTGTTGTAATCTATCGCTCTCTCACTCGTCTCAGCGTGAACAAGTCGTCTGTGTAGCTAACCCCTCTTCTGAAGCCAAATTGAGAGGTGCTCAATAGTTGTTCGACGATCTATCGTGCATGTTGTTCTATTATCTTTGCATAAATTTTTCCAGTGTGGCTTAATAACGAGATGCCTCGATATGTTTTGCACTTTCTTTTTTTGCCCTTGTATTTCCACAAAGGTACGATTATTGACTTTTGCCAGTCCTCTGGTACTTCCCCTTCTTTCCACACTATTGTGAATATTCTATGGAACCATTTTACCACAATATCTTTGCATGCTTTAATGGCTTCATTGGGAATGCCATCTGTGCCTTTCTCTGTTGTCCTTATAAATTTGACTGTCTTTTGTAGTTAATATAGTTTTACCTTGTGCTGGCAACATTTGATAATAATCTTGTTCCATGATTTATGGTTTTTTTCATCAAAATTTGGGTGTGTTTTGTCTATTTTTGTGTTGTTTCACCTCTGACCTGGTTTTTACTCTTTTGGGTTATATATCTCTATTTAGCTCTGCCATGCGAATGCAGTCGTCAATAGTGCCATTCATTTTCATCATTTTTGGTTGTGAATGTGTTCTTGATAAAGGCTATTTGGTCAAAATTTTGATTTGTATGTGTTATGTGTGTTTCCGTGATTAGGAAGACCTCATTACCCTGTTCCAAGTTTCACCTCTTGGTGAGGCACACAATTTAAGTTATGGATCTTCATATCCACATATGAAGACCATAAAAAACAAAGGCCTCAAGGAGTTATTCTAACAGATCCGAACTGAGATTGTGCAATAGGAAGTCCAAAAGTTGATCACAGAAATACATCATCAACATTGAATAAGGACTACAGCATTCCAGATCCAACAGTCACAGCTGAAACTTTTGTGATACATCATAAACTAGACAAAATAGATGGTGTTAGTTAATAGTCTATTTTTATGTTTTGCTTAACCCATTTCCTGCAGTGGCATCCTTAAGGATATGATGAATAGTTACCTCTATTATGCAGACATCTCCTTAAGGAGCGATGGGGCATGTATTCATATAATTTATCCCTGAAAGCACCTCAAAAATGTTCAAATACTCTGATTGGCCAGTTCAAGCTGTCGAAAGGTCATGTAACAATTGAAATTCTGTATTTGCACATGTTTAGATGCATAATTACTACTTTCTGTGTGTTGACACAGGTGGCCTTTCTTTGTGTAGCCATTTACCTAGACAGTACTATGGCGAAACGTACACTAAATGTTTATCTGATTAAGAAGTGATTTAGAAAGTGTTAATTTGCATTGTGATACTAGTACTAATTTGGTAATTCAGATTATATGCAGTGCACGTGGTTCAAATTCGTGATGCGGTAAGGTAAACATTTTCATTATCTGTCAATAATAGTATAATGATTCAAAACATGATCATGAAAACTTTTTAAGAATCTTTGAATGTGTATCACATGATACTATTATACAACATATTTGTGATGTGACAAATAAATATGCTGACAAGCATAGGTCTATTACTGATAGGAAAATCTCTGCATCTGGAATGAAACAGGTTATTATGATTAGGTCTATTTGGTTAAAATAATGTTTCATTTTGTGAGGCAAATGTATATAAAGATTTTCACATCTCCTTCATAATAAAAAGAAACATTATGCTTGTAAATTCATAAATTAGAGCATACAGTAATAATAGGCCTACACTCAAATTCTTTAATGTGAGAATGCAGTGGGCAAATTGGTTACAGGAAAAAAATTGAACAGTCCTTGTAATTTCCCTGCACTGCAGGTACAATTTGACTTTTTTACTCAGCGCACTAAGGTGTTAATTACATGAAGGTACCTTTGGGTTGTAATGTTTTGTGTTACAAAGATAATTTTGAGAGATGCGTTACTCTTTGAAGCTGATGATGTTAAATTATTTGAAATGAATATTGAGTGATGTATTTCTTAAAGTTAGTATTTTTGAATTTTTTTTTTCTTCTAATCTTTATTTGCAATAATGAAATATTTACAAAACCAATATACATGTCAAATGTGTAGTGTGCACTGTGTAATGAGATGGTTTAACAACATTCATGAAAATTTGTGATGGGAGAGTAATGGTAAATATAGGATGTAAAAATTATGGAAACATTCTTTGTTTTTCTTTCATACTCACACTCTTACTTTCAAAGGCAATATGCATATTTATAAAGTATATTTATGTAGATGTATGACAATAATTGTCCACCATGCGCATTGTGAGATGGTTTACAATAATCATGAGAAATCTGGATGGTAGTGTAACTTTAATTGTATCATTTTTAAATAAATATCCAGCCCTGTGGCAGAGTGGTACAGGGCCTGTCTCTGATGGTCAAGATACCAAGTTCGATCACCGCCACAGGCAATTGTGCATCCGGACTGTTCAGAAAGCACTGGCAAACTACTACCAGTGGAAAACCACTACAGCCAAAACATGCTGGGTTGATAACCATGTCCTGAATAGGATATGCTACCAATAATTTAAAAAGATATACATAATTGTTCATTCATTCTTTTCAGGATCCAAACATTTCTTTTACAAATAAAAAGTTAGAAATATTGAACTGGAAAATTAAACTGTGTCTGCAATGTCAAGTACTAATTTATTGCATTTTTTTTTACAAATAAAAGTTGGAAAAGTTGAGTTTAATTGTTGGTGTTATGTCTTGCTCTGTTCCTGCATGACCACATGAGATTTCTAAACTCTGACAGAAAACAGGGCTTTTTTTTGTAAACATGTGTTTGCATTTGAGAGTACTTTTAACATAACTGCCTTGTACATGGCTGTGTCTGATGTTGTATCTAGGGGGTTATTTTTTATTTTAGTGTGTTCAATGTGAGGGATATTGTATTGCAGTGGATGAATATCTTATCTGTTTCTTATGTTTTTGAGCAGTGGTGTAGCGTGGGTCAATGACGCCCAGGACGGAATCATTATTTTCCGCCCTTGTGACATTAAAAAAATATGTCTAATAGAAGATCTAATAACTTATCCTTTCTTACAGGAAACACTGACCAAGGAGTCTAACATAACTAGTCATACCGTTGCTTCGACTGGGAGAGACTGTGCAACCGTGTCTTCCGACCGCTCGCCAGCGATAGGCGCGGGGCTGGCCGGGCTCGCTCAGCAAGGGTTAGTGGCAAGTCTGTCGGCACTCCACCCGACCCGTCTTGAAACACGGACCAAGGAGTCTAACATGCGCGCAAGTCATTGGGTCGCACGAAACTCAAAGGCGCAGTGAAAGCGAGGGCAGCCTTCACGCGGCCCAGGTGGGATCCTCCCCCACCTAAGAGCGATCTGTGTGTGGGGGTGGCGCACCACCGTCCCGTCTACACCGTCAGTGGGGCGGAGCAAGAGCTTGGATATAGGGGCGAAAGACTAATCGAACCATCTAGTAGCTGGTTCCCTCCGAGGTTTCCCTCAGGATAGCTGGCGCTCGATCGCAGTTTTATCCGGTAAAGCGAATGATTAGAGGTCTTGGGGATGAAACGACCTCAACCTATTCTCAAACTTTAAATGGGTAAGAAGTCCGGCTCGCTCGACTGGAGCCGGGCGCGTTGTCGAATGCGTGTGCCAAGTGGGCCACTTTTGGTAAGCAGAACTGGCGCTGTGGGATGAACCAAACGCCCGGTTACGGTGCCAAACGCTGACGCTCATCAGACACCATAAAAGGTGTTGGTTGATATAGACAGCAGGACGGTGGCCATGGAAGTCGGAACCCGCTAAGGAGTGTGTAATAACTCACCTGCCGAATCACCCGGCCCTGAAAATGGATGGCGCTAGAGCGTCGACCCATACCGGGCCGTCTTGGCAATCCGTAACTCGAAAAGGCGAGGTCGAGACGAGTAGGAGGGCCGTCGGGGTGAGCATGGAAGCCTGGGGAGCGATCCTGGGTGGAGCCGCCCCGGGTGCAGATCTTGGTGGTAGTAGCAAATATTCAAACGAGAACTTTGAAGACTGAAGTGGAGAATGGTTCCATGTGAACAGCAGTTGAATATGGGTCAGTCGGTTCTAAGAGATAGGAAAACTCCGTTCTGACCCCGGGGCACTCTGTCTTGTACTCTCGTCCATCAGAGTAATTTGTAAGTAGAGTTGGGCCAGGACTGCCATCGTTGTCCCTTTCTTGCCTAAGCCCATCGGGTACGGAACCCTTTCTCTTTGCAAGCATATTTCCGGTTTAGGAAGACTCGACATTAGAGTTTGGTTAGGTCTTCTTGCTTTTCCGAACACCAATGATTGGTCTGGGTCTCTGTCTGTAAGAAGCACAGGTAACTAAAAGCTCATTAGAGCTGACGGAGCTTGTAGTTTCCCTTTTCTAAAAACGTTTCACTTTCTATTTGCAGTTGACGCTGTCCCCTAGCGCTGTTCTGCCCTTTCATTGTTTCATTGTACTCAGTATGAAATCTATTTGTCTCTTTCCATGCATCTACCTTTACGTGCATTTTACATTGGCCGCCCCTCCAATGTTCGGACTGGACTAACTAGCTTCACTGTATGTCGACAGTGTCGCTGTATGTGGTGTTGCTGGTGGTGTCGGAGATATTGTCTGTCTCGTATGCACACTTATCTTGGTTATCTGCTAACCCTGGGTCCGTCTAGAGCATTGCATTCCCTTTGCACCCCAAATAGGAAATGAAAATTATGTGCATCTTTTCTGTTTGTATTAATTTGCTTCATATTAAGATGATATGTGATTAAATGAATGGATCTGGTCAATATACTGTTATCTAAGACTATCTAGATGACAAAATAACTTTATGGGAGTCTTACAACCACACGAAATGAACATTAATCACCATTTTGTTTGAGTTACCCACCTTTTCTTTATACCCTCTACTCCCGTATTGCACTGATTCTTGTAATTATTTGTCTTTGTACACTTTCGTGAGTAATTATTTTTGTGTTTGCCGTACTTCTATATATTTCCTTTATGTCTTCTTTCGTTTGTGTATGTCGACATATTATTATTTTGTGCTCTAGTCCATCAATTGTACATTAGAATGCCATACTGTTATTGTTCAATCATTTACATATTTAGACTTTGATTTCCTCGGTGTTATTGCAGTTGTCTCTTCGATGGGTACCCACACAAGTTATTTGTATATGCATTTTGTTTTACATGGTTCTATGTATCCACACAATTACTTTGGGCCACACATTTCTATGTATACATATGCAGTTGTTAAGCATTAAGCATTATCTTTATGTGAACGAACGTTTATATTTACATCAATATATGTATATGTTTCTATGTGTGCAAATGTTCATGTTATAGTTTTTATTTATGTGAGAAAGTGTTTATGTGGATGCATGTTCATATTTATGTATATATATATGTATTTATGTGAGCGCTTGTTTATGTTAATGCACGTATCTCCATTCTGTGTCAATATGTATGCCTATTCTGGTGTGAGCCCTTTCCTATGTGTGGATACATTTACATGCCTGTGCATTTTGTGTGGGTATCCTTCACACATCTGTGTCCATTTTGTTATATATGTATTTCTTAACTCTTGGTGTGTGTATACATTTCTATGTATGTTTAGGTGTGGTTGTATATATATATATATATATATATATATATATATATATATATATATATATATATATGTTTATGTCTATATTTGGTTTCACATTCATTCTATGCGTCTTCCAATGATGATTCTTCGTGTATCCTTCCTTCCCCAAACACACTCATCCCACCACCACACAACCTCATCATTACTCATCAATCATTATCATATGCCATTATGGTTGGCATAGGCGACTATGGCTCTCTGTCCACAGTATTGTTATCAGGATCGTTGTTGTTTCCATGCCTTGCTAGGTTGTCAAACTAATATTTTCTCACGTTGTCCCCATCTGTCTCTGTTCCCTTCAGTCTTGCCTGTTGTGACTATGTTCTTAAAACCTGCCTGTCTGATAAAGCGATAAAAGGGGTCTTTTTCTTATCTTTTTCTTATATTATTCTTGCATTCATTATAAACACCCCAACCACATCTATATTGCCTCTAATTTCCCACTTTCCGGTTTGTTTATAATGAATGCACGCATTTTCTCTTTTACTAGATGCATTTCCATTCCTGAGTCATGGAGACGTGGCTTTATGAAATCTAAGTGATCTATTTTTTGTTGTGGTGTTTACTGTTGTTTGTCTCTTGAAAAAGGTTCCATTTGAGCCGATACATGGAGAATTGTCCTGTTTAGTTTTATTGTATGTTTTTTTATATATACTTTTTTATATATTTTTATTCATAGGCAAGGTAAGTGTTTTTAGTAACCTGTTTAATTCATTTTGCTTTACTATTTGTTCATTCGGTTACTGCGGCACCCTCCACTTTGTCAGACGCCCTCCGACCATTTGGTTATTTATATTTTTCTTCTCTAGCTTCTTTGTGTTATCAGTATTGGTGTTCTCATCAGAAATTGTATTCATTTCAATGTTGTTATCCCCCTCCCCCAACACAACATCACAATATCTGTACAACTTTCAATCACATTTTATGATACACCTCTATCTCCTACAAACTCCATCTTTTCACCATCTATATACCTGCCTCTTATAATCAGGTAATATGTTCCTGCCTCTTAATATCAGACCATATCAGATGGCATGAGGTTTCAGAAATTGGACATGCAGTACAAATATCAAGAAGACCCACGTTTCTTGAACACATAAATATATACGTCACGGATCAAAGCAAGACTTGAAATCTTCTTCTCAAAACAAAAGAGTAAAAAAATTATTAAAATCCAGAGGTGAACTAATACTTGCAATAGTCATTGCCAAAGAACAAATATGAACTGCCAACTTCAATAGTCAAAGATAAATTAAAAATAACATAGAATATTGTTCCATTGAAAGTGCTTAGTAATGGCCTTACAAAAAGCATCACATATGAATCATCTATTCGCACAGAAGACAATGTCAACATTTAAAATGCAATAATATAAACATGTCCTAAGAATCGTTCATGGAAGCAAAGACGTATCAATGTGATTTACATGAAGACTGACACATAAAATGAGCTATTTTAGAGGAAATGGTTCCTGAACATAGAACAAGATGAATATTATGATGGATTACTGGATATAGAACAAGATGAATATTATGATGGATTACTGGATATAGAACAAGATGAATATTATGATGGATTACTGGATATAGAACAAGATGAATATTATGATGGATTACTGGATATAGAACAAGATGAATATTATGATGGATTACTGGATATAGAACAAGATGAATATTATGATGGATTACTGGATATAGAACAAGATGAATATTATGATGGATTACTGGATATAGAACAAGATGAATATTTTGATGGATTACTGGATATAGAACAAGATGAATATTATGATGGATTACTGGATATAGAACAAGATGAATGTTATGATGGATTACTGGATATAGAACAAGATGAATATTATGATGGATTACTGGACATAGAACAAGATGAATATTATGATGGATTACTGGACATAGAACAAGATGAATATTATGATGGATTACTGGATATAGAACAAGATGAATACTATGATGGATTACTGGATATAGAACAAGATGAATATTATGATGGATTACTGGATATAGAACAAAATGAATATTATGATGGATTACTGGACATAGAACAAGATGAATATTATGATGGATTACTGGGTATAGAACAAGATGAATATTATGATGGATTACTGGACATAGAACAAGATGAATATTATGATGGATTACTGGACAGAACAAGATGAATATTATGATGGATTACTGGACATACAACAAGATGAATATTATGATGGATTACTGGATATAGAACAAGATGAATGTTATGATGGATTACTGGATATAGAACAAGATGAATATTATGATGGATTACTGGACATAGAACAAGATGAATATTATGATGGATTACTGGACATAGAACAAGATGAATAGTATGATGGATTACTGGATATAGAACAAGATGAATATTATGATGGATTACTGGATATAGAACAAGATGAATATTATGATGGATTACTGGATATAGAACAAGATGAATATTATGATGGATTACTGGACATAGAACAAGATGAATATTATGATGGATTACTGGATATAGAACAAGATGAATATTATGATGGATTACTGGACATAGAACAAGATGAATATTATGATGGATTACTGGACAGAACAAGATGAATATTATGATGGATTACTGGACATACAACAAGATGAATATTATGATGGATTACTGGATATAGAACAAGATGAATATTATGATGGATTACTGGATATAGAACAAGATGAATATTATGATGGATTACTGGATATAGAACAAGATGAATATTATGATGGATTACTGGATATCGAACAAGATGAATATTATGATGAATTACTGGATATAGAACAAGATGTATATTATGATGGATTACTGGATATAGAACAAGATGAATATTATGATGGATTACTGGACAGAACAAGATGAATATTATGATGGATTACTGGACATAGAACAAGATGAATATTATGATGGATTACTTGACATAGAACAAGATGAATATTATGATGGATTACTGGATATAGAACAAGATGAATATTATGATGGATTACTGGACAGAACAAGATGAATATTATGATGGATTACTGGATATAGAACAAGATGAATATTATGATGGATTACTGGACAGAAAAAGATGAATATTATGATGGATTACTGGACACAGAACAAGATGAATATTATGATGGATTACTGGACAGAACAAGATGAATATTATTATGGATTACTGGACATACAACAAGATGAATATTATGATGGATTACTGGATATAGAACAAGATGAATATTATGATGGATTACTGGATATAGAACAAGATGAATATTATGATGGATTACTGGATATAGAACAAGATGAATATTATGATGTATTACTGGACATAGAACAAGATGAATATTATGATGGATTACTGGATATAGAACAAGATGAATATTATGATGGATTACTGGATATAGAACAAGATGAATATTATGATGGATTACTGGATATAGAACAAGATGAATATTATGATGAATTACTGGATTTAGAACAAGATGAATATTATGATGGATTACTGGATATAGAACAAGATGAATATTATGATGGATTACTGGACAGAACAAGATGAATATTATGATGGATTACTGGACATAGAACAAGATGAATATTATGATGGATTACTGGACATAGAACAAGATGAATATTATGATGGAGTACTGAATATAGAACAAGATGAATATTATGATGGATTACTGGACAGAACAAGATGAATATTATGATGGATTACTGGATAGAACAAGTTGAATATTATGATGGATTACTGGATATAGAACAAGATGAATATTATGATGGATTACTGGATATAGAACAAGATGAATATTATGATGGATTACTGGATATAGAACAAGATGAATATTATGATGGATTACTGGACATAGAACAAGATGAATATTATGATGGATTACTGGACAGAACAAGATGAATATTATGATGGATTACTGGACATACAACAAGATGAATATTATGATGGATTACTGGATATAGAACAAGATGAATATTATGATGGATTACTGGATATAGAACAAGATGAATATTATGATGGATTACTGGATATAGAACAAGATGAATATTATGATGGATTACTGGATATAGAACAAGATGAATATTATGATGGATTACTGGATATAGAACAAGATGAATATTATGATGGATTACTGGATATAGAACAAGATGAATATTATGATGGATTACTGGATATAGAACAAGATGAATGTTATGATGGATTACTGGATATAGAACAAGATGAATATTATGATGGATTACTGGACATAGAACAAGATGAATATTATGATGGATTACTGGACATAGAACAAGATGAATAGTATGATGGATTACTGGATATAGAACAAGATGAATACTATGATGGATTACTGGATATAGAACAAGATGAATATTATGAATGATTACTGGATATAGAACAAGATGAATATTATGATGGATTACTGGACATAGAACAAGATGAATATTATGATGGATTACTGGATATAGAACAAGATGAATATTATGATGGATTACTGGACATAGAACAAGATGAATATTATGATGGATTACTGGACAGAACAAGATGAATATTATGATGGATTACTGGACATACAACAAGATGAATATTATGATGGATTACTGGATATAGAACAAGATGAATATTATGATGGATTACTGGATATAGAACAAGATGAATATTATGATGGATTACTGGATATAGAACAAGATGAATATTATGATGGATTACTGGATATCGAACAAGATGAATATTATGATGAATTACTGGATATAGAACAAGATGTATATTATGATGGATTACTGGATATAGAACAAGATGAATATTATGATGGATTACTGGACAGAACAAGATGAATATTATGATGGATTACTGGACATAGAACAAGATGAATATTATGATGGATTACTTGACATAGAACAAGATGAATATTATGATGGATTACTGGATATAGAACAAGATGAATATTATGATGGATTACTGGACAGAACAAGATGAATATTATGATGGATTACTGGATATAGAACAAGATGAATATTATGATGGATTACTGGACAGAAAAAGGTGAATATTATGATGGATTACTGGATAGAACAAGTTGAATATTATGATGGATTACTGGATATAGAACAAGATGAATATTATGATGGATTACTGGACATAGAACAAGATGAATATTATGATGGATTACTGGATATAGAACAAGATGAATATTATGATGGATTACTGGACATAGAACAAGATGAATATTATGATGGATTACTGGACAGAACAAGATGAATATTATGATGGATTACTGGACATACAACAAGATTAATATTATGATGGATTACTGGATATAGAACAAGATGAATATTATGATGGATTACTGGATATAGAACAAGATGAATATTATGATGGATTACTGGATATAGAACAAGATGAATATTATGATGGATTACTGTATATAGAACAAGATGAATATTATGATGGATTACTGGACATAGAACAATATGAATATTATGATGGATTACTGGACAGAACAAGATGAATATTATGATGAATTACTGGATATAGAACAAGATGAATATTAAGATGGATTACTGGATATAGAACAAGATGAATATTATGATGGATTACTGGACAGAACAAGATGAATATTATGATGGATTACTGGACATAGAACAAGATGAATATTATGATGGATTACTGGACATAGAACAAGATGAATATTATGATGGATTACTGGACAGAACAAGATGAATATTATGATGGATTACTGGACATAGAACAAGATGAATATTATGATGGATTACTGGACATAGAACAAGATGAATATTATGATGGATTACTGGACAGAACAAGATGAATATTATGATGGATTACTGGATATAGAACAAGATGAATATTATGATGGATTACTGGACAGAACAATACTGGATATAGAACAAGATGAATATTATGATGGATTACTGGACAGAACAAGATGAATATTATGATGGATTACTGGATATAGAACAAGATGAATATTATGATGGATTACTGGACAGAACAAGATGAATATTATGATGGAATACTGGATAGAACAAGTTGAATATTATGATGGATTACTGGACAGAACAAGATGAATATTATGATGGATTACTGGACATAGAACAAGATGAATATTATGATGGATTACTGGACATAGAACAAGATGAATATTATGATGGATTACTGGATATAGAACAAGATGAATATTATTATGGATTACTGGACATAGAACAAGATGAATATTATGATGGATTACTGGACATAGAACAAGATGAATATTATGATGGATTACTGGATATAGAACAAGATTAATATTATGATGGATTACTGGACAGAACAAGATGAATATTATGATGGATTACTGGATAGAACAAGATGAATATTATGATGGATTACTGGATATAGAACAAGATGAATATTATGATGGATTACTGGATATAGAACAAGATGAATATTATGATGGATTACTGGATATAGAACAAGATGAATATTATGATGGATTACTGGATATAGAACAAGATGAATATTATGATGGATTACTGGATATAGAACAAGATGAATATTATGATGGATTACTGGATATAGAACAAGATGAATGTTATGATGGATTACTGGATATAGAACAAGATGAATATTATGATGGATTACTGGATATAGAACAAGATGAATATTATGATGGATTACTGGACATAGAACAAGATGAATAGTATGATGGATTACTGGATATAGAACAAGATGAATACTATGATGGATTACTGGATATAGAACAAGATGAATATTATGATGGATTACTGGATATAGAACAAGATGAATATTATGATGGATTACTGGACATAGAACAAGATGAATATTATGATGGATTACTGGATATAGAACAAGATGAATATTATGATGGATTACTGGACATAGAACAAGATGAATATTATGATGGATTACTGGACATACAACAAGATGAATATTATGATGGATTACTGGACATACAACAAGATGAATATTATGATGGATTACTTGATATAGAACAAGATGAATATTATGATGGATTACTGGATATAGAACAAGATGAATATTATGATGGATTACTGGATATAGAACAAGATGAATATTATGATGAATTACTGGATATAGAACAAGATGTATATTATGATGGATTACTGGATATAGAACAAGATGAATATTATGATGGATTACTGGACATAGAACAAGATGAATATTATGATGGATTACTGGACATAGAACAAGATGAATATTATGATGGATTACTGGATATAGAACAAGATGAATATTATGATGGATTACTGGATATAGAACAAGATGAATATTATGATGGATTACTGGATATAGAACAAGATGAATATTATGATGGATTACTGGATATAGAACAAGATGAATATTATGATGGATTACTGGATATAGAACAAGATGAATATTATGATGGATTACTGGATATAGAACAAGATGAATGTTATGATGGATTACTGGATATAGAACAAGATGAATATTATGATGGATTACTGGACATAGAACAAGATGAATATTATGATGGATTACTGGACATAGAACAAGATGAATAGTATGATGGATTACTGGATATAGAACAAGATGAATACTATGATGGATTACTGGATATAGAACAAGATGAATATTATGATGGATTACTGGATATAGAACAAGATGAATATTATGATGGATTACTGGACATAGAACAAGATGAATATTATGATGGATTACTGGATATAGAACAAGATGAATATTATGATGGATTACTGGACATAGAACAAGATGAATATTATGATGGATTACTGGATATAGAACAAGATGAATATTATGATGGATTACTGGATATAGAACAAGATGAATATTATGATGGATTACTGGATATAGAACAAGATGAATATTATGATGGATTACTGGACATAGAACAAGATGAATATTATGATGGATTACTGGACAGAACAAGATGAATATTATGATGAATTACTGGATATAGAACAAGATGAATATTATGATGGATTACTGGATATAGAACAAGATGAATATTATGATGGATTACTGGACAGAACAAGTTGAATATTATGATGGATTACTGAACATAGAACAAGATGAATAATATGATGGATTACTGGACATAGAACAAGATGAATATTATGATGGATTACTGGACAGAACAAGATGAATATTATGATGGATTACTGGACATAGAACAAGATGAATATTATGATGGATTACTGGACATAGAACAAGATGAATATTATGATGGATTACTGGACAGAACAAGATGAATATTATGATGGATTACTGGATATAGAACAAGATGAATATTATGATGGATTACTGGACAGAACAATACTGGATATAGAACAAGATGAATATTATGATGGATTACTGGACAGAACAAGATGAATATTATGATGGATTACTGGATATAGAACAAGATGAATATTATGATGGATTACTGGACAGAACAAGATGAATATTATGATGGAATACTGGATAGAACAAGTTGAATATTATGATGGATTACTGGACAGAACAAGATGAATATTATGATGGATTACTGGACATAGAACAAGATGAATATTATGATGGATTACTGGACATAGAACAAGATGAATATTATGATGGATTACTGGATATAGAACAAGATGAATATTATTATGGATTACTGGACATAGAACAAGATGAATATTATGATGGATTACTGGACATAGAACAAGATGAATATTATGATGGATTACTGGATATAGAACAAGATTAATATTATGATGGATTACTGGACAGAACAAGATGAATATTATGATGGATTACTGGATAGAACAAGATGAATATTATGATGGATTACTGGATATAGAACAAGATGAATATTATGATGGATTACTGGATATAGAACAAGATGAATATTATGATGGATTACTGGATATAGAACAAGATGAATATTATGATGGATTACTGGATATAGAACAAGATGAATATTATGATGGATTACTGGATATAGAACAAGATGAATATTATGATGGATTACTGGATATAGAACAAGATGAATGTTATGATGGATTACTGGATATAGAACAAGATGAATATTATGATGGATTACTGGACATAGAACAAGATGAATATTATGATGGATTACTGGACATAGAACAAGATGAATAGTATGATGGATTACTGGATATAGAACAAGATGAATACTATGATGGATTACTGGATATAGAACAAGATGAATATTATGATGGATTACTGGATATAGAACAAGATGAATATTATGATGGATTACTGGACATAGAACAAGATGAATATTATGATGGATTACTGGACAGAACAAGATGAATATTATGATGGATTACTGGACATACAACAAGATGAATATTATGATGGATTACTGGATATAGAACAAGATGAATATTATGATGGATTACTGGATATAGAACAAGATGAATATTATGATGGATTACTGGACATAGAACAAGATGAATATTATGATGTATTACTGGACATAGAACAAGATGAATATTATGATGGATTACTGGATATAGAACAAGATGAATATTATGATGGATTACTGGATATAGAACAAGATGAATATTATGATGGATTACTGGATATAGAACAAGATGAATATTATGATGAATTACTGGATATAGAACAAGATGTATATTATGATGGATTACTGGATATAGAACAAGATGAATATTATGATGGATTCCTGGGCAGAACAAGATGAATATTATGATGGATTACTGGACATAGAACAAGATGAATATTATGATGGATTACTGGACATAGAACAAGATGAATATTATGATGGATTACTGGATATAGAACAAGATGAATATTATGATGGATTACTGGACAGAACAAGATGAATATTATGATGGATTACTGGACAGAACAAGATGAATATTATGATGGATTACTGGATAGAACAAGTTGAATATTATGATGGATTACAGGATATAGAACAAGATGAATATTATGATGGATTACTGGATATAGAACAAGATGAATATTATGATGGATTACTGGATATAGAACAAGATGAATATTATGATGGATTACTGGACATAGAACAAGATGAATATTATGATGGATTACTGGACAGAACAAGATGAATATTATGATGGATTACTGGACATACAACAAGATTAATATTATGATGGATTACTGGATATAGAACAAGATGAATATTATGATGGATTACTGGATATAGAACAAGATGAATATTATGATGGATTACTGGATATAGAACAAGATGAATAATATGATGGATTACTGGATATAGAACAAGATGAATATTATGATGGATTACTGGACAGAACAAGATGAATATTATGATGGATTACTGGATATAGAACAAGATGAATATTATGATGGATTACTGGATATAGAACAAGATGAATATTATGATGGATTACTGGACATAGAACAAGATGAATATTATGATGGATTACTGGACAGAACAAGATGAATATTATGATAAATTACTGGATATAGAACAAGATGAATATTATGATGGATTACTGGATATAGAACAAGATGAATATTATGATGGATTACTGGACAAAACAAGATGAATATTATGATGGATTACTGGACATAGAACAAGATGAATATTATGATGGATTACTGGACATAGAACAAGATGAATATTATGATGGATTACTGGACAGAACAAGATGAATATTATGATGGATTACTGGACATAGAACAAGATGAATATTATGATGGATTACTGGACATAGAACAAGATGAATATTATGATGGATTACTGGACAGAACAAGATGAATATTATGATGGATTACTGGATATAGAACAAGATGAATATTATGATGGATTACTGGACAGAACAATACTGGATATAGAACAAGATGAATATTATGATGGATTACTGGACAGAACAAGATGAATATTATGATGGATTACTGGATATAGAACAAGATGAATATTATGATGGATTACTGGACAGAACAAGATGAATATTATGATGGAATACTGGATAGAACAAGTTGAATATTATGATGGATTACTGGACAGAACAAGATGAATATTATGATGGATTACTGGACATAGAACAAGATGAATATTATGATGGATTACTGGACATAGAACAAGATGAATATTATGATGGATTACTGGATATAGAACAAGATGAATATTATTATGGATTACTGGACATAGAACAAGATGAATATTATGATGGATTACTGGACATAGAACAAGATGAATATTATGATGGATTACTGGATATAGAACAAGATTAATATTATGATGGATTACTGGACAGAACAAGATGAATATTATGATGGATTACTGGATAGAACAAGATGAATATTATGATGGATTACTGGATATAGAACAAGATGAATATTATGATGGATTACTGGATATAGAACAAGATGAATATTATGATGGATTACTGGATATAGAACAAGATGAATATTATGATGGATTACTGGATAGAACAAGATGAATATTATGATGGATTACTGGACATAGAAGTAGGAAAATGTTTTACCATTGCCTGTTCACGGAAAACTGATTTACTTACAAAACTAATAATGACAACAAATATCTACAAATACAAGACATATACAAATATGGAATACATCTTCAGAAAATTCCGCTCTTGTCTTCGTTTACACATTTAATAACATGAATACACTATACCTGGTACTGCTAGATATTATCATAATACTCCCACTAACACACACAGACCCGTGGATAAGGGAGGGGTTTGAGGTGTTCACATCCTTCCCTTATCAACTCTGAACACTGCTTTTAGTGCTTGGAAATTAGCCAAATTGTTATTTAAAACCACTCCCTCAGTGATTTATAACAAAAGGGCCTTAAAATTGCTCATCAAATATTGTAATTTAATTCGTGAAAGATTTTTAAAAATATTTTACGTTAAAACCCCCATCCTTAGTGTAATCATATCTACGGCCCTGTTTATAATATTTTTATATATGCATGTTTTTCTGTCAGGCTTCTATATTATTCCTTCAGACAACATTTTATTTCATTATTTCATTGCTGTTATATATCTAGAATATATGTATAAAATTTCAAGAAATTCTGTGGTGGAGTTTGGAATCTGCACTCAAGATTAGAAACAGACCATACATAGATTTCTAGAGTTTCACAAGTCTTACTTTCTAAGCAAACTTTTCACTACAAAATCTAAAAAAAAAACTATAACGTGTGCCACAATGCAACGGTACACAATTACAGATCTACTTATGTTATATGATATTACTACAGTTTTCCAGTGCACATTGTGTTTGTATGTTAGTGGCAACATGTTGTTGGTGCTACGTAAAACCATAGAAACCAGCACGATTTCTTACACACAAAATAGCGTCATTAGCAACGAAAATCACTCAAATCAAAGGGAGATTACTTAATTAACGCAAAAAAAAGTGGGAACAGTTCGGCTGGCTACGAAGCGCCTTGTCAGAGGATAGACAAACAATGGGTGACCCAAGCAAACTATCAACTGGCCTTGTCTCATGTACCCTTCCCTCTCCCTTCCTGAGTAGAAGGCTCATCCGATAGGCATTGCACAAGCTGAAAGGTGAAGCCTCTTGGGTATGAAACAAACCGCAGAAACATTCGTGCGGATGCGGCACATGATGATGAATGACCTAATCAGGAAGTAATTGCTATAGTAACGTGTACATAATGGCGACAGGATCGATTTCACGTAAAGACTCTGTCCCAGAGGACCACCGTACATCTTTCCTCGATATCATAGAGGATCGATGTAAGGCAATGACTAAGGTATCTTAATGAACATACAACTTTTATATATACAATTTTTCTTCCATGAGATGTAGAGATAAAATGGTCACTCATTTTTACTTCGGAACTGACAAAGAAACACGAGTAATTATTTTTGCAGTCAGTACCGTACATTTCACAATTATTATGCAGGGTAGGTCTACATAAAATAATTATTATGATATATTTAATATCAGTAAAATAATATTTTTTCTCGAGAAATGACAGTGACACATATAATTAGATAATATGAATAAAGTAAATAAGAGACATTAGCTAGTAACTCATCAAGCAAATAAAGTTGAAATTCATCATTGATTATTAATATTAGTCTAGTTATTACTTTATTTAATGTGTTTGTGTTCATAACATTAATTTATATAATTTTTAAAATTATTCTTTGCTCCCTTATTATAATAATTATTTTACTAACATATTTAGTTATATTTCTAAGTGTACTTTGAATGTATACTGAGTGTTCTTTGCAGTTATAAATATGTACCGTCAACACCTGATATCACTTATAATTCTCAAAGTTTTTTGCTTGATTATTTTATGTCTTTCTACGCCTTATATGATAGTTTTTTCAACAGATTAAGTAAGTATATGAACATCATAGGTAATCACCTGTTCATTGTGAAACGAGTTGTTAATAGGACACATAATAGGACATTCCTTTCAGCTACAGATAAGGACTAATCTTTATTTATGCTGTTACACATGCATTCTGTAGCATCAGTTCTCATTTCGAAAGCAGCAATTCTCTTTGCTACTGTCTTATTTAATATCCATGTCTCACAACTGTATATTGCCACTGGAAATATGCATGTTCTGATTATACATATTTTCGCTATGCTGCTGGTATCTTGCCAAAGATTTTTCATTGACTGTGCCTATGACTGATCCCTATCATAGAGGCATAGTGGTTTAGGACGTGATAAGCCTTTTGACTTGAACATTTGGTTACATGACTGGAACTATAGAGAAGTTTGACATTACCAGTAGACAATGGATGGCTGAGATTGTGCAAAGTGAACCCTATCTTCGCTGTAATGACTTGGAGCAGCGATTAGAAACAAGTCTACCATCCAAGTGGTGTGATAGGTTTTTTTATGGTTCTTGCCTGGGTGGGTAGTAAAAAGGTACAGACTTCCCAGAAAAATAATGCCCTTACAATCCACATCAATTACAAATGAGATTGGATGTTGCCTCTGCTATCAATATCCATGGAAAGTAGTAGGTAACTAGGCTGCTCTGACTGAAAAATGGACTACTGGAACACATCAACAAAAATGCACACATTTACATGCAGAACATGCAAAACACCAACAAATTCTACACAATTTGTTTAACATCTGGTGCCAACATCTACACAAGCATCAAAATACTAGACAAACAAAACCTCGGAGGAAGAACCAGCAAAGCCCAGATTGTCACAAGATCAAGTCTTCATTTAACATTCTACAATTAAATATCTGTGGCATAAGAAATAAAAAACTAGAACTTGCCTAAATTATTACATTCACAAAATACATGTAACCCTATTACAGAAGACTATATACAATAACACTGACCTACATCTATCAGGAGTAACAATCTATGTCTGCAAGGGCACCAACAATCATCACAATTATTGCCGTAATTATCACTACTAACTACCGTAGCACAATTATCTATATCAGGAATGACTTTCAGGGACATGTCACCCATCAAATGATGTGCAGAAAGTGATTATCTAGCATACTGGAAGAAAATACACAATATACAGCCCATCTCAGACAACATGCAATTTACCGTCACACATAGCAATTTCCCAAACACTATTTGCTGGCGACTTTAATGGTCATTCACCCCATTGGGGTTGCCAAGACTGCAATATAACTGGAAAATAGAGGAGCTCTGCGAAACAGCAAACATGTAAGTCCTTTTGAATGCAAAGTTTGTACCAACACTTCTGCATAGAGCCACCTAACTCTCAGACTAGACCATCTGTTCATCTAATAAAATAAACTCTTGTTCTTTACAAATTCTTGATGGCATTGAAAGTAACCATAGACCAATCCTCATCATGAATGTGGTTGCATCTGTGGGTCTCACCAATGGACTTGATTCAGATCCCATCTACTGTATTATATACCTAGAGCAGGGGTGGGCAAACTACAACCCGCGGGCCGCATGCAGATATTTTGCGGCCCTCAAACACATTTTTAAATACACGAACATTGTTAAAATATTTGCAAAACCTTTTATCCATATTAGAAAATATACTGTTATAGTGTAAGTCTGTTAGAAATTTAATTTATTTCAGAAGTTATCTACATTATGTAAAACTATCTTTCTTTACAATAAAAATATTTAATTGATTACTTACCGAGAATTTTAAACAAAAACATACATAATATTATATGCGGCCCTCCAATAGCTTTACAATTTTCAATGCGGCCCTCTGCACAAAAAGTTTGCCCACCCCTGACCTAGAGCATAAAATATCAAGCTCTGATTTTTTTTCTAACCATTCTGTTCTTATATATCTATGTCACCCTTTAGTTATATTTAAGTTTTAACAAGTTTACTTGTATTTTTCAGAAATATCTTATTCATCGCATGGTCTATGTCTCCAAAATTACAACACCTCAACCAGACAGAACATCAGTTGGAAGTATGTTATTATTCTCTGTTACAGCTCATTCACCTCAACTGAACTATCCTATAATTCTCACATACTAACTAACCCCTTTTGTGTTAATAATGTTATAGATAGACAATTACACAAAAATAAAATGTTAATAACCCAATAAAAACATATAGTGTCTATATGGTGTGACAAGATGAGCAGTTTTTGTTTTGCCTTCGCTCTCAAATAATCATCATGAATTTCATGTGATTTATGCAAAGGAGCATATAAGTATAATTGTGCTAAAGTTAAATGTGTGCCATGTAGGCTTTGCACATCCAATTTCGACATGCATTTAATTCAGGTGAGCTTCTTTCATATGTGTCAACTAGTACGAATTTTCCACATTTATACAGATTTCAAGCCCAAAAAAAGGTAATTTGGTCTTAAATTTCAGTTTTATCTCACACACATATTGAAGATATTATTGGGGATCCTTTTTTATTTGGAAACCTTTTTTATGGACCACAAACTAAATTCAAGCTGGCTCACCACAATTCACTAAATTCAAGCTGGCTCACCACAATTCACTAAATTCAAGCTGGCTCACCACAATTCACTAAATTCAAGCTGGCTCACCACAATTCACTAAATTCAAACTGGCTCATCACAGTTCACTAAATTCATGCTGGCTCACTACAATTCACTAAATTCAAGCTGGCTCACCACAATTCACTAAATTCAAGCTGGCTCACCACAATTCACTAAATTCAAACTGGCTCATCACAGTTCACTAAATTCATGCTGGCTCATCACAGTTCACTAAATTAAAGCTGATTCACAACAGTTCACTAAATTAAAGCTGATTCACAACAGTTCACTAAATTAAAGCTGATTCACAATAGTTCACTAAATTCAAACTGGCTCACCACAATTCACTAAATTCAAACTGGCTCATCACAGTTCAATAAATTCAAGCTGGCTCATCACAGTTCACTAAATTAAAGCTGATTCACAACAGTTCACTAAATTAAAGCTGATTCACAACAGTTCACTAAATTAAAGCTGATTCACAATAGTTCACTAAATTCAAACTGGCTCATCACAGTTCACTAAATTCAAACTGGCTCATCACAGTTCAATAAATTCAAGCTGGCTCATCACAGTTCACTAAATTCAAACTGGCTCATCACAGTTCAATAAATTCAAACTGGCTCATCACAGTTCAATAAATTCAAGCTGGCTCATCACAGTTCACTAAATTAAAGCTGATTCACAATAGTTCACTAAATTCAAACTGGCTCATCACAGTTCACTAAATTCAAACTGGCTCATCACAGTTCAATAAATTCAAGCTGGCTCATCACAGTTCACTAAATTAAAGCTGATTCACAATAGTTCACTAAATTAAAGCTGATTCACAATAGTTCACTAAATTAAAGCTGATTCACAACAGTTCACTAAATTAAAGCTGATTCACAATAGTTCACTAAATTAAAACTGGCTCATCACAGTTCACTAAATTAAAGCTGATTCACAATAGTTCACTAAATTAAAGCTGATTCACAATAGTTCACTAAATTAAAGCTGATTCACAATAGTTCACTAAATTAAAGCTGATTCACAATAGTTCACTAAATTAAAGCTGATTCACAACAGTTCACTAAATTAAAGCTGATTCACAATAGTTCACTAAATTAAAACTGGCTCATCACAGTTCACTAAATTAAAACTGGCTCATCACAGTTCACTAAATTAAAGCTGATTCACAATAGTTCACTAAATTAAAGCTGATTCACAATAGTTCACTAAATTAAAGCTGGCTCATCACAGTTCACTAAATTCATGCTGGCTCATCACAGTTCACTAAATTAAAGCTGATTCACAATAGTTCACTAAATTAAAGCTGATTCACAATAGTTCACTAAATTAAAACTGGCTCATCACAGTTCACTAAATTAAAGCTGATTCACAATAGTTCACTAAATTAAAGCTGATTCACAATAGTTCACTAAATTAAAACTGGCTCATCACAGTTCACTAAATTAAAACTGGCTCATCACAATTCACTAAATTCATGCTGGCTCATCACAGTTCACTAAATTAAAGCTGATTCACAACAGTTCACTAAATTAAAGCTGATTCACAATAGTTCACTAAATTAAAACTGGCTCATCACAGTTCACTAAATTAAAGCTGATTCACAATAGTTCACTAAATTAAAACTGGCTCATCACAGTTCACTAAATTAAAACTGGCTCATCACAGTTCACTAAATTAAAGCTGATTCACAATAGTTCACTAAATTCAAACTGATTCACAATAGTTCACTAAATTCAAACTGGCTCATCACAGTTCAATAAATTCAAGCTGGCTCATCACAGTTCACTAAATTAAAGCTGATTCACAACAGTTCACTAAATTAAAGCTGATTCACAATAGTTCACTAAATTAAAGCTGATTCACAACAGTTCACTAAATTAAAGCTGATTCACAATAGTTCACTAAATTAAAGCTGATTCACAACAGTTCACTAAATTAAAGCTGATTCACAACAGTTCACTAAATTAAAGCTGATTCACAATAGTTCACTAAATTAAAGCTGATTCACAACAGTTCACTAAATTAAAGCTGGCTCATCACAGTTCACTAAATTCATGCTGGCTCATCACAGTTCACTAAATTAAAGCTGATTCACAATAGTTCACTAAATTAAAGCTGATTCACAATAGTTCACTAAATTAAAACTGGCTCATCACAGTTCACTAAATTAAAGCTGATTCACAATAGTTCACTAAATTAAAGCTGATTCACAATAGTTCACTAAATTAAAACTGGCTCATCACAGTTCACTAAATTAAAACTGGCTCATCACAATTCACTAAATTCATGCTGGCTCATCACAGTTCACTAAATTAAAGCTGATTCACAACAGTTCACTAAATTAAAGCTGATTCACAATAGTTCACTAAATTAAAACTGGCTCATCACAGTTCACTAAATTAAAGCTGATTCACAATAGTTCACTAAATTAAAACTGGCTCATCACAGTTCACTAAATTAAAACTGGCTCATCACAGTTCACTAAATTAAAGCTGATTCACAATAGTTCACTAAATTCAAACTGATTCACAATAGTTCACTAAATTCAAACTGGCTCATCACAGTTCAATAAATTCAAGCTGGCTCATCACAGTTCACTAAATTAAAGCTGATTCACAACAGTTCACTAAATTAAAGCTGATTCACAATAGTTCACTAAATTAAAGCTGATTCACAACAGTTCACTAAATTAAAGCTGATTCACAATAGTTCACTAAATTAAAGCTGATTCACAACAGTTCACTAAATTAAAGCTGATTCACAACAGTTCACTAAATTAAAGCTGATTCACAATAGTTCACTAAATTAAAGCTGATTCACAACAGTTCACTAAATTCAAACTGGCTCATCACAGTTCACTAAATTCATGCTGGCTCATCACAGTTCACTAAATTAAAGCTGATTCACAATAGTTCACTAAATTAAAACTGGCTCATCACAGTTCACTAAATTAAAGCTGATTCACAACAGTTCACTAAATTAAAGCTGATTCACAACAGTTCACTAAATTAAAGCTGATTCACAATAGTTCACTAAATTAAAGCTGATTCACAATAGTTCACTAAATTAAAGCTGATTCACAACAGTTCACTAAATTAAAGCTGATTCACAATAGTTCACTAAATTAAAGCTGATTCACAACAGTTAACTAAATTAAAACTGGCTCATCACAGTTCACTAAATTAAAGCTGATTCACAATAGTTCACTAAATTAAAGCTGATTCACAATAGTTCACTAAATTAAAACTGGCTCATCACAGTTCACTAAATTAAAGCTGATTCACAACAGTTCACTAAATTAAAGCTGATTCACAATAGTTCACTAAATTAAAGCTGATTCACAACAGTTCACTAAATTAAAGCTGATTCACAACAGTTCACTAAATTAAAGCTGATTCACAACAGTTCACTAAATTAAAGCTGATTCACAACAGTTCACTAAATTAAAGCTGATTCACAATAGTTCACTAAATTAAAGCTGATTCACAATAGTTCACTAAATTAAAGCTGATTCACAACAGTTCACTAAATTAAAGCTGATTCACAATAGTTCACTAAATTAAAGCTGATTCACAACAGTTAACTAAATTAAAACTGGCTCATCACAGTTCACTAAATTAAAGCTGATTCACAATAGTTCACTAAATTAAAGCTGATTCACAATAGTTCACTAAATTAAAACTGGCTCATCACAGTTCACTAAATTAAAGCTGATTCACAACAGTTCACTAAATTAAAGCTGATTCACAATAGTTCACTAAATTAAAGCTGATTCACAACAGTTAACTAAATTAAAACTGGCTCATCACAGTTCACTAAATTAAAGCTGATTCACAATAGTTCACTAAATTAAAGCTGATTCACAACAGTTCACTAAATTCATGCTGGCTCATCACAGTTCACTAAATTAAAGCTGATTCACAATAGTTCACTAAATTAAAGCTGATTCACAACAGTTCACTAAATTAAAGCTGATTCACAATAGTTCACTAAATTAAAGCTGATTCACAACAGTTCACTAAATTCAAACTGGCTCATCACAGTTCACTAAATTCATGCTGGCTCATCACAGTTCACTAAATTAAAGCTGATTCACAATAGTTCACTAAATTAAAGCTGATTCACAATAGTTCACTAAATTAAAGCTGATTCACAATAGTTCACTAAATTCAAACTGGCTCATCACAGTTCAATAAATTCAAGCTGATTCACAACAGTTCACTAAATTAAAGCTGATTCACAACAGTTCACTAAATTAAAGCTGATTCACAATAGTTCACTAAATTAAAGCTGATTCACAACAGTTCACTAAATTCAAACTGGCTCATCACAGTTCAATAAATTCAAGCTGGCTCATCACAGTTCACTAAATTAAAGCTGATTCACAATAGTTCACTAAATTAAAGCTGATTCACAATAGTTCACTAAATTAAAGCTGATTCACAATAGTTCACTAAATTAAAGCTGATTCACAACAGTTCACTAAATTCAAACTGGCTCATCACAGTTCACTAAATTCATGCTGGCTCATCACAGTTCACTAAATTAAAGCTGATTCACAATAGTTCACTAAATTAAAGCTGATTCACAACAGTTCACTAAATTAAAGCTGATTCACAATAGTTCACTAAATTAAAGCTGATTCACAACAGTTCACTAAATTCAAACTGGCTCATCACAGTTCACTAAATTCATGCTGGCTCATCACAGTTCACTAAATTAAAGCTGATTCACAATAGTTCACTAAATTAAAGCTGATTCACAATAGTTCACTAAATTAAAGCTGATTCACAATAGTTCACTAAATTCAAACTGGCTCATCACAGTTCAATAAATTCAAGCTGGCTCATCACAGTTCACTAAATTAAAGCTGATTCACAACAGTTCACTAAATTAAAGCTGATTCACAACAGTTCACTAAATTAAAGCTGATTCACAACAGTTCACTAAATTCAAGCTGGCTCACCACAATTCACTAAATTCAAGCTGGCTCACCACAGTTCACTAAATTCAAACTGGCTCATCACAGTTCACCAAATTCAAGCTGATTCACAACAGTTCACTAAATTCAAGCTGATTCACAACAGTTCACTAAATTCAAGCTGGCTCATCACAGTTCACTAAATTCAAGCTGATTCACAACAGTTAACTAAATTCATGCATTTTTTTCGTTGTGATGGGTTTCCTGTATCCAAATACTAATCTCCTTCTGGTGCAAGGTGGTTTTCTAGTTCAATTTTGTTGTTAACTCCCTCTGCATTTTAGTGCATGATATTTAGAGGAGTTGTCATCCTGCCTAATTGGCCAGTTGCTTTCCTCTTCTGGCTCCAGAAGGTAGACTAAAGGGACCTCCAGTAGCTGGGGGTGGATTCTGTTGAGGTTCAGAATCAGGCACTATTCCTGCCTGGTGGAACTGTACAAGGTGAGCACCAGGACAATTTTATAAAATTATGTTGTGCAGACAAGTCAACTATTAGGGTTACATGATACTATGATTGCTGTTGTGCCTCTCGGCCTGGTGTCTCTGACTTCAGCACCTGTGCTTGCTTGGACAGGACTGTAGTCCAGCTTGATATTGGGTCGGCTCTACCAATCTTAGGGTGAGCCACGTAGCGCAGTGGTTAGCGCACTGGCTTCGCATATAAGCGGTCCTGGGTTCATTCCCCAGTTGAGGCAGAAATGTATCTCAGATCACAACGGCTCCTAGGTCGACCCAGCCTGAAATGTGTACCGGATTAATCCAGGAAGTAAAGGCTGCGAGGGAGAGGAGATGGGTACCGCCCTCATTTGTAGAGCCTCTCACACCCCTATGGCATTAATAAATGCTATGGGTTACTTTACTTTTTTATTTTTACCAATCTTAGTTTCCATCCTCTGTTGGCTGGACTAAGCCCCATCTGTACTTCAAAGTGTTGGCCTCCATGGGGTTAAGAATTAGTCATATAGCACACAAGACAAATACATTTATCTGGCAGCAAATAAACAAGCTTGCAGGTTATCAAGAACCACTTTTTGGCTGTTTATTCTTCTTCTGTGTTCATTCTCAAACTCCTGCAGATTAGCAGGATGTAGTCTGAAGAACGGAATGCTTTGTGTCATGGTTTACAGCATTGCTGCGATATCTGTGCCTTCCGTCTGACACATCCGACTTCAGCATGGCTTTCGGTCACTGACCCTATTTGGGATGGGACAGCCAACTCAATTTCATAACCTCCTTAGTCGCCGTTTACAACATACATGGAAGGTAAACAGTGTAAGGTATTCTTTGCTCCTCTTTCGGGCCCCGGCAACACACGGGCATTGGCTGTTTAGAAATGGTGTAAACGTGCATGGTTTAGACATGTAACAAGCCAAGACTCATATTTTAAAAATACTTTGCAAGGAACAATCGATGGTGAAAAGAGACGAGGCGGATATTGAAAATCCTGGAATGATAACATCAAGGAATGGTTTGGGCATGATTTTTCTACACTTCTCTGAATGGCTGAGGATAGAGATGTTTAGAAGACTTTTTGTGCTGTCTCCAATGTGGTGACCCCTACGACTCTGATGGGTTATAGACCTTATTATTATATTTGTGTTTACAGTGGTTAAGATTGGTATCAACAAATGGAAAAAATAAATGAAAGTAAATTTTTGTGAGTGGAAATACATGTAAATGAAACCAATGATGCAGTAATAGACCTATTTTATGGTCTATTTACTTTAAACAAAATAGTAAATTAGTATAAAATATGAATCAAAAGTTGGCATATGTTTTGAGTTATCTCATTGTCCATTTATTAAAATTAAGTTATATTGATAGCAGTCTGTTTTGTTTTTCTTACTTATTTCATAATTCTACACAAGGACAGTTTTTGTGTGTAATTATGTGTATTTTCATTGAATGTATTTTTTTGAGTTGCTTATTCACAATTCTTGACTCTCCACCAGACTACTATGATCAGTTGTTTAAAAAGCTTCAAAATGATTACCCATCAAGTGAACCAATCTCTGGGATGATGCTTATTTATCACAAGTACATTGTGCATGTTGTGGAGGTAAGTGACTTTATACAGTAGGCCTACAGTTATCTACACCTGTCATGATTGGTCTAGCCAATTAGTTATCCTCTGATGTTCATTTGTGAGCGGACTTGGTGTGTCCTCTTCAGGAAAGAGATTATGAAGAGCTGTACAGAAAAAAGCTGCTGCTTACAAAGCATACTTTTGCAGAATAGTAGAGCTGTACAGAAAAAAGCTGCTGCTTACAAAGCATACTTTTGCAGAATAGTAGAGCTGTACAGAAAAAATCTGCTGCTTACAAAGCATACTTTTGCAGAATAGTAGAGCTGTACAGAAAAAAGCTGCTGCTTACAAAGCATACTTTTGCAGAATAGTAGAGCTGTACAGAAAAAAGCTGCTGCTTACAAAGCATACTTTTGCAGAATAGTAGAGCTGTACAGAAAAAAGCTGCTGCTTACAAAGCATACTTTTGCAGAATAGTAGAGCTGTACAGGAAAAAGCTGCTGCTTACAAAGCATACTTTTGCAGAATGTATCCGGTACTCTTCTTCATGGATCTTCTGAACTGCTCACGATTCTGGGCGAGTTGACCTCAGAGAGGAGTATGTTTAAAGAGTATGTGTCTCATATCCATTGTCATCTTGTGCTGCCATTACCTCTGCTACCAGCATCCCATACCTACCATTATTATGCTATGTCTTTCTATAGTGCCAAACAATCTCACTTTCTTATTATAATGTTGTATAAGAACCAACCCTCTTCAACTCTTAATGTTCTTATCACTTTTTGATTTTTTTTTAAGTGATAATGACCATTTGTTGCATCCACTTTTAAAATTCAGTTAGTTATAGCTGTGACCATTAGTTCATAGATGACTAATAGACCCTATTGAGGCCGCAAATGTCCTTGAACAGTTTAGGCATAAGATGACCACTGTCAATGGTTTTTGATCTACCTGTGACTTTCTAGCTAGTCTCCACTATTGAGGTCCTGCATTCCTCTTTTTTTTTACAAGATCATGCGACCTTTTTTTTTTACTGTAGAGCACCATATAGATCTATTTTGTGCAAGTTCTTCCCATGTATCTTGAACTATTTCAACGGTTTTCAGTAAGGTCTTTAACGAGTCCTTGTATCGCCTCTTTTGGTCACCTTAAGATTTTATGCCCTTCTACAACTCACCATAGAGCAGTATATTTGGCAGGCAATGACCTATCATATGTACTACATGACCTGCCCAATGAATCTTTGTCTGCATCAGAATAGTGTCAGTGCTAGGGACACCAGATCTGTCAAATAAAGTGGTATCCAAAATCTTGTCTTGCCATCTGATGTTAAACACGTTTATGAGACAAATTGTGTAAAAGTGATTGAGCTTCCTCACATGTCATCTGTATACAGTTCATATTTTACCAGCATATAACAGCACTGGAAGTACCTCTGCTTTTTAACCTTTCAGCTTAGTATGTAGGTCAATGCAATTTCGGTGTCACACATTAGCGTACAATCTGCTAAAAGTGCTGCTTGCTTTGGAGATCCTGGTACACTGTTCATCATCAATGATGCATCTAAAGTCAGTGGGAAAATCTTTTCCTTTCGTGAATTTTCATGGATGTGAAAATGACCTGCACTGGGGATTTTGATTCAAGTGAGGAAGAATTATGCAAGCATCCACCTCACTCTTGTCTGACCTCATTTAAAACCAGTGGCAAGATGAATTGATATGACTAGAAAGGAAGTTTGATATAGTGGATGACCATAGTTCTCTACGTGTCTCATCATGATCTATGCGGTCCACACCTTGATGCTGGAATTCACCTTCGTATCTGGTGGGCTGATAAATTATCTTGCCTCATGCTCATAAATTCACCAAAAATCAAATTTTACGTGTAATGGTTGACGAGCCTATCATGTTTTTGGAGACAACATGCCATTACCAACTTTATGACCTCCTAACAGACTGTCAGTCAAGCATGGAGCATGAGCACGCCTCAGGATTTCCACTGGTGAGAGTGTTCACATGATACATTACTGATACCACTATGTAATGAACAGTTCATTTTTGTTGATATTGAAGTAAATTAGGTCAAACATAAATTTCACATTATTAAATAGAAGCACAATTTATAATAGAAAATATACATCAAGTTGACAGCTTCATCTTAACTTCTCTTGAAGACACCCTTGATGTTATCCAGAGACTATGATAATAAGAGAAAACTTTGAAACTCAGTAGTCTACACAGCATGGGTAAAAATAGTGTCACATAGAACTATGTTGTTTAGATGCATGGTCTCTCTCAAAGTATTACACAGATATACTGCCCTGGTCAGAGGCAATGATAGAGCACACTCATTATCAGGCAATGTTGTGGCTGATGGCAGAGTATTGAAGAGATAGGGTTGACCTAATAAAGACAGTAATTTATTTACTACAGAGTGAAAAAGACAATGCTGGAGGTGATAAATTTTACGTACAAAGAATAACAAAAATGAAGATGACCAGAGTTGAGGGAAGAAAGTATGTCTGTCTTCTCTTAAAATCTGGAAATCATATAAGCAATATCTGACTGTGACAGTTTGCATACTCTTGGATGGCTGCTGAAATAGAGAGCATGGCACCTATGGGAATGTTCTATACAGGATATGCTTCCTTTATTATTAAATTGTTATTATTTGATGAAGGCTATTGCTATTAGAAATAATGTAATTAAGAAACATCAAGGATTTATTATTATAGAAAAAGTATAAGGCAACAAATGGGAGTTGAAAGAGGTCTGTTCAGATGACACCTATTTATCTCACAACTTGAGTCTAAATATTTTCCATATTAAACCAATCCAAATTCCTAAAAAAGATCTTCTTCTTCTGCAATCATCATAAAAAATATCTGATGTCAGTCAAAAATTCCAAAATGTTTTTTTTTTCAGATTGCTATTTTTTTCTACAATCTATCTATTTTATCTGTAAACCCGTAATCCATTAGAATCATACAGATACCACATTGGATGCTTCAGTACACATAGATTTCTAACGATTTCTATCATCAACAATGCGGACGAGTATGGAAAAATCTTGACTTGTCCAGTCGTTGATGTCTGTCCATGGTCTTATTTATCCTCCTCTGCTTCCTCCACCTTCAATGGTTCCTGCAGTATTGCTTTTGACAAGGAATTATGCCAGCATACATGTCCAAACAACATGCATTTTTTGTAATAATAAATCTTTGATGCTTCTTAATTACAAACATTCATTTACCCACATTCCATCCGAAGCAACCTTGTTTCTGCTTATGTATTATTTATGTTTACAGTTAGGCCAAATTGGTCTTTGTAGTACTGAGGTCTGATGCCATGTATTAATATTAAATGTTTTTGCTATCCTGAAAATGTACATACCTGTACAGTGTGTGTGTTGTTGTCTGTCAATCGACCAGTCCATATTCATAGTGGCTTGAGGAAAACACATTGGAAGTCTTGACTAAACCTGCATCTTTTTTAGGGATGCAGATTGGTTGAATATGGAAAACATGTTGACTCCAGTTGCATGGTGAATAACTTAAGTGTCATCTGAACAGACCTGGTTCAAATCCCATTTGCTGCCTTATAATTTTGCTATTAGAAATAATGGATGTGGTTTTTCACACATGATGTTCACTAGCAACCCATTCCAGCAGGAGTTTTTCAAATATGATGTTTCCTTGAACCCCATTCCCTGAGGAGTTTCTCACATATGATAATTCTGTGCACCTCATTCTCCTAGGAGTTTTTCATATATGATGTCCCC
Source organism: Meghimatium bilineatum (assembly GCA_034231615.1). Taxonomy (NCBI): domain Eukaryota; kingdom Metazoa; phylum Mollusca; class Gastropoda; order Stylommatophora; family Philomycidae; genus Meghimatium; species Meghimatium bilineatum. Next base: position 57,103,255 of record CM067321.1, on the reverse strand, counting down.
TTGCACCCCATTCTCTGGGGAGTTTTTGTTTTTGATACATAACAATTTTCCTACTACATTTCTAGCAGGATATAGAACAATTGTCTTACTACAGTTCTAGCAGGATATAGAACAATTGTCTTACTACATTTCTAGCAGGATATAGAACAATTGTCTTACTACATTTCTAGCAGGATATAGAACAATTGTCTTACTACATTTCTAGCAGGATATAGAACAATTGTCTTACTACATTTCTAGCAGGATACAGAACAATTGTCTTACTACATTTCTAGCAGGATATAGAACAATTGTCTTACTACATTTCTAGCAGGATATAGAACAATTGTCTTACTACATTTCTAGCAGGATATAGAACAATTGTCCTACATTTCTAGAAGGGTACAGAACAATTGTCCTACAACATTTCTAGCAGGATACAGAACAATTGTTCTACTACATTTCTAGCAGGATACAGTTCAGGAACGGAGGTTGTGTCATAATTGTATTTGTTCCAAATGGCCTAACACATTCAACTTTGGTGGTTTTATAGTATTGGAATCAGTTTCTCTTAAACTTGTTCTATTGACTGAATATTTATATATTCATTTTGCTGTTATGACCCAATCCCTAAATTTTCTTAATTTTATTTTACAATCATACCCATAACATACATTCCAGTTGTTATTTGTGTAATAGCCTAACTTCCTGATATATCAGCAACTTTTTTCATTTCTTTTTGTCTTTTCTTTACTGGGTGCTTTTCTTTTTGGTACTGGGACCGTCAGTCAATGTGTAATGGCGGATAAACTCAAGGGAAGATCTGAGCACCTATGGACTTGTCTGGAGTGCAATGACGATGATCCAACGACTAACTAAATAACTAACTTTTCTTTTTGCTTTATACCAATTTATGCCTATAGCGACAGGGGTAGAAGAGTTCTCTGGAGATGGTTTTTTGTGTCCTTCATATATGTTTGTTTTTGCTGACTCTTTTATTTCCGTAATACATTGTTTGCAAGGTCTGCCCCTGGCTTTGTATCCATCATGCCTATACAGCAATACTTTTTTGAGGGGCACTGTCTGGTGGTAGTCTGAAAGCATATAAACACCACCTAATCTGTTGTCTTCTGATGTAATCCAGGATTGCCATTGTTCTTCTTCTTCAGCGTTTGCTCTCATATAACCACAACGAATATATCGTGTGATTTCCGCCGGGGAGCGTGAAGTACGTTGTGCTGCAAGTTCCACAGTAGTACTGTGTTATTTGCACCTCAGTTGGCCACTTGTGGTCGGGACGTCCGAGGTCCAGCACATCCGTTTTCGTCATGCCTTTAATTCGGGTGGGCTTCCCTAGTCCGTGACAGCCTGTATATCTGTCGCCGGGCACGCGGGTGTAGTAACTCTTCGCCTAGACGATTGTTGTTCACGTCTATCTCGCACGAAATGTTCCACCGTCTATGAACTCACCTCGTGCAATTGGACGTACTTGTGCCTGTGCCCATCGGGTACTGAACCGTTTATCATCCGCTGGCCTGTTTCCGTATGAGGAAGAACTCGCCAGAAGAGTTGGACCCTGGCTCGTTCGCCCTCCTACCCGAGCGTCGTTCACAGACATCGTGAACCCCTCGCACAAGTTCGAGTCTCACACCACGCGTATGATTGGGTCTGGGTCTCTGCCTGTAAGGATCACAGGTAACTAGAAGCTCGTCTCGAAACTAGAGCTTGTAATTCCCCTTTCCTATGAACTTTTCACTTTCTATTTGCAGTTTTCGCTGCCCTTCCCTTTCATTGTACTCAGAATTAAATATGTCTCTCGCCATGCATCTACCTTTACATGCCTTTTTACATTGGCTGCCCCACCAATGTTCGGACTGGACTGTCGACAGTGTCGCTCTATGAGGTGATGCTGGTGGTTCGGAGATTTTTGTTTGTTTGTTTTGCGTTCGCTCCATTGTAACCAGCACGGATATCCGTGCGATTTCCGTCGGGAGAGTGATTACGGTGTGCCACCGTTATGCGCCTTGTAAGCCAAGCACATCCGATTTCGGCATGCTTTCACAATTCGGGTGGGCTACCCTAGCCTGTGACAGCCTCAATATCTGTCGCCAGGCACGCGTGTGTGTGGTGACTCTTCGCCCAGACGATTTTTGCTCACGTCTGTCTCGCACGAGGTGTTCCACTGTATATGAACTTGTCTCGTGTAATTGGACGTACTGTGCCTGTGCCCATTGGGTACTGAACCGTTTCTCATCAGTGAGCCTGGTTCCTTAAGAGGAAGAACTCAACAGAAGAATTGGACCCCTTGTCCAAGTTCGAGTCTCACACCACGCGTTTGAGAGCAATGCGTTCTCGGGCTGAACGATCATGTCCCAAGAGCGCCTGAACCCATCAGGTACTGAACCCTTTCTCTCTGCAAGTGTTATCCGGTATAGGAAAGATTGACAGTAGAGTTGGGCTAGGACTGCCATCTTTGTCCCTTTCTTGCCTGAGCCTATCGGTTACAGCACCCTTTCTCTTTGCGAGCATGTTTCCGGTATAGGAAGACTCGGCATTATAAGGATCTCTGCCTATAAGGAAATCAGGTAGCTAGGAGCTCGTAGTTCCCTTTTCCGTAATCGTTTCCACTTTCTATTTGCAGTTGGCGCTGCCCTCTAGTGCTTTTTTCATTGGCCGCCCCTCCAAAGTTCGTACTGGACTGACTAGCTTCACTGTATGTCGACAGTGTCGCTGTATGTGGTGTTGCTGGTGGTGTCGGAGGTATTGTGTGTCTCTTATGCAGTCAAATCTCTTTCCATCTGCTACCTCCATACTCTCGGACACAATCCCCAAATGATTTAGTCAGAATCAGTTCGAGCTGCTGTATCTGTTTCCACGGTGCACCGCGAGTAGGTACATTTGGGATCTTGGTTATCTTCTAACCCTGGGTCCGATGAGAGCATTGCGCTCCCTTTTCAACACATTGTATTTGTTAGTCTTCTAATGTTTTCTTTGTTTTGTTTTTGTCTCTTATTTTTACTTCGAGGATTCTACGTAAACAAGTCACTACAGTTGTAAAATGTTTTCTTTTTTATTCTGTTTTTATAGTCCATGTTTGGCATTGGTAGCATAGTGATCGTTATATATAGCGCAGTTTTGGTGTTTATGCTCATATATTTGTTTTTGAAAATAGGAGACATCTGCCGCAATATCCGGTATGTTATATCGCATATATTTAAGATTTCTTTCAATTACTTTTTTCATTTATTTCTTAAATTTTGTGCATGGTGGTTAGTTGGTTGCTGATCCAGCGGTCCATGGGCTCATGCCCTTTGACGCAATGCCATTGTGTGATATATGCATGTGTTTGTGTGCTGTTCCATATAATGTGTTCCATTTATCTGATCCTGGAGGGAGAAGCATTTTCCTGATGTCATCCAGCGTTAAGCATTCAAAGAGGTGGTGGTCAACAGTTTCATAAGGATGAGTGTTAAGCTGTACATGTTGTGTGCGCAGTCTGAAGATGATACTCTGGTCTTTCCTTCCCAGGAGGTTGATGTTGTCCTTAAGAAAATGGACTGGTCACATATATATATATATATATATATATATATATATATATATATATATATATATATATATATATATATATATATATATATATATATATATATATATATATATATATATATATATATATATATATATTTCCCTCCCAGTGTTTCCCATGGTTGTGTTTTTTCCATTCATCCAATTTTCTTTGTTCACAGATTTCAACATCATTTTAACTGTGTGCATGGTAGTTTATGTATATGCCTGTTATGGTTGTGCTCCCTTCTTTGATAGTCTGTCTGCCTTGTCATTTCCAGGTGTTTGAGCGGCCAGGAGTCCATTGCATAACAATGCTGATTTCATAAGATATAAGCAGCTGGTTTGTATGGTGATATATTTCAACTAGCTCAGGTTTACAATGTCCATCACATTCTAGTGATTGAAGAGCAGACATAGAATCTGTTAAAATAACAATGTTTTGGACTTTTGATGGGAAGGCATCAAATATGGTCTTCAGGTGGTACAAGGCAATTTCTAGTGCTGTTATTTCAGCTTCATAGTTAGAACATATCTCCCCACATGCATCAAACACCTCATCAGATGTTTTGTCCGGATATTCTATATAGGCACCACAACCTGCTCTGATGGTGGCTTTAAAAGCAGACCCATCTGTATAGACATGAATCTATTGTTCTGGGTAGGTGTCTATTGTTTTCTGTGTTGCTTTCATAAGACTTACTGGGTCGGAACTTTTTCTTGCACTATCTCATAATTGTGTCTTGATTTCTTAAGTGTGGTGGTAAATATTTTTCTACTCTTTGCAGTTCCTGTCCCTTGTCTGGGAAGTGATAGCTGTCTTTTATTGTTAAATCGGTTACCAGTTTTCTACAAGTTGTTTATGTGGGTGGTCTTTGTTTATCCTTTTTCTTCTTTCATAAGCTTCCTTTGCACCCATATCTCTCCGCATCTCAAGGAGTTCTACATTTGTATGTATTTCACATGCAGCCATTGGTGTAAATCTCACTGTTCCACTGATAATTTAGTTTCACCAGCATTGTCCTGCACTCTGTCTAGAGATTCTACATTAGTCTTGGAACATGTTGTGAGGAGTGCACTGTTGTATTCTAAAGCAGAACGTATGTAACCAAGGTATAGTCCTCTAAGGGTATCCTTGTCTGATCCCCAAGATGTGCCAGTGAGTCTTTTCAGTAGTTGTAACCGTTTAAGTGCTTTATTTTTGATATTTTCTACATGCTTCTTGTGGGTGAGCTGCCGATCAAGCGTGATTCCAAGATATGTGGGATGTTCTTCTCTTGGCAATTTCTGTGTATCCAACCATAGACTGATATTTTCTTTGGCTACTTTATGACTTTTGGTGAAGATTGTATAGACAGTTTTCACACAGTTTACTTTCAGCTTCCATGTTTGACAATACTCGTGTAGTCTTCTTAAATCGCCATTTAGTCTTTTGGCTGCACTTTCAATATTCTCATGGCTCTGCCATATTGCTAGGTTATCAGCATAAAGGGCTATTTCAGCTTTAATATGTTTGGCATTTCATTAATGTAAATGAGGAAGAGGGTGTAGCTCAAAGCAGATCCTTGTGGTAAGCCTTCTTCTAAAACTTCTTTAGATAAAATTGCATCATTTATCTTTGTCTTGATTGTTCTGTCAATGAGGAAGTATTTTATCCAGTTATATAGCTTTCCACTAATTCCCACCTCAATTATCTTCACCAAGAGACCCTTTCTCCATACTCGATCATAATCCTGTTGTAAGTCAAAGAAGATGTCTACATTATGTTTGTTTTCCTGGAATCCATCATGGATTTTCTGTGTCAACCTAAATAGTTGATCGTCTGTGCAACTGCCTTTTCTGAAGCCAGCCTGTTCATGGCAGAGGATGTTTCTCGAGCTCTCGAGGAACCAGTAAAATCGTACGGTAGCCATTCTTTTTGCTAGTTTCCCAAGAAATGATGTTAAAGATATGGGGCGGTAGCTATTGGGTTCTTCTGGAGATTTGCTACTCTTCAGGATGGGAAAGATGTTAGCATTTCTCCAGTATTTAGGCACTCTTCCATTTCTCCAGGTCATATTTATTAGTTTAAGGAGTACTTCTTTCCCAGATGTGCCCATGTGTGTTAACATTGCGTTATAAATGTTATCTGGTCCAGGAGACTTTATCTTCTTCAGCCCTTGTTGGAGTTCCTGCATATTGAAGTCATCTTCAAATATGAATGAGCTATAAGTTTGGACTTTTTCTTGCTGCTTCAGTAGGTACAGATGTTTCTTATCAGCCTCTGAAAGCTTCCCTACTCTGTTCACACTGGCAAAAAAGTCATTAAAGTGTTCTGCCTTTTTCTGATCTATGGTGATTGTTCTGTTTCCATCTATCACAGATTTATCATTTGTTCTTCTTCTTTTCCAAAATTGTTGATCAGTGCAAATCACAGCAGTGCCGTAAACTATGATACAATGCATTCATGACTACATCCTGCTAATCTGCAGGAGTTTGAAAATGAACACAGAAGAAAATGATTAAAGTACAGAATGAATTTTAAAATGCACTATATTCTTGTGCTGTTAAGAATAAGAAATTATAAATCTATTTTTAATTGACATTGGTAACACTTTCTGTTTCAGACATCATCAGACATGATTCTGAGGATTGTTCAAGATCTGTTGATGATTGAACAGGATGAGAATTCTTATGTGTCAAAATCCAAAATCTTGCTGATATCTCATGATATATCCTTTTCTTAAAATAGCCTATATATTTGTATACTTTTTAAATATTCTTTTCCTAGTCTTTTAGATCAGTGAAACACGTAGACATAATTTTACAGTAGAAAATTCATAGTTCTGTGAATAGTAAAGTGGCTATATTGAAGCAGGGCTGTCATATGCTGTGTACCGCCGAAGGTGGATGTGGTGGACCATTGATGCAAATAAAACAGTGATACAATGCATTTCTGTTCTTTGGACTACATCCTGTTGGAAATATAGTTTGTTTGTTTGTTTTGCGTTCGCTCCATTGTAACCAGCACGGATATCCGTGCGATTTCCGCCGGGAGCGTGATTACGTTGTGCCACCGTTATGCACCTTGTAGGCCTAGCACATCCGATTTCGGCATGCCTCGACAATTCGGGTGGGCTATCCTAGCCTATGACAGCCTCAATATCTGTCTCCAGGCATGCGTATATGTGGTGACTCTTCGCCCAGACGATTTTTGCTCTCGTCTGTCTTGCACGAGGTGTTCCACTGTCTATGAACTTACCTCGTGTAATTGGATGTACTGTGCCTGTGCCCATCGGGTACTGAACCGTTTCTCATCCGTGAGCCTGGTTCCTTAAGGGGAAGAACTCAACAGAAGAGTTGGACCCTGGCTCTTTCGCCCTCTTAGCCGAGGTGTCATTCACCGACATTGTGTACCCCTTGCCCAAGTTCGAGTCTCACATCACGCGTTTGAGAACAAGGCGTTCTCGAGCTGAGCGACCTTGTCCCAATAGCGCCTATCAGGTATTGAATCCTTTCTCTGTGCAAGTGTATTTCCGGTATAGGAAAACCTGACATTAGAGCTGGGCCAGGGCTAAAATCGTTGTCTCTTTTGTGCCTGAGCCCATCGGGTACGGAACCCTTTCTCTCTGCAAGTGTATTTCCGGTATAGGAAAACTTGACAGTAGAGTTGGCCAGGACTGCCATCGTTGTTCCTTTCTTGCCTAAGCCCATCGGGTATGGGACCCTTTCTCTTTGTGAGCATATTTCCGGTTTAGGAAGGCTCGACATTAGAGTTGGGTTAGGGCTTCTTGCTTTTCCGAACGCCAATGCTTGGGTCTGGGTCTCTGTCTGTACGGAGCACAGGTAACTAGAAGCTCGTCTCCAGCTGACGGAGCTTGTAGTTCCTCTTTCCTAGGAACTTTTCACTTTCTATTTGAAGTTCGCGCTGTTCTGCCCTTTCATTGTTTCATTGCACTCAGTATGAAATCTATTTGTATCTCGCCATGCATCTACCTTTATGTGCCTTTTACATTTTACTGCCCCTCCAATGTTCAGACTGGACTGACTAGCGTAACTGTATGTCGACAGAGTCACTATATGTGGTGGGGTGCAAAGGGAACGCATTGCTCTAGGCGGTCCCAGGGTTAGCAGATAACCAAGATCCCAAATGTACCTCCACGCGGTGCACCCTGGAAACAGAAATACAGCAGCTCGAGCTGATTCTGGCCAAATCATTTGGGGATCGTGTCCGAGAATGTGGAGGTAGCAGATGGAAAGAGATTTGCCTGCACAAGAGACAGACAATATCTCCGACACCACCAGCATCACCACATATAGCGACACTGTCGACATACAGTGAAGCTAGTCAGTCCAGTCCGAACATTGGAGGGGCGGCCAATGTAAAATGCACGTAAAGGTAGATGCATAACGAGAGACATAGATTTCATACCGAGTACAATGAAACAATGAAAGGGCAGAACAGCGCTAGAGGGCAGCGCGAACTGCAAATAGAAAGTGAAAAGTCCCTAGGAAAGGGGAACTACAAGCTCCGTCAGCTCGAGACGAGCTTCTAGTTACCTGTGTTCCTTACAGGCAGAGATCCAGACCCATTCATTGGCGTTTGGTAAAGCAAGAAGACCTAATCCAACTCTAATGTCGAGCCTTCCTAAACCGGAAATATGCTCGCGAAGAGAAAGGGTTCCGTACTCGATGCGCTCAGGCACAAAAGGGACAACGATTTAGCCCTGGCCCAACTCTACTGTCAAGTTTTCCTACACCGGAAATACACTTGAAGAGAGAAAGGGTTCAGTACCTGATGGGCTCAGGAGCTATTGGGACAAGGACGCTCAGCTCGAGAACGCCTTGCTCTCAAACGCGTAGTGTGAGACTCGAACTTGGACAAGGGGTACACGATGTCGGTGAATGACACCTCGGCTAAGAGGCGAAAGAGCCAGGGTCCAACTCCTCTGTTGAGTTCTTCCCCTTAAGGAACCAGGCTCATTGATGAGAAACGGTTCAGTACCCAATGGGCACAGGCACAGCACGTCCAATTACACGGGGCAAGTTCATAGACAGTGGAACACCTCGTTCGAGTCAGACGAGAGCAAAAAAGTCGTCTGGGCGTAGAGTCTCCACTACGCGTGTCTGGAGACAGATGTAGAGGCTGTCACAGGCTAAGGGTAGCCCACCCGAATTGTCAAGGCATGCCGAAATCTGATGTGCTAGGCCTACAAGGCGCATAACGGTGGCACAACGTAATCACGCTCCCGGCGGAAATCGCACGGATATCCGTGATGGTTACAATGGAGCGAACGAAAAACAAACAAACTATATGTGGTGATGCTGGTGGTGTCGGAGATATTGTCTGTCTCTTATGTAGTCAGATCTCTTTCCATCTGCTACCTCCACATTCTCGGACACGATCCCCAAATGATTTGGCCAGAATCAGCCCGAGCTGCTGTATTTCTGTTACCCGGGTGCACCGCGAGGAGGTACATTTGGGATCTTGGTTATCTGCTAACCCTGGGTCCGCCTAGAGCAATGCGTTCCCTTTGCACCCCTCTCATGTTCTGTTTCCTGGAACTTTTCTCTCCATGATTAATTTTTCCAAACCATTATGTCTTTTTATGTGTCCAAAATGTGTTAGCTTGCATTTTATGATAGTTTTGAGGAATTAAGTCTTCTTTTACATTCATGTCTCTGCAACTGGTTTCTATAACCTGAAATACTGTTTATAACCTTGATAATCTGCGAGTTTGTTTATTTGATGCCAGCAAATATATTTTTCCCGTATTCTATATAATTAAGGATGAAAGGAAGAATAGATACATATGTTTGACAAAAAATATACATTGTTCATATTCTTTAACGCAACATTTACATCAACATTCGACTGTACAGTCATTGGTCGTTTCAAACTTTGGATATCATAGAACATGGCATTGAGACATTTGACACAAATGAGAGTTTTGAAAACCTCATAGTCGACCTACTTACACAGTTGCTTAAACTTGGAGTGTACTTGTTCAAGCAGCCAAAAGTATGTTGAATAAGTATGTATTATTGATAATGAGCCAATGTCACTGCACTCTGGGCAAACTCGTAGGTGCTCAGTCTCCCCAGCAAATATAAACAAGTGCATGCATGTTGTTGGTTTCCATAGCTTGCTGGTTAACATCCTAGATGGGTCCTATATAGTAGTGTCTACATTAAACAGGTACTCACCAAGTACCTGCTGAATCTCTTCCTTATCCATTCTCAATTCACCGACTATAGGTGTATTCAATGCAAGCTTATCTGTTCACTCATTTTGGCAAACACCAGCAAGTCCTGGGCAGTAAATCCATGTGACACCCTGAAGGTTGGAACAGGCTATAGAGTCCATCCACTTGTGCCAACACTGACCGTTTTGAATCTTTCAAAGCATTGACTTAGAATAAAACACTATGACTGTCCCAGTGAAATGAATCACAGATAGCCATTGGAGAGCTGCAGTAACAGCTTTGATCTCCATCCCCATAATGGATATCCTATAGTGCTATATGCTCCATTAGGCTTGGCAATAATTTTATTACTTGCACTAGCTACAAAACTTTAGCCAGATTTCTCACCACGATGGACAGAGTGAACACTATGACGTCATCATTTCCTTAATTATCAGCTATCAGTTGATTCAAGGTCTGCTATTACATTTCGCCACTCCCTATACTATCAACACAGCTCATGTACAAGTGTTGAATTAAAACAATACAACCATTGATTTTGAATATTAGGACCATTATAATTGCACTTTTTTAGCAGTAACCATACGTACACTTATCCCTTTCTTAAAAAATATTGGAAGAACTCACAACCAACAAATGACTGGATCATTGAATATATACACCCATATATATCTTATGAGATGGTGAGCTGAGCACTTATGGAACTGACTCCAGTCACATGATGTTGGTTGCTAATCAAGAATCAATAAATAATCTTAATAGGAAGCTGTGAAGAATTATTGTAAAAGTCATGTGAAAATAAGATTTCTCTTCTTCGTCAGCATTCATTCTCAAACTCCAGCTGGATCTCCCCTGTAGCAGGACCATGGTCCTACTAGATTTCCATCACGATGTAATAGTACAGAGAGTAGAAATGCGCTGTGTCGCTATTTAGGTAAACAGTGTTGCTATTCTTTGCTTCCCTTTCAAGCCCCAAAAACACATGGATGAGGCAGGATTTGAGCCAGGATTGTTCAGCTGACTCCTGTATGCTTCAAATTTTGAGTCAACATATTTTACATTTTAGACCAATCCTTATTCACAATAAAAGACATTGGTCGTGTATCATGTTGTGAATGGATATTGGGCCACAAAAACTGCTGTAAGATGGACCCATAAAGATAATTTTGATGAAATAGACCAGAAACTAAGAAAAGTGCACCAAAATTAATGCATAGCATATAATGTTCAATGAGAGATGAATGTTTATGGTTTCCAGGCACCCGGAAAAGGAGGGCATGTCCTCCTTTTTAGCTCAGTATTCTCCCTCTGGCAGGCAAAGCTAAAAATCTTTTAAAATGTCGGGTTTTTCTTACATTTTATATTATAATTTTTATGTATCATTGTTACAACTATTACATCGTAGGCCTATGCTTACGTTGTTACAATGTAGGCCTACAAGGTCTATGCATTTTTGTGAACCAGTCGATTTTAGTCATTCTAACAATCTAGCTCTGTGCTTACTGTTACTTTATTATCTATGGTCAAAATGGGAGTTAATGTTATTTCCGGTTCCAACAAAAAAAACGCAAATTTAAATTGTTTTTTTTTAATTTGTATTTTTTGCCGTTTATGTTTATAAATGGCTTCTACAAAGAGAAAATGCAAAGGCGCATCTGCCGTTTCGTCTACCATTGTGACTTTTAGGGGTGGTTAAAAGGATTAGAATTAGTTTATAAATTTCTTTGGGAGGGGGGAGGGGTTAGAATCAGTGTTTAGAATTAATAATTAATTCTCTAAGAATTCTTGTTTAATAAAGTTGTCTAAGGCATGAATCGATAAGATTGGTTTTTCAAGGGAAATCTGTGACCTTATATAGCACAATGGTGGACGAAACAGAATTTTTACCATTTTGCTTTCGGGTGGACACTGTGACCTTTGATCTGATTGAACCTTTGTTGTGTAATTTCATTGGTGTTGCACTACGGAAATCCATAACGTTGGCTAGTTAAAAAATGTAAACAGTGTGCTATTTATAGCGCAGTGTACACCTGAAAGAAAATTTACCATTTCCTTGAGTGTTTTCTATTGTGTAAAGTTTAACATTCCTGGAGGGGAGTCAGAGTTTAGATGTCACTGTTTCCATCATGATGTTCGCTAGGTGCGAACAAAGAAGTGACCGATAGTCACCGGTATAAGTGGTAGCTCTGCAACTGGGCAGAGCGGGGCACCCATTTGTCCCGACATAGTAAGTAAGTAAAGCAACCCATAGCATTTATTAATGCCGTAGGAGTGTGATCTCACAGGAAGAGAACACAAACAGTTACAGGGTGTCTAAAATCTAAGACAGGGCAGGTATTAATGGGAATAGATCATATAGTACAGAGATGGTCAGAATATATCAAAGAACTTTATGATGACAATAGACCCGAGATAAATATAGGCTACATGATAAAAAACGAGGGTCCATCAATACTCGCAGCAGAAGTAATGGAGACCCTAAGACACATGAAATATAGCAAAGCCCCAGGTCCAGACAATATCACATTAGAAGAATTAGCAGCTTTAGGTGACTTTGGAGTTGAAATAACCACAAAATTGCTGAATGTCATATATAACAGTGGAAACATACCCCATGAATTAATGAGGTCCATATTTATAGCCTTACCTAAGAAACCAGGGGCCACCGAATGTGAAGAACACCGTATAATCAGCCAAATAACCAAAATACTTCTCAGAATCATCATGAAGAGAGTGAGAAACAAAATAAAATCAGAAATAAGTCCAGAACAATGGTTTTGTAGAAGGCAAAGGTACCAACAATGCTATATATATTTTGAGAACACTAATAGAGAGGTCTATAGAGGTAAAACAGATCTGTACCTCTATTTTATAGACTACACAAAAGCATTTGATAAAGTTAAGCATTGTGAAGTTATACACATGCTAGAGAATTTGAACATTGACAATAAGGATTTTAAAATCATCAAGAACATGTACTGGTAACAAACAACAGCAATAAGAGTAGGAAATCAATTTGGCCCTTTTCAACAAATAAAACCAGGAGTCAGGTAGGGATGCATACTTTCACCAAACCATTTCTCTTTATACAGTGAAAACATAATGCGTGCAATAGTAGATATCCCAGGAATATCAGTGGGAGGACATAACATAAATAATTATAGTTCTGATTGCAAAAAGTGAGGAAGACCTTCAAGATTTAATTAATGTAGTAGTCACAGAAATTAAAGAGACAGGCCTCTTACTAAATATAAAGAAAACAGAAGAAATAGTTATTTCAAAGAAACAAAATAACACACCTTGCAAGATCAAAGTGAATGATATAGTATTAAAACAGAGCCACCAATTCAAATATTTAGGTACAACGATTACAGCAGATAGAAGAAGTTCAACAGAAATAAGAAACAGAATAGAACAGGCAAAAACAACATTCAGAAAAATGAAAAATATATTGTGTAATATGACCTTGTCATTAAAGGTGAGAAAGAGAGTTCTGCAGTGCTATATAATTCCTATACTAACATATGGATGCAAGTCTTAGACAATAAACAAACTGGAAAGTGGGAAATTAGAGGCAATAGAGATGTGGTTCTATAGAAGAATACTAATAATACCATGGACTGCCAGAATAACTAATGTAGAGGTGTTGAAATAGCCAAATGCGAAACAGACCTTAATAATATAAGAAAAAGGCAATCTTCATTTTTTGGCCACCTCATGAGACAGTCAGGTTTGGAGAACATAGTCACAATAGGCAAAATTGAAGGCAACAGAGAGAGAGGGTGACAACGTGAGAAAATATTAGACAGTTTTACAACCTGGCACAACAGGAAAACAACAACGATCTTGATACATAATACTGTGGACAGAGAGTTGTGGAGAGCCATGACCGTCTTCAACGACCGGCTTGGCACCTGATAATAATGATGGTGACTTGTCCGTTGCCAACAAAAGAGCTACTGACTTGGAGCGCCATGTTGACAGTGAGAGACATAGAAACCTAATCAAAATGTCAACGTCATTGAATAAATTGACGTCTTTTTTTCATCCTAAATATTGGAAAGTGTTGCTGAAAGCACATTTGTCTGAAGCAACTTTGGCATTTCATATAGTTTTTCATCATCAGTTTTACAATTCGATGACCTCTACAGCTAGTTTGATGCTCACATTATTTGAAGATTTAGAAATCGCTGAAAATATTGCTTATGCAAAAACAAAGACTGAAGCAATGATAAACCAGGTCATTGTCACTCAGACTTGATCATTTTGGTAAATCTTTAGGTGACATTTAACATTTTAGTCTTTCGACAGATGCTAACAATCACGGTTGGCAGAAAATATTTCCAATCGTTGTTCAATACCTTATCCTACACATCTTATCCAAAATATATTCATTCCAACCCTGTGCTACCAATGTCAAACATGGTCCTTAACAACAAAACAACTGGTTACAACAGAGATGAGATGTCTGAGAAAAGCCACAGGAGTGACCAGAAGACACAGAATTAGAAACGATGTCATAAGAGAAAGAGTGGGTGTCATATCAATTCTACAATACATACAAAACCAACAGATACAATGGTTTGGTCAACTGGAAACAATGCAGTGTGATTCATTAGTTTATAAAGCATATACGAAGAGAGGAGAAGCAGAAAGAAGAGCCAAGGGTAGACCTAGAGTACGCTGGATCGACAACATCAAAGAAACATTACACGAACACCAAATAACATTATCTGAAGCTGCCAGAAAAGCGAGAACAAGAACATTGTATCTCTCTCGACACCCGTAAAGGGTAAAAGAGGAAGGAAAGAAGAGGTTGTTCAATACTTTGACTGGAAGGCAGGTGGAACCCAAACTAAGATTCTCGATTTAGACAACACACCAAATGAAACCTCAGAAACTATATCACAGTCCATTTTGAGAATACTCCAAAAATATGATCTGTACTCCAAATATTATCTGTGCTTTTGTTAGTGACAATGCTGATAAATTTTGGAGGCATTAACAGAAGAGAAGGTAAAAATGAGTTTTCGCATTTGAAGGAAGCCTTGAGCAAGCCGTTAGTAGGTGTTGGATGTCCAGCTCATGATCTGCACAACTGCATCTAACATGGTACAGATTTAATGCAGATTGATGTTGAAACTATTGGCTTGAAGATATTCAATCACTTTTCTATATATACACTGTCAGAACAGAAACTTTAAAGGAGTTTTGTGACTATGTCGACATTAACTATCAGCAACTACTGTATCACTCTAAAACCAGATGGCTCAATTTGTGTCCAGCTGTTGAGAGGCTGCTGAAGCTGTTTACTGCTTTGAAAGAATATTTTCTTTCTGTAAACCTGCTATGATAAACAAAATTTTTGAGAACTATTTTTCAGAAGTTTACCTTTGGTTTCTGCATTCCTCGATATCTGTCTTCCAAGTCAATATTGCAGTTATTGAAAGAGAAGAAACATCAGTATTATAGGTTATGAGCCTTCTTTGCACAACCTTGGAAGTTTTGAAAAACAGATTGAAGGAGACATTTATTTCACTGAAAGTCAGGGAGATGTTGAGAAGACGAGGAAAGTGGTCGAGAAGAAGAGTATAATAATTTTATTGCAGATGTTAAGTTTGTGTATGAAACATGCATTAGTTACTTAAAAAGTGGTTGAAACCTTTTGATGAATTTCAATGCTTTAATTGGATGTTAGTCGTCGGATCATCATCACTGCAAACTGGACACATCCATAGTTGCTCCGATCTCTCCCTGAGTGTATCCACCATCACACTTCTGCTGACAGTACCGGTCCTATGCTGGTTGACCATCATTCTTCTGCGCCCTCCAAAATGTTCACCTCTAGCAACACCGCATCTCAATCCCTGATCTTTAATCCTAGCCATTGAAAAGGAATCATCATCCACATTCGTCTCACTCTCGCGTGTTATATCTCTTAAGGAGTTCAAAACGTCAGCGCGATCCATTGCCCCATCGCCCTTTGCCACAATCGCACACGATGCCAGTTGATCCGCTCTTTCATTGCCTCGAACGCCCACATGTCCCGGCACGAAAATAAATGTAACCGCCTTCAAGCTCGCATTTCTCAAGGCCTCAATCCACTGTTCGTGAACGAGACCCACTTGTACCTTCTTAATCATACTCATAGAGTCACTCAAGATGCAGACCTGCGTTACTTTCTGTGTGCGTAGCCACTCAAATGCCTTGGTCACCGCCATAGTCTCCATGGTCATACTACTCGTAGTGACCGCAAAGGCACCACTTTCCTCCTTGATCGTTTTACCTGCGCACTGAGCTGTAAAGGCCCAAGCACTGCGAACATGCCTAATTACAGATCCATCAGTGTATATAATCACATCCCCCTCTTTGGTATTCTCACTGATTAAAGCCTGCACTTCTTTCTCCACAGCTGTGGGACACCATTCTCTGCATTCCCTGCTAAGTGATATTACTACTCTCAAACAAGTTTCGAAATCTGTGGGTAGACCTATCCATTCCGCACCAACTGCCACATCCTGTAATCGGCACACGCTTTGTATTACATCTTCAGCACGTCCCATCCACGACCTTCCTCTCTTGAGTCTGCTGCCTTTAACTTTCTGTATTTCGGAATGCAACGGGTGTTCCTTATCTGCATGTATTTGAAGGTACGCCCGTGCCCGGCAATACTGTAATCTATGCTCAGCTGTTGGGCAGTCAAGTAGGTATCGCATAGCTCTTGTCGATGTGTCTCTTGTGCATCCCAGAATGATACGCATTGCTGCATTCTGGACTCTATCCAGTCTTTCGATCTGAGTTTGGCTAAGAGTCAGAATTGCCAGTGCATATTCCACCACAGCCACTACCAAACCCTGGTACAAAAGAAATAACAATCTTTGCTCACATTGCGCAGCAGCCATAACCTTCATTGCTGCTAAGCCTTTGCCTGCCCTTATGATAATGTGGTCAACATGTTCCCTGAAACTCAGGCTTCTGTCAAAAAACACACCCAGATATCTCATTGTGCTAGTTCTTTCTAAACTTTTCCCGGACAACGAAACTTGTGGCATGGGTGTCTTTACCATGTGATTGTTCAAGGAAAACCACGTCACGAATGCCTTAGACGGATTAACCACTGCTCCCGTATCTCGACACCAATTTGTCAGTCTGTCCAGCTCCTTCTGTAGTTCCACGACGCACTCTTCTCGATTACTGCCCTGTCTATACATCAGGATATCATCGGCATATGACATCGTTCTGCCAACACCTGTGATTTGATTGCCAGCGATATGTACTGTGTATACATTGAAAAGTACAGGAGATAGAGGCGATCCCTGTGGCAGGCCAGGGCTAATAACCGTTGGTGTAGATATCCATTTACCACACTTAAGAACTACAACCCTGTGCATCAGGGCGGCGCCAACCCAACGCACGACAAAAGGATTAACTGCATGGTACATCATGGGGCAATAGTGCTTCGAACAAACAGGGAAGAGAACTTGAGGAGGCCCTGACAGATACGGACCTGGTGTGCCTTAACGATGGCCGTATAACAAGGATGGCAAGCAGGGATGGTGATGATGATAGCGCTATCGACCTGGCATTGGTGTCATCAGCTTCTGTGGCTATCTGCAAATGGGACGTGCTGGGGCATCATGGCAGTGACCACCTCCCATGTGTTGTTCTCTTAAAAAATGACAAAAGTAAGCAGATAAGGCCAAAGGTAAGATCCTTTAAATATGATCGAAGAGGAGTGGATGTTGTGAGCAGAATTCGACAAGACAAACGTAAGGCTCAAGTAGTGGGAAATCTGGTGTGGGATAGGCCCTCCTGGTGGAACGAAGAGGTTCAAAGGGCATGGAGCGAGAAACGGAAAGCAGTATCACTATGGCAAAGGGCACGGAAACGTGTTGCGGCTCAGCCCATGGAGGTCGCACAATGGAAACGGAAGAAAGATATCTTAGTCCAAACATTCAAAGATATTGCAAAGTCAGCAAAGGCGTCAAAATGGGACGAATTTTGCAAAGAGATAACACGCGAAAAGTCACTAAAATTGTTCTGGCGGTTACACAAATCCATGAATGGTCTCACAAGACGCGTGACTATTGCCGATTTCCAGAGCGACGATACCGTCTGGTAGAAGACGGACGAGACAAAAGGTGCGGCATTGCTGGCACACTACACCGCACAAATTGGTCAGAGAAATGTGGAGGCATATCAAGAAATCAGGAAAACGCTCACAGACACGTGTAAGAACTTGAGCATGGAAAACCATATGCTAATCACAGTTGAAGAAATCAGGAAGGCACTGAAAAGTACAAAAAATACAGCACCAGGGCCAGATGGCATTAGATACGATGACATTAGTCGAAGAACGGATGAGGAGTTGGGAGAGTTGGCGGACATGTTCAATAATAGCCTTCTAAAGGGCACAGTGAAAGAAGACTGGTTGCACAGCTATTTAGTTCCACTACACAAACCTGGGAAGGACCACACCAGGATACATGGCTACAGAATAATAACTATGCAGAATACGATTGGCAAGCTTTTGGAAAAAATTGTGACCCGGAAGGTATCGTGTTATCTTGAAAGAAATAAGTGTTTACCAACATTGTTAGGAGGATATCGTCCAGGAAAGAAGACATGGCAAAATGCAGCCATATTTGCGCAGGATGTTTTTGAGGGGTTCGATTCGCGCATGGAGACATGTGCGGTCGCAATAGACCTTGAGGATGCGTACAATAGGGTGTCCTTGGATATCTTGATGCACCAGCTGTTAAATCTTGCAGTTAATTGGATGTACTTAGATCAAATCAAAGACTGTAAATTTGATGACCTTTTGGCATGCATACTGTATCTGAAAGAGAAGGGTATTATTGTAGATGTGCAATTGTTTGACCAATACTGCAATCTTAAATCATTTGTACAAGACAAAAATGAACAGTTTTTTTAAAGAGTCTTGCATGAACAGTGGGGTTTATTTTTCCAAAGTTGCCCAAATGCATGTTACTTTTCAGAGTTACTTAAAATTTGTGAATTTTTCTTCTGTATCCCTGGACACAATGGCAATGTGGAAAAAGTGTTCTTGATTAATACTCAATGGACAAAGGAAAGGAATAGACTCTTACTCGACTCTGTAAAGGGCATCATTGTTACAAAGTACAATTTGAAGAATCTTAACTGTGAACAGTTTATTTATGCATATGTGATTGTTAACGAGGATCTTCTACGAAAAGTTGGCTCCTCCAAGAAATATGTCATGTAATTAATAAAGATTATAAGGTAATGATATACAATTGGCTATTTAAATGATGTTTTTTTATATTTTGAAAAAGGCGTCCATTAAATTTGTTTTTTTAACATGACTGTTTCTTGGTCGCTTCACTAAGAGTAAGATACACTTAATTGGCAGCTATTACAATAAAATTATGCTGACTGTGAATTTAATCCGGAACGACTCAAATGAAACGTTTAAATTGTTTTATTATGTCCGTCCACGTATCTGGCAACCCTATGAATGGTATACTTTTATTTCTAATATAAGTGTCAACAGAAACTGTTACTGAAATAAATTCTGCCAAGAATATCAGTTGACATGACAGGTTTTAAAACATACTTAAGGGGGAGGGACTGAATAACCAAGACAAGTGACAACTGTGTGTATCCCTATACATGATTATATATAATGTAATAATATAATATTATAATATAATGTAATATACGGGTCAAGATGTTGGATATCTTTCAGGGTTTGCCTCTAGACAGGGTAGTAGTTTTCTGTGTTTCAGTGTATTTCTGATGGAATAGGTGATTTATACATCTGAATGTTATAGATTAGAACACAGTGTAACTATTTAGAAAAAACACTGTGACAGATCTAGCAATTTGACAGCGATGAAACACACTGCTCATAGAAAATGAAGAGTACTCAGGAGACGACTCTGTGGATTAAAGAATAAAGCTGTAGGTATTTTGTTTTTGATAGAAGAGATGGAAAAATGAAAGATCAAACTACTAGGATCAGCAGACACGAGAATAAAGGGCCAAGACAACAAAAAACTACACAAGGACTACACATTAATATAATGTGGTGTACACCAGAATGCGAAAGCAAAACATGGCGTAGCTTTCATCCTTGACCTTGCGGTGTCCAAAAATGTCATAAACACGACTTTTATGAGCGAACGGTTGATTACGATAACAGCTACAATAGACAACAAAAACATGTCATTCATTAAAACATACGCACCCTGTAATGCACACAACAACGAAATGGAAAGGGAAGAATTTTTCGATAATATAAATGATATAATAAACAACGATAACACAAAAGAAAACGTATTTGTATTAGGAGACTAACGCCCACTTGGGACCAGAAAGATATGGAATAGAAGAATACATTGGACCGTTCTGAGACAAAATAGACAAGATAAATGACAACCCGCTACAGATTAATTGAAATGTGCATTCAGAACAACCTATTCATAACTAACACATTCTTCAAGCACAGAGAATCCCATGTTCACACCTGATACAAGTGGAGCGATTTAGACTGCAAAAGATAGACTTTATATTAACAAGAAGAACCAACAGAAGGGAAATAACAGACTCAAAAGCCATACCAAACGTGTGTAGACACCGACCATAAAACAGTAATAATATCTGTAAAAACACAGAGAAAGAAGAAAGACAACAACAAAGATAACAAACCAACAACAATTAAAATAAACAAGCTTAAGGACGACATGGTAAGGGAGCAATACACACAAAAAATCACTGAAAAATTCAAGAAATTACCAGTAGATACTACAAAAACAGAAGATGAATAGAAACTATTCAAAGACGCTATACCACAAGCAGCAAGAGAAGCATGCTGATACAAGAACAGTGTAAAGAAACCAAAAATAAGAGCATGGTGGAATGAAGAAGTAAAAAAGTCACAAGAGAAAAGAAACAGAAATATAAGGAATCGGTCAAAAGTAAAAACCAAGTAGATTACATAGAATACAAGACAGAAAAAACAAATGCCAAGAAAGTCATTAAAACTGCCAAAATCAACTCATGGAAAGAATATGGAGACATGCTCAATGCAGATTTTTAAAAATGTGCAAAAAGAGGTTTTACAAGAAAATCAAGAACATAAGAAACAAAGAAGATATATATGAACCAACAGAAATAATAAATGATGAACATGGTAATACACTAAAAGCAAAGCAGCAAATAATGGACAGATGGCAACAATATTTTACAGAACTACTAAACCTAAAAGAAGGAGAAGAAACAACAATAAACACTACAGCAGCGAACCTAGAACCAAATATACCACTATCAGAAATAGAAAATGAAATAAACAAAACACCAATAAACAAAGCAGCATCTGATAACATATATTAACATATATTAAAATATATTATACAGTGTACCTTTGACAGAGTCCAACATGAAAAATTAATCAAATGTTTTCCAGAAATAGATGGAAAAGACATCAGACTGATTAGAAATATATATTGGGAACAAACTGCATCAATAAGGTGTGAAAACAGCTACTCACCATACATAGAAATAAGAAGAGGGGTAAGACAAGGATGCATTTTATCACAAGCCTATTTAATATCTACACAGAGAATATCTTTAAAAATAAAGAAGAAATACCAGGACTCAAGATCAATAAACAACCTTAGATATGCAGATGACACTGTTCTTTTAGCAGAAAGTGAACATGAACTACAAAGACTAATCGATCAAGTCAATAAATCAAGTTATGAATATGGACTGGATATAAATATCCAAAAAACAAAAACCATGATAATCAGCAAAGACACAGAAGAACAAGAGCTAAACATACATGGAGAGAAACTACAAGTAAAGCATTATCAATATCTTGGACACATAGTCACAAATGATGGCAGATGTGAAATAGAAGTTAAAAGGAGAATAGGAATGGCTAAAAGTACCGTCAATGACATGAGGAAAATATTAACATCTAAACAAATTACAAAGTTAAAAATGAGTATTATAAAATGCTACATCTATTCTATATTAATGTATGACTCAGAAACATGGACACTAAATAAACAATTAGAAGACAGAATTGATGCCTCTGAGATGCATATAGGAGGATAGGGAGAACATCATGGAAAGAGAAGAAAAGATACAATACAAGAATCAGTGGACAAGTTTCTACGGAACAAATAGCTAACATTATTAAACGGAACAAAATTCCGATGAAGACGCATATACTGACGCATCCAGTATTCTACACTTTGCGTGATGAGAGCCTCTGATCACTCGACATGCGTGCTGCACACTGAGTTGGAGGTGGATGGCCAGGTCATTACGCGCAAACCACTAGATCAGTATATTAAGGTAGGACTTTTTAAGTTTCTGAGATAGTGCAATAGCATATGAAATTAAAAAGTCGGACTGTTGTCACGTGATTTGTCCACTGATTCTTGTATTGTACTAAAGAAAACAAATAAAGAGGTGATAAGAACACTTAATATGAAGAAATAAAAATCAGGCAAATAAAATATTTTGGACACATTAAAAGACATGATACCTTACTGAAGACCTTACTTGAGTGTAAAGTCAAAGGGAAGCGAGCAAGAGTTAGGCAGAGATACAAGTGGGAGAGTAACATCACATGATGGACAGTCTAGCAGAGTGTACCACCAGGACAAGAGAGGTGGGATGTTGGAGATCAGTTGCAGCTAAGCTTTGTTGCAGAGACGGCACTTGATGATGATGATGATTGTACATTGTGTAAATGCCTCTACTACAAGCATATTCAATAAAACATGAATATATTTTGAATACAATACAACAAATTATGTGCATGTTAAATTTTGTATGATAAATATTGAGTTCTGAACATTATCTTTTCACTATAAATATTTTTTTATCCTAGTGTTTCTCACTGTCCATCTGTTCAGACAAGTCTTTGTTTGCAGAGTTCAACATCCTTTTAACCATAGCTGTCAACTTATTTTTCCATAAATCTGTGTTTTTAACAATGTATTTCCGTATTTCAATAAATACGTCCGTATTTAGCACCACAATTAAAAAAAAAACCCCACAAAAAGCCCACAATTTTGTTTGGCCCATCAATACGCTCAATGTGTAAAACGTCAGCATTAGTAGTAATTACTGAAGAAGTAACACTAAATGGTCTTTTTTTTTTTAACCACCAAAAATGTGTGGGTTTTTTTGGAGGGGTGGGGCGCCGGAAATCCATATCAATATGGAAAATCCGTACTATAAAATAGTGTACACCTATGTATTAACTGTGTACAAAGCCATTTGAGTGTATGAGTGTTCTTGTCTTGCTCCTTTCATTGCTAGTCTGTTTACCTCGTCATTGTCAGATGTTTAAATTGTCAGGGTAATTTATTTTTTGTAAAACTATATTGACTTTATGGTATGTAAGCAGTTGCTTGGCATAGTGAAATATTTCTAGATGTGCCTACTTACAAATGACTCCCACTTTATAGAGCTTGAAAGGATGACATTGGATCTGTAAAGATAACAATGATTTGGACTTTTGATGGAAAGGGATAAATATGGTCTTCAGATGGCGCAAGGCAACTTTGAGTGCTGTTATTTTGGCTTCATAGTTAGAGCATACTCCTCACAGGTATCAAACAATTCATTGGATCAAGTTTTCTTTAAACCTATTATTGTTTTAATGCTTAAACCTGTATCATGTGACTAATAATATTTTTAATGTATAGATAGGTCTCAAAAGTGCAATGGACTCATTACATGAGAAAATACCTGATTTACTACCTCAACAATGTGAGTATTTCCCTGTAGTTTTATATTACTGTATATTTCAACCAATTTTGTGTATGACCATCTCAGTACACTTCCTCAGTTTTCTGTATAAATACATTAAGTATGGTCAAAGAAGTATTCAATCTTATAATAATCAGAATGTAAAAGAAGACCCTACAGAGAGATTTTCTATAGTAAGTAAAACAAATAACAAAGTAATAGTTGTTGTTATTGTTTCTATCCCTAGGATTTACCAGCTATTAGTTTTCTTAAATCCTATCTGCACTGAGGTGGTTTCTCCAGAGCTCAAAGGGGATTCAAAGAGTGTAGAGGATTGACTTCATTGTACTTGAGTTACCCCATTATATATTGTATCCCTCTCAACGAAGCAGCACGACTTTGCACAGAGTACCACTCGTATCACATACCCAGTATCTTCAAGTAATAACCCCTAGTGATCTAAAAAGAAACCTACTTTATAAACAAGATGACGTGAGCTGGAGTCAAACCCACATCCTCTTGTGCACAAAATGAATTACTTAACCACTACGCCATAGAAATACCCTGTTTTTCCAGAGCTTTATTTCATACCTCATAAGGGGTTAGCCTCCCTTACCCAATAGGGAGTCAGAACATAACATTCAACACTAGGAAGCAAGTTCAAAAGGCTGCTAAATACCCTCCCCCCCCCCTTTTTCCCCCTTAATTGTTTTTTTTTAAATCCATCAAAAACCTATGCAAATCCTATATTACCCTTATTTTTAGTCAGCCCCCACACACAGTAGATATATCTACTGCCCTGATATATAGTCTATATGTAATACTACGGTTGTTTTTGTTTTTTGAAGAAAGTCTTTAAAAGTCCAAGTATCTTGTGTTTACTGTCTATATTATTTGTATTATTTATTGTTAAATGTATGTATTAGAGCTTCATCTTCTTCTTCTGTGTTAATTCTCAAACTGATGCAGGTTAGCAGAATGTAGATCAAAGAACTGGATATGTTGTGTCTTTGTTTGTAGATTAGTTGCGATATCTGCCCCTTTCTACCTGACACAACTACAGCATGACCTATGGACCACTTTGATCCTCTGGGATGATGCAGCTAGGTCTATCCTCTAAACCTTCTTCGTCACCTCTTACGACATAATTGGCAGGTAACAGTGTCACTGTTCTTTGCTCCATTTCAAGCTCTGATACCATGCCAGGGAGAACATTTTTTTCAGGATCTCTTATGAAGCACATAACATAATTATGAATTCTTCTGTGATCTAAAATTCTGATCATCATGGTAGAACCTTGAACTATGCTAGGTAATATGGAAGAGGCTGATGTACCTTATCATCACGGTAGAACCTTGAACTATGCTAGGTAGTATGGAAGAGGCTGATGTACCTAATTTTATACCTCAGCAAAGCATCCTCAATAGGTTTAATGTATAATCACTGCATTGTTATAAAGGATCTACCAGTTACCATTCTATTGCAGTAGCAGTTTTTTTCAGTGACCTCTTCTTCTTCAGCGTTCATTCTCAAATACCTGCTGGATCTCTCTTGTTGCAGGATAATAGTCCCACTAGATTTCCAGCAAGATGTAGTCCAGAGAATTTAAATGCTTTGTCTCTGTTTTATTTTCACCAATGGTCCAACACACCTGTCTTTGGTTGATCATCAGAATTAATCCTGTAGATAAGAGAGAAGATGGTGATAATGAAATATTTTCCATTTAGCTGTGAGCAGATAGCTCTTGACAGACCATAGCCTATCTTACAAAAGCACAAGTCCTCCTCTGTTGTGATTGGGGCGACGCCAGGGCTGCTACATGGTTATGTTGTTAGACAACCCATCCTCAATTATTGCATACCTGGCATTCCCAGCCATCTAGGAGTCTGCCACAAAAGGACACTGACCTGCATCTCTTTATCATCCATATGAATCATGTGCAAGAAGACAAAAGAAACTAAGAAACAAGACATGAAGTGATGATGATTTATTTAAATAATTCTTACAGATGACGGGAATTGAACCAGGTCTGTTCTAGCAGCACCGAATCGCTTCGCAACACAAGTAAACATGTTTTCCGTACTTATTTAATATTAAATTATTTATTTATGATTTATTTAAAGGTGACTGGTTGTCACCAAATTCCCTTAGTCATCTCTTACGTCATGCCTGGAAATAAGGCAGTATCCTTATTACTTTGCACCCTGAACTAGACGTCCAGGCCCCCTCTTACCACACAGGTATAGGAGAAGATAGAGTATTATTTTCAGTTTGTTCCTGAGGAACATACCTTCTTAGGTTGTGAAGACTTGTGTTTTCCATTGAGATAGTTGTGCTTTTATCTCTATGTAACAACCATAAACTGAAGACTCATCTGTAATTATGATTTGTCCATGAAGTCAGTGTTAGCATCTTCCAACATGTTGTGTGTAATATCTAGTCAGTGTTAGCATCTTCCAACATGTGTGTAATATCTAGTCAGTGTTAGCATCTTCCAACATGTTGTGTGTAATATCTAGTCAGTGTTAGCATCTTCCAACATGTTGTGTGTAATATCTAGTCAGTGTTAGCATCTTCCAACATGTTGTGTGTAATATCTAGTCAGTGTTAGCATCTTCCAACATATTGTGTGTAATATCTAGTCAGTGTTAGCATCTTCCAACATGGTGTGTGTAATATCGAGTCAGTTTTTTTCTGTGCAGAAAGGAAAAAGTCTTGGAATAAATTTTACTGTGTCACAATATATGACAGGATAACATGGTCAAAATTGATTCAACAGTAAAGTCTCCAAAACTTGGAACATTCATAGTGTCTTCTTCTCATTCGCAGTTTGACATGTCTACACAAGTCCGGTTTTCTTAATATATGCTGCTGTATATAACTCCTCAGTGCTCCCATACATCTTTATGTGGATATCCATCTCTGTGGGCCAGTGTTCTTCCCTTAACTGGTTTAATGTATTGCAACCTTGCAGGATATGTTCAGCGACAAGGACACAGAGGTGGTCTTAGTCTTAGTCTATTTAAGTGGCTGTTTAATTTGTTGTGTCCTGTTCTGAGGTAAAATAATCTGAGATAATAACCTGCTCTCCTCTGTCGAGATAGTGGTAATTGTATTTTGGGTGGTCGATAGTCTATTTAAGTGGCTGTTTAATCTGCTGTGTCCTGTTATGAGGCAGAGAATAATAACCTGGTCAGCTCTGTCGAGATAGTGGTAACTGTTTTTTGGGTGGTTGACTTTCCTGATGGTTTTGATGGGGGTCTTCTTTTCTTGGTAGGTGATTTTTTTAGTCTTTCTGTTCCTGTGTTGCTCCTTCCTTTGCCAGTCTGTCTGCCTCTCCATTACCTGGTATGCCACAGTGGGATGTTATTGTAGTATTACCCTTCTTTGGATGCTCACTTCTCGTGTGGCTTCCTTCAGGTCTGGCAGTTTATGTCTCTCAAGGGTTTGTAAGACAGACATAGCATCAGTAAGATATACCTCCTGTTGACATTGGCTTGTTATGTTTTTAATTATTTCTGCAGCAATGTTTAAAGCATGTACTTCTGCAGAGTAGTTGGAGCAGAATATTCCAGTTGGTGAACATGTGGATTCATTTTCTTTTTCTGGATATTTTATGTACATGCCAGCACCTCCATTCTTCACTGCTCTGGTTGCTGATCCGTCGGTATATACTTGTATCCATGCTTCTCTCGGATACAGTTGCATACTGTTCATGTTGCATATTATCAATCATGTTGCATACTATTGTTTTCTTTTGGAGATTATTCAATTCTATCATAGTGTGGTAGATGTTCATGGTAGTTCTGATAGTGAGATTTGGGTATTTCTCCCATGGAACTGGAAAAAGTGTTGGTGTTATCTCTCTTGTTATGTCAGGTAGTTCTTCCTTGTATTCTCTGTTTAGTTTTTTGGATCTATGTATAAAACTGCCCCTCTTCAGTCTTCCACTGGCTAGGTCACTGTATCTGGCCCTCATTGGATGTGCTGGCATTCTCTTGTACTTTTCTGCATGTATCATGGTCTTAGTGTCTCGCCTGTATGGTAAAAGGGTGATGTCTGTAATTTTTTCCATTTCATTTATGGAAGAGATCTTCATGACACCTGTGATAAGGCAAAGTGCTTAATTTGGACCTTGTTCAGGGCTTGTAGATAGGAGTTGGCTGCTGAAGTCATGTATTTGATCCATATTCTAGTACTGATCTAATTGCACCAGTATATACCTTCTTTAAGGTTGCTTCATTGGCCCCCAGTTTGCTCCTGCCAATTTCCTCAGGAAGGCAAGTTTCTTTCTTGCATTTGCTTCTACTTTCTTGTGAGGTTTCCATGTCAGTCTTTTATCTAGTGTAATGCCCAAGTACACCGGCTCGTGTACTTGCTCATCTGCAATGTTTTTCTCTGCCCATGCTGCTATGTTGTCTGCTGCCTTTTGTATTTTTTGTTGGCGATCTTTAGATGTTCTTCTACACACCACCAAGTCATCAGGATGCATTTAAACCTTGTGACATTTCACAAATTATATCATTTATGAAGACAAGAAACAGAGTTGGAGACATTACTGAGTCTTGAGGAACTCTGTGTTTTAGTTAGCGCTGCCCTCTGGTGCTGTTCTGCCCTTTCATTGTGTCATTGCACTCATTATGACATATATTTGTTTCTCTCCATGCATCCACCTTTATGTGCCTTTTACATTGGCCGCCCCTCCAATGTTCTGACTGGACTAACAGGCGTCACTGTATGTTGACAGTGTCGCTGTATGTGGTGATGCAAATAGTGTCAGAGATATTGTCTGTCTCTTTTGTCAAATCTCTTTCCATCTGCTTCCTCCACATTCTCGGACACGATCCCCAAATGATTTGGTCAGAATCAGCTCGAGCTGCTGTTTTCTGTTACCAGGGTGCACCGTGAGGAGGTACATTTGGGATCTTGGTTATCTGCTAACCCTGTGTCCGCCTAGAGCAATGCGTTCCATTTTTCACCCCACTCTCTCTGCATTCCAGTGCATAATATTTAGAAGGGTTGTCGTCCTGTCTGGTTGGCCAATCGCTTTCCTCTTCTACCTTCAGTAGCTGGGGGTGGATTCTGTCGAGGCTCAGACTCAGGCACTGCTCCTGGTCTGGGAAACTTCACAGGGTGAGCACCATGATGATTTTTAAAAATTTTGTCATGCAGAGATTTCAACTATTCGGGTACATGATACCATGATTGCTGATGTGCCTCTCAGCCTGGTGTCTCTGAATTCAGCACCTGTGCTTGCTTGTGCAGGGCTGTGGTCCTGCTCGATATTAGGTTGGCCTGACCAATCTTAGTTTCCAGCCTCTGTTGACTGAACTACGCCCCATCTCCACATCAAGAAGTTGGCCTCAATGGGGATTCATAGTGTGATATGCTTTATATTTATCCTACTGTACCATTTTAAAATAATTAATACACCCATGTATTTCCATAACCCTAAAGGAGAGCAATGAATAGTAACACTGACCTACAGTTTATGTCATAAGAAACTAAGAAAGATTGAGCATGGGGTTAACTATCCAATCACATAGATCAAACAGGACCAAATATTCCATGTTGACATCACGTGTCAATATGAAAGGCGCAAATATTACATCAAAATTATAAATCACAATATTATACATTCCATACTCTGGACTACATCCTGTTAACCAACTTGAGATTTAATGCAGAAGAGGTTATGAAAATTGTGTATATAATTCAAACGCACTTTTTTAATTTACTCACATTTATTTTAATTGCTATAGCAATTGTGCACTATCTACTGGAAGAAAATGACAGCAGCATGCTTACTCCAGAGGAGTTTGTCAACATTTATAAAAAACCATTTGATACTTCGCTAGAAAGTGGTAAGTAGTATTCTTCATCTCTCAACACGTCTGCCATGTGGAGACAAGGTTGAGCACTAATGAGAATGATATCTATGTCATTTGTTATATATGTCATATGATATCTATTAAAGTATATCTGTTCCATGTGTCAGGTCTAGTCAGGTATCCCTGAGCTACCATATGACAAATAGTCAGTAAAACTTGTTTCTGTTAACGTTGTAAGTTGGGTGTTGTTTACTTATCCTGTCAACTCACATTTTCCAACGACTTCAGTCACAAGCACATGCAAGCCTTATCCTAGGATGAGAAAGTGCAACTTAAAACCACATGGTGTGGCAGTGTAGATAACGCTTAGCCATGGTTGACAGCTGGTCTAGGTTGGGAGCATTGATGGATGAACAGTGAGAGTATACATCTGCTTATCCAGCAATTCCTGCAGCTTGCCTTGTCTCAAATGTGTTGATGTTACCTTTTCTTTGAAGTTAACACGGCAGGCAGAGAGATCACTCACCAAGGTGACACAAAGTCTGTCTTTCAGCCTGGACATTGTGCTGTGGAGAGATATACTCCATTCCAGGCATTAATAGGTCCTGGAGTCAAATTAATAGATGGCAGTTATGGGTTATAAGTCCTAGCATTCTGTATATAGAGTACAGAAAACAACATTTTAAAAGATATACCGGAAATGTCGACATACTTTCCTGGTTTTAAACCTATGTCTATGTCTTTTTTTTAACAATATATTTAACTGTTTATGATAAATGCTTGTGAATTCGTATTATAGTAAATGGTACAACATTAATAATGCATATATCTTGTGCATTATTATGCATATAACCTGTTAACTGTCCAGCCCATATAAAAGTTCCCTGCACTCCTTCACAGGAAAACATGCAGTAACGAAAGTTAACTGTCCAGCACATGGAAGCTGTTAATTGTCTTTGTGCATACTCATGTGCTGCATTGGCATGAATGAGGACTATAGATTGAAAACATTATGACCTGCTATGCATTTTGTAAAAGGCAATAAAGATTTGGGATAGTGTTGATTGTCTCACTCCATTGTAAGTTAAATATACTCAGAGCCATGCTGAAGTCAGTTGTGTTGGATCAAAAGATGTAGATATCGCAGCCACGTCTGCCGTGAATTGCTAGACCTGAAAGTTGCAGAATCACAGCCAGGTCTGCTGTGTATTGCTAGGTCTGAAAAGGGAATAAAAAATAAAAAGCAGTGACACTGTTACCTGCCATGCATGTCATAGGAGGCACCAATAAGGTTGAGGGGAGGTGTTGGTTTATTAGCTGTTCCATCCCATTGATGTCAGAGTGAGGCTATGCTGAAGTCAGGTTGAAAGGCACAGGTATCGCAGCGAAACTATAAACTCTGACACAATAAATTTCATTGAGAACAAATTTAGAAAAAAGAGAAACAGATGGATAGAACATTATCTAGAGCTTTATTTAAATGCTACGAAGCTAACTTCAGTGCCATTAACGCTCTACATTTAAAAAGGGATTTAGACTTGAGTCAACTACCTCTCTTGTATGAGGTGTTCTGCTGTTAGCGAACGTGTCTCATGTAATTGAACGCCATTGCTCCATGTTCTCAGGTACTGGCCCTTATTTCGAGTTTGAGCCTCTTCCAGTATGGGTAACTGCTCAAGTAGTAATGTTAAACTAGAACTGGAAATATTCTCTTAGCTGAGATTTTGTTCACCAACATCAAGAACATCATAAAAGTTTGAAACTACCCACATTTTCTTCGTGATTGACAGATCGCATGCTAGACAATTAGGACTGTGTTGTCATTTTAGCTTTAACCTTACACAATGATGCTTTCTAGTGCAGGTTGCTTTATCAGTAGGCTTTTTTTACGTATACTGTAGGTGCTGTTATATCATAGTGTCATCTATCCATACAGCACACTGACATTGCAGCCTCTCCAATGCATCTGCTTCCAACTGTCCGAGCCGAATGCCTTGCGTCACTGTTTGACGACAGTGCCACTGGCTGTGTTGGCTGATAGGTGCCAGAGATATTTGCTTGTCTTTTTTGCAGTCAATTTTCATTCCATCTGTAGCTTCCACGGCCACAGAAATTATCCCTAAAAGTGTTAGCCTTAAAAATCACATGAGCCACAGTTATCACTTATAATTCTTAGACACAAACATAAACAACTGCTTCAGAATATATGTGAATTATTGATAAAACCTGGTATTTTGACATTTATTTACAGATATGGTATGGCCAATTCCAGCTCGGCTGTTTCCTTACAATTGAACCATTGTTCCTCATTCGTTCCTTGTGGTCAACAGTGGATAATATTCAGGCTGCAAGACTATTCATTTTTACAGTAGATCAGAAATATATGTTACATATTTCTTGGCATGTTTTCTTAATATTTTCATTTATTTATCATTTTTAACCATTTTGAAATAGATATGCAAGTAAGTGAAGAGTGTGAAAAATACCTAAAATGCCAGTCTCATAACTATGAGATCACTGGTTCAAACCACGGTTTGGACAGAATTTTTGTCTTTCAAGGGGATACAAAAAAATGCTTCCTGTACATGTGGCAACTGCTATGACAAAAGGGGCTTTATTTGCACTGCCTATTAAAGTATCCAAGAACTCCTTAACAGATAAACATGCTGTAATAGAGGATGTTTTAATGCAAGTTAGGTTTCAGAGTTCTGAAATGTGGGTTATCATGTGATATGTAAGAATGTCACTAACTGAACTTATTAAAAGCACAAAAGACAGAGAATTGTGGAGATACATGATTGCCCCTCCACTCAACATGGCATTGAATATAATTAAACATTGATTAATTTAATGTTTGAGTCACCATAACCGCTCAAATTATTCTTCTGAGTTCATTCTCAAATTAAAGCAGACTAGTAGGATATTGAACGTACAGATAGGCTTGGTGGTACAGCAACTGTAGAGGCAGGAAACAACAATGAAATAAGCTGATGAATGCACTTAGTAAGCTAGGAAAAAGAATAGCAATCAATCTAATTGATGCTTTTAAACCTACAACATTGAGAAGGCAAGAACTTCTTTTGCATTTGTTCTCAAACACCTGCAGATTAGCCGGATGTAGTCTGAAGAACGGAAACATGGTTATGGTTTACAACTATATCTGCACCATTTGGCAGACACATCCAATAATAAGGGCTTCTGGGTCACTTCAACCCTATATGGGATAATATAACACATAACCTATATTATATATAACACATAAACAAGCACTCTGTTCTCCATCTCCATTCTGTGTCAATATGTATGCCTCTTCTGGTGTAAGCCCTTTCCTATGTGTGGATACATTTACATGCCTGTGCATTTTGTGTGGGTATCCTTCACACATCTATGTCCATTTTGTTATATATGTATCTCTTAACTCTTAGTGTATGTGTGGTTGTATATATATGTTTATGTCTATATTTGGTTTCACATTCATTCCATGCGCTTTCAAATGATGATTCTTCTTGTATCTTTCCTTCCCCACCACCACACAACCTCATCATTACTCATCAATCATTATCATATGCCATTCTGGTTGGTGTAGGCGACCATGGCTCTCTGTCCACAGTATTGTTATCAGGATCATTGTTGTTTCCATGCCTTGCTAGGTTGTCAAACTAATATTTTCTCATGTTGTCCCCCTCTGTCTCTGTTGTCTTCAGTCTTGTCTGTTGTGACTGTTCTCAAAACCTATCTATCTCATAAAGTGACAAAAAAAAGGTCTTTTTCTTATATTATTGATTTGGGTCAGTTTCTCTTTTTATTCTTTCAACACCTCCAACCACATCTCTATTGCCTCTAATTTCCCACTTTCCAATTTGTTTATAATGAAAGCACACATTTTCTCTTTTACTAGATGCGTTTCCATTTCTGCGTCATAGAAACATGGCTTGATAAAATTTCAGTCATCTATTTTGTGTATTATTGTTTAGTTTATTAGTTATTTATCTCTTGAAAAAGATCCCATTTGGACCGACACGTTGAGATTTGTCCTGTGTAGTTTTATTGTACGTTTTTTTAATATACTTTTTTATATATTTTTATTCATAGGTACGGTAAGTGTTTTTAGTAACCAGTTTATTTCATTTTGCTTTACCATTGGAAGGGTTAAGCAGGTTCCAATTATTTCAGTCTGTTATTCATTGTTTACTCGGATTTCTGAGGCAACAATATTGTTTTTGACCAGTATAAGTACTCCTCCTTTGTGTATCTTTTCTCTTTCATTCTGAATTGTTTGGTATCCTCAGATGTTGAGTCTATTGTTGTTTGTGAGGTTATTTTCCTGTATGCATGCAATATCAATGTCTTCTTTGTGTAATTGATTTGCAAGTGCAGTCTTTTTATTGTAGATACCTTCTGCATTCCACTGCAATATTGTCAAGTTCTTATTCTTGTCTTTGGAGTTTGCATTATGATCTTTATGTGTATTTTTTGAACCAGTAGTTATTTTCCTCTGATCTCTTTTCCTGGCTCCACAAATTGAGACAGAGGTACCATCAGTCGCTGAGGGTGGGTTCCTTCAAGGCTTAGAACACAGCACTTCACCCACTTGACAGGATTCCACAGATGAAGCACCAAAACGAATCATCTACAACCTTTTATTTGATATGTGAAGTCATTGCATGACACTGTGATTTTCAGCCTTGGCAGTCATGCCCTGACTGGACTATTTTGTACCTTTCTGTCCAGTGTTTCCGTCTTCCATATTACGTTTAGGTCAGGATGTGATTCCCTAGCCTTTACCCATCCAAGGATTGTCCACAGGACAGTGGAGGTTTCATTTTGGAGTTTTCCTTCTCCTAGACAGCTTGCCTACCAGGTTAACAAGCACCATCTGCCCAGGGTTTGTGGTCAGAGTTCCCCTCTCCTAGGATAATTTTTTGTTGCCAGGGATTCATTATTCTTTCTATGTGGTGTATTTCTTGTGATCTGACACCTCTCACTTAGGGATGGTGATTTGATGATTTGAAAGTATTGGTCTCTCTTGTTCCAATATCCATACCGAATATCCATACCTTTTCCCTACCAAACCCTCTAATCCTACCTAACTCCTGGCACGTTCCTGGAGTGGTGTCAGTGACCCCAAACCAGAACCTGATCTTATAGCGGCTCATACTCGCTTGATGCTGCCAGTCACTGGACACATGGGGAATTTCAGTTGGGATATCAGCACCGCCCTGTCCTCATGGTCAGCAACACCAGTTTGGTCAGCGGCTGCTTATTTGCTTAGAGGCTTATTCACAACTGACCTCTATAGAGGCTTTTCCACTATCCACCTGTGGACGCTACTGGTAGGGATCAGTAGCCACCCACCATGTGGGTTGTATCTGATTGTCTTTTTCTGTAGAGTGAAATGTTTTCTGGGTTGTATCTGATTATTTTCTTCTGTAGAGTGAAATGTTTCCAGTCTTCAGATATCAACCTAGCATTTATGTTGCTATTTATAATCACCAACGTGTCGCTGAAAGGGAAGCAAAGAATAGCAACACTATTTACCTTCTATGCATACCGTAAGAAGCGACTAAGATAGTTATGGACATAGAGTGAATTGTCCCATCATAGACATGGTTAAAGTGACCCAAAAGTCATGCTGAAGTCGATTGTATCAAGCCAGAAGGCACAGATATCACAGTAAAGCTGTAAACCACGACACATTACATTCCGTTCTCCAGACTACATTCTGCTAATCTGTGGTAGTTTGAGAATGAACACAGGAGAGGTATGTAAGTGTATCACATGTCAATGATGAACTCAACTGTAATAAACACTATTTTGTTTCCCTGTATTGTTAGAAATGTTGCTTGTTACTGCAGAGTATATCGATCATATCCATTCTTTTAGTTAACCTTTACGACTCTGTGGGCGAGGTCACGCACCCGTAGGACACGCCCCCTTGTGCCTGCGGGCGAGGTCACTCACCATACGATATCGCCCGATTCCCGAGTACGGAACTTCACGAAGTAATGAACAAATGCCGTATAAAGCACGCCAAACGAAGCTAGGATTACGTCACAGTTTAAAGGTCAAATTCCTTTACTCATTACGATTGTAAGAGAGAGAAAGCCGGTTGAATTTGGCAACGCATTTCTAGAGCGACTTTAGCCATTTTCGGCCGTATTTTACTATCAAATTGAGTACCGCGTGGCACGGGTAAGTGATCGTGACTACATGTTCTAATTGTTGTTCTTTGTGTTTAATATGTTGTTATTTGATAAGAATGTTTGTGTATTCATTCAAAAACACAAAAATAATATGTATCAGGGGTGCCAAATGTGTGCATGGACAATAATTACGTTGCGTGTCGGCATAGACCTAGTGTTGACCGGACGGACATTATATGCGATTTCTTCACGTTTTATTAGTTTTTTTTAGTTCATATTATATTAGTTTGGATATAAAACAATACATATACAATAAGTATAGGTATTTATGAGGATTTTACCAATGTTGCCACACATTGCTCATGTATTAGGGGCGTCAAGAAGATATATTTGCGATTTTGAAAATGACGTTTTCCGTTTTTCCCCCGAATTTTCAACTTCACAACTTGCTCACAACTGTCATATCACACTTACAACAACAACAAAAACACGATAATATTAACTATTCATTCCTTTATTTACATGTGCAAAAATTATTGAAATATCTTCTAAAACAAAAAAGTTATTGCGTTTTCAAAACACTCACCATCAACAACGAAAATTTTCCAAAAAGAATCCAGGCCCTGGGGAGAAATTTCTCAATTTAATTCAGAGCCCTAAAGGTTAATGTTAGTTGGAAATGCTAAATAAAATATGGAGGCATAAACTAAATAAACGTTCTATTTTGCAGCACAGATTTTGTATTAATGGTTTTTAGATTATCCATGATCATCATCTCCATTGAGGACTATATGACAATAAGTTAAGACAATAAATTAATGTATGACATGCTTTAAGTTAATTTATTAATTAAATTGAGGACTCTAAGGGAGTTATTGGTTAAGAGCTGACATCATTGCACTTTAGGCAAACCCTTAAGTACTAGCTCTCCCCTAGCAAATGTTGAAGTGTGACTGATAATTCGAATGACGCATCGTCATTCTGTGTTTGAGGTGCACAGTCCTACTCATGCTTCACTTGATACCAAATTCTTTCAAATACATCCTTGATGTGTCATATATTACAGTGTGCACATCGCAGCCTAGATGAGTCATCTATAACACTGTGCATCCAAGATGTGACCAAACCAAGATGTGTCACCTATTACAGTATTCAGATCGCATCCTATATATGCCATATATTACAGTGTGTAGATCGCATCCTAGATGTGTCATCTATTAGTTTGTGTCCA
This sequence comes from Meghimatium bilineatum, assembly GCA_034231615.1. NCBI lineage: Eukaryota > Metazoa > Mollusca > Gastropoda > Stylommatophora > Philomycidae > Meghimatium > Meghimatium bilineatum. Next base: position 57,066,564 of record CM067321.1, on the reverse strand, counting down.
CATTGCATCCTAGATGAGTCATCTATTAGTTTGTGTCCACATTGCATCCTAGATGTGTCATCTATTAGTGTCCACATTGCATCCTAGATGTGTCATCTATTAGTGTCCACATTGCATCCTAGATGTGTCATCTATTAGTTTGTGTCCACATTGCATCCTAGATGTGTCATCTATTAGTTTGTGTCCACATTGCATCCAAGATGTGTCATCTATTAGTGTCCATGTTGCATCCTAGATGTGTCACTTATTACCGTATCCACAGCGCATCCTAGATTAGTGTCTATATTGCATCTTAGATGTGTCATCTATTAGTATGCATATCAAATCCTACATGTGTCATCCTACATTTATGCATATCCTGGGGAGTATCGACCCCAACCAGGCGCGTCAAATGTGGCGGATGGTCTCCATATATGGAGTGCCAGCTGCAACTAAGCAGCTGCGGACCAAAATATCAGACGGTGCTGAAATACCCCAGGTGTCCAATGACGGGCAGTTTCAAGCAAGACTAAGCTGCTGGCATGAAGTTATTAACTCCAAGTCTGGAGCGTGCTGGGGGAGGGGTTTTTTTTTCTTCAAAATTGCTGCCTTGGCAATCACCATTGGGAGATGGATGGAAAGGCTAGTGAGACAACTCAGACAGAAAAATCATAACCCACCCTGCCGAAGCTAGCGATGGCGCAGATACTGAGATAAATTAGGGCACACACGCTTTTACAGAAATGTGGTCAATCGACAATAAACCCTGTCATCGTGGCATCGCTCCTATCAGCGAAAACTGGGGAGGAGCCGGGCCCCTTGCCTCGAAAGGGCCCACCCAAGCGACCGGTCTTATGCTAATCTGGAGGTCAGGTGCAGAGTTGTGCTACTGACCAAACCAAATGCCTCAGAGTTGCTCAGTGGAATGCAGAAGGAGTGTGAAACAAAAAGCCCGAGCTACAGGAATTCCTGAGGAAAAACTAGATTGACATAATGTGCATACAACAGACGCACCTAAAGGACACACAGAGATTCTTTATTCGGGGTTATGAGTCCTTCTGCCAAGATCGACCCAAAAGAGTCAAAGGAGGTATACTGACGTTTGTAAAAACAATACCAGCAGCAGAAGTAAAAAGATCCGGAGAAGGAGAACTGGAACATATAACAGTATGTGTTGGCTGTAAAATGTCCTTGGACAGTTCGGACATGGAATGACGACAGTAGACGGATCTTGGTCTGTCCGTGACTTTCTAGCTGCTCTCCGCTAAACATAAACATACAAAGAGAAACTACAAATAGTTTGTTTGTTTGTTTTGCGTTCGCTCCATTATAACCATCATGGATATCCATGCGATTTCCGCCGGGAACGTGTTTACGTTGTGCTACCGTTATGCACCTTGTAGCACATCCGAGGAATGCTGTTTCTGTGACTAGGTAGTAGATCACATCAACAAATACTTCCTTTGAAATACCAGACTTCATTTACAATTTCTTAAGTAACAATGAAAAATCAAAGTTCAGATGGATTAATAAAGAATTAAGAAAAATCAGCTCATAATATGCTTAATCACAAACTTGTTAAATTTAATATTCCATAATGCAAACTACAATAAAAAATACTATTCTCTCTTTCTGACAATATCACCAGATAACAATCCAGGATTTTATGTCAAATCAAGTTTTACAACATAAAAATGTATATGTACAGAAACATCAAATCTTACACTTTTTTATTCTATCACTTCTTCTTCTACTTCTTTGTACGTTCTCAAACTCCTGCAGATTAGCAGGATGTAGTCCGGAGAATGGAATGCGTTGTGTCATGGTTTACAGCATTGCTGCGATATCTGCGCCTTTCGGCCTGACACATCCGACTTCAGCATGGCTTTGGGTCACTGACCCTATATGGGATGGGACAGCCAACTCCATCCCATAACCTCCATAGTTGCCTTTTATGACATGCGTGGAAGGTAAACAGTGTTGCTATTCTTTGCTCCCCTTTCGGGCCCCAACAACACACGGGCGATTCTATCACTTGAATAAGATCATCATTGTTGCTGGACTCCTTACAGGAAATTTATAGGTACACAATAATAATGTGAACTTTTATAATAAGATACAGTTAGACCCATTCTGCCTGTTACATATACTGTATATTTGTGTATAAGCAGAGAAATTTTGTTAACATTCTTCATTACTGAAGTTGGAGGTGCCAGTTTATATCTTCTTCTTCTTCTGCGTTCGTTCTCAAACTCCTGTAAATTAGCAGGATGTAGTCAGAAGAACTGAATGTGTTGTGTCATGGTTTACAGCATTACTACAAATTTCAGCCTGACACAACCAACTTCAGCATGGCTTTTGGTCACTTTGACAGCCAACTCCACCACATAAACTCCTTAGTCTCCTCTGACGACATGCATGAAAGGTAAACAGTGTTACTATTCTTTACTCCCCTCTTGGGCCTAGGCAACACACGGGTGATCATTCTATATCAAAATAATACATCATTTGAAATTTCTTCTATTCTTCTCATTCCTCCCTACAGGCATCAGTTCTACTATTACCACACTTAATACCTAATTCTTCAAATAATAGATATGTCATCAATAGAAGTCCACAGCAAACAGGCGCTCATGAAGCAGTTTCAGCATGTAGCTCTTATCCACTCAATATACACTGCTTGGACACGATACATAATCGTTAGCCAGACTGTTTTGCATGAGTTTCAAAGCAGTCTGTTTCCAGGTTGCAGCACCATGAGGTTCTTTTAGGAGCTTGGTTATCTGCTAAATCTGGGTCCACATGACAGCAATGCAGAACCCTTTGCTCCCGAGATATAATATTTGAAGTATAACCTCTATGTCTATATGCAATATTTTTTGGAAAACAGAATTTCTGACAATAACTAAAATAATCTAGTAAAGAATTACTAGGAAACAGTGATCGGTGACATGGATCTTAAAAAAACATATGGGTCAGATAGAAATCAATGTCAAGAGCAGCAACAAATCAACTGATTTGAATATAAAAGTCACAAGTTGATCTCTTGTGTAATTATCTTTATGGAATGATAGTTTTTGTCAATTGACATGTAACCCACTTCAATGCAGTGGTTAGTGGTTTAATACACTGGTTTCCTGGCCATGGTATACAGTTTTATTCCCAGTTAAGCAGGATCTATTTAGAACACAAATAGCTGTCCCTTCAACTGAGCATCCGGAAATGGATACTCAAACAAATCTGGGAAAGTAAAGGCAACCAGCATGAAGTTCACCATGCCACCCACTAGTCAATCAGCACAAAAAAATATACCTTTATGATGAGGGACTTTTAACAACAATTGAAGCAAATCCTGTATAAACATTGCTTGGTACTTTTCTGTTAAGCTGGCACACACAGAGTAAATATAATGACCTAACTGGCATATTTATCACAATCATATATGCCAAGAAAAGCTTATCAATTCCAGGAACAGGACAAAAAAGAATGCGTAAAAATTTCATAAACTGCAGAACACACACTCTAAGTATGTCAGCTCTGCAGAGAAGGAGAAAAATAAAGCCTGCCAGTATAAACTTCAGAATGTCCAAACTTTCAAGTCTGAGGGGCTCCATGGATGACATGAAGTGAATCACACAGTTCAATATGAAGTTGTTGATATTGTGAGACTAACATATGAAACAATGAAGAAGGGGACACATTTGCTAAAAAAACATTTATCATCAAGACCCAACTACATTAGATAGATTAGCACTATCTTCATTTAACTTCTCTTTGTCTTCTTTGCTGTGACCACCAAAGCTAGCCTTGCTAATACCCATTAGTATTAGCAGTGCTGGGATGTGAATAAGAGTGAAGCGGAAGAGCTTTCTAGATGAATTACTATCTCCCTTTTGGTAGAAACGCCAGCCGAGGTAGCCGAGGTAAAGGTTGAGTGGAAGAGAATCAGCTGCAAAAAGCCATGTTGTAACCCCTAATGGTGGAGCAGCAAAGCACATTCCTGTTAGCAAAATACAATGTCGGAAGGCCACACTGCGGCACAGTCCTGGATCAACAACTGACATCATGCGATATCCTGCACGTGAATAGTCTGGCCTTAGGTTCCAGCTGAGAGCATTAAAGTGTGGAAATTGCCATGAGTAGAGTATACCAGCCAATAGAAGTGCACCTGTAGACACATGAATTAACTTTAACAAATGTAAGAAAACCAAATGTAAGAAAAACAAATGTAAAATTAGCATTAATATTCATGTTTTTTATAAATAGCATCCTTGCAGGAAGCATGCACAATGGGAAGCTGTGTTATTACGGTGATATTGGCTATAAAAATGTACTTTACATGTTGCTAGCTACATGCATACTTCTCCTAAGTTCACTTTTGTGATGTTGGAGAATGATTATAAACGTTTTGCCTTAGCTGTACATTTTCTGAAATTTTAGAATGTTCTTCTTTCTTGAAGTGTTATTATTTTTTAAATGTGGACACCATCCCGGTCTACACACAAATGCTAACAATGAACTGGTTGCTTTCTCTCATTGAGGAAGAAATCTAATGTCTTCTTCCTGCAACCGTATATGCATAACTTCTTGTATATCATTATCAGAAGCTTAGCCTTGCCCCTCTGAAGGGTTCCTCCAGCTTGGGAAAAAAAAAAGGTGCACGGTCAGGGCTACGCAATTATCTATTCACCTTTCACATCCTATAGAGCATTCACGACAGAGGCATACTTGGGAATATGATGACCCGTATTTATCACTAAAATGGCATACCAACAGATGATGCAGTCAGCATCACATATCACTTTTGTTTCCAAGAAAATCTGGTACCCATTTGCGTGTGAGTCAACCATGTGATCAACCTGATTTTAAACCAAAGTCATCCATGATTTTAAAAGTACTTCAAATTGAACTAGGAATTGAACCTTGAATCACCTGACTAGGCAGCCAGTGCACTAACCACAGAGCTACAGATAGTGTACTCTCCACATCCTGCAAAGCATAGGTCCTCAACAAATCTCTTCCATCTTGTCCTATCCTTAATTATTGCTTTCAAATCTTTCCCTTCCTTTTAATTTTTATATTTAACTTTCTTCCATGCATCCTCTATCCTTGTGGGTTGAAGAACAATGCCTGTATTTCAACGCTTCATGTTGCTATTTAGAGTGTGTCCAATCCATCTCCAGTGCTGCTTCTTTATTGGTTGTATAAAACATGCAGTAAAATTTTTATAGAATTAAGATGCCTCAATGCAGCCACTTGATGAGTCGTGTGTGGGTGAGTATTATCATGCTGAAGAATTATGTGTTGCATGTGTGAGACAATTGTATATTGGATGTGTGAGACAATTGTATATTGGATGTGTGAGACAATTGTATATTGGATGTGTGAGACAATTGTATATTGGATGTGTGAGACAATTGTATATTGGATGTGTGAGACAATTGTATATTGGATGTGTGAGACAATTGTATATTGGATGTGTGAGACAATTGTATATTGGATGTGTGAAACAATTGTATATTGGATGTGTGAGACAATTGTGTGTTGCATGTGAGACAATTGTGTGTTGCATGTGTGAGACAATTGTGTTGCATGTGTGAGACAATTGTGTGTTGCATGTGAGACAATTATGTGTTGCATGTGTGAGACAATTGTGTGTTGCATGTGTGAGACAATTGTGTGTTGCATGTGTGAGACAATTGTGTGTTGCATGTGTGAGACAATTGTGTGTTGCATGTGAGACAATTGTATATTGGATGTGTGAGACAATTGTGTGTTGCATGTGAGACAATTGTATATTGGATGTGTGAGACAATTGTATATTGGATGTGTGAGACAATTGTGTGTTGCATGTGAGACAATTGTGTGTTGCATGTGTGACAATTGTGTGTTGCATGTGAGACAATTGTATATTGGATGTGTGAGACAATTGTGTGTTGCATGTGAGACAATTGTGTGTTGCATGTGTGACAATTGTGTGTTGCATGTGAGACAATTGTATATTGGATGTGTGAGACAATTGTATATTGGATGTGTGAGACAATTGTATATTGGATGTGTGAGACGATTGTGTGTTGCATGTCAGACAATTGTGTGTTGCATGTGTGAGACAATTGTGTGTTGCATGTGAGACAATTGTTTGTTGCATGTGTGAGACAATTGTGTGTTGCATGTGAGAAAAATGTGTGTTCCATCTATCTATTTATACACTGTGGCCCTTGTTTGCCTTGGGTCGTCAGAGTTCTCTGGAGATGGCCTTCTTGTATGCTGTTTGTAAGTTTGTCCTGTGGCTTCTTTGATTTCTGTGAGCCATTGTTTATTTTATAACCGTTTGTCTATGTGTCATGGCCATTTGTGGCATGCTATGTGTGGGTAGTCTGGAAGCATGTGAAAACCACTTGATCTGTTGTCTTTTGATGTGTTCCAATACTGGTATTGTTTTGGTTATCTGTCTGATGTCATAGTTTCTGATTCTCTTAATGACACTCCGAGTATTCTTCGTAGACATGTCATTTCTGTTGTCACTATTTTTCTTTTGTCTTGTGCTGTCATTGTCCAGGTTTGGCACTGGTAGCATAGTGATGAAATAATAATAGTCTTGTATAATGCAACTTTAGTGTCTATGTTTACATTTTTGTTTTTGAAAATATGTGTCATCTGTCCTAGGATCTGGTATGTTTTGTTGCATCTATTTTGTATCTCTTTACTGGTTTTCCCTTAACTCGATATAATGCTTCCTAAGTAAGTGAACTCATTTACCTGTTTACAGTGTTTATCATCGATGGAGATAGTGGTATACACATGCATATTTCATACAATGACTTTGAGTCAAAGGGCATGAGCCCATGGACTGCTGGATCAGCAACCAAGAATACTGACTTCATGATGTGAACAGCTGGTTGGAATAGTGAAATATTTCAACTAGTTCAGACTTACAATGTCCGTCAAATTCTAGACATTTGCTCTTTCAGTGTCACCAGAGTCACCAGATCTACAAGACTTGTCTCAGAAACTATTTTGATCTTGCAGTACTGGTCTTCCAGTGTCACCAGATCTACACCAGGCTACATATCTAATAAGTTAGTTCCTTTTGGGCCAAGGTGGCACATAGGATAGTGTCATTTCTTTCCATGTTGAACACCTTGTTACAAACTGTTGCAGTTATTGTATATTGCTAATACCCAATATCGATCTTTCTCTGTTGATTGTTCTATCTAGATTTTCTTTTAGGGGACCAACTTTTCTTCTGCCTTCCAAATGAAGGTTTGTTTGGGAAGTATATTTTTCGTTCATTCTAAGTACATTGCCGATGTAATTCTAACATCTTATAAATCGTGATACAAATCTTAGTTTGTGTCTTCCCTCAGTGAATCGCTTGTTTTAAAATTGTTTATGTAGGTCTACATAATATATCTAATACTTCAACACAAAAATATTTTATGAAAATTCAGTTTAAATATGAAATAAAGCAACAGATGAAACAAAATAATAATTAAAGCTGTAATTACTTACCAGGCTCCAAACCACCAGTGCAAGCAGCCCAGCCCATCATAGGTGGTATGGCACCAACCAATGATCCAACCCAAGTGTTGATCACACTGATACGCTTAAGAGGGGTATACACTAGAGTGTAAAGACCAAGGTTAAACAAACCCAGACCTGCTACAACAGGGTTTACACCATAGTACAGGATGGTCAAACCTAATACACTTGAGACAGCAGCAAAGCCTACAGCATGAAGAGGGCTGAGAATGCAAAAAATATATCAAACACTTATGGCTAAAACTGTTGTTAATGGTCTGAGGAAAATATTAACATCTAAACAAATAACAAACAAACTGAAGGTGAGAATTATCAAATGCTACATCTTTTCTACATTAATGTATGGCTCAAAAACATGGATAATGAACAAACAACTTCTTTCTTTCTTTTCGCTTCATACCCTTTTATGTCTTGCAACGCCAAGGGTAGAAGCGTTCTCTGGAGACAGTGTACTTTGTCTGCTTCATATAAGTTAGTTTTCGTGGTCTCTTTTATTTCAATAATCCATATTTTGCATGGTCTGTACCTAGCTATGTTACAAATTGAATTGCCATACAGGTACGATAGGGGTGCAAAGGGAACGCATTGCTCTAGGCGGACCCAGGGTTAGCAGATAACCAAGATCCCAAATGTACCTCCTTGCGGTGTACCCTGGTAACAGAAATACAGCAGGTCGAGCTGATTCTGGCCAAATCATTTGTGGATCGTGTCCGAGAATGTGGAGGAAGCAGATGGAAAGAGATTTGACTGCAAAAAGAGACAGACAATATCTCTGACACCATTTGTATCACCACATACAGCTACACTGTTGACATACAGTGAAACTAGTCAGTCCAGTCCGAACATTGGAGGGGCGGCCAATGTAAAAGGCACGTAAAGGTGGATGCATGGAAAGAAACAAATATATGTCATAATGACATAATGAAAGGGCAGAACAGCACCAGAGGGCAGCGTAAACTGCAAATGAAAAGTTCCTAGGAAAGGGTAACTATAAGCTCTGTTAGCTCGAGACGAGCTTCTAGTTACCTGTGATCCTTATAGGCAGAGACCCAGACCCAATCGTGGGCGTTCGGAAAAGCAAGAAGACCTAAACCAACTCTAATGTCGAGCCTTCCTATACCAGAAATATGCTCGCGAAGAGAAAGGGTTCCGAACCCGATGGGCTTAGGCAAGAAAGGGACAAAGATGGCAGTCCTGGCCCAACTCTACTTTCAAGATTTCCTATAACAGAAATACACTTGCAGAGAGAAAGGGTTCAGTACCTGATGGGCTCAGGCACAAAAGGGACAACGATTTAGCCCTGGCCCAACTCTATTGTCAAGCTTTCCTATACCGGAAATACACTTGCAGAGAGAAAGGGTTCAGTACATGATGGGCTCAAGCGCTATTGAGACACGGTCGCTCTGTTCGAGAACGCCTTGCTCTCAAATGCGTGGTGTGAGACTCAAACTTGTGCAAGGGGTTCACGATGTCTGTGAACGACGCCTCGGGTAGGAGGGCGAACGAGCCAGGGTCCAACTCTTCTGGCGAGTTCTTCCTCATACGGAACCAGGCTCGCGGATGAGAAAAGGTTCAGTACCCGATGGACACAGGCAGAGTTCGTCCAATTGCACGAGATGGGTTTATAGACGGTGGAGCACCTCGTGCCAGATAGACGCGCTCGACAAGCGTCTTGGCGAAGAGGCACTACACACCAGCGTGCCCGGCGACAGATACACAGGCTGTCACGGACTAGGGACCAAACCCGAAATAAAAGAATGACGAAAACGGATGTGCTGGACCTCGGACGTCCTGACCACAAGTGGCCAACCGGGGTGCAAATAATAACAGTTTTACTGTGGAACTTGCAGCACAACGTACTTCACGCTCCGTGGTGGAAATCACACGAAATATTAGTTGTGGGTATTTGAGAGCGAACGCTGAAGAAGAAGAAGGTACGATGGATACAAACTTTTAACCATCATGCCTGTATGGCAATTATTTTTGAGGGGCACTATCTGATTGTAGTCTGGAAGCAAGTGAAGCATTTCATTTTGTTTTACTATTTGTTCATTCGGTTAATGCCGCACCCTCCACTTTGTCGGACTCCCTCCAACCATTCGGTTATTTTTATATAGGAAGGAAAGACCAGAGTATCATCTTCAGACTGCGCACACAACATGTACAGCTAAACAATCACCACAGAATACAGAATACAACCACAACACACTCCAGGGTGCCGGCTGTGTTCCACGTATCCCTATGAAACTGTTGACCACCACCTTTTTGAAAGCCCAGTGCTGGAGGACATCATGAAAATGCTTCTCCTTCCAGGGCAAGATAAATGGAACACATTATATGGAACAAAACAACAGCTCACACAAACGCATGCATATATCACACAATGGCATTAGGTCAAAGGACATGAGCCCATGGACCGCTGGATCAACAACCAACCAACCAACCATTGGTGGTGGCAATTTTACATTTACAATCAATATATGTAATGAAAAGCAAGAGAGACAGAACACATCCTTGTCACACGTCACAGTGTATGGAGAATTTGCCTGATAGCCCTACACTCATTCTAACTGCACATTGACTACATGTGTAACTACTGCACAAGTTGATTAGGTGTTGTGGAACCCCACATTTAGAAGAACTAACAATTATAAGACATAATTGATGACTTTGAGATGTGGATATATAGAATAGCTGGCTTCGCATATGAGTGGTCCTGGGTTCATTCCCCAGCTGAGGCGGAAATATTTTCAGATCGCAACGGCTCCCAGGTCGACCCAGCCTTAAATGGGTACCGGATTAATCCAGGAAGTAAAGACTGCGAGGGAGAGGAGATGGCTACCGCCCTCATTTGCAGAGCCTGTGAAATGTGAGATCGCTAACATCTCACACCCCTACGGCATTAATAAATGCTATGGGTTTCTTTACTTTTTTTATATAGAATAGGGAGAACTTCTTAGAAAGAGAAGAAAACCAACAAAGAGGTTCTAACAATACTGCATATGAGGGGGAAAAAAGATTAAAAATAACACAAAATATTTAGGACAAATTAAAAGTCATGACATCTTGTTGAAGACCTAATATTTGAAGGTAGAGAGTTGAAGGGAGACGACCAGATGTAGATAGAGATACCACTGGGAGATAACATGACATGGACAGGATTGTCTGGCAGAGTACAACCAAGGCAAGAGACAAAGAATGTTGGAAGTCCATTGTAGCCCAATCTTCGTTGCCAAAGGCAGCACTTGATAATGATGATGTTATCAAATTTTTAGTAATAAATTGCAGCAACTTTGCATAGCTGCTACAATGGTCCCATTTTTTGTTCAGAACATTTAGATTTTTTTTAATTGGTAGCATGTTCATATTGGTAGGTTCAACATTTGGTAAGGTTCAGGACCCAGTATTTTTGGCTGTAGTGATTTTCTAGGCAATATAAATATGTTCAGTAGTTTGTCATTGCTTTTTGAATGATCCAGACGCCTATTGTCTGCAGCTGGATTTGAACCTCGTACCTTGGCCATCACTGACGCACAATGTACCACATCATTACATAAACAACATAAATAATGCAAAGTTGCATTCATTCCAGATTATATTTCTTATTCTTGTGCAATCATTCACAAACTATGAGAACATAGTGCTGTATTTTCTTTCTGTGAAGCAGGGATCTATGATATGTATTATATTCAGTGAATTAATGTGCAGTGGACAATATGTCAATGTGTCAGGATAATATCTTGAAGGTTACTTCGTTAATGGATTAAAAGATAACAACATAGTGAAAGTATTATCAAGTTTAGAAGTCTTTATGTGGATGCGTACGAAGTAAGGTTGTGACCTAGTGAAATGGTAGCGATGCGCTCAGCGCGAAGTTCAAATGTGATGTAGTGTCAACATCAGCAAAGTGCAATAGAGACGGAGAGAGAAAACACATCCATGTAACCAAATCATAAGGACAGCTGGAGAGGAGATGGGCACCACTAGCTAAACCTTTTGCCCACTGAAATACTACAATGGATAATCCCAGAATAAAGAACAAAGCTCTTAAACTTACCAAAAACTGTGTTATCGGCACATGGAATGTGTGCACACTATACGCCTGCGGAAAGGTCAGCGAACTTACACATGGGACGTAATATACATGTATACATGGGACATAATATACATGTATGCATGGGACATAAAGGGCATGGCAGAGGTAAGGTGGACAGGATTTGGTGAAACAACGGATGACGGTCACAAAATATGCTATAGCGGAAATGAAACAAAACACCAACATGGAGTGGGGTTTATTGTAAACAAAGAGAAAGAAAAACTAGCATGGTTCGGACATGTATGCAGGCACGATTCCTTGTCAAAAAACAATACTGCAGGGAACTGTCAAGGGTGGAAAAAGCAGGAGGGCAAATAAAGGCATGGACAGACATCAAGGAATGGACAGGGCAAGATATTTCCACACTCATCCGCATCGCTGAGGATAGAACTTGCTGGAGAACTCTGTGTGCTGAGGCATCCAATGTGGTACCCCTACGACCGTGAAGGGTTACGGGTTTATTGATTGATTCACAAACTCCTGTACATTAGCAAGATATTTATTTGTTTGCTATCTCCAGAAATTGCCAGCACTTGCTCTTACTTCCTCAGTGCAGTGGTGTGGTTTATCTGAACCTTCTTTTATACCCAAGAGACTACTTCAGCTTTCAGCTTAGTGTAGTGCCTATTGAAGAAGCTTTCTACTAGGAGAGGGTATATGAAATGAGACAAGCTGAAAATTTGTGCATTTTTCCTCCAATGAGGTGCTTCGCAGCCAGAGAACTGTTCCTTGTGTAGTAAGACCATTCCATTACTACCCTTCATGTCCTAGGTCCCAGGCATAATTTCTTCTGTATAGCCGTTTTGGGCAGCAGATAATTTTGAATTTGACTCAGGGTTGATACACCTTCCTTAATGGGGTGCTGCTTCCCCACGTCAGGTGTCTGGGTGGTGGCCTGTTTTCTCATGCACACGTCTCGTTTGCTTGTGATTACAATCCATCGCCAGGCACTGCCTGTGTTTTGACTCTTCGCCCCATTGTGTTTTATCACCCAAAAAAGTAGGTAGATTTCATCTGTCTCTGACAAGGAGTTTCTTAGTTATCTGCTAGCCCAGGGTCAATGCGAGATTCTTTGTACCCCTAAGCAGGACATGGTCGAGAAAATGGAATGTGCCATTTTACAATTTAGTTTGGCTGCTATAACTGAATCATTTGGGTATGACATATCCAACATTAGTATGGCTTTTGGGTCTCTTCACCAACTACACCACAAAACTCCTTATGGCAGGTCACAGTGTTGCTATTTTGTGTTCTCCTTTCAGATCCAGGCAACACACTGGCAATACCAGATAGATTAATTGTAAGATGCAGATCTATGGTACACACTTGTTCAAGGCAACACACTGGTGATACCAGATAGATTAATTGTAAGATGCAGATCTATGGTACAAACTTGTTCCTACGCTGATTCAGAATAAAATAATAGAAATCCACATTGATTATCCAGACCAGAAACTGCTTTATCATATTGTGTTTAGCTACAATTCAATAAAATACATTTGTTAATTATTTTTACTTGGCTAAATTAAGTTTCTTTTCAGACAACACCTATGATTTTTTTCCTGCTTTCATTCGCCTGGAATGTGCCTATATTTTGATGTTTTATCTCTTCTATAAATTTATCTGTATTTTGTTAACTCGTACAGAGGTCCATAATTTTGTTTCAGTGTTGTTTCTCTGGGCCAGTGTCAGTATTTTATATTAGTGGCATTTTTGAAGCATATGCTCTGTAATATGTAATCTGAGGCATAGAATGATATCTTGTTCTGGTCTGTTGAAAATTTGGTAGTTATCTTCTATTAGAGTTGCCTTTATAATTGCTTTGATCATGTTTCTTTTGATAGTAAGTTATTGCTACATTGACTACATGTGATCATCAGCAATACCCTCCTTAGCCAGTTTATCTTCTTTCTTGTTTCCAAATATTCCAGTGCGATGGTATCTACGGCGTTGCACCAACTGCTTAGTTGGATAGTGGATAAGCATTCCAGATATGGAGTGTTAGCTGCAAATAAGCAGCCATTGGCGAAACCAGTGTTGTTGCCTACCAGGACGGGCAGGATATCAGGCGGCGCTGATATACACCATATATCCAGTGATGGGCAGCATCAAGTGAGTGTGAGCTGCTATAAGGTCATGTTTCTGGCATGGGGGTCACTGACACCATGCCAGGAGCATACGGGGGGGGGGGGGGGGTTGAGTAAGGATGAGGAGGTTGGACAGGGGTAGGGAAAAAAATGGATAGTGGAATGACAAAGAATAAGAAAGGACGATGACTCCTGGGCAACAATTATCTCAGGAGAGCGAAACTCTGACATCAAACCCCGGGTAGATGGTAGTTGTTTATCCCTTGTAGGCTAAGTGAATAAAAATTCTCAGTTGGAAAACACAAGAGCAAAAAGAGCTACATAAGATCTCTTGAAATAGAGAAAGTAACCCTGACAAACATACCAAACTGTTACCTTGCAGGAACCACAAAAATGTGGAAAGAATATGGAAAAAAACCCAGACAGAAACACATCCTGATCTGCTGAAGACAGAGCGTGTCAACCTACAGCACAGGTATCAGGGAAAATGAGGAATTAGGTGTGCATGTATTTGTGCCTGTGTTTATGCGTGTATTTATTCATGTATTTGTGGCTGTATTTGTTTATGTCCTTATGCATATATTTATGCATGTATATGTGCTTGTATTAGTGCATGTATTAGTGCATGTATTCACCTTAATATCCATGTATTTGTGCATTTCGTGCATGTATTTGTGCCTGTATTTCTGCATATTTTTTTCATATTTGGCACTCGCTCTCAAACTTCTACAGGATCTCTCTATAGCAGTACAATGGTCCTACTTTATTTCCACCTGGACATATTCCAGAGAATGGAAATGTGTTGCGTCACCGTTTTATTTGCGCAACACATCTGACTTCGGCATTATATGCTGAAATAAAACTCACCTTAATAGTCCTTTGACTAATACTCGATTTTTTGTTCGATTCATTTGTGAATCATATGGCACTTCCAAAAACTGAAATGATAAAGGCAATTTCACAAAATTTGTAACCAATGTGGGAGTAAGTGAACAGAATATATTTATTTATACTACTGCTTGCAACATCCCAAGATTTAAATCAATGGAGAGTGAAAACAAAAATAGATTATCAAGCATGGATTGAGAACCTGTTACAAACTAAGTTCATTCACAAAAACAGAGCTGCAGTGGTATCTTAATTCTCCATGCTGACGTTGTTTTATGGAAAGATTTGAGTAAAAAATTACTACGTATAGCAAATACCTGTTGTTTTAAAGTTACAAATGCTGTTGGTTTAATATGATCAAAAGCCATCGAGTTATGACTGCAGGCTATGAGTTATGACAGCAGCGCACACCAGTAAAGTCCATATGTGCACTGATCCCCATCTCAATAAATCCATCAGAGAGTAGCGGCTGACAGATCCAGTTGGATGCTTATTTATCAGTCTCTTCGTATATCTATTATCTTTCTCTCTATGGGCTATTCTGATCTTTACACCAATCTGATACAGTGTTGAGAGTAATCATGATTTACACTTTTGAAAATCTTCAAAGCGGATAAGGTCGCTCAACACATTCACTATGTCAAATTGATCCATTCTGTACTGACACTGTGGCCATGCTCACCAATATATCAGCTCGCTCATTACCCTTTTGGTCATAGATCAATAACTCCACCCACTGACAGCAGACAACTCTCACTTCAACTTTGTGGATCATGTTCATTCAATCACTAAGTGTGTATGCATGCGAATAGTTCTGCGACATCAGCCATGACAGTGCTTCATTCACAGCTTTAACCTCCACAATAAAACTGATCATGGCTCTAGTAAAGGCACCACTGGATTCTTTTGTACAATTTTCTCACCAGACAGTGTGTGTAAAAAAACCCAAGCACATCACAAATGATGAATGACTGGCTAATCAGTGTAGATTATTACATCATCTTCTACAGTGTTATCATCAATGAGCACCCCATCTTCTGCATCCACAGCCACCGGATTTCTGTCCTTGCAGCTTCTGTCAATTGTGATGATCACAAAGAAGGTACCATGTAACCTAGGTGGAATGCATAAATATGCCACTGTAACCTCATATATCATGTTGCTACACAGAATCATTAAAAACTACACACCTCAAAGCTGGCAAGCCCATATTCTGCACTAGGAGTCCTGAAAAGCACCAAATGTTGAATGGATAAATAGAAGCACCATTTACGAACACAGGAAAAAGAAATCTATGCTGCATCTTATTGTTTGTGCTCACTCTCAATTGACCAACAGGATTTCCATGTTATTTGAACTGGAGAGCATAAATACATTGTGTTATAATTTCAGTGGCTACACAGGTTCTGCATGTCTTTGGTTCAGTTGGGCTTCTTAGTCACTAACTCTGACTTATCACTTAGCTAGCCTTGCAACCATAACAGATAGTCAGCCTATGGACCGAGCAGACATTCTCAGTGCTCTTTGTGAGTATGCACTATCAGAGGATTTTGAGATAAATGAACTTAATCAATATTGAGAATACACGATTTGTGAGTGATAGACAACACCTAACAAAGATTTCAAAAAGAGCACTGAACCAACATAGGTGTGGTTTGTGAAGAGGTTAATTAATGCATATAACCTAACACTAACAAGTTCTGTGAGCATATATGTACATACCTTTAACATAAAGAGTCTGCACTGCAAGCTTTGGATTGTTCTGTATTCTATATAATGTTCATATTTTGCTTCTCTCAACACTCCTTATACATTTATTCTAGGCAGTTGTGCCACATAACCTGAGAAAACTGAAAGATTACGTGAAACAAATCTGGTACCTGGTTAATGGAATTGGCAGCACATGATGTCAAGCCTGTGCCAAGAGAACTCAGAACAAAGGTAGACAAGTCAAAAGATCCTGGAGCGATGCCATAGCCTGCCATTGTTGTCACTACAACTAGACCTGAAGAACAAAGAAATATTAAATCTTCCCAACATAACTATCAAACAAATGTTCACTAGTATATGATCAAATATTTTCCTCTGTGTGCCTAGTCTTTTATATGTGGGTTTCTGCTTCAATTGTCAAATTCTCTACTACTACTTTAAATTAGCTAGAATGTCTCAGTCCCCAGTATACTACAGTCGCTACATAGTTTAAGATGACAATGACAAACCTGAACAGCTGATTCGCCAAGTCCCATAAATGATGAAATAGAGTGAAGTCTCTGAAAATGTGAGACTAATAATTAGTAAAATATCAATGGGGAATGGAGCACAGAGAGTTAGAGGGCAGTGCAAAGTGTATATAGAGGTGAATTTAGACAAGGAAATATGGAAGCCATAACTGAAGCAGTATTCATGATTGAGAAAAAGCTTTCAGCTATCTTCCAGTAGCAGGGATGTTAAAAAGAAAAAGGCAGGAAGCCAAACTGTCCTGATCCAAAGAATGTATGTAGATGCTCAAACTTGGACAAGGTGTGTAAAATGTGGTTAAATAAAACTTTGTCTAATAAGGCAAACCAACCATAGTCCAAAGTGATAATAGTGAATAAGTCAATATGTGTTACAAATACCTACCACTATTAATAACAAGATGACAAAAACTATTACAATAAAATAAATAAGAACGGAAACGGCTGATGTTTCGATCAAAGATCTTCGTCTGAATGATCTTATAATAAGCAAAATGAATGCAGAAAAAATTATTATTTGAAGAACATCTTTTCTACAAAAAATTAAGTCCATGTCGTGGTCTGATGAAGGACTGATGGGTCCATGTAGCGGTCTGATGAAGGACTGACAGAAATTGAAAAATTGGTGTACGAACTTTATGTAGAAAAATAGTGTGCACACCATGAAGAGATGTAGAAGACCAGGATAATATCTGGCAATAGACACAAGAGAACAGGGCACAATTTCAGTCATTGATTCAAGATTGAGATTCTGGAAGAGGAAGCAGTCCAACACAGCAGTTTCAACATCATTATGATATACCCACAAAAATCCACATCAAAAGCACAAGAGGGAGACATCCATAACTATACCATAGGCACAAGTCCAAAGAAATAACTGCACCAAACACGAAAGACCACCAAGACAACAGCAGACATAAGAAAACAAGCATCAACAGACCGAAACAACATCAGTACCACAGATAGAACAGACTTCCATGTGTTGCCAGAACCAAAAGGGGAGCAATGAATAGCAAAAGTTTTAGGCTGGAGTATGCATTCCATATTTGGTCAAAGTAGTCTAAAACCCTTGCTGAGGTCGACTGTTAGGCTAAAAGGCACATATGTTCTTTGCACGAGCTCACTATTACCAACACTATTTTTCGTTTGCCCACACGCAAAAAAACTTGGATGCACCCACGTTCCAAACAGTGGCATCCTATAGACAATGTCTATCTATACGCTCTGGCCCTTGTTTGCCTTGCGGCGTCAGGGGTGGAAGAGTTCTCTGGAGATGGCCTTCTTGTGGGCTGTTTGTAAGCTTGTTCCTATGGCTTCTTTGATTTCTGTGATCAATCTTTTACATGGTCTGCCTCTGGCTTTATAGCCATTATGTATATGTGTCATGCTATCTTTTTTTAGTCTGGAAGCGTGTGAAAACCACTTGATCTGTTGTCCTTTGAAGTGTTCCATTACTGACATTGTTTTGGTTATCTGTCTGATGTTAACATTTCTAATTCTATCTCTTAATGACACTCCGAGATAAACTATGTCATAACTAGAAAAAGGGACATCAAAGATGTTCATGTCACAAAAGCAATGTGTGGAGCTGAATACTGGACTGATCACTGACTTATAGTGTCCAAACTAAACTTCACCAATGCAAGAAAAAGACATCCACAGGGACAAAAGATAGAAAATCGTCTAAACATTTATCAGTTGAGTAATCAAGACATAAAAAATAGTCTCTCCAATGAAATCGATATAGCCTTGGGTAATTTAGATCTTGTAAATGGCACATCTGAAGATAGCCAGGCGTCATTTAAAGTAATTCTATACGCCAAAGCTAAAGAACATCTGGGTGTGAAGGTACATAGATACCAAGACTGGTTTGATGAGAATAACTTTGAGATAACATCCTTGTTAGAAGGAAAACACAACGCATTCCAAAATTTACAAGGTGCAGCATCTTCACCGTTCAAGAAAAAAGCCTATAGTAATATCAAAACACTTGTCAAAAGAAGCTTAGAGAGATAAAGGATAAGTGGCTACGTCAAAAAGCTGAAAAAATTCAAATATTTACAGACAAAAATGACTATAAGCGATTCTATGAGGCTTTAAGAACTATCTATGGCCCACACTAATCGGGATCATCACCTCTTTTAAATGCCAATTCTTTGAAGCTCCTGATAAAAATGACATCTTAAATCATTAGGCTGAACATTTTTTTAAAGTTCTAAACAAACCATCAGTAATAAATGAAGAAGTCTTAAACAGAATGCCACAACTTAGGATAATAGAAGAACTCTATATACCTCCAAGCAGTCAAGAGGTTATGATGGAGATTAAGCAAATGCCAAATGATAACGCTCCTGGTATACCTGCTGAATGCAGGTATACACGCTTGATGCAGCCCATCACCGGACACATGGATATTGCCACCACAAGCATTAAAATGGGTAACAGATGGCAAAAGAAATGCTAGGCAGACCAAAAGAGACAGGAAGACTAGGAGAACAACCATCAAAGAGAGTATGACTATGGCCTCAACAACATACAAGAATTTACACAGTAGCATCACAATGCTCAAACTGGAGAGTTCAGGTTTCTGCTCTATGCACAGTATTTGGAGCTGAAGGAATCAGAATTGTGATTTGTTCAAAGCATCCACAAAGAAAGTGCTAATGTTACGAACTTTAATTTTTCCGGTTGCAACATACAGCTGTGAAATATGGACTCTAAGTAACACAGCGGCAAAGAAGATCAACGCCTTCGAGCTGAAATGCTACAGAAAGATACTTAGAATATCATGGAAGGATAAAATCAGAAACTCAGATATTATAAACATACTGAATATTCCAGAGTGTTGGTTACTAAACACAATAACAAAAAGAAAACTACGCCTGTTTGGTCATATAAAGAGACATAACTGTTTAGAAAGACAAATAATGGAGGGAAGAGTACCTGGGAAGAGAAGAAGGCGCAGACCAAGAAGACGATGGACTGACGACATTAAAGATAACATGAATACATCGCTAGAAAATGCAAGCCACATCGCCCAAGACAGAGAGAGGTTCAGAGAGTTCATTGGGAAGACAACGTTCTGGAAGGAATACGTCACATGACATCCACAAAGAAAACTACATTCTGGCAACTGAATATAGCACCTGAGTAAATAGTCTGCATGAGCTTTAAATGGTGAAAAGAATATTGTTAAGAATGAGTAGCTGCTTCTTCATTTATTCTCAAACTCCTGTAGATTATCACAATGTAATCCAGAGAATGAAATGTGTTTGTAATGGTTTACAGCTTAGCAGCAATATCTACTCCTTTCGACATGATTCATTTAACTATAGCATGGTTTCTGGGTCACTTTGACTGTATATGGGATGTGACATCCAAATCCACCATAAAACTTCCTTACTGCCTCTTATGACATGCATGGAAGGTAAATAGTTATATTTATTTGCTCCCCTTTCAGACTCCAACAATACAAGGGCAAGAATGAGCTACTCCTCTGGTTTCTTTTAATAACCAATGTTCTATTGGTTTCTTTTAATAACCAATGTTGTTCAGTTCAGAACTTACTTATCCAATACCAGGAGTTGCAAACTTTCACTCTTTCTTCCCTGTGCCAGGTGGCAGTAGGTGCATGTATTCTTCAGCTGTGTTGTGTCTGCATATTAGGGGGGTGGGGGAGGGTTTGGAGGTAACAGTTATTTTCGCAGGTCTTGTAGTGTGCAACATTCAATAAGGTGGTGTTTTACTGTTTCCTCCTCTGGCCTAAAGCATGAGTTAAGTTAGGTGAGATAAAGACAGCAAGGAAGGGAACTGGCCACCCCACCTAAAAGTTGCTGTGGCTTAGTACATGAAGAGTTATCTTCATCCCTGATGGCAGGTTGCTGTCATGGGACCTACCTTTACCTCTTGTCTGTTGCAGTATGGTGTATAGTAATTATTTGTATGTATTTGTTAAGTTGTGCATGTGTTGTTCACAGCCTAAATATTGTGGTTTGATCTCTGTGGTGTAGTCTATTTATGCTGCTGAGTGGATATGGTTGGGACATGTCTGTATATAGACTATATGCAGACATGTCCCAATCAAATCCACACGAAATATATTATAGTACTCTTCCGTTTGAGTCAGTGACCCATTGGTCCATCCATTGTTGTTTACAGTTGTTTCAAATAATGTGTTTAGCGTTACATTCAGAAATGAACATATGCTTTGTAGATGATGTTGTCATGTTTTGAGTGTTCATGATTGTTTGGAAGCTCTGCAATAAATAATTAAATTCTTTCTAATCCCGGCACATGGAAAATACAAAATAAAAGAATGTACGCACCAGTTAGACGTATTTTAGACAGCATCTTGTAGTACTCTAACAATTTCTTTGGCTCCAGTTTCTGATCTATCCATTTCACATCATGCACTGACTCAATGTTTGAGCCAGGATTAGTTTTGTCTGACGGCAACTCCAGCACAGTCAGCGAGTAAGAGGAAGGATGTGTAGAAGTGTCAGCAGAAATAACTCCAGAAAAGTTACTGGATGAAAGCTTTCTTAGATTATACAAACCATTTTCTTGTTGTATGAATACAGACATGTCTTCTGCCATGTCCTTTGCTTTAATGTGGATCATCTGACCTGATTTTCTAAAATGTAAAGTCAGTGGTTCATCTTTCTCAACAGCTACTGTACGCATTATATATTCCACATTTTTTAAATCCACTTTTGAGACATCTGAGTTTCTTTCATTTTGATGGACTTCCTCGAATGCTGCTGCTAAACCAAGATATGGTGTGGACGCTGCAGCTTTAGTTGAAAGCTAGTAAATAAAAAAATCAATAAAACAATAATATTCATAACTCAAAGACTACAAAGAAAACATATACAGATTAACAAATATTCCACAAACTTCTTACAATTCTTCTTCTTCTTCTGTGTTCGCTCTCATATAACGACAACGAATATATCGTGTGATTTCCGCCAGGGAGCGTGAAATACGTTATGTTGCAAGTTCCACAGTAGAACTGTGTTATTTGCACCTCGGTTGGCCACTTGTGGTCTGGACGTACAAGGTCCAGCCCATCCATTTTCCTTATGCCTTTAATTCTAGTACGCTTCCCTAGTCCGTGGCAGCTTGTCTATCTGTCGCCGGGCACCCTGGTGTGTAGTGCCTCTTCACCAAGACGCTCGTCGAGCACGTCTTTCTCGCACGATGTGTTCCACCGTCTATGAACCCATCAAGTGCAATTGGACGCACTCTGCCTGTGTCCATCGGGTACTGAACCGTTTCTCATCCATGAGGAAGAGTTGGACCCCAGCTCTTTCACCTTCTTACCTGAGGTGTCTTTCACAGACATCATGAAACCCTCGCCCAAGTTAAAGTCTCAAACCACCCGTTTGAGAGCAAGGCGTTCTCGAGCTGAGCGACCTAGTCCCAATAGCACCTGAGCCCATCAGGCACAGAACCCTTTCTCTGCAAGTGTATTTCCGGTATAGACAAACCTGACAGTAGATTTGGGCCAGGGCTAAATCCTTTGTCCATTTTGTGTCTGAGCCAATCGGGTACGGAACCCTTTCTCTTCGCGAGCATGTGTCCAGTATAGGAAGGCTCGACATTAGAGTTGGGTCAGGGTCTCTGCTTATAAGGAGCACAGGTAACTAGAACCTCGTCTCGAGCTAACAGAGCTTGTAGTTCCCATTTCCTAGGAACTTTTCACTTTCTATTTGCAGTTCGAGCTGCCCTCTGGCGCTGTACTGCCCTTTCATTGTATCATTGTACTTAGTATGAAATCTATTTGTCTCTCGCCATGCATCTACCTTTACATGCCTTTTACATTGGCCGCCCCTCCAATCTTCGGACTGGACTGACTAGTTTCACTGTATGTCGACAGTGTCGCTGTATGTGGTGATGCTGGTGGTGTCTGAGATATTGTCTGTCTCTTATGCAGTCAAATCTCTTTCCATTTGCTACCTCCACATTCTTGGACACGATCCCCAAATGATTTGGCCAGAATCAGCTCGAGCTGCTGTATTTCTGTTTCCAGGGTGCACCGCGAGGAGGTACATTTGGGATCTTGGTTATCTGCTAACCCTGGGTCCGCCTAGAGCAATGCATTCCCTTTGCACCCCTTACAATTCAACTAAGACAATAGAAATTTTTGTTTGGTGGAGTATTTAATGCCCTTGCAGTATTCAAAATTTAATGGATTAAACACTATTTCCATATTATCACCAACAGGGCACTTCACATGTTGTTGCTGTTCGTCCATTACAAGTGATGGTGACAATTTGTTACATCCACTTTTAAATTCAGCTTCAGTTTTGTACGTGACTACGAGTTGGTAGATGACTATATAAGCCATAGTTTGGCCGCAAATGTCTTTGAATAGGTTGGACATGGGATGACCACTGTAGAGGATTTTTTATCTACCCAAGACTTTCAAGTTACTCTCCACTGTCGAGCTGCTGCATTTCTCCTCTTTTCACAAAATGCTGTATCGTTTTTGACTGTAGAGCACCATGTAGCTCATTTTGTGCAAGTTTTTCCATGTATTTGGTCCATTTCAAAGACTTTCAGTGTGGTCTTTAAAAGAGTCCTTGTTGTTCTTTTGGCCACCTTGAGATCGTATGCCCTTCCGCAACTTACTATAGAGTGGTTATCTTTGGCATGCGATGATCTGACATACATACTGCATGACCTGCCCATCAAATCTGTGTCTGCATCAGAATAGTGTCAATGCTTGGGATACCAGATCTGTCAAAGACAGTCGTATCCGGAAACATATTTTGCCATCTGATATTCATAACTTTTCTTAACTTTTCTGAGACAAGTTGTGTGAAAATGATTGAGTTTCCTCACATGTCATCTATGCACAGTCCATATTTTACCAGTTTATAACAGCACTGGAAGTAGCACTGCTCTGTAAACTTTCAGCTTAATGTGCAGGTTAATGCTATTTCTATGCCACATATTTGCATACAATTTGCCTTAAGTGCTACTTGCCTTGGTAATCCTTGTACAATATACACTTCATCATCAATGTTGGAATTTTGTGATAGTGTACTACTTAGCTATGTGAATCTATTCACAACTTTCAAAGCTATTTCATTTACATTTATGCAGGGCTTGTGATAGATTTTGCCAGGTACTGGTTGTAACATGATTTCTGTTTCCTCCGTATTAATATAAGCCCAAAAGTTGGTACAGACATTGGAGAATCTGTCTATAATAATTTGTAGATCTGCCTCATTTAGACACTTTGGGCATTGGAATTTAGGACACAGTCATCAGCAAATGATGTGTGATTTGACTGATTTTTACTCAAAGCCACCACAGGTTGCACAATTTTCCATATATACTCCAAAGTCCAGATCTCTGAAACACAACATTAGTAGAACATAATGCAAAACAGGGTAGGTGCTAATACGCATCCTTGTTTAACTCCATTTGATATAGGAAAAGTTTCAGATAACTCTCCATCATCGTGAACTTTAGCTTGTATTCATCGTACAATTGGTGCACCATTGTGATAAATTTCTGTGGGCAATCACATTTTGTCATAATCTTCAACAGACCCTCTCTACTTACTATGTCAGATGCTTTTGTTAATAACTGATACATCAACACACGCGGTAATACTCACAGACTCTCAAATCATGTTGCGCAAGATAGAAAAGTTCATGCTAAGAAAAGAATGGTGGGACTTATTGAACAACTCAGTTGTCTAAAGCATTACATGGATATTCTGCCCTGGTCATGCTGGGGTCAGAGAAAACGAGAGAGCCGACTTACTGGCAGGCAATGCGGCGATAGACGGCACATTGCTGAGAAGAGATAAAGCAGATTTAATAAAGGCAGTAATAAATTCATTTCGAGATGCAGATGATGTCAATGAGGTTGAGAACGTACACATACAGAGAATGTTAGAAATGGGAGTATTCAGAGGTGAGGGGAGGAAAAGTAAATTTTTTGGAAAGTCCAGAAGATCACATTATCAACACCTGACCGGAACTATGAGTCTACATACACTGGGATGGCTGCTGGAGCGGAGGGCGGAGCACTTATGGGAATGTCCCGTGTGCTGTGAAGCCAGTTTATAATCAAGAATGCTTTTGTTAAGTCTATGATATATCTTGGGAACAAACTGCATCAATAAGGTGTGAAAACAGCTACTCACCATACATAGAAATAAGAAGAGGGGTAAGACAAGGATGCATTTTATCACCAAGCCTATTTAATAAATACACAGAGAATATCTTTAAAAATATAGAAGAAATGCCAGGACTCAAGATCAATGGGAAAATAATAAACAACCTTAGCTATGCAGAGGACACTGTTCTTTTGGCGTTAAGTGAACATGAACTACAGAGACTAATAGATAAAGTCAATAAATCAAGTAATGAATATGGACTGGATATAAATATCCAAAAAACAAAAACCATGATACTCAGCAAAGACACAGAAGAACAGGAGGTAAACATAAACATATATGGAGAGAAACTACAAGAAGTAAAACAACAATATCTTTGACAAATACCATTAAATTCTGAATATAAACCCATCCGATTGTAGGCCGATAACCTAACTATCCCTTCCCAAAAGTGGAGAAAGTCGAAAGTCCGACTATAGACCGACATCCCCAACTTAACAAAGCCGGCAATAATGAACTTCATCATCATAAGAAAGAACCGACACGCTAAATGGAAATTAACACAAACTTTTGCAACTCTAAGAAAATAGCATTCCTTTCATTTGCTTCACTCATGTAACTTGAATGAATCAAGGAATGAAACCCCGGTGGCTACTGTATTCTGGATCAATATATCCGAAAATAATGAATACCCCGTAGGCTGACTTCCCTATCCATGACTATAGACGGTTTATGAGGTGGCAAGACTTTGGGGAACAAAGTTTTTCCTGAATGAATTGTCTGTGTTGGGTGTCTGGACGTTATGACGCACAGCGCTAGTGAATAGTAATTACTACGTAACTATTATGTCACTGGCTTCTGACAGTGACGTTTAAGTGGGAAATGATGAAAGGCAAGACAGCAAGATCACGTTTGTTTTTATAAGATACAGAAGAGTTTGAACTTTGTTCCTGGTTATGTTTACCATGTGGGGAGAATACGGCAATAAAATAAACATAACAGAGGATTGTGAAATTGATCTCTTCTTCCACTAAATGTACAGTGGTTGGGGGAGGGAATCAATTACGGTGCAATTTTACTACAAAATGCCTATGATGTGTTGTGATTTGGAACCCGTTTCAAATCTTCTATAAAGAAAGATTACATTTTAGTCACTTATCTGAATGGCATCACATAATGTGAGGGAAATGTGGATTGGTTGATCGGATTGAAATGGGTAGGGCCAGTAGTCCATCTTCAGCCTCAGTGGGCTGGACTAATTAACAGAATATACAGAGTACCAGTATGTAACTACCAGTATGTGCCACCGAGTTCTCACAAAAATAATGCAGACAGTCATTCCCTGGCTTTGTTTTTAAAAGATACAGAATCAACAGTTTGAACTTAACAATGAGTTTGAACTTTGTGTGACCTGTATGTTTACCTTATACAGTAATATAAACATGAGGCACAGCTCAGACGAGTTTCACTATTTATTTCTCTCCGCCATCCCCCCAACACTGCCTAAGTAGCAAAGTTTTGGATGTCAGTTACATGTTTGTGCAAGACCATGTTTGTGCAAGACCGTTGAATGTAGAAAAAGACCTCTGTACAGAATTAATTAGGACTTCATTCTTTATGTTTCTGATTATTGTCTTGGTCCCTATTTATATACTTGGAGTCGCATGTTAAAAATTGGCAAGGCCGACCAACACATGCACGGAAATACTCATAATCTGCCTTTGATGTGTTTTTACATTTTCTGTACACAGGTCTTATAGCCTAGTAGACGGTCAGTAACTGTTGTAACATTTGCTTTACCCAAAATGAAAGTGTGTGACAGTGTTTAGACTACTGGTAGTCGGTGTTTCCCTACACAAACAAGACTGGGCCTTGATGATAAACATGTGTTACTGGTAGATCAGCTTAGGCTACCATATTTGTTTTTTCACAGACCATTACCGTATTTTGGTCAACATATAAAAAACGGTAATACCCATTGCTAAAAATAGCATTTCCAGGGAAATTAAGCTCAGTAAAAATGGCGGGCATGGCATGTCGGAAATAACGATATAGACCTAGTAAGTGAGTTTTATCAAGAAATATCGGAGGTTTCGAAGGAAATATTGTATGATATATATAAATTAATGTAATTAGAGGCTTAGCAGTATGGTAGTACGCTCTAGATTGTTGGAGAGCCCTAGTCATTTTATCCTGGCTTAATATATCGGGACATGTGAGTTGTCACTGGCATTTTTTTTAAAGTGTTTTTCTCCTTTTTTACTGTGATTTGGGCGTAATTTTTTTTTTAAATTTGATGTTACTCGATTATAAGACGAAGAGTATGAAGACATCTCTGTTTATTGTCCAAAAATTCTCGGGTTATACACGGAATTTAACGGTAGTCACAAATGATGGCAGATGTGAAACAGAAGTTAAAAGGAGAATAGGAATGGCTAAAAGTACATTCAATGACATGAGGAAATTATTCATATCTAAACAAATTACAAACAAGTTAAAAATGAGAATTATAAAATGCTATATCTATTCTATATTAATGTATGGCTCAGAAACATGGACACTAATAATAAACAATTAGAAGACAAAATTGATGCTTTTGAGATGTGGGTATATAGAAGAATAGGGAGAACATCATGGAAAGAGAAGAAAACAAATAAAGAGATACTAAAAATCTTAATATGAAGAAAGAACTACTAAGAGAAATAAAGATCAGGCAAATAAAATACTTTAGACACATTAAAAAACATGACACCTTATTGAAGATCTTACTTGAGGGTAAAGTCAAAGGGAAGCGAGCAAGAGGTAGGCAGAGATACAAGTGGGAGAGTAACATTACACGATGGACAGATTACAGTCTAGCAGAGTGCACCACCAAGACAAGAGACAGGAGATGTTGGAGATATGTTGCAGCCAACCTTCATTGCGGAGACGGCACTTAATGATGATGAAAAGCACAGCTAATTATTTGGTCCATGTCTGCATCTCATTTTTCAAATCTGTCATTGTCATGTATGTCTAAGTATCCTGGTATCCACTTTAGATTAATTTTGATATATGAGGTTTTCTTCTATGTAATATCTGTGTGATTAACATCAAGTATCCACTGAAGTCACATGTGTCAGTCCATTGGCACAGATAAAAGGGCAACACTTCTCAGTTCTCTGGCCTACACCTTGCTGAAAATCTAGTATGACCATTGCTACAAAAGAGATGAAGGGAATTTGAGAATAAATGCTTAAAAAGCTATCATCAGGTAGCATATCCTGAACAGGATGTAGCAGTCATCACAGCATTTCGAAACTTCTGTTAATCTTGAGCCAGTCTTCCTGCTTCTGTTACTGTCATGTCCAGGTGGTCTTTGATGTCTTGCATCCATCTTCTTCATGGTCTGCCTCTTCTTCATCTCACTGGAATCATCCCCTCCATTATGATCTTTTCTAGGCTGTCATATCGTTTGATATGGCCAAAATATTGAGGTTTTCTGAAAAGAACCATGCTGTTTAACCAGTTTTCTTTTACATTCATTTCTCTAGGATGGCTACATTGGTGATCTTTTTCAGGATTTTCTGTATCATTTTGTTTCAAATGCTATTTTATTTTTAACTTTGTTGGTGACTGTCCAGGATTCACGCCCATACATTGTCACAGGGAATATGCAAGCTCTTAGGAACGTTAGTTTTGTTTAAAAAGCTTATAAAGTCCTGAAATAACAGCTACCACAATGAAAAATTTAAAGCATAACTAAACACACAGAAAATACATAGAAATCAGAACTTACAAAACGCCTATAACGCTTTCTTGACCAGCTCTGTAATTCCCGGTGTCTGTGTAATGTTTGACTGGACTCTGACCTCTTGCAAACAATTTGATATGCCCATGGTAACTTTGTAGTGTGCCAAGACAGTGCACACTTTGACATTTTTTAATTCTTGATAGAACCACAATAAATGTGGTCAACATCCACCACTAATCCCATGAACTACAAAAGTGAAATAAAATTATCTACTCGTAGTTAAATAACATGTTAGGTTAAAACATAAAGAAAGCTAGACTGTACAAGAAAACAAAATCATGGCAGTTAATTTTCTTCTTCAGCATTCATTTTCTCAAACTTCCACTGGGTCTCTCTTGTAGCAAGAAAATAATACTCACGTGGAAGACACGGTACCAAAATTGTCCGGAGCAAAGGACCTGGGGTGGCTGTGGACCAAGATGTCCTTCAGATTTTTGTTGCGCCTATAGGCCACCATGGTAAGTTATGGAAAGCGGCACGGGTGTCAGAATCAGACTAGAGAAGGGAATAATGTTTGAGCAGGATGCGACGGACAGTTGAGTTACCGTTCATTGCTCACGCGGTCGTTGCTACACATGTCCTTATGTGGTTCAGATGCGCTCCATTTCATTTCCCAAGGCCAGTTTCTCCATCGATGAGGCCTTTACATGTGAATCCCATAATGTTATTTATGTGATCATATGTAAACGCTGTGGTAAGCAATATATCGGTGAGACTGGCCTTAGACTGAGCGACCGTTTCTGTAACCACCTGCATGCCATTAAACATAGAGCACCCACTCCTGTGGCTAATCACTTCAACAGCTATGGCCACCGTGGTGTCCTTGACATTCAGGTCACTGCCATCAGTACCTGCACCACCGATGATAGATCTAGGTACGCCCTAGAAAATCATCTCATTTTTTAGTTGGGTACCATCAAGCCATTTGGATTCAATTCCGATCACTCTTTTGCTTAGTTCTCGGTCGGATTGGTCTTTGTTTTTATTCATTTTGTGCCGCCATTTACGTCATCGTTTTGTTCCTATCATTCCACCTGTATTATCGTCTTTGTGTACTTCCTGTTCGTATCCTTCCGGTATCTCACTACCATATTTCACTCGGACACGTTGTAGTGCATTCATTTCTACTTGTGGTATTTTTATGTTTGTATGTTATGTGCGTATCTTGAAAAAGGCCTATCGGTCTGAAACTCGATTATGTCCTGTGTATTGTCATTTGTATGATTATATTCTATGTTTTGTTTTGTTGTGTATACCATATTAATTCATGTAAACATCCGTCAGTGATAGTGTGTTAGTCGTCATCAAGTAGAACTCCATTACCTATCTTCCACTGAGTATTATTTTCAATTATGTTCTACTAGCAGTACTACCTTTCTTGTAGCAAGACAATGGTCCTACTAGATTTCCAGCAGAAAACTAATATAGGTCTCCGTTGGGCTATAAATAGTGCACTGTTACATTAAATTCATGGATTTTCCTTAAAAACACCAATCATATCAATTCACGCCTTAAAAAAGAATTCTTAGAGAATTAATTATTAATTCTAAACACTAATTCTAATCCTTCTCCCCCCTCCCAAAAATCTATAAGCTAATTCGAATCCTTTTAACCCCCCCCCCCAAATCTATAACCGTACGCAACTTATCTAACACTGCAATTACTGCAAAGTAGGTACTTGGACATCCAGGTCAAACTCGTAATTGATTTTAAGTGTTGTGACTATAAATATCTGATTATGCATTTTATCAAGGCAGATGTAGGGCATAATGGGGTTTTCCCAGGAATTTCGATACTAAATTATTTTTTACATGGAAAAGATTCTTGAGCTGCAAAAAAAAATCGAGCGAAATTGAAACATTGTTTTTTATGAAAATATACATTACATTTGAAGTAATTCCAAATTTAGTGCTCATAGGTATGTTACAACTATGTTATTTACTTATCTCTCAGATGTGTCAAGTTTGTAAATAAAATTCTGCAAGTTCTTAGACCATTTTTATATAAATATGTGCAACTATTAACATACCTGTCAACTGCCCATAAATCACCGTAATTTTTACATTTTTTTCCAAGCTGTACGGCTGTACACCGGCATTTATGGGTTTTTACATGAATTTCTGCAGTTTTTTTAAATAAAATTTAGTGGTGACACTGATATTTTTGTATATATTTTAGTAACAACAGTGATTTGTGCAGGTTTTATTCACAATAGTGTGGTTTGCGGGTTTTATTTAATCTGGTCTTGGGGCGAAGTATTGTTGGAAACAATGCTTTTAACACACTACCTAGTACTTTAATTATTCTCTGCGCTGGGGACGTTGTCTTTATACCGAACTTAGGGAATTTTTGTCCACGTGCATTAGACTTATCTTAAACCAATATTTTATTGTCACGTTATGTTTCTTTTTAGGAATTACAAACGGAAAATGAGAAAATGATGCCGCTGACTGAAAATGAAGCCGTTGCTGCTATAGATGCACGATCCCTTCCGATCACAGATGCACAATCTCCACGAGTCATAGTTGTACGGTCTCCGTCGATAATAGATGCACAGTCTCCGCTATTCACAGATGCATGATCTCTGCTATTCATAGATGCACGATCCCTGCCGGTTAGAGCTGCACAATCTCCACGGGTCATAGTTTTACGACCTCCGCCGATAGCCGATGCGCAATCTCCGCTATAGATGCACGTACTCCACCGATCATAGGTGCACATTCTTTGCCGGTCATAAATGCTCGATCTCAGCCAGTCATAGATGCATGATTGCTGCCGGTCATAGATTCATATCTCAGCCGGTCATAGATGCATGATCTCCGCCAGTCATAGATGCATGATCTCTGCCAGTCATAGATGCATGATCTCCGCCAGTCATAGATGCATGATCCGTGCCGGTCAAAGTTGCACGATTTCTGCCGGTCATAGATGCACGATCTCTGCTGGTCATAGTTGCACGATCTCTGCCAGTCATAGTTGCACAATCTACCCCGGTCATAGTTGCACGATCTCCGCTGATCATAAATACATGATGTGCGGTATTCATGGATAGTTGAAATTATTGTCGAACGCTTTATAGAGCACTCCAACAAGTTGTTATAGTTTCAAACAGGTCTAAGCATCCATTCTCTGTATTAATTTTTTTTTTCATATTTCTTTTTTTCATTTTTTCGCATTAAAGTTACATAAAGATACATAGGCCTAGTCTTTGTGCTCTATAATTTTCCCACGCTATGACTGTCTATGTTAAACAAAGGAAAACTACCCGTAAAAAAAACCGAATGACCTTTCTGTTTTTTTTTTTTTTTCCTGTGTGTGGATGGAGCCCCACCTCACCGCTGTGTATGATTTTACGGTTTTTCATGCTCAATTACAGTTTTTCATAACTTTTTTTTACGGTTTTCAGTCTCAACAGGTTGACAGGTATGTATTAATAATGTTTGAGGATGAAGAAAGATGAAAATAATTTTCGAACACCTCGTAATTTTATGCTTAAATCGGCCATACTGATTTTCGGTAAAACTAAGAATCAACTCTTCACTGTGCTGCCGTGACGTCACATCTCCCAATGCAAACGATATCAACCACATTTATAATTATAACTTTTATAACGAATTCATTTTTTAATTTATAACTGATCCTAACCCTTACCCCCCTCCCTAATCTAAATACTAATACCAAATTAATATTCAGTTTCACATAACATACTTTAATTTTAATTACATTTGCAATTACACTGGAAAGGTTAGGTAATACCTCGAAACTAGAACAAAGGTCACAGTGAAGAGTTGATCCTTAGTTGCGCCGGATTTTCTATTTTGTAACATTGGTAAGTTACAACCATTTCATTAACTTACAACTCTAATGTCACTGAATTTAGTAGTTTTAGTACGTTTATAAACCATTTTTATATAGATATGTGAAACTATTAACAATGTCTTTATTCTTGATTAGAAAACTGGCCGCACAGCATGTGGGGTATTCCCATTAGTGCTCCGCCCACTGTTCCAGCAGGCATTCGACTCGATGGTGTTTTGAGTCCAATGCCGCCAAAACCGACGTCGACATCAGGGCACAACTCTGGCCCTTGCAACAGGTTTCTTTATTGTTCCGCCCACCCATGACGTGCCCGTAACTAGTTCAAGCACAACGCCGGCCTGTCGGAACAGCATGGTAACTGTTATCAAAGGTTACGGCTATGGGATTGTATAGATGACGTGCCATGAAGCTTCTATAAGAAGATAACCTCAATATAAAGGCATGTCATCTACTAAGGTTTTCTGTTGCATGGTTGGTTTGTCTAGTGAGCCATTGGTCAGACCCACAGACACCACCGCATGCGCGTTAACAATGTCTGAGGATGAAGGTAGATGAAAATAATTTTTAAAGACATGGATATTTCATGCTGACAACCTTCTTGTCATTGGCCATTATGGCTGTTCTAATAATTTTTTTCACCATGTCGGATTTCTACATAACAATCACGCATTTAATATAAATATGTAGTTTTGTTTTGTTGTTAGATTTATGGTATAGGCCTAATAAATACATTGTAGCAATTAAGAACATAGACTGGTCGCTAATTTACTTAGAACTGTAGTCATATAAGGCCCTACAAGTTACTCTTGGTACTAATTTTTTTGCACAAATTGCTCAACTATTATTCCTAGAACATGACTGCACAATAATGCTACCAATCAACTTATCTATTGTATAATGGTAGGGGAGGGGGGGGGGGGGGGAAAAGAGAATAATACAGCAGAAATAAAAGATCTACTTACCAGTAGATGTACATGAATAGTATTCCTACAACAAAGCTAACTAAACACATAATCCATGAATGTTTTTTTACATTTGATGCACAGAAACATTTTATCATTAACAACTGGGACATTAAACCATCCTATGAAAATAATTATAATTATGTAAATTAGCCTTTCTGAATATTAATTAGCTTTGGTTGTATCTAAAAATAATGGTAACGTAACTAGCAGATTTGGCAAGTTTTCCAAACACAAAAATGTATATATTGTAGGATATTATGTCGCAAATAACGGAAATATTTTATAATTAGACTACCCAATGCCTACCTAATAAACAACTAAAACAAGTAGATGAATTCAAATATCTGGGCAGCACATTGAGATATGACAATAAACAAGAAGCAAAAATAAACGCAAGATGTAATAAGGTCTGTCAGGTCATTGATCAATTAACACCTTTACTAAGAAACAAAGATATTACACTAGAAACAAAGAAAGCGCTTTTCAACACCATTTTCTTACCAACATTGTGTTATCAGTGTCAAACTTGGACATTGGATTCTAGAACACATAAGATTAACACCACTGAAATGAAATGTGTGAGACGTATGATTGGAGTTAGCTTGAGAGACAAACTCAGGAATGAAGCACTAAGGAAACAATTAGGGATCAAGTCAACAATAGAATACATTCAGAAACAACAAGTTAAATGGTACGGCCACATAACCAGACAGAAAGAGCAAAGTATTATCCAAAAAACACTTAACAAACGATACAAAAACAGTCGACCTATTGCACGCCCTAGTAAAAGGTGGATAGTGTATTAGAGACACTCGGAAATATAACAGCAGAAGAGGCAAATAGAAGGGCAAAAGATCGTACACTCACTCTCCCCTCAACACCGAAAAGTACATGAGGACAGAAAGAAGAAGAATGCAATGTTACTCATGCAAATTAGCTGCCATTTTGAATTTTATTAATCTTAAATTCATTTGAAAATTAGTACACTGTAATCATCAGATGTGTCTAGTCTTAGCGCACACAAAAATATATAGTTTCTGTGGTATTTTATTATATTCAATAGTTATATTATTTATTTTTATTTTAGTAATTATCTGCCATTTTGAAAATTAATTAGTTCTGCATGCATCTGAAAATTACAGAAATGTGATCAACAGATCCTCCTTGCCTTTGCGAACACATAAATATATATATACACATAATGTGGTATATATTTAATTACAATATAATTAATTTTTATATTTTAATTATGCTAATTAGCTGCCATTTTTGAATATTAATTAGTTGTGCGTGCTTCTTAAAATTACAGAAATGGTATCAATAGATGCGTCTTGTCTTCGCGAACATAAATATGTTATTATCATGTATTTTAGTTTGTGTAGTGTATTATTCAATTGAAAATAACAAATATAATTTAAAAATTATCAGCTTGACTACATTTTGTGGGGACAAGTTTTATTTATATTTTCCTATATGTTTCATGTAACAGTAAACTATAGGCATTAGGAAATCGTAAGGGGACGTGAAAGTCAATGTGGCTTAAATTACTTCCCTTGTTTTGGTAGCGTCCAAGAATCCATTTTTGCATCACGTGAAACACTGACCACAGCAATTGTCTTTAGACAACGCGATGCAACTTTATTGTTTATAAAAGACAACTGTTTAATTTTTCTCATTCATTTGTGCATCGAATTACGTAACTAGAAGTTGGAAATACGCTGTGTACATTTTTCACCAAGCAATTAAATAAGCCTAGGTAAGTGATTTTTCTCTTTGCACACGTATATGCATTAATTTGAATAAAATACAATGTTGTAACCATGTCTAACAAATGAAACAACCATTTTTCTCTTTATATACAAAATTTCATTAATTTTGGAAGTTGCCTGAAATTATTATCGAATTTTAAACAAACGCACTGCAGATCGGTCACGCATTCCTCAGCCGCCATCTTGAATACCGCTAATCTTTACTGCCGCGTCGATAATTCTGAAATGTCTCTTATTTAAAGAAATTGACGTTTAACAACTACAATTCCTGCCTCTTTTAATTTCTTTAATTCATTTTTAAATGCTACTAGTAAAAAATCTAAGATTTATATGTAAAATAATTGAAATTATTGGTACAAGACCATGCCGAGTGCGCGTACTTATGTACTATCATGCGTCCGTCGCCATGACGACTGAAGTGTTTTCTTAGTCACATCGGTCTATTTCATGTTGATAATTTTACAAGAAACACATTTCAAATTAAATATATATTATTTATATTGTTTATGAAGTCCAATTTCTTATAATTTTCTCATGAATATTTCGTAAAATTCACTTTTTATTGAGACATGCTTTCTCCTTTCAGTAGGCCTAATAAATCAAATCATCAATGCATACAACGTAAACTGCAGCATCTTCCAAACGTTCTCACTCTTTTTGATATCTTTGTCTCTTGTTGTTCATTATCAATTTTGCTCAATGTTCTACATAAGCCTATCTACTGAATAATGTAATAAAGTATTTAATTATATAGGGCTAATTAGGTATCACTAAAATAGGAAAAACGAAATGGAAATTTTGAAAATTTGGTGCACATACCTACCTGGTAATTTATTCATACCTTTGACATAGAATTGTTTATGTACATGTGTACCAAATGCCAATAATAATAATAATCAAATATTACATTTCAGATACAAAGAGGGCTGAGGTTACAGATTGCCAGCCACATGCATGTTGCCATAAAGGGAAGCATAGAAGAGATTTTAATTATGCTAATTAGACACTATTATTAATTATTAATTGGCTCTGGTTGCATCGGAAAATTAACACAATGTACTAAACAGGTGCGTCTTGTCTTACCGAACAAGAAAATGTATAATTTGTTATATTTTTTATCCTAAATAATTAAAAAATGTGAAAAATGTTTATGATACATTCAATTTCAATTATGCTAATTAGACGTCATTTTTAATTATTAATTAATTCTGGCTGCGTCAGAAAATTAGCATAATGTAATCAACAGGTGCGTCTTGTCTTCACAAACACAAAAACATACAGTTTGCTATATATTTTATCCTAAATAATTAAAAAATGTGGAAAATGTATATGATACATTCAATTGCAATTATGCTAATTAGACGCAATTGTTAATTATTTATTAACTCTGCATGCGTCAGAAAATTAGCATAATGTAATCAAGAGGTGCGTCTTGTCTTCCCGAACAAGAAAATGTATAATTTGTCATATTTTTTATGCAAATAACTACGATATTCATAAATTAGTGGCTCGGTTCTAAGGCAGGGCCGCAACTTTTTGACAACTGTCATTTTATATTTCCTTATATGTTCCATGTAATTATCTTGAGGCAAAAATTAATACGAAAAAAATTCGTAACTTTTTTCAGAATTGACGTAGAGACTTGGTTGAGGTATCGTTGGATTGCAATTTTCAAGGGCTATCTTAGTATCTAACTGTGGTATTTAAAATGCTGTACACCCATTTTGAAAATTTTGTCCTAATGCCTATAAACTATTTTGATGTCAAATTACTTCGAAAACAATTCGTAACTTTTTTCAGGGTTGACGTATCGTTGAATTGCAATTTTTAAGGGCTATCTAACTATTATACTATTTGTAATTATGTAGCATTATTTTGAAAATTTTGTCCAAGTACCTAATTTATATAATAATATATATTATATGCATATCATTAAATATCATTAGGGCTATTACTGTCATTCTTTATTCCCCTAACAAATGTAAATACCTGGTGTGTCTGTATGTCCTCTATGTGTCTCGTTTCCTAAAAAGTTGCCAGATTGAAATTTTCAAGAAAAGGCCAAATTTAAAAAGTCCGAATAACACATCAAAAACTAGATTATAAAACACAAACACGGCAAATTAACCAATCAGTCTAAATAGTTATCGTCTTTTGTTGTCTTGGTTGGGACAGTAGGGCAGCGAAGATTATTATTATTATTATTCTGCGTTCAGCATCTGTGGTCATGTTATATTGTCGCGCCTGTCGTATCGTCAGACCTGTCTTCTCCAGGTCAGAGCGGTTGCCCCATAGTTTCGCCTCAAGTCTGTATCCACTGGCCAGGTCTACTGTCTCTGATCTTTGTATGTTGGGCAGTCCTGAAGTATGTGTTCCAGAGTCTGGGTTCCGCATCCAGGTGACCCAACAATCTGTAGTGGCCTGTTCTAAGGCGAAATATTGTGGTCTGTTGGTATCATTGGAGATGTTTTGCATCATGTTTGTATTCTACTTCCGTTTATTTCTTCCACTTTGTTCTGTGTGTGTTGTTGATTATTGTTTTTGCTTCTCCGTAGGACAGTGGGTGTCTGTGTTGCTCCATTTCGCTTCCTGCTTTTGACAGAGCATCCGCTTTCTCATTTCCCATTATTCCACAGTGTGATGGTATCCACTGAAGGGCGATCAGTGGCGTAGCATGGATCAGTGGTTCCCGGGGCGGAATCATAATTTTCCGCCCTTGTGACATTAAAGAAATATGTCAGTGATTGTAAAAGACTGGACGAAAAAAAATTTGCCGCCCTCCCGATGTAGCCGCCCGGAGCGGTCCGCACCTCCGCCCCGCCCCCTACGCCACTGAGGGCGATACCTGATGATTTTTGTATCTGTCTTAGCTCATCTGATGTACAGAAGGCTTTCCTTTCTGTTGCTTTGGATTGACACCAGTAGGGATCTGCAATCTGTGAATATAGCTATCTTCTTTGGTCTTGGCAGTCCTGGTTCGGTGAAGACTTTCAGTGTTCGATAGAGTGCAACTGCTTCTGCTCTAAAGTTAGAGGAGTATTTCCCGGTTGGAAAAGCTTTTGATATTGTCTTCCCATCTTTGAGTCTTATAAAAATTCCACCTCCTCCATTCTTTACTGCTCCCTATGCCGATCCATCTGTGTAGACTTGTGTCCATTCCTTGGGATTGTATTTTATTTCTATCATCTCTAGTGTCAATGCTTTTAGTTGAGGTGGAGTTTGGTATTCCTTATTAATTATTCCAGGAACCTGTGTTATTATGGAGACGTTTTGGAGACTATTGTCTGGCTCTTCAAAGTCCGTTAGTGTTTCAATTTCATTTGGGAGGTTTGTGAGGATATCTCTATGTTGCTGATGGAGATGTGACAGAAGCTGGTTCTCTTCAGCCTGCTTGTGGTTGATATAGAATCATGCATCGGATGGTTGGCATGTGCTTAATTTTTTTCCTTTGATCGAGCACTCTTTCTTCTCTTCTGTCATCCAGTCGGCGGATGTTTACATGTTTTTCCATTGCATGGATTGGAGTGATTTTCATCCCTCCTAAGATAAGTCGATGTCCTAAATTTTGTACTTTAGATAGGCGATCAGTATTTGTTTTTGATGCTGATGCCCAGGATGTCCTGCCATATTCTGCTACAGGTCTGACTGTACCCATGCAGACTTTTCGGAGAATACTTCCATTTGCTCCCCAGCTTGTGCCTGCGAGTTTCTTCATCAATGATAGCTTCATAGCTTCCTGGTTGCTTTTTGCTCAGTGGTTATAATGTGTGGTTTCCAGGTGAGTCGCTTATCTAGTTTGATCCCTAGATATGTAGGGTTTTCCACATGTGCTAACTCTTTTCCATTTATCTTTAGATTTTCTTTATCTTGGTGGTTTGAAAGGGAGAAGATGGTTTTCACAGTTATGGAGAGGTTTATCTGGATTCCCCAGTCAGATGCAAATTCACTTAGGGTGTCAAGTGAGATCTGCATTATGTTTTTCGCAGTGGATATGTTGCCTACCACACTCCAGGCAGCAGTAATCTGCATGGAAGGCCTTTGAAATATGATGTGACAGTTTCGCTCCCATATCATTGATGAATACTAGGAAGAAGTAGGAGAGATTACTACTCTTTGAGGCACTCCTTGTTGGAGAGTAACACATTTGGTAAGTTTACCATCTACTTTTACTCTTGCAGTGCGGTAGCAGATGAAATATTTTATCCAGCAGAACATTCTTTCTTCAATTTTGTTGAGGAGAAGCTTGAAGAGGACACCATCTTTCCACACCTTATCGAAGGCCTTACTCAAGTCTATCTTCTTCTTCAGCGTTCGCTATCAAGTAACCACAACAAATTTATCGTGTGAAATCCGCCGGGGAAAGTGAAGTACGTTGTGCTGCAAGTTCCACAGTATAACTGTATTATTTGCACCACGGTTGGCCACTCTGTGACCTGGAAGTCCGAGGTCCAGTACATCCGTTTTCGTCATTCCTTTATTTCGAGTTTGGTCCCTAGTTCGTGACAGCCTCTATCTGTCGCCGGGCACGCAGGTGTGTAATGCCTCTTCGCCAAGACGCCTGTCGAGCGCGTCTATCTGGCACGAGGTGTTTCACTGTCTATGAACCCATCTCGTGCAATTGGACATACTCTGCCTGTGTCCATCAGGTACTGAACCGTTTCTCATCTGCGAGCCTGATTCCATATGAGGAAGAACTCGCCAGAAGAGTTGGACACTGGCTCGTTCGCCCTCCTACCCGAGGCGTCGTTCACAGACATCGTGAACCCCTCTCCCAAGTTCGAGTCTCATACCACGCGTTTGAGAGCAAGGCGTTCTCGAGCTGAGCGACCTTGTCCCAATAGCGCCTGAGCCCATCAGGTACTGAACCCTTTCTCTCTGAAAGTGTATTTCCGGTATAGGAAAGCTTGAAAGTAGATTTGGGCCAGGACTGCCATCGCTGTCCCTTTCTTGCCTAAGCCCATCGGGTATGGAACCCTCTTCACGAGCATATTTTCGGTTTAGGAAGGCTCGACATTAGAGTTGGTTTAGGTCTTTTTGCTTTTCCGAGCGCCCACGATTGGGTCTGGGTCTCTGCCTGTAATGAGCACAGGTAACTAGAAGCTCGTCTCGAGTTAACAGAGTTTGTAGTTCCCCTTTCCTAGGAACTTTTCACTTTCTATTTGCAGTTCGCGCTGCCCTCTGGCGCTGTTCTGCCCTTTCATTGTGTCATTGTACTCAATATGACATATATTTGTTTCTCGCCATGCATCCCCCTTTAGATGCTTTTTACCGCTGAAGACGGATGTGTCTGGCCATTGGCGCAAATATAACGGCGACACAACGCATTTCCATTCTCTGGACTACATTCTGCTGGAAATCTAGTAGGACATGTCCTGCTACAAGAGAATTCAGCAGGAGTTTGAGAATGTACGCTGAAGAAGAAGAAGAAGAAGATGCTTTTTACATTGGCCGCCCCTATAATGTTCTGACTTGACTAACTGGCGTCACTGTATGTCGACAGTGTCGCTGTATGTAGAGATGCAAATGGTGTCGGATATATTGTCTGTCTCTTTTGCAGTCAAATCTCTTTCCATCTGCTACCTCCACATTTTAGGACACGATCCCCAAATGAATTGGCCAGAATCAGCACGAGCTGCTGTTTTTCTGTTAACAGGGT
Source organism: Meghimatium bilineatum (assembly GCA_034231615.1). Lineage (NCBI taxonomy): Eukaryota > Metazoa > Mollusca > Gastropoda > Stylommatophora > Philomycidae > Meghimatium > Meghimatium bilineatum. Next base: position 57,025,596 of record CM067321.1, on the reverse strand, counting down.
GCACCGCGAGGAGGTACATTTGGGATCTTGGTTATCTACTAACCCTGGGTCCGCCTAGAACAATGCGTTGCCTTTGCACCCTACCCTCGAAGGTGAAATGAGGCACCTGCCAGAAATCAAGGTCCGGAGTTAGGACTTAGAGCAATTAGTCCCTAGATACATACAAAGATCGCAGTTTCTGAACAATGTTAGAAGTTCGAAGTGCGGTAGTTGTATTTTTAGATAGGGCATTGGACCAAGGAGTGTTTCTAAATGTTAGATTTATTTTATCGCATGATGTACCATAGAGACGAGAGACGGCTTGTGTCCCTATCACAAGATAGTGGTGTCAATTAGCAGAGTTTACAGATATACCATGGACCGTCTTCGTAAAGTATCATAGATATTAACTATTCGCATTTGACGCTGAGAGACGATCGGGTCTGTTGATGTTCATTATATGACTTGGGAGCTTACTGATGTCGCAATCTCCAACATTGTGAATAATAAAAATAACTGTGTCTTCTTCTTCTTCATCGTTCTTCAGTCAGATATCAGGTTACAGCCCCAATAGCTTCAATGAATTGTGTGATTCGCTTCAGGTCATCCATGGAACCCCTCAAGTCTGGAAGCAGTGCCGTCTCAGTAGGCCATATTTTCTCCCTCTCTTCTTGGTAGAGTTGACAGGCATGAAGAATGTGTTCTGCAGTCTCTGGGCTCAGTCCACAGTTGCACAGGTCTGTCTCACCAATCTTCAGCTTTCGAAACATGTGACTTCTCAGTCTGTTGTGACCAGTTCGTAGTCTGAAAATGATGGTTTGTTCCTTGCGTGACATTTGGTGGTAGGGGTCATTTGGTTCTGCAGTTGGGTGCATTTGCTTCCACTTTTTCTTATATTCTGCTTTTAACATGGTCTTACTTTCATAGTACGTATTATCATTTTCTATTTGTTCCAGTGATCCCCCTTTCCTTGCCAGGAGATCAGCTTTTTCATTTCCAGGTATGCCACAGTGACCTGGGATCCACTGCAGTACTGTTTCTTTGGTGGTACTGCTGAGGTGTAGTAAGCAGGCCGTAAGTTCATTCATGCTCGTGTTCTTTGGATCTTTCAATGCCTGCAATACTGATTTTGCATCCGTTAGAAATACTACAAGTCTGTTGTGACTCGGCAAGCAATTCATGAGCATTTTGGCTGCCTCTATTATGGCTTCCATTTCTGCTTTGAAATTTGTGGAATGTTTGCCTGTGGGTATGGATTTCTCTATTTCTTTTCCATCTGGTGTTACTATATATATTCCTGATCCTCCATCTAATACTGCCTCTTTCGCTGATCCATCTGTATATACATGTGTCCATATATCCTTTGGGTATGCTTTCTGTATGTGATTCTTAGTTGTCTCCTTTAGTACTTGTATAGTAGTTTCTGTTTTCGAAATGATGCTTGGTATATTGTCCATAATTCTTGGGAAGTTTTTCCTGTCCCATGTTGGGTATGTGTTAAAGGTGTTTAGTGGTTTTAGGTTTTGTAGGTCTGTATCTGTGAGTGATTTCTGGAGCTGTTTAGCGGAGTGTAGAAAGCTACCTCTTTTGAGTCGCTCTTTTGTAGGTCTGCTTAGTCTTTGGTTCATTTGATGACTCTCCAAACATTTGAACTTTGCATACTGTGTGAGGATTTTTTCATTTCTTCTTTCTTCCATTGATGGCAAACCTGTGCATGTTTCCATTTCTGTGATTGGGGTAGTATTCATACCTCCTGTTATAATTCTGAGATTGCGGTTTTGTATCTTTGAGATCTTTTGAGTGTTACTCTTGGCTGCAGTCCCCCATGCTGACATTCCATATTCCAAAGCTGGTCTTACATAACCTGTATATGCTCTACTTAGAATTTTTCCATTTGCACCCCAATCTGTTCCAGCCAATTTTTTAAGGAGTGCTGTCCTCATTGTACCTTTTGTTTGGCACTTATCTATGTGCTGTTTCCATGTAAGTCTTGGATCAAAAGTGACTCCAAGGTATGTAGGTGTCTCATCTTTTGGCAATGTTTGACCATTTATGGTTAGTAGGATTTTCTGTGGTTTGGTGGACATGCTGAAGATGGTATAGGTAGTTTTTTGGACATTGATAGACATGGCCCATTGGTCTGTCCACTTGGCCAAATTGTCCATAGTTTCTTGCAACCTTATTTTTGTTGTGCCTACGCTCTCTTCACTGCACCATATCGCCAGATCATCTGCATACATTGCAGCATTTACTTTACGCGAGAGAATTTGGTCAATGTCATTCATAAATATAAGGAACAGAGTGGGGGATAGAACACCTCCCTGTGGTACTCCATGCTTAAAGAGTTTCTTTCTGCTATGCTTCATTTCAAGCTTCACTGCAAAATAACTGTGTTATGTGTAGAGTTATAACTAGGGCTCGGATTTTTATGACCTAAAAATCCTGAAATATGACATGCAAATATGACCTAAAAAAGGCAAAATATGACCTAAAATATGCCGAAATATGACCATAAGGTTTTTCTCATTTATGAACCAAAAAAAAACGCAAATTATTATTGTTTGCATGTTTTACGCATTACATAGTAGTCATAGTACCTACATAGTAGTAATACTTAACAAAGCATGTATAAAAACACTTACCACATTTATTCCTCAGTTTTCATTGTTTGTACAATTGCAACCGACAACAACATGCATTTTTAGAGTTTCAAATTTGAACGATCGTCGATTGTCACTGAGAATTGTTTTATATTTTGAAAAACTTCGTTCTACATCACATGATGTCACAGTGGCAAATCTAAATAATGTCAGATCATTTGCTGAAAGTTCAGGTTCATCCTCTTGAAATGTTGCATGTTTACCACTAAGTATGTCTGCAATTTTGCACAATGAGAAATAACCAGAATTTCTATGAAGAACACTTTCTAATTTTACTTTAATCCTGTTGCTTACTTCACCACGTCATCCATTTATTTCTGTTTGAATTTGTTTCACAATATCTAATGCATCATAAAGTGCAGTCCCTTCGCTTTCCAAACGTTTTATTGCTTTTGAAATTGCCGAAAAGTTTGACTTTATATAAGTCAGATTTTATGATAGTCTGGTAGAAAATAAGCTTTGCACTGCTTGTATTGATGTTGCGTCGTCTTTGTCTAGGGCATTAAATATTTTAATTAGTGTTGAATAGTTGTCACAGTAATACTTTACAGCATCCAGCCATGTACCCCAACGTGTAAGGATAGGTTGTGGAGGAAGTGGTAGTTGAGGAGCTTCTTCTTTGAATTTTTGTACTCGAAGAGGAGCCTTGATGAATATTTTTTTCCCTTTTGAAATAAGCTTGTCCACATCAGGAAAATTACCTCGAACTTCCTCAGCTACTCGATGCAGTGCATGAGCAAGGCACGTAATATGGATCAATTTCGGGAAGAGAATTTGAAGTCCTTTAGCAGCCTTTTTCATATAGGGAGCAGCATCTGTTATTAATAGAAGGATATTATTTCTTTCTATTCCATTTGGCCACAACAGCTTCATGGAATTATCAAATAGAACAGCCATGGAGGTATGATTTGTTCTTTCAAGAACTTCACAGTTAAGGACAAATTTTTCTCCTGGTTGATCTCCTTTTAAAGTTCCAACTATAACATTTGCGACAAACCTGCCATCTACATCAGTAGTCTCGTCTAAGGAAACCCATATCTTGTTATCTGCAATAGAATTTCTAACTTTATTTAACATGTCCTCATAACATTTGGAGAGATAATTTTTCCTTAAAATAGATTCATTATGGATAGGATGGCTAGTGTATTTCTCCAGAAATTGTCGGAAATATTGATTTTGCAATTTATTTAAAGGGATATTTGATGAAACCATCATATGACACAAATCTTTATAAAAACCGGTCTCTGTGTTTCCCGAAGAAGAAGAAGAGGAAGTAGCAGAATATTTTTCAAGTAATAAACTTTGTCTTCCTTCCATTTTAGAAAGTCTACTTAAACATTTCATATGTTTAGAAGTATTGCAATGTTGTTGCACATTAAACCGTTTTCCAGCTGTAACCTTGACCTCACACAGTGTACAGTACAATATTTCTCCATCGGTACTAAATACTTTTGAACCAAATTCCTGCACAAATTTACGCAACTTTGCACCATTAGAATTAGACACTTTAGGCATTGTAAAACAAAGTTATTCCAGTGAATCAACCATAAACAATATAAAATATAACACTATTATTAAGACTATTATATAACTATGAGCTAGAGCACGAGATCATGTAGTCACTGTTGCAAATGGCAAATTAATAATTGTAACATACAAATGTGCGCCAAACGGTTTAAATTGAAACTGGAAGTTTTAACAAATCCAGGAATATTCGCTCTTGACGTTGAAACATTTGAAATTGTTTCCTACAATTTACTTTTGAAACAAAACCCAGAAAATTCTTTTGAAGTATTGAGCGGATGTCACTCCCTTTTTGATTCTCAGATGCCGACTGACATCAAAGAGTTGACTGATGTCTTCCCTTCCCTACAGTCGCATGAAAGACACACATGCATATTCACTAATACACAGGGGTGCAAAGGGAACGCATTGCTCTAGGCGGACCCAGGGTTAGCAGATAACCAAGATCCCAAATGTACCTCCACGCGGTGCACCCTGGAAACAGAAATACAGCAGCTCGTGCTGATTCTGGCCAAATCATTTGGGGATCGTGTCCGAGAATGTGGAGGTAGCAGATGGAAAGAGATTTGACTGCACAAGAGACAGACAATATCTCCGACACCACCAGCATCACCACTTATAGCGACACTGTCGACATACAGTGAAGCTAGTCAGTCCAGTCCGAACATTGGAGGGGCGGCCAATGTAAAATGCACGTAAAGGTAAATGCATGGCGAGAGACAAATATGTTTCATACAGAGTACAATGAAACAATGAAAGGGCAGAACAGCGCTAGAGGGAGCGCGAACTGCAAATAGAAAGTGAAAAGTCCCTAGGAAAGGGAACTACAAGCTCCGTCAGCTCGAGACGGGCTTCTAGTCACCAGAGTTCCTAACAGGCAGAGACTCAGACCCATCCATCGGCGTTTCGTAAAGCAAAAGACCTAACCCAACTCTAATGTCGAGCCTTCCTAAACCGGAAATATGCTTGCAAAGAGAAAGGGTTCTGTACCCGATGGGTGTAGGCAAGAAAGGGACAACGATGGCAGTCCTGGCCCAACTCTACTGTCAAGGTTTCCTATACCGGAAGTAACTTGCAGAGAGAAAGGGTTCCGTACTCGATTCGCTCAGGCACAAAAGGGACAACGATTTAGCCCTGGCCCAACTCTACTGTCAGGTTTTCCTACACCGGAAATACACTTGAAGAGAGAAAGGGTTCAGTACCTGATGGGCTCAGGCGCTATTGGGACAAGGACGCTCAGCTCGAGAACGCCTTGCTCTAAAACGCGTGGCGTGAGACTCGAACTTGGACAAGGGGTACACGATGTCGGTGAATGACACCTCGGCTAAGAGGGCGAAAGAGCCAGGGTCCAACTCCTCTGTTGAGTTCTTCCCCTTAAGGAACCAGGCTCATGGATGAGAAACGGTTCAGTACCCAATGGGCACAGGCACAGCACGTCCAATTACACGAGACAAGTTCATAGACAGTGGAACACCTCGTTCGAGTGAGACGAGAGCAAGACAATCGTCTGGGCGAAGAGTCTTCACTACGCGTGCCTGGAGACAGATATAGAGGCTGTCACAGGCTAAGGGTAGCCCACCCGAATTGTCAAGGCATGCCGAAATCGGATGTGCTAGGCCTACAAGGCGCATAACGGTGGCACAACGTAATCACGCTCCCGGCGGAAATCGCACGGATATCCGTGATGGTTACAATGGAGCGAACGAAAAACAAACAAACAAACAAACTAATACACACATTCAGAAATATAACCAATCCTCACAATTTGTCTCTAAACATAGTTTAAGATGTGCTAACATTGATAAGCAAACGGAGTACACCAGAACGTTGAGTACACCAGAAAATATGCAAAATATGACCAAAATATGACCTAAATCTCCAATTTCAGGCAAAATATGACCTCATCAAATTTATGGTCACAATATGCATTTATATGACAAATAAAAAAGGCTTAAAATTGTTCAGAAACGCTTGAAACATGTAGAAATTAACTTAAAACTGAAAATATACTTCATGAAAAAATATGACATTTCATGAAAATCCGAGCCCTACTTATTTCAATAAACAAGACAATATCCAAAAGAATGAATACATTTGAAATGAAGCGCTACAGAAAGATCCTGCGAATATCATGGACAGAGACAAAGAAGAACATTGCACAAGTTTTACTATTGTTGCGGGGAGGGGGGATTTTTACAAAAGGTAACGTTTAATAAAAAAAAAAAAATTTTATTTAACAATAAAATTATTTGAATTTGAAAATGTGTTCGAACAATCAAAAAAAAAATAATGTAGCTTTTTCGTACATTTTCTACAAAACAGTGTTTTAGGAGTCAGGGGTTTAAAATGTTGCTGACATAATTAAGCAGGGTCCATGAATTCTTGAAAGTTTGCTGACAAGTCGAGGGGGTGGGGGATGTCAAGAACTGACAAAATATTGTTGACGTAATTTATGGACAGTTCCTTAGTCACCTCTTACGATATGCATAGAATGCTGCTATTCTTTGCTTTCCTTTCGGGTCCCGACAACATTCAGGCAAAATTATATTTGAGAATTTTAGTGTTTTGTTCTAGTGAGATATTGATAAATTACGCCAATGACACCCACCCACTTTTTCTGTCAATAATAATAAGACCCATAACCCGTCACTCATAGGGGTGCAATATTTTATACATCAGTACCAAAAGCCCTCCAAACAACTCTATCATCAGCCTTTCAGAGAAGTGTAGATACATCACGCCCATACGATTTCTTATTATCAATCCAGGATTTACTTCGATCCCTCTCCCCCTTCTACTCTCGGCTGTTCCTTCCAACGTAACTTTAGAAAGCAAGCCGTGTCTTGTAATATGTTCAAACCAAACACATTTACGCTGTTTCACCACTGCCAAAAGTGGTTCTGTCAAGAGCTGTCAATAATTCAGGGATTTCCCTAGTATGTCAAAAATCTTCCCAACCCTTAAAAAAAAGTTGTAAGATAAAGGGAAAAAAACCTATGATATATTTCACATTTCTAGAATGTGATATTCAAACAATTTAATTAGGGTAACAACCAATTTCCAATAGTTGGCGTATTTTATGGACAGTCACCTAGCTAATTTACCGGTTCCGTTATTATTAACATCCAAATAGGTTTTCGTGTGTGAGAGTCAAATAAAGTTATCAGTTATTGCAAAACTGTTACGCATAGTTTACAATTGTTAGGGGTTAGATTGGCGGCTACATACGGGTATTTTGACTCAAACGAGACACCAGGGTTGCCATTTCTTACAAATTGCAAGTCAACATTGTCAAATATTGCAAGTTAATTTTAAAGGCCTGTCAATGAAATTTAGGATTTGGCCATTTTTGTATTTTGATATTTTTTAAACATGTTTCTAAAAACATAGGATACTTTCACATATTTTCTTGTTTAAAATTGGCTATAAAACATATGTCATGCTTTTTTGTTTAATAATTTATCGCCGTGTAAGAGCCATATACAAAGTAGTGGAAGTACATCTAGAACAAGTACATGGCTTACAAAGTAGTTTTCAGTAACGTCAGGAGTTCGACAGGGGTATGTCTTATCATCATTGTTGTTTATTATTGGTATGAATAATACTACCAAAGCAGTAAAGAAAAAAAACATCGGCAGGCGTTTACCACCTAAATGATCTAACTGAACTGCTCTTTGCTGACGATCAGTGCCTGCTCCCCAATTTAAGTGAAAAGCTACAATATCACATAAACATACTCAAAGAAAGCTGACAAAAAAAACAGATCAATACAGAAATAAAAATATTGTCTATAGGCAGTTTTATTGTCTATACAATCAACAAAAAGATAAATTATCAATTACAGAAACAAGTGGAGGAATTTAAATATCTTTGGAGCATTTTTACAGGCGACGGAATAATGGACAGAGAGATCAAAACAAAATTTTAAAAACTAAGTACAGTATGAACTTACACTAATTTTGAAACACAAATATATCCCTATGGAAACCAAAGGGCACATTCTAAATTCAATCTTCATACCAACACTGTGTTATCAATGTCATACATGGACTAAAGAACGAGAGAGAAAACTCATTACGTGTAAAATGAAATGTCCAAGAAAAGCAGTAAAAAGAGATCTATAATGTCTTCTTCTCTTTCATCGTTCTTCAGTCAGTTATCAGGTTACAGCACCAATAACTTCAATGAACTAGGTAATTTGCTTCAGGTCATCCATGGAACCCCATAGATGTGGAAGTAGTGCCGTCTCAGTTGGCCATATTTTCTCTCTCCCTTATTTGTAGAGTTGACCTGCATGAAGAGTTTGTTCTTCAGTCTCTACGTTCAGTCCAAAGCTGTATAGGTCTGTCTCGTCAGTCTTGAGCTGTCTGAAAATGTGACTTCTCAGTTTTTCTTGGCCAGTTCGTAGTCTGAATATAATGGTTTTTTCTTTGCATGGCATTCATTTGGTTTTTCAGTTGCAAACATCTGCTTCCACATTTTATTCGATTTTTCTTTTACCATAGTCTTACATTCGTGGTATGTAACATCACTAGAGATCATGTCAGGAATGAAGAGATTACAAGAACTGCTGGAACAACGTATGTGGTCAAATATATTGAAAAAAAGACAGAATTGTTTGGCCACTCAATGAGAATGAACTTTTATTGGCCTGTGGCAATAGCATACAACATGAAAATGGAAACATCAATATGCAGAAGAGTTACCAGCAAAGAGGGTGAATTGAAGGAGTTACCAAAATTCTGAGACGTCACAATATTGCTTCATATCAAGCGATCATACCGTGCTGTAGCCCGAAAACCGCCATTAAATTCCGCAATGCCTTATAACAAAAGCAGAGAGAAAAACAATATAATATAATAAGTTATATGCTTAAGCATGGCTATTCTACTCAATATGGCGAGCAGCGGCATCATTTTTAAATATTAAGAATAGACTGTAATGTGTCCCTGTAGTCGACACGATAACAAAGTTGATAGTGAACTCAATTCACAAATCCAACTTCTCGGGCAAAGCTGTTCCGAATATCCATTTTGTACATGAGGTACGATTTAATGTATTAGTGCTGCCAGAATATTCATCAATAGTTGAATAGCAATAGTCATTTACAGTATATATATATGCTTTAATTATTATTATGTCCACGTCGATAGAGGTTTGGAGAAAAGTTCTGCACAGCTCCATAACCATGTTTCTATAATATATAGATGCGAGTGGGGTGCAAAGGGTACCGCATGGCTCTCGGCGAACCCAGGGTTAGAAGATAACTAAGATCCTAAGAGTACCTCCTTGTGGTGACCCCGGAAACAGAAATACAGCGGCTCGTGCTATCCTGTCTAACACTCTTAGGCCCATGTCCGTGGATGTCGATGCTGTAGATGGAAAGAGATTTGACTGCAAATAGACAGGCAATATAATATCCCCGATAACTCTGCGCAACCACATGCACCAGCACTGTCGACACACAGTGAAGCTAGAATCTCAGAATTATAACAGGAGGTATGAATATTATCCCAATCATAGAAATGGAAACATGCACAGGTTTGCCATCAACGGAAGAAAGAAGAAATGATTAATCCTCATACAGTATGCAAAATTCAAATGTTTGGAGAGTCATCAAATGAACCAAAGACTAAGCATACCTACAAAAGAGCGACCCAAAAGAGGTAGCTTTCTACACTCCGCTAAACAGCTCCAGAAATCACTCACAGATACAGACCTACAAAACCTAAAACCACTAAACACCTTTAAAACATATCCAACCTGGGACAGGAAAAACTTCCCAAGAATTATGGACAACATACCAAACATTATTTCGAAAACAGAAACTACTATACGAGTACTAAAAGAGACAACTAGGAATCACCTACAGAAAGCATACCTAAAGGATATATGGACACATGTATATACAGATGGATCCGCGGAAGAAGCAGTATTAGATCGAGGATCGGGAATATATACTGTAATACCAGATGGAAAAGAAATAGATACCCACAGGCAAACGTCCCACAAATTTCAAAGCAGAAATGGAAGCCATAATAGAGGCAGCCAAAATGCTCATAAATTGTTTGCCGAGTCACAACAGACATGTAGTCTTTCTAACAGATGCAAAGTCAGTGAAATATCCAAAGAACATGGGCATTAATGAACTTACGGCCTGCTTACTACACCTCAGCAGTACTACCAAAGAAATAGGACTGCAGTGGATCCCTGGTCACACCTGGAAATGAAAAAGCAGATCTCCTGGCAAGGAAAGGGGGGGGGTCACTGGAACAAATAGAAAGTGATAATACGTACTATGAGTATAAGACCATGTTAAACGCAGAATATAAGAAAAAGTGGAAGCAGATGCACCCAACTGCAGAACCAAATGGCCCCTACCATCAAATGTCCCGCAAGGAACAAATCATTATCTTCAGACTACGAACTAGCCACAACAGACTGAGAGGTCACATGTTCTGATAGCTGAAGATTGACGAGACAAACCTGTGCAACTGTGGACTGAGCCCAGATACTGCAGAACACATTCTTCATACATGTCAACTCTACCAAGAAGAGAGGGAGAAAATATGGCCTACTGAGACGGCACTGCTTCCAGACTTGAGGGGTTCCATGGATGGCCTGAATCGAATCACACAATTCATTGCAGCTATTGGCGATGTAACTGATATCTGACTGAAGAACGACGAAGAAGAAGAAATAGTAATGCAAAATTAGATAAACAGGTTACTATGAATACCTAACTATGAATAGATTTATATGAAAATGTATATAAAAGACATGCAATGAAACAAAACAGGACAATTTTCGACGTATAGTTCCAAATGGGACCTTTTTCAAGAAATTAATAACGTTTAAAACAAACGAATCAACACAAACTTGATTACTGATTTTGAATTTATTGATTACTTTATGATTACGTGATAACTTTTTGCACTTGATTACTGAATCAAGTAATAGATTTGCACTTGATTACTGATTACTGAATTTATTCATAGTTAGGTATTCCTGTTTATCTAATTTTGCATTACTATTTGTTACTTTGATTACTGCGGCACCCTCCACTTTGTTGAAGAAGAAGAAGTGAAGATAGACAGTTCGGTAGAATCATTGGAGAGGCGGCCAATGCAGCTGTTACGAAGTGGGCAGATGCTATTAGAAATATAAAGAATTGGTGCGTTAAGCAATATAAGATTAATATCACATTGATAACACTGAAAAGTGAGCACAGTACTAAAGGGCAGAGGCTTGTGCAAAGATAATCGGAAAACGTTTCAAGGAAATCGGATTTAAAGTGTTGTTTGCTCGAGACAAGCTTCTAGTTACCGATGATCCCAGCCCGGGCCAACTCTACTGTCGAGTTTCTCCTATACCGGAATCAAGCTCACAGAATCATCCCAGGTATGCCGATGGGTTCAGGCACAGAAGTCCAAGGTGGCAAGCACTGTTCAGCTCTAGAACAAAATGCTAGTCCCTGACCCTCCTAAATATGTGTACAAACTCGGACCTGGGCGAGTGATTCACGCCGTTGGTGAACAACACCTCGGCTAAGAGGGCAAAACGAGCCCAACTCTTCCGCTGAGTTCTTCCTAAACAGGAACCAGGATGAGAATAGGTTCAGTACCCGATGAGCACAGGCACTATACGTCTAATTACACGAAACAAGTTCACTGGCGGCGAGACACCTCGTGCAAGACAGATGCGAAGGATAAACCGTCTCGGCGTAGAGTCAGTACACATTCGCTACCTGGCTGCCACAGGTTAGGGTAGCCCACCCGAAATGTCAAGGCATGCCGAAATCGAATGTGCTGGGCCTACAAGGCGCATAACGGTGGCACAATGTAACTACGCTCCCGGTGGAAATCACACGAATATCCGTGCTGATTATAATGGATCGAACGCAAAACAAACAAACAAACATATAGATGCGAGTCTTGGACAATATATAAACAGGATACCGGCAGAAGTAAATTAGCTGCACAGAGCTGTGATTATATACAGAATCGAAACACCTAGAAAAATTAACGGGGAGATACTGAATCAATCATATGTGAGTCCTAATTTAATAGCAGAAAAAGACCCTATTTTTGAGCACGTTTTGAGACAGGAATGGCTATAGAATATTGTTACAGCGGGCAAGATAGAAGGTAAGAGTAATCGATGAGAAAATATCAGATAGTGTGACATCGTGGAATGGCAAAGCGTCAACAAAGATCTTGATAAAAGATTCCAGACAGAGAGTTGTGGGGATCCGGATTCAGGATCTCCAATGCACGTTGGAACGGTACCAGATGATGATGATTCTAATCATATATTAATGTAGAAGTAAAATTACATATATTTCATGACCTTTTCTCGTGATGTTATTAGTGGCAGCTTTGTTATTATAGTATGCCCCAATGCGAAATAAAATAATAATTGAACATAATTTTTCATGGCAGAAAAAGTTCTAAATTATAGTAAGGACAATAATTTAACTGACAAATGTATTTATACATAGTGAAAAGTATGTTGTATCATTTTATTATGCACAATCCGCAGAAGACGAATGTGTCGGGCCATTGGCACAAATAAACGTCGGCACAATGCATTTCCATTTTGGACTTCCATTTTGCATAGTTAGACTGCTCGTTGTTGCGGTAAAGGAACCACTAGCTTCGTGTACTGTTTTCCCTTTTGATCTGACAGTAAAGGCCCATACGCATCGCTGGTGACGGATGACCGACTCGTCCGTGTAAATCACATCTGAATCATCGGCATTCTCACATATTAGTGTCTTGACCTCAGTATCCACGCTTACGTGGCTGTGTTTCTTGCACTCTCTGTTGAGTGTAACGACAGTCTTGACTGCCTCTTGAAAGAACGTCAGAATAGGCATCCCTTCCACACTATGAGCTATGTCTTTTGGGGCGCAGATATGTTTAACGGTATCCTCGGCCCGACCCATCCAAGATTTACCTCTCTTGAGCCTGCTTCCCTTCACAAGAGGAGCTCGCTGTGTAGTGGGTCATAGATGTCAGAACTCACAAAAATTTGTGCTGATAAGAGTTAACTTAATTTTTGTACCTGTACACCTGGGTGTTGATGGAAATGAAAGGTCAGACAGATATCATCATTAAGTGCAGTCTCCGCAACGAAGGTTGGCTGCGACGTATCTCCAACATCTCCGATCTCTTGTCTTGGTGGTGCACTCTGCTAGACTGTAACTTGTCCATCGTGTGATGTTACTCTCCCACTTGTATCTCTGTCTACCTCTTGCTCGCTTCCCTTTGACTTTACCCTCACGTAAGGTCTTCAATAAGGTGTCATGTCTTTTAATGTGTCCAAAGCATTTTATTTGCCTGATCTTTATTTCTCTTAGTAGTTCCTTTACGCATGTTGTTGTGTCCGTGGGTCTCACCAATGACCCACTAGACAAACCAACCATGGAACAGAAAACCTTAGTAGATGACATGCCTTTATATTGAGGTTATCTTCTTATAGAAGCATCATGGCATGTCATCTATACAACCCCGTAGTCGTAACCTTCGATAACAGTTACCATGTTGTTACGACAGGCCGACGTTGTGCTTGAACTAGTTACAGGCACGGCGTGGTTGGGCGAAACAACACAGAAACCTGTCGCAAAGGCCAGAGTTGTGCCCTGATGTCGACGTCTGTTTTGGCAGCATTAGACTCGAAACACCATCGAGTCGAATGGCTGCTGGAACAGAGGGCGGAGCACTATGGGAATGCCCCAAGTGCTGTGAGGCCAGTTTCTAATCAAGAATCCTTCTTCATATTAAGTGTTTTTAGTATCTCTAAATTTGCTTTCTTCTCTTTCCATGATGTTTTCCCTATTCTTCTATATACCCACATCTCAAAGGCATCAATTTTGTCTTCTAATTGTTTATTTAGTGTCCATGTTTCTGAGCCATACATTAATATGGAATAGATGTAGCATTTTATAATTCTCATTTTAAACTTGTTTGTAACAGACAGACAACGACTTATCAAATTCCTGCAGTTCAATGGACCGTTATGTTATTTTGAGTCGGATTAGTTGGAAGATATGGAGTGTATTTCTTCTTTCGTATCTATTGCTAGAATGCAGGACCTGGGAGTGAAACGTGGTGCTGTAAGAATCGAGCGGTATATTGGAATTAAATTTGTACAACTAACACAAAACCGGAACAATCAGTTACCATATGCTGAAGGACATAGGAATTAGAGATCGGAGCACCTATGAACTTGTCCGCAGTGCCATGAATATGATCTGACGACTAACTAAACCAATTTGTTAGCTTTTTTGGGTAATGTATAAACAATTTAGAAATAATTTCAGTTTATAACTTTATTTTTACGAAAATTTGGTCAATAAAGTTCTACAACCATTGGCAACACTGTGATCCGTAAACCGTTTTGCACACGAGCAATTAAAGATGGCAACTGTGGTTAAGAAGGCTCTCAGCGACTTACGTATAACCGACATTAATGCAGAATTGGAGAAGCGAAAGCTTGACAAAATAGGCACAAAGGCAGTACTTGCTGAGAGATTGAAAAAGGTATAGATATTTATGGAATTTGCAAATTATACATGCCATTTATATTTAGTGCCTATAGGACTATAAGTCTTCTTCAACGTTGTGATGTTGCATGTCAGCTCCCGATGGCGGGCGTGAAAAATCCACGCCGTTGGTAATTTGTTTGATTACAATTTGGTCACAATTTTCAAAATGGTTTGACACCGATGTCGGTACATATGTTTTCTCATATTTAACTGATATTTAGGTCTCGTGATATTTGATTTGCTGATAATTATGTTATTAGGCATCACTAAATTTTCAAATTGGAGTTATAGTTATTATAAACACCACAGTTCGATAGCCCTTGAAATTTGCATTTCAATGATACCTCAACCAAGTCTGTAGGTCGATTCTGTGAAAAGTTATGACTTTTTTGGTCGAAATTTAAGGAAAAGATAATTACACGAGAACATAATAAAATATGAACGGACTGAAGAGGAAAGTTGTGCCAAGAATTGAAGCCGAACTAGCAATTGATGAAATATTTTAGTTATTTACAATAAAATATGCATAAAACTATACATTTTTGGGCGCATCTTTCTTACTGGCGTTCACTGTGAAAAGTTTTATCTAATTTCGTGGTATTTCCTGACCTTTGCAGCGTGATTAGTAGAATTTGGGCGCATCTTGCTTTCCGGCGTCAACTGAGAAGTTTGACCTAGTTTTGAGGTATTCCCCAAAGTTAACTTGCGTTGATCCGCAGTTCGCGACACGGTTTGCGAGAGGTGGTGACGACTCGGTTCTCGCGAAATTGTTTGGCGCGTTTTGGAGTTTGGTGGATCTGAGGTTTTTAAACTGATGAAAAATGAGAGGGGGGGGGGACATGGTTACTATTTTTACAATAATTTATATATAATTTATTAGAAAGTTTTATATTTATTATTGGGAGAGGGGTGGTATAAGAATAATTTAAAAAACGGGGAGGTGGTGGTTTAAATAATAATAGGAAAAGGAGGGGGGTTACATCTGGATGTTGAGGGAAAGGGGGGTCTCCCCCCATTACATCTGGATGTTGAGGGAAAGGGGGGGGGTTGAGGGGGTCTCCCCCTCATTACATCTGGATGTTGAGGGAAAGGGGGGGTTGAGGGGGGTCTTCCCCCTCATTACATTTGAACTTTTTAAAATAGGGGCCTGGGGTGTTTGAAATTTGAAAAATAATTAGGTCTACGGAGAGAGTAGTGTTGCCATTATGATGCTTTTCGCTCTACATTTGATGCTTTCTGATGCTTATTATGGACGTTTCTGGTGCTTTTATGATGAAATGAGTTGGCAACACTGTTCTTGGCGTGATCGGAAACCAATTAAATCCGCGCATTTCTACAGTAGAGCTTGTGATTTGTGCTGTGTAATATTTGAGATTTGTATTATAAATAATGCATGGTTTACGGAGAGTTTATCCAAGGTGAATAAGGTAAGTGCTTCATTTTACTAATTTCACACTGTTTGCATTGTTGATTAGGCGATTTCCATGGATTTCCACTAGTAAAACCACTGGTCAAATCTATCAAATATTTTTGTAAAATGTCCGCCGCGCATACAGTCGCTTGACGTCACTGCGTGCGGCATATCATTGGCAGACAGTTTTTCTAGCGGAACTCCGCGACCTCGTAGATGTGGTTATAATGTGTAGCGGAAAGGCCATAGAAAATGATGACGCAGTCATAATAAGAGTAAAAATTTGTTTTCCTATCATCAAATGACAATGCATTCTGCGGAAACCTATGCACTTCAGATACGGATGCATTTTACAGGCCTGTATTAGGTATTATTTTGTTTCACATGCACAGATCAACCAATTCAACTCCTAAACCTCCTTAGTCAACTGCAATATGCAAGACAGGTCACAGTATAACTATTGCTTGATCACCATCAAGTCTGGGGAACCACATGGACAGCATTGTAGGCTTGATGATGAGTGAACATTTCACATGATGTTGCTAGTCAATTCATGAGTGTGTGTAGTCTAGTTTTTGTGAATGATAGGTCTGGCATTAATACAAATAGCATGTATTTATTCATTCTCTTGTTTTTGTTGCTCAAATTTGCTAGATTACACAAGGCAACACACAAAAATCATCACAGATAATTTTATATGGGTTTTGTAGTATTTGGTTAGCTGATTTCAAATCTGTCTTTAGTTTTTTTCTACCACGTACCATTTTTTTGTAATAGCTAATTATAATATCTTTCAACAGTGGTTATGACCACAAATCGAGTACAATGTTTTATTTAGATTGGTATCGATACTTTATTACTGGCTGTTACAATTTTGTTCAGTTTCGGGTCACGTGATTTAGTATCGATGCTACTATTTTTGTGTATTCGATAGGATAGTAAATCCATTTATACACGTGTGGTGTTTGCTTAAAGTAATTACGACAAGTATATTATGAGATTTCGTTGTTTTGTACTTTCTTTTATTTTAAAGGTTGCAAAAACCTTGCATTTGTGTACTTGATAACTTATTTTGTGTACTTATTAACTTATTATCATGCGTAGAAGATGCATCAATCATCCAAACTGTTTCTGTTTTGTGTGTGGTTCATTTGTGACGAAATCACAGCGGCGCACAATTTCAGATGATCTAAAGAAGATATACATATTGTATTTTGGCTGTCCACTGGGTGATCAGGATAAATCTTTGGCTCCACATATCATATGTACCAGTTGTTCAAGCGGACTACGTGACTGGCTAAATGGCAGCAAGGCAGCTATACCATTTGCAATTCCAATGTTATGGAGGGAACCGCGAGACCATGTCAATGATTGCTACTTTTGTCTGGTGAACACAAATGGATTCTCTGCTAAAAATAAACAGAACATTGTATATCCTAGCTTAGATTCTGCCATCAGGCCTGTTCCACATGACGATTCATTGCCTATTCCTTTACCTCCTTCTGGTGGACTCATATCTATGCAAGATGGGGAGGAATGCAGTGAAAACACAGCTGTTCACAATGCAGACTCAACTGATCCAGATTATACTGTTGATGAATGTTTAGAACCTAAGACTTTTACACAGGCAGAGCTGAATTATCTTATTCGTGATCTAAATCTGTCTAAAGATAAAGCAGAACTTCTTGCTTCAAGGCTTAAGCAAAAGCATTTGCTTGCAAGGGACGTTAACATAACTTATTATAGAAAACGAAATCTCAACATGACGACGTTCTTCAATGTTGACGGCTCATTGAGTTATTGTCAGGACATCGATGGTCTCTTCAACAGTTTATCACAAGTGCATGATCCATCAGAATGGCGTCTCTTCATTGATTCCTCGCGAAGAAGCTTAAAGGCAGTTCTTTTGCACAATGGAAATTTAAAACCAAGCATACCAGTTGCACATTCTGTTTATCTGAAAGAATCTTATTACAACATGAACAGTTTGCTTGAAGTTATCCATTATAAAACACACCAGTGGAACATCTGTGGTGATCTAAAGGTCATTGGCATGTTGATGGGCATGCAAGGAGGATTCACTAAATACTGCTGTTTCCTATGCCTATGGGATAGTCGAGCAACAGCGGAACATTATGTCAAACGTGTCTGGGAGCCCAGGCATATCTATACGCCAGGAGCAAGCAGTGTCCAAAATATGCCCCTTGTTGATCCACAGAAAATATTTCTGCCACCTCTCCATATTAAGCTAGGACTGATGAAAACCCTTGTGAAGACCATGGGTAAGACAAACTCAGAAGGTTTTCAGTACCTTGTTAATAAATTCCCAAACATCACTGCTGCAAAAATGAAGGAAGGGATATTTATAGGTCCACAAATCAGATCTGTTTTACAAGATGAAGGTTTCAAACAGTCTCTGTCAGGAGCTGAGCTAGAAGCCTGGGAGGCATTCAAGTGGGTCTGTGAAAACTTTCTTGGTAATCATAAGTCCCCTACGTACAGGGAAGGAGTTCAGCGTCTAATAGATTCTTACCAGAACCTTGGCTGTCGCATGTCATTAAAAGTGCACTTCTTGCACTCCCATGTAGATTTCTTCCCAGAAAATCTTGGTATGGTGAGTGAAGAGCAAGGAGAACGTTTTCACCAGGACATTCAGTTAATGGAGCGCCGTTATCAAGGTTTGTGGAATGAGAGTATGATGGCCGACTTCTGCTGGATGCTATTCCGTGATAATCCAGGCGAAGAATATCAAATTCCAAGCATTTTTGAAGAAACATTCTACATATCTATGCTGTGAAGTGAGTATATTTGATTTAGTCTAGAAGATGTGAATCATTTGCTTAATTGATGTTTGCGATTCTCGAAAAAATACAGCCAAGTTCAGTGAAAACTAACATCACTCATAACTTTAAAACTTGACGTGATAGAAAAAAAACTGATACCAGATCTGAAATCAGCGCCAAAAAATCCTTTAGAAAAGTGTATTTTGGTTTCAGATGATTAAAAAAAGTTTTATTTTGTTGCCTTGTGTTAACAGTGTATTGTGTTTCAATAGCTGAGTCGTCAAATATGTTTAGACATTGGGTACATTCTTGTTTTGCGCTACTAGTGAGTTAAAGCCATTGCTGTAACCTGATGGCTGATCTAACATTCTACATAATTTTGTACTGTACAATTCCACAAAATGAAAGCTACCTATCAGATATGAGTGACACTTTGCAGTCTTGCCCTGTGGCAGAGGACAACAGTAAATTCATTGAAGAAATCCATGTCAACTTGATTCCTGACATGACATGCGAATGAAGCAAACATGACTAACTGAAGATGTCTTACTATAAAAAAATGTATACACATTCAATATCTTTCAGTATTTGTACACTTTATAATTTTAAATGTATTCACATTCCCACTGAAGACGGATGTGTCAGGCCATTGACACAAATAAAACTGTGACACAATGCATTTTCATTATCTGGACTATATCCTGCGAGAAGTCTAGTAGGATCAATTGTTCTGCTACAAGAGAGATCAAGCGGGAGTTTGAGAATGAATATAGAATAAATGTATTCACCATAAATTTCATTTGCTAAATATATTTTTTCTTTTCAGTCGTTTATTTATTATTATTATGTTTATTTTGCCAGGCTCTTTTAGAGGAAGGACAAGATCCAAATACTTTCCAGTTTGATATCATGCTTGATGGTAAGTTTTTAGTGAGAATGTAGGGGTCTCCTCAGGTGGTGAGGATTTAGCACTTCTTCTGCGTTCAACATCTGTGGTCATGTTATATTGTCAGGCCTGTCGCCACAGTCCACTGTTTTCTCCAGGTCAGAGTGGCTACCCCATAGCTTTTATCTCAAGTCTGTGTCCTCTGGTCAGGTCTTCTGTCTCTGTCTTTTGTATGTTGGGCAATCCTGAAGTATGTGTTCAGGAGTCTTGGTTCTGGATCCACATGTACATTATCTATTTAGCACTGATCCCTGAAGATTGTGAGTTATCAGTGACTTTGAAATATAAATATTAAAAGACAGTATTTCTTGGCCATAAGCAGTGCAAGAGTTATCAGAGATGGATAATGAACAGAGGTCCACTGTGCTAGGTGTATACATAAAGAACTAAAGAATCATTGGCAGTTCTGAAATCAATGTTCACTGCTTCATAGATCTCCTAAAATAAGTCACAGGGCACATTGTTCACAGTACAGTTGTCATGATGTATTGTCTTTTTGTGCATTCCTGGGACATGGAAGGGGGTCAAGGAGTACTTACTTACCCTATCCTCAGAGTTGCAATCTTTCACTCTTTCTTCCCTGTGCCAGGTGGTGGTAGATGCATGTGTTCTTCAGCTGTGTTGATCTGTATAAAAGGTGTTCGCGATGGAGGGGTTTTTGTGATAACAGTTGTTAAATTTGTGTATGCTGTAGCCTGGTATTGAGTTTTCTTTCTTCCCTGGTAGTGTTTCTGCATTAGTGCGATGTGGGTATCATGTTTGTATAGTGTTCTACTCAGTTTTAGTGTATTATTTCTGAGTCCAGGTATGCTAAATTATAGTATGTTTACTGTGCCCCACGTGGCTGATTTTTCGCTCAGGCATCCAGAACGGGGCGAACTGTCACCCGACCCAACCTTCCGTATGCTGGTAAGAGGGCATGGTCAGTCTTAGTTTTCAGCATGTGGTGGCTGGACTAATCCCGATCTCTATAACACGGAGTAGCAATACTGTGTTGTGCCATGTGAGGCGACTAGAGTGGCTCTACATTGACTCTAGATAGACTACATATTCTATTATCTACATATCAGAGTGGTTTTCCATTTGGCTACTTAATGTGTATCTTATGTTCATTATGTTGGCTGTCCCATTCAATTGAGGGTAACCTTGACCATAAATCAGGTGTAGACATTATAGGTCTGGTTTCATGGGCCAAATACAGCCTGTCAAGTCATTTTCACTAGTCCAGGCTGATTTTATACTATATATGCTGAGACCCTTGTGATCACAAAATACCAGTTACATTGTAAACCAAGATGCTATACAGTGATAAATATAATTATATGTCAATTCTTGGGTAGGTAGTGTGTCAGCTCCTTTTGACATCAGAGATAAGACTTCAATCAGAGCAATCCTTTTATCTTAATGATGAAATATAATCCCGTAAACTGTGGGCAGGTAGCCTTATAGACAGCACATAGCCTTTCTGACAAAAACACACCCTTCTCAGTTCTGTAACTGAGGCGACATCTAGAATAATGTCTCCTTAGCTTGTGGGGGGGGGGTGTGTGTATGGATGTGTGTATCTCAGGATTACCACATCCTGCCAGATGCACAGTGCAAACATCTGGGTCAACAATCTCAGCATTCTTCTGTCATATTCGTTGACCCATCAGCTGTGATGGCATATCTAACATTAACCATCACCTAGAAGTCTGCCACAAAAGTTGCAATGTCCACCTATGTGCATCTCTCTATCCATGGGAGTATTTGATAGGAGAGAAAAGTAAGAAATGAGACAAGATGTGACGATTTTTTTTATCTATCCTCCAACTTTCCTTCACCTCCTACGACATGCCTGAAAAGAAGACTGGACATATTCTTTGCACATTGTATTAGAAGTGCAGGTCCCAGTTGCCAGAGATTGATAAGGCAGGTCTTTTTTGTAACAAATGTCATGGCGGTTTTTAGCCCATTATGCCTTTTAGGCTTTTATTGGCGAAAACATTTCTGGATTGCAGTTTCTGAGGAGACTGATTATCTTAATTATTAAATGTCATTTTCTCTTCTAATGTATAGTAAAAGTAGACGAAAGATAAATCAAGGCTGTGGGGGTGGACGAGATGTTCTATTCGAAGATATTGTTTGTTTTGTGCCCACAATTCCTATTCCATTTCTGTTTACACTAAAAAGACATGATCAATAAAGTGTTATCCAAATTGATTTGCACAAGCTTTTTCTTCCTTAGCATTCATTCTAAAATTTTTGCTGGATCTCTCGTAGCAGGATAATGGTCCTGCTAGATTTCCAGCAGGTGTATCCCAGTGAACGGAAATACATTGTGTCATTTTCTTTTGCGCCAAAAGTTGCCACATCTGACTCCAGTGGTGAATGAGCTTCGAAGCAATTATTTTCCAGTGTGCACTATGAGGAGGTGCTTTTTGGATCTTGATTATATGCCCTGGGATTGCATGAGAGCAATACATATCTCTTTACATCCCAGTGTGTATCCCCTCTGAGTATGAGTAGAAGGCTCCTTTAATAGGCATTGCACTAAACCAAAAGCTGAAGTCTCCTGGGTATGAAAGAAGCTCTGAGAAACAACCCCACTGTACATAAGAAGTAAGAGCAAATCGCTCAGAATTCATGTGATTAACAACCAACATCCCGGTGGTTACACTTTTTGAATCATTTATTTGCAAACTTGGGAATGGTTTGAAAAGTCCTGCTGAGGAGATCAAGTGAAAGTTTCATAATTTTTTTTGTGCAGAAAAATTAGAATCTTAAAATTGCATTTTCCACTTGCTTGTAATTTTCATTTCAGTTTATAGTAAAAGTAGACAAAATATATAAATCAAGTAATTTGTTTATACCATAAATTGATACCATTTTATGTTTATATATAAATATATATATATCAATTATATCTTTAAAATATGTAGGTGATGAACTTTTGGGAAATGATTACGCACTTAATGGAAAAACTGTAAGTAAAAGGAATGCATTTATATAACGTCTATCAATGCCCAAAAAAGTACCTATACCATCTTCAGCATGTCCACCAAACCACAGAAAATCTTAATAATCATAAAAGGTCAAACATTGCGTAAAGATGAGACACCCACATACCTTGGAGTCACTTTTGATCCAAGACTTACATGGAAACAGCACATAACACAAGTGCCAAACAAAATGTACAATGAGGCCAGCACTCTTTAATTTCTTGAGTTATATTTTAAATTTGAAGACACTAGAGATAATTGGATGCTGAATATGGTTAGGAGTTGTTTGTGTGTGTCAGTGTTCAGCTGTGGACAACCATCTTCAAAAGGAGTACAAAGAATAGCAATACTGTTACCTACTACTGTGCATGTTGTAGGAGATGACTAGAGGTTTTGGAGTGAAGTTGTCTGCCCATCTCATAGAGCAGGGTTCGGGAACTCATGACTCGCGAGCCAGTTGTGGCTCTATTGATAGTTGCATGTGGCTCGCAAACAAATGTTCCATTATAAAAATTTTCTTTTCTTTATACTCCTTGGATCTACATATTAATTGCATATCAATATTTCATTCTACAAAATGAGCTAAAGTCTACTGCAGCTCAGCATCAGAAGTTGCATAAATGGTAAGAAATACTCATTATTGATTAGCAACATCATAACGTTATTAAAAAGAATTCAGACATAATTATTGTACTTTTAGTGTTGAAATTACACAAAATGCACACATTTACTTGAATTTTTAGTTTTAAACATAATTTATTAACATGTAGTAAACCAAACACCCTATTTGTTGTTTTTCTCTATTTGCTGGTTTTATCCCTGGTCTAGTAATAGTTAACCCCTTTACTGCGAAGGTATTCTTAAGGATATGATGAAAAGCCACTGTCAATTTGCTGAGATCCTCCTCTTCTTACCTTCTCTGGGAAAAATTATAATAAAGCATCAAGCATCCAGATGAATTGTTTTCCGGAGAAACTAAGTAGAAGAAGATCTCAGCAAAAAAGGTGACAACTCCTCATCGTATGTTCTTCTTGTGGGTTCGCTCTCATATAACCACAATGAATATATTGTCTGATTTCCGCCGGAGAGCGTGAAGTAAATTGTACTGCAAGTTCCACAGTAAAAACTGTTATTTGCACCTTGGTTGGCCACATTGTGGTCTAGGCGCCTGAGGCCCAGCACATCAGTTTTCATCGTGCCTTTAATTCGGGTAGTAGGCTTCTCTATTCCATGACAGCCTGCTTTTCTGTCGACGGGCACGCGGGTGTGTAGTGACTCTTCACCGAGACGAATGTCATTCACGCCTATTTATCACAAGGTGTTCCACCGTCTGTGAACTTGCCTCAAGTAATTAGACGTTTTGTGCCTATCGAGTACTGAACCTTTTTTCAAATCCGCGAGCCTGGTTCCGGATGAGGTAGAACTCGACAGAAGAGTTGGACCCTGGCTCTTTTGCCTTCTTAGCAGAGGTATCGTTTGCCAACATTGTGAACCCGAGGCGTTCTTGAGCTGAGCGATCGTGTCCCATTTGTGCCTGAGCCCATCGGGTACTGAACCCTTTCTCTCTGCATGTATATTTCCGGTATAGGAAAGCTCAACATTAGAGATGGGCCAGGTCTTCTTGCTTTGCCTGTCGCCCATGATTTGGTCTTGATCTCTGCCCATTAGGAGCACAGGTAACTAGAAGTTTGTCTTGAGTTAACAGAGCTTGTAGTTCCGATTTCCTTGGAACATTTCCACTTTCTGTTTGCAGTTGGCGCTGGCCATCTGGCACTGTTTTGCCCTTTCATTGTACTCAGTATGAAATCTATTCGTCTCTCTCCATGCATCTACTTTTTCACTGGCCGCCCCTCCAATGTTTGAACTCTACTGGCTAGTGTCGTTGGTGATGTCAGAGATATTATCTGTCTCTTAATCAGTTAAATCTCTTTCCATCTGCTACCTCCACATTCTCGGATACGATCCCCAAATGATTTAGCCAGTCAGATCGAGCCGCTGTATTTGTTTCCAGGGTGCACAGCGAGGAGGGATCTTGGTTATCTGCTAACCCTGGGTCCTCCGAGAGCATTGCGTTCCCTTTGCACATATCCTTAAGGATACCTTCGCAGCTAATGTGTTTAATGGAAAACATTGTCATGTGACATTCTCCCCAGAACGTCTTCGTAGTGAATCCCTTAATCATCTCTGTTTTGGGCCATGCAGCTTGCATTTTTCGATGATGTATTCATGTTATCTTGAATGTCATCATTCCATCTTCTTGGTCTGCCCTTTCTCCTCTATATACCCAGTAGGTGCTCTGCCCTCCATAATTTGTCTTTTTAAACAGTTGTGTCTCTATATGTCCAAAAAGATAATTTTCTTTTTGCTATTATGTTTAGTAACCAACATTCTGCTGCCTTCAATGTGTTTGTACTATATAAGTTTCTACTTTTTTCCATCCATGAGATTCTAAGAATCTTTCTATAGCATTTCACCTCAAATCTTCTTTGTCGCAGTTGTCCTTCGGGTTCATGTATATTGCAACCGAAAAAATAAATGTTCTTAGTAGTAGCAGTTCCATTTCTATTTTGTTGTTTTGCCTTGTCTTTCAATCGCATTATTTTACAATATGCCATTGCCAATCTCTTTCTTATCTCTGCCATGCAGTCACCTGTACTGTTGATGTTTGCTTCTAAGAATTCAAATTTATCCACACATTATCTCCATATATCTATTATGTTTTTTATTTGTTGTATTGTTATACCTGTTGACAGGTTGGTTTTTTTTGCAAGTTTAAATATATTTTGTGATTCTCTGTAATGATGATGATTGATTATGATCCAATCCCTTTTGCTGTGAGCAGGAAGCTCTTGACAACCCATAGCCCTTCTGGCAAATGCACAGGTTTTCCTCAGTAGTGATGCAGTTGTGTAGAGTGTGTTCTGTATAGCTGGAAGTGGTGTTAATAGTTCTTGTTGGATGTTCGTTAGTTTTGGGCACTGCAGTAGTAGGTGTTTAACAGTCTCTTCTTGTGCGTTGCAGTGTCTGCAATTTGGTTCATGTAATGGGTTTATTCTGTTCAGGTGTTTATTAGCGGTGGCATGGCCTGTTTTATGTTGGAATGTGAGACTCTGGTTTGCTCACTCAAGTTGTTTCAAAGGATGTTTCTATTGGTGTTCATATAGTGAGCTGGACTAGTCTTTGAGCTGGACCATTGTTGTAACCATTCTTGTCTAGTTGTTTTTTAGGATTTGTTTGCATGTTTGTAGGAGGATTTTTGGGGGGGCGCACCTCTCTTAGCTAATTTATCAGCCATTTCGTTTCCAAGGACTCCGGTATGGCCAGGTATCCATTGGAGGGTGACTTCTGCACCATATGATGTGT
Source organism: Meghimatium bilineatum (assembly GCA_034231615.1). Taxonomy (NCBI): domain Eukaryota; kingdom Metazoa; phylum Mollusca; class Gastropoda; order Stylommatophora; family Philomycidae; genus Meghimatium; species Meghimatium bilineatum. The sequence continues at coordinate 56,999,400 of CM067321.1, read as the reverse complement.
ACAGCTGGTCAATTTGTTTGTTGATATTGCAACCAGGGGGTGTTTTTTTGGTCTCCAAGGCTTAGAGTGCTGATTTTCAGTCGGAGAAGATGACTGTCTTCAGGTGGAGTAGTTCCGTTCTCAAAGTCCACAATAATTTGATTCAGAGCTTTCTCAATTGCTATTATCTCTGCTGTATAGTTAGAGCAGATATCTCCACATGGGATAAACAATTTTGGGTAGTCTTCTGGGTCTGTGATCGGGTATTTTATCACAGCTCCATATCCAGCATTTTTGGTAGCATTTTGTGCAGATCCATCTCTGTATATGTGGATTATTTCTGGTGGGTATGTATGGATTGTTTCTAGGGCAATGGCTTTCAGGAATGGAGTTGCAGTGTTCTTATCTGCCGAGGGGTCAGAGAGTTCAGTCCTTATGGTAGGGGTTATTGCTTGCCTGCAGGGTCGATTTTGTGACAGGAACCACCAGGCCTTTCCACCGTGTTTCTGCATGTCTAGACTCACATTTTTTCTTCTACGTTTCTCTTTTTGATTGTGTGCTAGTTTTACTTTGGCTGTGAGTTTATTATAATTTAGTTTATTGATAGGTGTTGGATGTTTCTCTACCGTTCATCTTGCTTTTTCCCTATCTTCAACAGCAGATTTCAATTCTATATTCCAGTAAGGTTTGAACTTTTTTCTGAACCCTCGCGGGATAGTTAGGTTGCAGCTGAGAGAAGTGTTACAGCAATTTTATTGTAGACATAGGTCGATTTTCTGGAACTGTTGCCATACTAGGTCTCTGAAAGTTCTCCAATCAGCCTTTCTATAGTTCCATGTGGGCTGTATTTTGTTGTATGTTGGCTCCCCAGACCCAGAGACTTCTAGGAGAATCGGTCTGTGGTCGCTTCCAATATCATCTAGGACTCTAATAGAACACTGTGGGTGAATGTCAGATGATACTATAGTAAGGTCTGGTCATGTTCTTGCGCTGCAGGCCGGCGTAGTAGAGTTGGGGGAGTATTAGCGTTCTGGAGTAAGATGAGTGAGGAGGTATCTATAAGCTCTATGGCCGTTCCTGTTGGGTGTATAACCCCATAGAGGTGAGTGACCGTTTATGTCACCTGCGATGATTGTTCTTCCTCGTATGTTCTAAAACTCCTGCAGATAAGCAGGATGCATTCCGGAGGACGGAATGCATTTTGTCATGGTTTACAGCATTGCTGTGATTGCTGCGCCTTTCAGCCTGACACATCCGACTTCAGCATGGCTTTGGGTCACTGACCCTATGTGGGATGGACAGCCAACTCCATCCCATAACCTCTTTAGTCGCCTTTTACGACATGCGTGGAAGGTAAACAGTGTTGCTATTCTTTGCTCCCCTTTCGGGCCCCGGCAACACACTGGCGGATTGTCCTTCTCATTTCGGTCGTCTGGATAAGTTTTAGTTTAAGGTGTCTTAGGGGGATTATAGATATTATTTTTATCATTTCCCGTCCCTCCATATTGTCACATCTTGTAGGTCTGTCTTGTCATCGGTTTCTATATTGGAAACCTCAGCTTGTATGTCATTCCAGATGAGTGTCATTAATCCCTGACACCTCTGACATGTACACACATACGCTCTGTATCCTGTGACATGTTTGGGGGAGATTTTCGGTAGTAAAGTTTCTTTTATCAAAGCTACTTGTATTTGTAGATCCTGGAATAGCTTGGTCAGTTCTGTTTGTTTCTAAATCCTGCGATGTTTAGTTGGAGGATGCGTAATGTGTCTGTGTTGTAGTGAGTTTTCCCAGGAGCATACTTGACACTGCCCTCTTCAGGTGAAGAGGAGCAGCGCATGCCTTGGTAACCGAGGCGACACACGATCTCGTGTAACGTTCGCTGTCTTAAAGGCATGGTTTTGTAGGGGGGTTTTATGGATGCATTTCTGGTCCCCGAAGAGAGGCGTTCCAGTGTAGCAGTGATCCAGGATCGTCACGTCCTGCCAGGGGCAAACCATTTACAGGCCCACCAGATCACCACTCGTATGTCAGATTTGTGGGTCCATCAGCAGTGGTGGCACCTCCGGCATTCCCCGCCACCAGAAGGACGGCTACAGGGCAAAGGTGCAATGTCCGCTGGCTCGCATCTCATCATCCATGGGGGCCGTTTTACAGGAGACAAAAGCAAGGCACTGAGGCAAGTCAAACATATAACCCATGTGATTGGAATGCATATTAGAAGTATTTCCCTGACGTCATCCAGCTCTGGGCATTCAAAAATGGGGCGATGTTTCATAGGGATGAGTGCACAGTCGGCGCCCTGAAGTGTGTTGTGGTTGTATTCTTTTAAGATGATTGTTAAACTGTACATGTTGTGTGCGCAGTCAGAAGATAGTACTCTGGTCTTTCTTTCCCAGGAGGTTGATCTTGTCTTTAGGATTTGGGCTGGTATATATTTATAGATTTCCCTCCCTGTGTTTCCCATGACCCATCTTTTCATCAAATTTTCTTTGTTCACACATTTCAACATCATTTTAACTGTGTTTGTGTATATGGCTGTTCTTGTTGAGCTCCCATCTTTGCTAGTCTGTCTGCCTTGTCCAGGTGTGTTTGAGTGGCCAGGAATCCACTGCATAACAATGCTGACTTCGCTAATATGTAAACAGCTGGTTAGCATGGTGATATATTTTAACTATCTCAGGCTTACAATGTCCATGACATTCTAATGCTTGAAGAGTGGACAAAAGAGTGTAGAAATCACAATGTTTTGGACTTTTGATGGAAACGCATCAAATATGGTCTTCAGGTGGTACAAGGCAACCTCTAGTGATATTTCAGTTTCATAGATAGAACTTATCTCCCCACAGGCATCAAACAACTCATCAGATGTTTTGTCTGGATATTCTATATAGACACCATAACCTGCTTATATAGAACCACAGCTCAACAACACACAAATTTGGTTTCAAACAAAATAAAGATGTACAGATGCTGTACAGATGCAATCTTCGCCCTCAAGCAACTTGTAGAAAGAGTGACATAACATAACCAAGACTTACATTTGGCTTTCGTGGACCAAGAGAAAGCTTTTGCCAGAGTGGATAGAGCACAATTATGGATAACATTACAGGCATATGGAGTTCCTCATCTGATAAGAGTATATATGCCAATAGTCAATGCGCAGTAAAAACGAGCACAGGTACATCTGATAATTTTCAAATCCACTCGGGAGTGAGACAGGGATGTGTGCATTCCCCCCTATTGTTTATGACATACATAGATCACATCTGCAAAGTAGCAAAAATGATGGAAGAAACAATCTGAAGGATAACTTTAGCTAATTGCTATTTGCAGACGACCAAGCACTAGTATCATCATCAGAAGAGCAAAGACAGACAGATTATATCAAACATGCCAATCATTTAATCATGTTAAACATAGAAAAGATCGAAGTAATGAATAAAGGAAGAACAGAAAGAAACACCAATATATTTATGAACATGACAGAATTTACATACCTAGGAAATAATATAATAACAGAGGGCAAGAGCAGTAAAGAAATACACAATAGATGTAGTAAAGCATACCAAGCCCTAGAGCAAATGACACCAATTTTCAGAAACAAAAACGTAGATTTAAACACCAAAATAACACTATTTAAAACTACTATGCCATCGTTGTGCTGTCAATTCCAAACATGGACAACGACAGCACAAGAAAAACGTAAACTTGTGATAGCTGAAATGGCATGTTTACACAGAATCATAGGAATATCGCTAAGAGCCAACAGATCAAATGGTTTGCACACATCAGCAGATTACCACCAGACAGCATACCACAGCAAGCTATGCTACACAGATACAGTGACGGCAGACCTAGAGGCCAACCACGAAAACGACGGACCACTGAAATAAAAGAGGCGACAAATTCCACAATATACTCAGCACACATGAGGGCCATCTCCAGAGAACTCTTCTACCCCTGACGCTGAAAAGTAATGATGATGATAATGATGTTCCTTCTTCGCAAGCAAAAATGAGCATGGCATGAAAAAAAAATGAATGCAATGAAAAAAAAAATAATAACAATAAACTGGCAATTGTCTAATTTGGCTTGTGAACCTGCAGATTTCCGATTCATGCCCGGGAAGTTCTATTGCAGTGCATGCAGGAGTGCTGAAGCTTAGGGGTGGGAGAGCCTTCGGATCTAAGTAATAAAGTAGTAAAGGGTTCAGCGAATAGATAGAACCTGCTTTGATGGTGGCTTTGAAAGCAGACCCATCAGTATAGACATGAATCCATTGTCTATTGTTTTCTGTGTTGCTCTCATAAGACTTTCTACATGCTTCTTAAAAGTGATCTGCCGATCAAGTGTGATTCTGAGATATGTGGGGTGTTCTTCTCTTGGATATTTCTGTATATCCAACCATAGACTGATATTTCCTTTGGCTACTTTATGACTCTTGGTAAAGATGGTATAGCTGGTGCACAGATTTGATGTTTGTCATCATTTTGGAAGGCTGTCATGTGGTTTTGAAAGCCTATCCAAACCATAGGTATGTGCTCGGCCATGGCTTAAATAAATTTATCACGATATACTCACACCGTGTCTCAAATTGGTAACTGGCATATTATCTGAGTTGTGACGAAACATAATGTAATCTAGAGATTACAGCAGTAGTTTCTGCTGGTTTGTTTATGGTATTCTGCACTAGCCTTTAGCTAAATATAGCCGGACCTACAAGGCAGCAGTGGTTTAATTTTATGGAGGCCTAAGATGAATTGCCCTCCCGAAACTTAAGATTCCATCTGTCCGGAGTACACATTGAAAACCATTGCCAGTCACCATTTTTCGAGTCATTGTGTCACAATAATCTAGTCAGTCCACACGCACAAATAGCATATAAACAAGTTAACATGCTACTGTAAGGTAGAACATGACAATGTCCATTATGTCAGTTAAATATATCATAGTGGCACAGGAAATACAGCTTTACATGACATTTTCTTGCTTAAACATTCACAAGTTAACGGATGAAGAAATTTTCAGTCGTCCACCGATGTCGTTTCTGAGAAGAATGATGAAAATGCCATGGACTGCTAAGAAAATTAATGCAGATGTTCTCATTGATGCTGGCGTAAAAAGAGCAATCATATCAAACATTAGGGGCAAATAGTCACGGTTTCTAGGGCATGTGCAGAGAACACAACTTGAACACTTAATAACTACAGGAAAGATCAAGGAGAGAAGAGACAGGGGACGACAAAGAGAGAAGCTGCTAGATGGCACAGTAGAAGTTCACCAACTGAGCTTATTGACAACCACTGTCTTAAACAGACAGAGAGTTGTGGAGAAACATTCGGCATGGCATTTGATTGATTGATTGTCTCAAATTACATGAAAAGTTTTTGTGGTAACTAACGCATTGAGAGGCATAGTTAGAAAGTAATTATTCTTACTGATCATTTGTGTGTGTGTGTGTGACATTTCTAATGTGATGTGGTAATTTTGGTGGTATTCATTTGGTTACTACAATGCTTTCATTACAGGGTGTTGCAAATACAGCCCAAGGACGAGTTCGTTCAGGTATTAAATGTGTGGCCAGGATTTCATTTATCTAATAGGATATATTGTTTTCATGGTTACACCTTATCAAATAACTTAATATAAATGATTTTTTAATCCTGAGTAAAAAAAAGTAGACATTTCTTTAACTGTCCTTAGTATTGTGATGTTTAAATGATATTGTGTGTTTCTGGTAGTAAGATTTTCTTTCTTCTTGAGTAAATCTTGCAGGCACTGTCTGTATTCAGTTTTGATAATTTAGTGATTGTGTGGAGCAATATACAGTGGGTGTGTGCTAAACATTTTTCTGTCATAATATTTTTAATGCGTAATAGATTAGATTCAAATACAATCAAATTATGCAACTGGGATACGAAATAGGAAAGATGAAGATGGATGCAAATATCAGTTGCCATTAAATTATTGATATTCATTGTGACAATGCCATTAGAATCTGAGTCAACTATATATTGGTGAAAGTAATGTGCCATTGCAAGGAGAGAAGGAAATATTGTTCGTCTAATCTGTGATGTAAGTATCCTGGGTAGCTGTCCTGAATCGACCCTTGATGACTAGCCACCATCCAAGTTATATTTTATCCTAATCTCATTTTGTGAATTTCTTTAGTTCCTCAAGTTGGAGACGGTGATGCTGAGCAAGGAACAACATATGCAGCTGGTGGTCATGGACATGGTGTTGGGGAAGAAGATGAAGATGACTTTGACTTAGAGGGAAACAGAAATAGCACTTCTACTGCCAAGTCAGGTACTGGCTTCCCCAAGACTACCACCCCTGCCAAAGGGAAGAAGAATCAATCATCTGCTGTTCAAGAAGGTGGAGATGAATCATTCGTGTTACAGGAGGATGATACAGTGTTGAACGATATCGATGCAGACCTTCTTGATGGTGAAGGAAAAGCAGCTGGCCACGTGAGAGAAGCAGGAGATAATAAAGGAGATGCCAACAAGAGCGGACAAGCCGCTGGTGCTTCTAAATTGCTTGAAAATACTGACACTAAAGATGGCAGCAAGACAACAGGAGGTAAAGATGAAAAAGACACGAAGACCGCGGCCAAGAGGTTTGTTTTCCGTCATTAAACTAGCTTTGTTGATAGTGAAGTCAGCAGTCATTTGGAGAAAAAAAAACATTAGATTCAACTCCTTTTATGTTTGTACTCATTTGAATCATTGTTAAACATGTGTTCTGACATTTGTTAATCTACATGGAAGCAATAATTTTCATCTTGATTTTGTTATGCTTCTTAAACAAAGTTAGTAAATATAGTTTTACAGCTAATATTAGACCAAATTGTTAAATAGTAGTATATTTCATATTTGGGTTAACATAGTTAAATTGAATATATATGATATTTTTAAAACACTTTGCTGACCATCAGTACTGTGCATTGTCTCCTATATCTGCAGTGTTGTTTCTTGTATAATTTGGAAGGAAAATTCTTTCAAAATTTACGTGGTGGTTCTGTAACTTTTTTATATCTCCGTGAATAGTTCCAGAAAACACTATTATATTTGTATAAATTATGCATTCTGTTAAGAACAACATATTTTTCAAGGTATGTTCCTATACACCTACACTTTTATTGTTTTGAGTTCTGATAAATTACATTCAGTTGCAGGATATACATTACTGGAACTGTTATTTCATTTAATATAAACTCAGAGAAATAATTTTGAACTGCAGAAGTAACTGATAGTTATAAATACATCCAGTTTGTAAAAAAAATATATATGCATAAATCACAATTTCTATAACAAAAATGGATTTCAAATTTTGATTCATTGCACAATTCATGAGTGCTGACATTTCTTCTTCGTTCATTCTCAAACTCCTGCAGATTAGCAGGATGTAGTCCGGAGAATGGAATGCGTTGTGTCATGTTTTACAGCATTGCTACGATATATGCGCCTTTTCGGCCTGACACATCCGACTTCAGCATGGCTTTGGGTCACTGACCCTATATGGGATGGAACAGCCAACTCCATCCCATAACCTCCTTAGTCGCCTTTTACGACATGCATGGAAGGTAAACAGTGTTGCTATTCTTTGCTCCCCTTTCGGGCCCCGGCAACACACGGGCGAGTGCTGACATTTTAAAGGAAATCAATAAATTTCTCCATATATTATCAGAGCTTCTGCCCATTTATCTATGTACTATGGATGTGAAAATGATCTAATATCATTAACAACTATAATTGTAATAGTTAGGCTCTGGTTGTACGAGCTATTGAATAGCAACAGTAAATGATTATTTATATAATTTATATTTTCATACTTTAAGAGGTTATATTGTATTTCCCAACATGCTTGGCGGTGTGCTTAGCACTAACTATATCACAAGTGTTTTAAGGGTTCAAATTTGGACTACAATAGTAATGTTGTAGCATGTAATAAGAGATCACAAAAGGACATATGACATGACATTTGCTATCATGAAAAATTAAGTCAAAAGTAGAACTATGTTAAAATTCAAATATTGCCGGTAAATTTGTTGCACAATGTGCTTTTAATCAAACAACTAAAAAAAAACAAACTATAAACTAGTCTTATTAAATCCCAGCTATATTTCTTACCACGACACCACATATCCACTGTAAGCATACTGTCATCATCACTGTTATTAGTTTATTGTGTTAGAGATATGTTTTTTCAAATTTCTCATTATCTATATTTATGCCAGGAGTAATTATAATGTGGGTGTCACATTTATTTAAATCTACTTGTGTATTGCTGGAGCCAAAAAGGGAAGCAAAGAATAACTACACTTTACTTTCCATGCATGCCGTAAGAGGTGACTGAGATTTTGGAATGAATTGTTGTCCCACATCATACTTGTGTGACCCAGAAGCCATGCTGAAGCCAAATGTGTCAGGAAAAGGCACATATATTGCAGCTTATCTATAAATCATGACGATACATTCTGAATGCAGAAGAAAATTTTACAGATTAGCAGGATGTAGTCCACGAAACAGAATGTACTGTGCCATGGTTTACAGCTAGCTAGATATGTGCCCCTTTCGACCTGACACATCTAACTTCAGCATGGCTTCTCGATCACTTTGACCATATATGTAATGGACAACCAACTTCACCCCATAACCTTAGGTGCATTTTATGACATACATGGAATGTAAACAGTAATGCTATTCTTTGCATTCCTGTTGCACCTGGCAACACACAGTCGCTGCAGAAGTTTGAGAAAAAGGAACTAAGATATAAATCTACTGCCTATCCTATATTTGGTAATGCTGCTACTGTAATTCTTTATCTATTGTCTTTGCTGTTTTTTTTTAAATGATGCACTTTATTATTGTGTAATTTGCATTATTGATCAGCAAAGTGTGCCAAACTTTTTATAATAAACAATAAACATTTATTTTTATTCATCTCTGAAAAATACATACACAGAGCAAAAAATAGATGAAAGAATTATACTTAACTACAATCTCAAAGTTAAACTTATCCATCATTGTTGTAATTTCACAGCAGCTGAATTTTATGCGACCAGATGCCAAGTAGCAATAAAAAATCTTTTTTAGCTCACTTTTCCATATCCTATATATGGGACTACAATTAATTTTTAAACTAAACGTGAACATTTAAAGAACAGAATTTAATAGCTTTTATTTCTGTTACATCAATTTTTTTTGGCCATAGACCACGACCAGACAACACAATTTTATTATCTTTAGATCATGGGTGGGCAAAATATGACTCTCTGGAAAAATTAAGTCTGTCAAGCCGCCACACTTAGCTAAAAGTACTATTATGACAGCTCAGAAAATATGGAGCAAAAAGGGACTTTTTCTGTGTTCATTCTCAAACTCCTGCATATTAGCATCATGTAGTCCGGAGAGCGGAATGCGTTGTGTCATGGTTTGCAGCATTGCTGCGATAACTGCACCTTCTGACCTAACGCTACCAACTTCAGTATGACTGAGTTACTGACCGTATATGGGATGGACACCTAACTCCATCTCATAACCTCATTGGTCGCCTCTGGCATGCATGGAAGGTAGACAGTGATGCTATTCTTTGCTCATCGCTCGGACGCTGGCAACACGCGGGCGGACTAAGGGACTAACAAAATGTTTAAGCTATTTGGTCCCTTCCCACACGGAACAAGATCCACTTCTGCCGTAGATGGTTTAGATCAGCCGAAGACTGATGTGTTGGACCATTGGCACAAATAAAACAGCAACACGACCATTTCCATTCTCTAGACTACATCCTACTGGAAATCTTGTAGGATCATTGTCCAGTTACAAGAGATACAGCAGGAGTGCAGGAGTTTGAGAATGAATGCTGAAGAAGATGGTTTAGATGGAATAATTAATAACATGTGGGGGGGGGGGCGAAGAAAAGAGATATAGTCTGAATAGTACAAATTAAGTAAAAGAAGTATGTTTTACAAATCCATGTTTTCTGCAGAATTTGACAAGGAATTAAATACTAATTTTATTGTAGAGTTTAGGTATGTATTAGAATTGAGCGTTTTGTTATCTAACTTTACATTGTATGCACACTATTTTACGTTAGCATCTCATTGCAGTCAACAGTGGTTTGTGTTCCCATCACAAATAATAAAGTATAATAATGTGTAAATAAAGTCTTAATATTTACACATCTTCATCACTTAGCCTATGATGTGCCTGTCCGTTAAGACTAACATAAACAGCGCATTAGTCTGTCTGTCATAATATTTGGAATTGTGTTGCAGCTGTTGTTCATCTTTTTAAATTCCCATTCCACTTGTCTCCATGATCTGCTACACCCATGTCTATCATAGAGCAGCTCTAGTGATAGAGCTAGTTTATATATGCAAGAAATGTCAGGTCCAGTGTCTCTCTAATGATTTTCATCTTGTCTTACTGACGTGCAAGATTTCATATCTCTACCAGAATGTGTTTTGATTTTCCTTAAACACATTGTGTGAAAGGCTGAAAGCTGCCATTCTCCAACATGTAATCCATGCAGTAATGTCAATTAATACATAGTAATCTATATTCAGGCCTGTTGTTTATAATAGGAAATTCATGATATTTATCATGTTCTACAAATATTTAGTAACTAAGATTACATGCATCCTAATAGACCCATATCACATATTAAATAATTTGTCTTTCCATCAACTCTCTGGCAAATTTTTCTGTGATTATTTGCAAATATTATTTCATTCTGCTGCGCTCATTCACAAACTCCAATGTAGATTCTAGCAGGATGTAGTCCGGAGAGCAGATTATTGTTGTGGTTTATAGGTTGGATGTAGTATTTACACGCATTACCCTGACATCCAATTTCAACATAGTTTCTGAAGCACTTTGATAATGGGATGACACCATCCTCCCCCCAAAACTATCTAGGTCTTTTCAGCACTTACATTTGTTGCGGATGACAGTGATGTTATTCTTTGCACTTTTAAGCTCTAGCAATACACCGATAATTTTAATAACTAATAACTTTTTAGTTTTAAAAGTTTTATTTCACCTGTTCACATAAACATAAAATCACCAGTCTATTGGTGGAGCCCAAAAAGGGAGCAAACAATAGTGGCAGTATGGTGACTACCTGCCATGCATGCCGTACGATGCAAGTAAAGTTTTTGAGATGGTAAAATTGACCCAGACTAGGATGAACCACCACTCAAAAGGTGAAGATAGAGCAGCCACGCTGTAAACTTTGACACCACATATCATGGTCTGGACTACATCATACCAATCTGTAGAAGTCTGAGAATAAATGTAGAAATTGTAAGATTATTTTTGTACTTTCCTGGAATATAGGCTCTCCTACTTTAATGAAACAAATTAAAATGTAATATAAGTGCCCTGTTAAGGGGAGATCACTTGTACTGGAAAATTATACTAGCAGACAGGACACTTCGTTTTATATATACATAAAACTTCCATGTTTGTTTGGCGGGTCTTCACATACACTCTGCAACATAGGGTTTTAGGTGTTGTCTACCTGTTCCACTATCACTTTTATTTCTTTATTTGGCACTATCCCACATTCTTTTGAGAATTTGAGTATGTTCAGTTTCTGGATCAATGAAAATATAGGTGATTTACTTGATAGTGATCAAAGCCTGCTGTCTCGATATCATCATTCTTGTAATCTGTCAGGACTCCTCCTGCGTTCTTCTGTTTAGAAAAACAAGCTTTTGTCTATTTCATAATTTGTCTCCTCCGGTGCAGCAGTCCTGTACTTTAGAAAGGGCTGACATGCAGACCTCATGCAGGAAAGCCTTCCATTCTACAATAGCATTTTTATTCATCTGCATGTATTGGACACACTACTCACCACTTTATCAGGCTTGTCCATAGACTTAATCCATAGCTCAATAGTAGATGGCAACTGGAGCAATTTTTGTGTTGTCTTTTGTTGTTTGAGAAACCCAGGAATTGCGAGCGATTTAGCTCTTGCTTTCTTTGTACACTGGGGTGGTTTTTTTGGAGCTTTTTTCATACACTGGAGACTTCGGCTTAGTGCTACGCTTATTGAATGAGCCCTCTACTCAGAGGTCTATAATTGTATAGATGACATGCTACAAAGTTTCCATAAGAGAGCCTCAATATCTGCATGAGTGTATATGAGGTATGTTGCACTTTGTTATGCGCTATATGGCCAAGTGCATCCGATTTCCGCCAGCTATTTTTTTTAGGTTTGCTTTCCTTAGATGGTCTACCCTCCCGGGATCATGAGCACCATCTGTCCAGGCTTTGTGTAGAGTTTTCCATCTCCTAGGTGGCCTGTCTTTCTGGACTCTTGAACGCCACCTGCCCAGCAGTTAGGGGAATTTTTTTAAGTTTTCCTGCCTTTTTCCCTTATGGGATGGAGCTGATTGGGGCCTAAGTAGGGTTTTACTGACTTCTCCCTTTGTATGTTTTAGAAAATAGTTTCCTATATTCCCCTATTTTAAAGGTCCCCCCAACCCTGGGGGACGCGCATGCTGGGGTCAATGACCCCAGCTGTTGGCGTGAGCTTATAGCGGCTCATACTCGCTTGATGCTGCCCGTCACGAGACACATGGGGTATTTCAGTGGAGATATCAGTGCCACCTGATATCCCACCCCGATCTGTTGGGCAACATCGCCAGTTTGTCCACGACTGCTTATTCGTCCAGAAATCTGGATTATTCGTCCAGAGATCTGTCTTATATTGCAGCCAACCACCAGATATGGAGACTCCATATCCGGAGGTTGTTCCACGATCCGCAACCTGTGGACGCGCCTGGTAGGGGATGGTCGCCCCCCCCCCCCAGGAGCCTCAATATAATGGCACTAAGGTTTTCTGTTGCATGGGTGGTTTTTCTAGTGGGCCATTGGTCGGGAAATTGAGCTATTTCTTAAAGAAGGGGAATTAATAGGATGTAAGACCATCCAGGAACTAAAGCTACAGGCAGTGGACCGCATCATTTGGAAAACCAAAACCTCTGCACTATGTGTCGCTTGCGGACGAAAGGAACAAACTAACTAATTGGTCAGGCCCACAGACGCAACTGCATGCTTATCTTTGTGTTATAAAAATGTGCCCCTCTGGATATCCATGAGTTTCTTGTGATATCAACCAGTTGTATTAAAATCTAGAATATAGAATAATAAAAAAAAAAGCTACCAATGTTGACATATTGAAAAGTGTGACTTCAACAGTGTGCCAGAAACATTATTTTTGAAAGGATGATAATAATTATAGCATGATGTGTAGCACAGCTAAGCTAATTGCGTTGTCAGTAATTAAGATAATTGATACATATCATACTTTACTTTAATGCTTATTGTAGTACTGTTTAGATAGTGTGTTGTAAAATGCATAGATTTACTGATATTATTTGGTTATTTGATTCAACTTATATTCTTACTGCCTATAACTGCTATAACTGCCTATAACTCATATATTTATGTAAGTAGGACATGTTACTTGAGAATCATCTTGGAATAATTATAGTTTTCTCAATTTCAGCTCATCAAAAATTGAAAAGGATGACAACAGTAAGTAAAGAAACAATTATAGTAAAATTTTGTAGAAGTTGAATTTAATATGCAGGAAAAACACTGTGTGGATGTGTTTGCCTTGTCTTGTTCTAGCCACAAAGCATCGTTGGGTGGCCTAAGTCTTCTTTTTAACTTTTAGCAAGCCGGATTAAAAATTACTAAACCTCTTCCTGCCACCGGATTCTTTTTTGAGAATTTTCATCTTTTCTGGTTGGTGTTACGGAAACACAATAATTTCTTTGTTATTCTAGATTAAAAAAATAATTTTTCCCATGCAAATGAAGAATTGAATAACGCAAATGTATGCACATATTTTTTATGTAACCTACCCAGGGTTTGCTCAAGAAGCGAAGACCTTTTTTCGCAAAAAACCAACAAAAACAAGACATGGGTGTTCGGAAAACTCAATAACATTTTTGTTATTACAGCTTTTAAAATAATTTCAACAGATTGTAAATGCAGAATTGAATATTGCAAATGGGTGTGTAATTGGGTTGTTTTTTTTATGTATCCTACCCGAGGTTTGCGCAAGAGAAGACAATTTTTATTTTAAAATTACATAAAAACAAACAATACAAATGACTTCCCACTGGCCGTGCAGCTCTGGAGTACACCTACAGGCTGTGCTGTTCTCCTACTCGCTATGCAGCTCAGACGTACAATCAATTTTGAAATTTACCAATGTATGGTATCTATGGAAGCGGGTATGGGCACAGAGTGACCTGACATGCTGCGCACACGTACTTAGTCTGGTCGGATCTGAGTCTGGTCTGATTCTTTGACCGATCTGAACAGACTACACAGTCAGGAAGCGCAGGCTTGCCACTTGCCAACCATTTAGGATTTATAGCAATGTGGTGTGTTGGTGCTATTGTCATCCTATCTGGTGGGTGGCTTGTTCTTCTTCCGGCACTGGAAGAAAGCCTAGAGTTGCAACTCTCAAGAAGCCCATGAACTATCTGAAATTTTTCCGCCTTGACTCGGCCAGGATGTTTGGCCCGCCACAGGACAATTGCATTTACAAAACAAATAAAAGAAAATTTTCTCCCACCACTTGCAGGACCTGTGGCCTAACATATAATATGTTAGTTGCTTGTCAACACGATCAACGCCTCCCATATGACGGGCATAGGCATGTATTGCGCATGGTTTTACCACATCCCTCACGTTGCCACCATGACGTTTGGAACGGACCTTTCTATTGAAGGTCTGCGCATCGTGTACAGATGTCATCAAATTTACTTGCATCTTGTCATGACATGTAAAGCATGTTCTCAGCACTATCAGTACGAAGTGGGTCACCAGCCTTGAGTTTTAGACCCTTCAACGCACAGGGGACCCCTTTGCGATTCAATTGTAGTGTGCCGCAGGCGCCTATCTGGTTCATGGCAAGCTCCTTGAAAAGGGCTGGAGAGGAAAAGAAGTTGTCCATGTAGACAATATGGCCCTTACCGTGCATTGCGGCCAACAAATTACTCACAACACAGTGAGCCAATCCCTTCTTTTTGTCATAGATGTCCTCCTTCCCAAGGTACAGCTTCCAGTTCCAGAGATAACTAGTCTTCGAGTCAGCCAGTGCCCAAGACTTTATACCACACTTTGAGAGTTTCTTGGGCATATACTGCATAAGACTAGTCCTACCCTTGAAAGGAATCATGCTTTCATCGATACTGATTTCTTTGGAGAGGCCATAATATTGCTGGAACAGAGGAATAAGTTTGTCAACAAACCCTTGTATCTTGAACGCCTTGCTGTGACTGGGTTGCCCTTGTGCAACAGCTGTTGTGTTGTCTACAAGATGCAGGAATGAAAGAATAGCTACAAATCTAGTCCTACTCATGACATTTCTGAAACCAGGCATCTCGATGAGACTCATTAGACCAATACAATTCATAGTAGGAACGTTTGGTCAGTCCCATCAAGAGCACCAAAGCAACAAAAGCTGTCATCTCATCAGCTGTGACTTCCTTCCACAGCTTCACATGAGATGCATTGCCGGCGTCCTGTCCCTTCGATTCATTAATCTCCTTAGCATAACGATTAGTTTCAGTTACCAACATGTTCACAATATCATCTGTAATAAACAGACGAAACACATTTACCGCACTAATGTTATCAGCTACGCCTATAGGTCCAACAACTTCATCGAAGTTACTACGCCAATCATGGCTCTACTCCGAAGGAACACTAGAATTTTCAACAATTTCTTCTTCCAAGATGTCATCGGCCACGCTGCCAACTGAATCAGTATCACTATTATTATCTCTATCTAACAACACATCATCTATTGGAGCGATATCTGCATCTGTTAGCGGCACACTTTCCTCCTCATCCAAATCGGGATACATTACGAACTCAAAATAAATTGTATCCATTGTAGACCTAGGTTGCTGTCGGAAAATACGATGTAAAAACGCTTTGTCGCTACAGAAAATTATGTCAAACAGACAGGGTGAACGTGAAGTGGTGCCGGCTTCGATTGCGCATGCCTCAAACTATATGCAGGCTGTGGTAGGCCTATTTAGCACGATATATCATTGAGCCGAGTGCATCCGACAACAGTAAACAGCCGCCATTTTTTTTGTTGATCACGCTTAACCAAAGCGTTGTGAAGGTTAATGCCAAATGTGTTGCATTTGTTGTTGTAATTGTATGTCTCTGATGTTTTCAATCAATCTGCCTCTAGGTCTTCCTCTCGCTCTGTACCTAGATATTAATGTTATTGGCTACAGCTGGAATGCGATCTGGCTCCGTTCTCATATCGAACCACTTAATCTCTTGTCTTTCTATATATTTGATGCTTAGTATAGTTCCTCTATGTCATTATTTCTTATGTGCTTAGTATAGTTCATATATGTCATTATTTCTCATGTGGTCTGTTATTTTGTCCCCAACTATCTTACTTAGACATCTCATCTCACAGGTTTCAATCTTTCTTTCCTGTGTCTTGGACAGTGATCATGGTTGACATTGATAACACAGAGTTGGTATAATTATACTGTTTATCAATATTTGTTTAGTAGCTAAATTGATGTACAGGTGTTTGAGAAGTAGTTTTAGTTGGTATGAGACTGCATTTATTTTTTGGCACTGTGTTTCAATTTCTCTGTCCAGGTTGTAGTCTTCAGTGAAAATACTTCCCAGATATATAAATTCTTGTATGTGTCTGAGGTTGTTTTTGTTAATATGTATGTTCAATGGGCCAAGTAGTGTGTGTGTATATATATATAGTGAGATCAGCACACAGGTTGCCTATAATTTACTCCCAATATGTCCCCTGCTACCAATTCCTGAGACTATTCAACCGCCCCTCAGCAAAGCAGTTTATGGTTTAAAAAATTCCAGCTGGGTATAAAATTTGAACCAGTGGACTACAAAGCCAGTGCTTTGTCATCATGCTGCACACTCAGTAGAAAATCCTTCTAGACTACTAAAAATTAAGTAATTTGCAAGCACTGAAGTGTGTTCACAATTCTAGTGTGAATAAATGCATTCAAGATTTTATGACAGTTAAGTGCATGTCTGTTGTTAAATTCTCATAGCACACCCTAAGTGGAAAACTGGCTTTAGCAGAATAATGTTTCTTGTTGTCCTGCATAAGAGTCGTCTTTCTGTACTAATAGCTTGCTACTTAGTACACTTCTTCACAAGTTCTGAGATTCTTTCAGATGTGTTGTTTTTTCACTAGATGTAATACTGCTGGGTTGAGGTACTTTTTTGTTTTCACTTTTCTGTTCTGTACTGAAACTATCAGCACTGTTTTCTTAAGAGATATATATTGTTTTCAAGTTCTCAATAATGTCATTACTGTTATAATGGTACTGTTTTAATCAAGTTTAAACAATACTTTTGTATAGCCAATTTTCCATATAACGTTGTATTAAGTAGAAAATAATACAATGGAGTTTCATTATGATGAATTGGGCCTGGACTGCAGAATATTTATAGCATAACAGAATGTGCCTATAGACAAGAATAAAAAGTATAGAAGTTTTGAAAAATATTGGTAATTTTGCTATGAAAGAATGCACTATAGCAAGATTCCATTGTATTATGTTTGTGTATTATCAGCTGTGAGCTATTCTTTTGTATTTTTGTTTTCAGCTTCACAGCTCAGCCGTAATCTATGGGTAAGCGGATTATCTTCCAGCACCAGAGCCACAGATCTGAAAGCTCTGTTTGGAAAACATGGGAAGGTGAGTTTGCAAGAAATTTTGACAAAGGCTACATGTTAACTTTTGATAATTTACTTGCCAATTACTTCTGCCCTCTTCCTCAAACTCCTGCAGATTAGCAGGATATAGTCATGAAAGCAAAATGTGTTCTCAAGGTTAAAAGCTCTGAGGTAATATTTGGGACTTCAGTCTGGTACATTCAACTTCATCTTGCAAAGGAGGAATACTGCAACCAAGCTGTAAATGTATACACAATGTATATCGCTCTTCAGACTACATCTTGTTAGTTTCAGAATGAAATGCATAGTTCAAAGTTCAGAAGTGAATGCAACTTACTGTCTTAAAATAAGTTTTACTATATGCTCAGTTATTATTGTATTATGTCAAAATTATTTTTAATAATTGAGCAGGTGATTGCAGCCAAAGTTGTAACAAGTGCTCGTTCTCCTGCGCATCGGTGCTTTGGATTGGTGACCTTGAGCTCTGTAGATGATGCTACCAAATGTCTGCAGCAGCTTCACCGCACAGAACTACGTGGCAGGATGATTTCAGTTGAATACGTATGTTTGCATGTTATAACTTTGATGTTCCATGTCTTTGCTCTAATTAAATTTGCAGTGATATATTATAATGAATTATAAATGGATGGAAGTAAATAAAGAGAGGTTGTTGATGAATGTTGTAATACAGCTAGCAAGAGTGCTGCGATTGAACTGCAAATAAGACAGAATGATTCAAGAACTCATAGAACAGTACTCAAAGACACAAGATATAATTATTTACAGATAACTCAATAGCAAGAGAAACACAGATGCAGATGTGGCTTCATCGCCTACCAAATGGCAAGAGGGTGGTGGAAAATTTGCTGCCTATCCTTGGCGATCATGTCCCAGTCGGGTTGGGATTCTATATTCTATGATATATAATGTTTCAGAGTTTACACTTTGCCATACAGCTCTTTGAAGCTTGATTGGGGTAGACCATGTCTTTCTGGTCAGGTCTGCACAGGGCCGTCCCTAACTATGCGAAACAGATTGCCCTGGGCCCAGTCTGGGTAGGGATAAGGATAATAAGTGAAAATTAAGATTTTGTATTAGAAAATAAATTCGTCTTTGCATTTTATTCATTCTTTACTAAGTACAAAATCACGATCAAATTAACTTTACTTTACGGGCCTTGCGTGTAGCGAAATCGTACAGTATATCATCAAAATTCTGTTTCCTACATAGATCACGCTCAATAGCAAGAACTGCCAAATTGTTAAATCTATCTTTGTGAATTGTTTGACCTTAAGTAATTCTTGATTAGTTTGAGGCATGAGAAGCTTCTTTCAGCAGATGCCACAGTAATGGGTATTGTTAAAAATATTCTGAGTGCAACAAAGTAGTTTGGGAAAGCAGTGTATCTTTCATTAGTGGACAGATAAGACAAAATTTCTACCGGAGTTTTGTCGGTATTTGGTAGAATATGTCTTAAAGATTCCATTTCAACTGTGGATTCTCGCCCACTTATATTTGCTGACTGGTCTGTTGATGACGTCAATGCTTGCTTGAGGCTCGCTGTAAACTTTCGTATGTCATCACGCTGAAGGCTCTTGAAGCTAACAAGAAACCCAAATAGATTGTGGTTTGATTTCAGCTGTTCAAATCTCGGCTGCAAGGATTGAATTGCAGTGTCCACAATTCTGTTGAAGCAATTTATCCTGTAATCTTCAGCATTTCCAGGTGTGAAGTTTTCCACAGATTTATCATACTGCCTTTGACGTTTGGCTGGAAAGATTGCAACAACTTCCATGTTTTTAGCCAATTCCTTTGCTGTAACAAGAATCTGAACAAATCGATCAACTCTGTTTCCTTAGCCAAGTCATCAAGTAGTTGTGCGAATCCATTGCAGTGCTCAAATCTACTGTTTCACCTTGCAATTCTTTACTCACAAAATTGACTTGGAAGAGCATGTCGTATCATAACACAAATGACACTAAGAATTTGTACTGCATCAATGTTTCATACAGTGTTTCTGCTTCACTTTTAATTATCGCATCATTAGTCTCTTCAGCTAATTCATCGAGTGTGCCACAAATTTAGGGCAATTGATAACGAAGTGCGTTGACACTATCTATTCTACATTCCCACGTTGTTTCGCACAGAGGTTTTACAGACAGATTGGAAACATGCTTTCTGAATAATTACCATCTCTTTGTAAATGCTGAAAAGATAGTGTACAGGCGTATAGTTCCAAAAAAGGTTAACGCATCAGGGCATTTTTTGACCATGTCTGCTACCACCAGATTGTAATTATGACACGCACATGGAGTAAAAATTACTCTGCTGTTAAATTTAAAAGCCGTTTTTGAACTCCAGAATGGACACCTTTCATGTTCGCACCATTATCATAACCTTGTCTACGAATATTTTTAACATTTAATTCAAGCTTTACCAGGTCATTCACTAGTACATCGCATAAGTCCTGTCCAGTAGTACTTTTCACAGGAAGGAACTTAATAAGATGTTCATGTACAACCACAGCCTCTTTCACATGAACCCCATCTGATACATACCGGATAGTTATTGACATCTTCTGCGTTCGATCTCATATAACCACAACAAATATATCGTGTGATTTCCGCAGGGGAGCGTGAAGTAAGCTGTGCTGCAAGTTCCACAGTAGTACTGTGTTATTTTCACCTCTATTGGCCACTTGTGGCCACTGTCCAAGGTCCAGCACATCCGCTTTTGTCATGCCTTTAATTCGGGTGGGCTTCCCTAGTCTGTGACAGCCTGTCCATCTGTCGCCGGGCACGTGGGTGTAGTGACTACGCCTAGACCATTGTCATTAACTTCTATCTCGCACGAAGTGTTCCACTGTCTATGAACTCACCTCGTGCAATTGGACGTACTTGTGCCTGTGCCCATCAGGTACTGAACCATTTCTCATCCGAGAGCCTGGTTCCGTAACTGTCACACTGAAATACTAGGAAATGAAAAAGCAGACCAACTCGCTAAGGAAGGTGCTGCTGAAGACCAAACAGATCACCTACCATAAGAAAAACAGATGAAGTCAATAAGAAAGCCACAAACACAAAAACAAGATGACCCATGATCACATTATGAACAGAACAAGTTGTAATTCTACACCTCAGAACTAGACACAATCAACTCTGCAGTCATATGCATACAAAATTCATAGTTGGCAACACTGCCATGTAGACAAGCAGCACAGAGTGCCAAACATATACTTCAACCGCTGAAGAGGGATGTGTCGTGCCATTGGCGCAAATAAAACAGCGACATAATGCATTTCCATTCTCTAGACTACATCCTTCTGGAAATCCTACTACAAGGGAGATCCAGCGGGAGTTTGAGAATGAATGCTGAAGAAGAAGAAATATACTTCAAGAGTGATCTGAGTATAAAACGCTGAGGCAGACATATTGGCCAGAGGAATCAACACTGGAATCAGAGATTTATGAGCCACTAAAAGAACTACAAAGAATTTTATTCAGGAGATAGAATTATAGATTTAGAATTATTTCAAGTGAATGAAGAAGAAGATTTATCACAACAGGCAATGCTACTCTACTGAAGATTAGGCAACCTACCTTTCTCAAGAGATGCATTTCAAGATAAGAAACTGGTCCTACCAGCCTGGATAGTCCTTAGGATAGCTTTTGACAAAGTTTGGAAAGGAGGACTTCTAAAAAAATTGCAGAGTGAATAGTAGGATGTATAAATGGATACAAGCATATTTACATATCAGAAGAGCTAGAGTACAACTATTACGTTACACAAGCAAGAAAGTCCTATTACTTCATGGGGTACCACAGGGAGGGGTATTGTCCCCCACATTGCTCCTGGTCTATATCACTGATCTGGTGGCTGAAATACTACATAATGCAAGAGTGGCAATGTATACTGATGACTTGGTTAAATGGTGCACGGAAGGACTGTGGCTACCAAATGGGTACAGAGAGCTATGGACGGCGTAACCACATAGGCAAACACATCGTGTGTCAGCATCAATATAGATTAAGTGCAGCATTGCACTCTTTACTCTCTCACAAAAGCAAAAAGCTGGTGACATGAAGATAAATGGAGACTCTTGAAGTGGAAGAAACAAATGGAAGTGGAATACAAACATGATGCAATACATCTCCAAAGATATCAACATGCCAAAATATTTCGCCTTAGAACAGGCCACTGAAGACTGTTGGGTCACCGTTACCAATTAAGGATCCCATAAACAGATGAATGTCCATGTGGATCCGAAACACATACTTTAGGACTGCCCAACATACAAAGAGCAGAGACAGCAGACCTCGCCAGAGGATACAGACTTGAGGCAAAAGCTACGGGGCAGCCGCTCTGACCTGGAGAAGACAGTGGACCCTAATAATAGACATGACCACAGATGTTGAACGCAGAAGAAGTAGTGAACGCAGAGACACAAAAGTGTTAATACATTCAGAAATGTTTTACTGTATGCCACATCTTCCAATGAAAGAAAGATTTCAAAATTTAACAATGCTGACGACTGAAAAGAAGTATCCATCAGACCAAATGACTCCGTACAAAAATCTCAGACTTGCCGGAAGTTGACAGTCCCCCTAAAGTCTATACCAGAACAAATTCCTTGGAGAGAGCATTGGAGAATAGGTTTACCTATTCAAACTTAAATGAAAGGAATTTTAAGTGAGAGTGAACCCCACAGAAGACGGATGTGTTGGGCCATTGGTGCAAATAAAACGGCGACACAACACATTTCCATTCTATGGACTGCATCCTGCTGGAAATCTAATAAGACCATGGCCTGCTACAAGAGAGATCCAGCAGAGGTTTGAGAATGAGCGCTGAAGAAGTGAGAGTGTACATCGAATGAGAGTTACACTGTCTACTTGATGAAGAAATACCCACGACATATGGGTCAGTGAAAAATGAATCAGGAATATATATATATATATATATATATATAGTTCCCAAACAATGTTAGGGATACAATTAACCTTTAACGCGTCAGACTAAAACAAATACACAATAGATGTAAGAAATACACAATAGTTGTAGTAAAGCATACCAAGCCCTAGGACAAATGACATCAGTTTTGAGCAAGCTATGCTACACAGATACAGCGAAGGCAGACCTAGAGGCCGACCATGAAAACGATGGACCACTGAAATAAGAGGCGACAAATTCCACAATAAACTTGGCACACAACAGGGCTGTCTCCAGAAAACTCTTCTACCCCTTATGTCAAAAGGCAACAAAGGATTTCAGCGAATAGATAGACTAAAACAAAGGAAATTTGTAACCCCCTCCCAATTCAGATTCTTTTTTTTTAGAATATGTGATATTGTTGGTGGCTGTTTTGAAAACATGATAACTTTTTTAGTTGTTAGAGATATTTAAATAATATTTGCACATTTAAATAAAGAATTGAATACTGCATATATTGGTGTAAGTTTGTGTGTGAGAGATTGGTGTGTGACAATCTGACCGCCGATGTCATCACTGTTTGTTTTATGTTATATGTTTTAATTTTGTTTTAATTGTTGTCTTGATAAAGGCTTTTTGGTCGAAACATCGATTTGTGTGTGTTATTATGGTGTCTCTAGTGATTAGCAAAACTTTATTACTCTATTCCTGGATCTACCTGTTAGTTTGTACGAAACATCTTCCCATACCGTAAGATTTCATAATTCTTGCAGCTAATATGAATTGAACCAGATCCAGTCTAGCGGCACTGAATTGTTTTGCAACTCTAGTGAACAAGTTTTTCATATCTTACCAACCACATCCCCCCAAAAATATGTCAAGACATTCAACCTGTGTGCTGAGAATGGAATAATCGAGATAAGTATTGCAACAACAATGAACATCCTGTACGAGTATGGAAGTATTCTCAGGAACACAAACGTGAAACGTATTTGTATACAAATGTATTTGTACCGCAAGGACCGTAACGTCTTCTTGAAGACAACAATGTTGCTACAAATAAAAGTTTATACAAGTAAATTCAAGTAGGAAGCATGTGGATATATGAAAAGAGATTTCATGTGATTTCACTTATTGAGCTTTTAAAAAAACAGCCTATAAGATTTCATGTGATTTTATTGTCTTAGGCCAAGACAGAAACACAGGGAACAAAAGCAAAAGTCCTACCTCCAAGTGGTCTTAAGTCACCCACGAAACATTCTTCCCGTCCATCTCACAGAACTGAAGGAACAGCAACTGCTGCTAAAAAGGATGATGGTAAATTATTAAATAACTCATTTATGTTTTGTCTTAATTTCTTACTTTTGTCTTCACCTGCTGCATTAACTCTTAACTCTTTCAACATACATGGGGTTTATACATAATTAATTTTAGGCTAACTTTTTGGACCGCAACATGATTCAGGCACAAGCTTCCTGAAGACAAAATATTAGATATGGAAAGTCATATATGGTATCAAAGAGAATTGAATGTGAAATTCATATACAACATAAAAATTTAAGAATAATAATACTTGTCATTTACGAACCAAACAAGGCCTATTTGGAGGGTTTATATGGAGTCCCATTATAACAGGCTTACGTCCTTAAAGAGGGCCCGTTATAACAGGCTTACGTATGAATTGAGTTAACAGACATGACTTTTTGGCCATTTAAAAAATAATTCTGGAGTCAATTTAGTAAAAATAATTGTTAATAATTTTAATTGAATGATACAGGAATGTATCATACATCTATTTGTTCAGAATACAATGCTCTATGTATAATTATCACAAATGTGATCTTTCAATAAAGGGTTAGTCTATAGTTTTGAATTAAATCTGTAATTTGTAATACAACATTTTGCTGCAATTATACAAATGGCGCAATTAAAAAAATTGGTAGCATATCCTACCCAGGAGGTAGCTGTCAATCCAGCATATGCTGGCTGTGGTGATTTTCTAGGCAATGTAAATACTTTCAGTAGTTTTAATCTTTAGGTCTCTATAAGCGTTGATTCGTGCCAATTAGTGTATACTCCATTGTGCATATTGGCACAAATCAGCTACATACGATATCACCCTATTCCCGAATACGGAACTTCATGATCCTGTGTAAAACCCGCCAAACGAAGCTAGGAATACATCACAGTTTAAAGGTCAAATTCATTTACACATTACGATTGCAAGAAGGGAGAAAGCCGGCTGGTTTTATCAACGAATTTCTAGAGCGACTTGTTCCATTTTGGTGCCATATTTTACTATCAAATTGAGTACTACGTCAGCAAGTAGAAGCGACGCGACGGCGCTCTAAGGGAGAATTGGTTAAATTTCTAGGCATCTGTCCAGATATGCATGAATTGGGTTATAGTCTGTGATATTTGGTAAAACCATTATGGACTGTGATTCTGATGATGAGTTCTAGGGAATTAACGTTTGTTTTCATAGTTGATATAATAAAACGTTGGTTTCGTTATCGACATTTTGTTTTGACACTTATAGGACACAATATATTGACATATTATATGATATATAGGATATATCATGTTATATAATATATTATATGATATTAATATATAGATAATATATTGACATCTTGAACTGCAGACACTAGGCATAGATTTAATGACGAATGGATAGACAAAGTAACATATACATGTTTATTTGTTGTACAGTCCATATTATGTTAGTTTGGTTCTTCTTCTTTCCTTCCTCTTTTATCCTTTACGGGTGTCGAGGGAGATACAATGTTTTTGTTCTCGCTTTACTGGCAGCTTCAGATAATGTTATTTGGTGTTCGTGTAAAGTCTCTTTGATGTTGTCGAACCAGCGTACTCTAAGTCTACCCGTGGCTCTTCTTTCCGCTTCTCCTCTCTTCAAATATGCTTTATAAACTAATGAATCACACGACATTCTTTCCAGATGACCAAACCATTGTATCTGTTGGTTTTGTATGTACGTTTGGTTGTGAAATCCTAGATAGGTAGAGTAATTATATCAGGGATGCCACGCATGAAACAGTGCAATATGCTCTGTATAAAACAGTTCACAATGGGTGTCTGACAAATATTCCAAAATCTAGTATTGAATGGACTGACAATGTGATATCAATATATTTTATTTGTTTTCACAGATGATATTAGTGAGTTTGATTATGAAATAGCATAAATACAATAGTCTAGGTATGTAGAAGAATTTTATCAGGGTTGCCAAACATCAAACAAGCATAGGTTAATTTAGTTTCAATGTTTTATCATTTTTGATCTTTATTGCTTTCTCTCCTATCCCACATACATAAACAAAACTTACACCAATATATGAAGCATTTAATTGTTTATTTAGATGTACAAAAATTATTTATATCTCGTAAAATACAAAAGTTATTGTGTTTTCCAAATATGCAAAAATAAAGCAAATTGTCAAAAAGAATCAGGTGGCAGGATGGGAATTTCAGAATTTAAATGACTTGCTGAAGGTTAAGGATCAAACTGAACATGCATCCATAAATTCCCTAACACAACCAAGCAAAACTGTATATGAGTGTGGTTTTCACCTCTGTTACAATTGAGGAGGACTGCTTTTGTCAGAAAGGTTCATCATCAAGTGCTATCTCCACAACAAATGTTGGCTGCAACAGATCTCCAACATCCGCTGCCTCTTGTTTTGTTACAACCGACGGGAATTGAATCTAGCAGCACTGAATCGCTTTTCAACACAAGTAAACAAGTTTTCTGTACTTGACCAACCACATCCCCAAGAAAAGATGTGGTTTCGTCAAGACTTTCAGCCTGTGTACTCAAGTCACTGAGAACAGACCAATCGAAACAAGGACTATCACATCAACGATGATCATATGCATGTTCTGTGTTTCTGTTCCTGAGGATGCTTTAATACTTGTACTGGATATTCGCTGATGTTGTAATAGTCCTTGTTTCGATTGGTCTGTTCTCAGTGACTTGAGTACACAGGCTGAAAGTCTTGACGAGACCACATCTTTTCTTGGTCAAGTACGGAAAACGTGTTTACTAGTGTTGCAAAGCGATTCGGTGCTGCTAGAACAGACCTGGTTCAATTCCCGTCAGTTGTAAGAATTATTTTAATTTATCCTCATGCTTCCTACTTGAATCCTCTTGTTTTGGTGGTGCACTCTGCTAGACTGCAGCCTGTCCATCTTGTGATGTTACTCTCCCACTTGTATCTCTGTCTACCTCTTGCTCAGAAAGGTTATAGGTTGTCAAAAGCTACCTGCTCACAGCTTTTTAAGGGATTACTTCATAAATTGATGCGAAGTGTTTAATAATTTATAAGATGACCACAATAAATCTTTCCAGATTCATTCTGGTATCCATTGTGGGTCAACTTATTTGTTTCGATACTATATTTAGCTGTTTGATAACAGATTTACTAATTTATTTTTTATTATTGTATAATTTAATTTATTATTGAACATTAATTTGTTTTTGTTTAAATTCATTTCACTCTTACATTTTGCTTCATATTTCTACATGTAGAAACTCAAGGAACACAATCCAAGGACAAAGCAGCCCCTACAGATGACAAAAAAGATGTAGTATCTTTCTCCAAAATCAAGGTACAAAATAATGTCTGGTTTTGAGGCAAATTTTTAATTTATGTATTGTGCCCATAAAAGGGAAATTACTTGGTGCATATGATTTTTTGCAACCTAGTCATATATCATGGATGGACAGAATACGGCTTACAAAGTCATTTTGACTGATCTCCTGCCAATTAAAATTTTATACACTATCCCCCTAAGCTAAAAATATGAGCAAGGTTGTAAAATATAAATATCTGTTGCCAACTATTTGTTGTTTGATTTCAAACTTCAGATGCATGTGAGACTTTTGTCAAGCCTTTTGATGTAGATAAACATTGTGAGGTCTACTACAACACTTTGAAACTTCAAAGCATTACAAAAAATGTAATACTTGTTGGCCCAATATCACTTAAAGAATGCCCATTATAATCAGCCTTAATTGTTGACCCATAAAGGTTTCTCATTTCTGGGATACATGTGCCAGTGTAAATTTCACATGATGTCCAGAGTGTTTGAGTGTTTTACAGAAAATGATTTAGATCTCATGGTTAAAAAAATTTTCTTTTAATATGATCAACTCAACATTTTTGGTTGTATTGATTTTCCTGGCAGTATTTACACTCAGTAGTTTGTTTTGCGTTCTCCCCATAATAATCAGCACGGATATTCGTGCGATTCCCGCCAGGAGCGTAGTTACCTTTTAGGCTCTGCGCAGCCTATTTTAACCTTTAGGGCCCTGAATTAAAAATTAAGAAACATCCCCTTGGGCCTGAATTCTTTTTTGGAAAATTTTCGTTATTGGTGGTGGGTGTTTTGAAAACATAACTTTTTTATTTTAAAAGATATCAAAATAATTTTTGCATATCTAAATAAAGGAGTGAATAGTGAATATAGTCATGTTTTTGTTGTTGTTGTATGTATGATATGACAGTTGTGAGCAAGTTGTGAAGTTGACAATTCGGGGGGGGGGGGGGGAATCGAAAACGCAATTTTCAAATCGCACATGTAACTTTTTGACGACCCTAATACTTGAGCAATGCGTGGAATCATTGATAAAATCCTCATAAATACCTATACTTATTGTATATATATTGTTTTCTATCAAAACCAGTATAAGATGAACTTAAAAAACTAATAAAACGTGAAGAAATTGCATATAACGTCCGCCCGGTAAACACTAGGTCTATCCCGACACGCAGCGTAATTATTGTCTAAGCACACACGTGGCACCCCTGATACATATTATTTTTGTGTTTTTGAACGACTACACAAACATTCTTATCAAATAACAACATATTAAACACAAAAAACAACAATTAAAACATGTAGTTTATAAGAAATCGCATATAACGTTCGTCCGGTAAACACTAGGTCTAGCCCGACACGCAGCGTAATTATTGTCTAAGCACACACGTGGCACCCTTGATACATATTATTTTTGTGTTTTTGAACGACTACACAAACATTCTTATCAAATAACAACATATTAAACATAAAAAACAACAATTAAAACATGTATTCACGATCACTTAGCCATGCCACGCGGTACTCAATTTGATAGTAAAATATGGCTAAAAAATGGCCACCGTCATTCCAGAAATTCGCTGACAAAACCAGCCGGTTTTCTCTCTTCTTGCAGTCGTAATGAGTAAAGTAACCTGACCTTTAAACTGCGACGTATTCCTAGCGTCGTTTGGCGTGTTTTATACGTCACGGGATCATTACTTTGTGAAGTCACGTACTCGGGAATCGGGCGATATCCTATGTAGCGGGATTGCGCCTGCAGGCACAACGGAGCTGTTCTCATAGGCGCATTATTGCGACCGCAGAGTCGTAAAGGTTAACATGCATTGACATTTCAGGTGGGCTACCCTAGCCTGTGACAGCCTTTCCTATCTGTCACCAGGCAGCGAATGTGTACTGATTCTACTTCGAGACACTTTGTCGTTCACATCTATCTTGAACAAGGTTTTCTGCAGCCAGTTATCTGGTCTCATGTAATTAGACGTATTGTGCCCATGCCCATCCGGTACTGACTTTTTCTCATCCACGAGCTTGGTTCTGATTTAGGAAGAACTCTGCAGAAGAGTTGGGCTTGGGCTCGTTCACCCTCTTAGCCAAAGTGTTGTGAACCTCTCATTCAATTCTAAGTCTATACACATATTTAAGAATATCAGGGACTAGCATTTCTTGATCTGAACAGAGCTTGTCTCCTTGGACGGTTGTGCCTGTGCCCATCTGGTACTGAACATTCTCTCTGCGAGCATGATTTCTAAGAAAAACTCGACAGTAGAGTTGGCCTGAGCTGGTCTCACCGATAACTAGAAGCTTGTCTCTATCTAACAATACTTTAGTTCGTATTTCCTTGAAATGTTTTCCTATTCTCTTTGCACATGACGCTGCCCTCAAGCGCTGTGCTTCCCTCTCAGTGTACTC
Organism: Meghimatium bilineatum; assembly: GCA_034231615.1. Taxonomy (NCBI): domain Eukaryota; kingdom Metazoa; phylum Mollusca; class Gastropoda; order Stylommatophora; family Philomycidae; genus Meghimatium; species Meghimatium bilineatum. The sequence goes on along the minus strand of CM067321.1, from coordinate 56,969,727 downwards.
CTACTATCCTTATAGTGACTGGGTGGCTGACACAGTCTTAATATTTCTCATAACATTTGCTCACTTCGTAACATCTACATCGGCCGCCCCTCCAATGCTTCCACTGTACTGACTAGCTTCACTGTGTGTCAACATTGCTGCTGTTTGTGTTGGCGCAAATGTGTCAGAGATATTGCCTGTCTTTTTGCAGTGCATTCTCTTCCATCTGCTACCTTCATGTTCATTGACATGATCCCCAAAAGTTTTAGCCAGAATCAGCATGAGCAGCTGTATTTATTTTTCCAGGTTGCACCACAGGGAGGTATTTTTGGAACCTTAGTTTCATGTAGTATTGATTTTCCTGGTGGTATTTGCGCTCAGTAGTTTGTTTTGCGTTCGCCCCATAATAATCAGCATGGATATTCGTGCGATTTATGGAAATCATGCTAGCCCTTGGTCCACAGAGAACAATGCGATACCCTTTACACCCCACACTCAGTAGTGTTCCATTGCTTTCTAAACAGTCTGCTTGCACAATTACTTGCATCAAAAATAGAGTTTGTATATCTTTGCTGAAGAGCTCTGTTAATTAAGCATATTGCTAATACAAGCATTTGTGTTATATGAATAGGTGTAATACATGCAACTTGTTTCTCCTAGGCGGATCAAGAGCTTGAACGACTGAGACGTAAAGAAATGTTTCTTGAAAGAGAAAAGTTCAAACAGCGGATGATAGAAAAACGACAGAGAGATGAATCATTTAAAATTGAGAGAGAACGAAGACGACTAAGGTTAGTTTAACACTTTACACATGGCATTTTGTCCACCAATTTTTTTTATATATATGCCTCTTTTAAAAATCCTTTAGGCCCCTGTGGTAGAAAAGTGTACCGTCCATGTAGCCTGTGGTAGCAATTTTGTGCCGGTAAACCCCCAATAGACATAGCCTGAGTCGCGAGTACGGGACTTCACGAAGTAAAGCTTATATGACGTAGAATTCCCGCCACACGAAGCTAGGGATACGTCACAGTTTAAAGGTCAAATTCCTTTACACATTATGATTGCAAGAAGGGATAAAGCCAGTTGGTTTTGTCAACGCATTTCTGGAGTAACTTTGGTCATTTTCGGTACCATATTTTATTATCAAATTGAGTAGCATGCGGCATGGCTAAGTGATCGGGACTACATGTTTTAATTGTTGTTTTTTGTGTTTAATATGTTATTTGATAAGAATATTTGTTTATTCATTCAAAAACACAAAAGCAATATGTATCAGAGGTGCCAAGTGTGTGCATAGAGAATAATTACGTTGTGTATCGACCTAGTCCTAGTTTTGACTGGACGGACATTATATGCGATTTTTTTCATGTTTTATTAGTCCATATTATATTAGTTTAGATATGAAACAACATATATACAACAAGAATAGGTATACAGGAGGATTTTATCAATGTTGCCACACATTGCTCAAGTATTAGGGTCATCAAGAAGTTACATTTGCGATTTTTAAAATGCTGTTATGCAATTTCCCTCCCCCAATTTTCAACTTCACAAACTGTCAAATCACACATACAACAACAACAAAAACACAATTATATTCACTATTCACTCCTTTATTTAGATGTGAAAAAATTATTTTGATATCTTTTAAACAAAAAGGTTATCATGTTTTCAAAACACCCCCAATCAATAATGCAAATTTTGCAAAAAAGAATTCAAGCCCCGGGGGGGGATATTGCGTATTTTTAATTCAAGGCTCTAAAGGTTAAATATTTGTAAAAAAAAAAAATGCAAATGAAATAATACAGCAGTGAAATTTATTTCAGGATACAATGCTCTATGTATTTATCAACCTGGCCATACATGAGCAACCCACATAATCCGTAAAATTCTTCAGGTATAATATTCTAGCCTGAGTATACTGTCATGTGGTTTGGTCCATCATTAAAGGCTTAAGCATTTGTGAAATTACACGTGACAGCATCTATAGTAGCGGTTTTCAACCTGTGAGTCTCAACGAACCCTTTCACAGGTCACCTAAGACCATAGGAAAACACATATGAAGTAGCAATGAAAATAATTTTATGTTGGGGGTGTCACCACAACATTAAGAAATATATTAAGGTAGGTACTTGGACATCTGGGATTCCGGAAGTTCTAAGTACGTGGTTTAGGCTATAAAAACTTGTGCCGTGATATTGCGGGAAACACCTTAGACTATGTTTAGTTTTTTAGAAATTTCGAGAATAAATATATGTCCATGCCTATTGTATTATTTGGGGTCAGAAATGGTTTGTGCACAACGTCAACATCAATTTTCGCGGGAATATTATCTCATGGAGAAAATACTGAATTGTGTACCTCTCAGTAAGTAAAAACCCCTATTCCCACCCTATAATTAATTTAAAGTAGTTGATTTTCGAATGCCGCAAGATATTTTTTTAGGTTCATTAACTATTTCTCTTTAAATATATGTAATTGTTAAGAATATTTGATATAGTAATAAAACCCAAATAATTTGTAATGATAACGACATTCCTTGTTATCCGCCATATTGCAGCTCCATTTATTTTTACTGTCATATTTTTACGTAACTGACATGTATTGAAATATATATTTTTGTTTGTTTGTTATATTTATGGTATAATAAATGAATTCTGGCAATTAAGAACACTGCCATTTATTAATAATTATCGCCCATGTGTTGCCGAGGCCCGAAAGGGGAGCAAAGAATAGCAACATTGTTTACCTTCTACGCATGTCGTAAAAGGCGACTAAGGAGGTTATGGGATGGAGTTGGCTGTCCCATCCCATATAGGGTCAGTTACCCAAAGCCATGCTGAAGTCAGATGTGTTAGGTCGAAAGGCGCAGATATCGCAGCAATGCTGTAAACCGTGACAACACATTCTGTTCTCCGGACTACATCCTGCTAATCTGCAGGAGTTTGAGAACGAACGCAGAAGAAGAAGAAGTGATATTTAGTGGGATATACACCCTCCCTTCTAACATAATAATTTTTTTTCCAGGGAAATGCGCGAAGAATTAGAAAGACAACATATTGAAACTGAGAGATTAAGATTGGAAACGGAACGTTTACACATGGAGAGAGAGCAAGAAAAATACAGAAGAGAACAACAGAGGTATGTCACCATTGTGTGCACTTATAATTAATTAGTTTCTTCTATTTTAATAAAGACAGCTGATGCCTCTCTTCAGTGTGTGTCAGCTAGTCATAACTACAGTATACACAATTTGAAACACATCATGTGTTTACAAATCTTTGCATATCTATACAGTCTGCTCAGTGTTGTTCCTTAATTATTCTTGTGAAAACAATTGAAGCATGGTGTCATCTGTTAGGAATGTATAGGAACTTTGATGTGGATGCACTCATTTTTAATCTTACAGGCGTCTATAGTAGCTATAGTGGAGCTGAAGTGGAATACATCAGTGATTTTTTTCCTTCTGGAAAAAAAAGACAGTAAGAGAGACTGCACAAAGTATAGAGGCATATCACTTTTAAGCCACATAGGAGATAAGATGCTAGAGAGAAGGATGCGCGTATATATAGAACCACAGCTCAACAACACACAATTAGACTTTCGGAAAAATAAAAGCTGTACAGACGCAATCTTCGCCCTCAAACAACTTTCAGAAAGAGCAACAGAACATAACCAAGACTTCATATCTGGCGTTCATGGATCAAGAGAAAGCTCGCAAAGTAGTAAAGACAACGGGAAAAAAACAATTTGAAGGATAACTTAAACGAATTGCTATTTGCAGACGACCAAGTATTAGTAGAATCTTCAGAAGAGCAACTACAAAGACAAATAGACAGATTACACTAAACATGCCAAACCTTTAACATGAAGATAAATATAGAGAAGACCGAAGTAATGTAGATAGGAAGAACAGAAAGAAACACCAACATATATATTGGAAACAGCAGACTTATACAAAGTGACAGAATTCACATACCTAGGAAGCAATATCACAACAGACTGCAAGAGCAGTAAAGAAATAGCAATAGATGTAGTAAAGCATACCAAGCCCTAGGACAGATAACAGCAATCAAGAAAAATAATGTAGATTTAAACACCAAAATAACACTATTCAAAATAATTATTATACCAACGCTGTGTTACCAATGCCAAATATGAACGTCAGCACAAGATAAACGCAAACTTGTGACATCTGAAATGGCATGCTTACGCAGAATCCTAGGAATATCGCTTAGAGACAGAGTGATAAATGAAGACAAAGAACTGGGGTGCAAAGGGAACAAAATGCTCTCAACGGACCCAGGGTTAGCAGATAACCAAGATCCCGAATGTACCTCCTTGAGGTGCATACTGGAAATAGAAATACAGCGGATCGTACTGATTCTGGCTAAATCATTTGGGGATCGTGTCCAAGAATGTCGAGGTAGCAAATGGAAAGAGATTTGACTACATAAGAGAAAGACAACATCTCCGACACCACCAGCACAACACATGCAGTGGCACAGTCGACACACAGTGACGCTAGCCAGTCCTCTCCGAACATTGGAGGGGTGGCCAATGAAACAGGCATGAAAAGGTAGAGAGACGAATAGATGGTGCGGCGAGAGACTAATAGATTTCATACTGAGTACAATGAAAGTGCAGAATAGCACCAAAGAGCGGCGCCAACTACAAACAGAAAGTGAAAACACGCCACGGAAATCTGAACTACAAGCTCTGTTAGCTTGAGACAAGCTTCTAGTTACTTGTGCTCTGTATGGGCAGAGACCCAGACCCAATCATGGGCTCCCGGCAAAGCAATAAGACCTGACCTAATTCTAATGTTGAGCTTTCCTATACCGGAAACTACTCGCGAAGAGAAAGGGTCCCGTACCTGATGAGCTCAGGCACAAAAGGGACAACGATGGCAGCCCTGGCCCAACTCTGCTGTCAACCTTTCCTATACCAGAAATATACTTGCAGAGAGAAACGGTTCAGTACCCAATGGGCTCAGGCGTAAATGGGACAAGGTAGCTCAGCTCGAAAACACATTGCTCTCAAACGCGTGGTGTGAAACTCAAACTTGGGCGAGGGGCTAGCGATGTCCAACTCTTCTGTCGAGTTCTTCCTCATCCAGAACCAGGCTCACAGAGAAGAAAAGTTTCAGTACCCGATGGGCACAGAACGTCTAATGACACGAGGCAAGTTCAAAGGCGGTGGAATACCTCATGGGAGATAGATGTAAACGACAATCATTTTGGCGAAGTCACTACACACCCGCGTGCTTGTCGACAGATAGGCTGTTACGGACTAGGGAAGCCTACTACCCGAATTAAAGGCATGACGAAAATGGATGTGCTGGGCCTCGGACCTCCAGACCACAATGTGTTCAACCGAAGTGCAAATAACAGTCTTACTTTGGAACCTGCAGTACAACGTATTTTCCCGGCGGAAATCACACAATATATTTATTGTGGTTATGTGAGAGCGAACGTAGAAGAAGAAGACAAAGAACTGGTACCACTCCAATCTTGGAAAATATTAAGAAACAGCAGATCAAATGGTTTGCACACAGCAGACTACCATCAGACAGCATACCACAGCAAGCTTTGCTACACAGATACAGTGACGGCAGATCACGAAAACGATGGACCACCGAAATAACAGAGGCGACAAACTCCACAATATACACAGCACAGAAGAGGGCCATCTCCAGAAAACTTCTACCCCTGATGCTGAAAGGCGACAAAGGGTTTAGCGAATAGATAGTCCATAGTAGCTGTCACCATTACATAAATAGGGCCCTGTTACTATGCCTCAATTCATCACTACGGAATCACACAAAGTTAAGCTCATATGATGTAGAATTCCTGCCATACGAAGCTAGGAATTCATCACAGCCTAACGGTAAAATTCCTTTACACATTACGATTGCAAGAAGGAGAAAGCCGGATGATTTTGTTAATATTTAAAGTCTGGAGCAACTTTGTCCATTTTCGACGCCATATTTTGCTATCAAATGTGGTACCACGTGGCATGGTTATCATCATGGAAAGTAATATCTGCATGTTTTAATTGTTGTTTTTGTGTTTTGGTTATTGTTATAATATAAGAATGTTTGTTTATTCATTGAATAACACAAAAACAATATGTATCAGGGGGTGCCACATGTCGACATGGAAAATAATTATGTTGTTTGTCGATCTAGACCTAGTGTTGGACAGACGGACATTGTATGCGATTTCTTTACGTTTAATTAGTTTGTTCAGTCCATGTTATATTAGTTTGGATATGAAACAACATATATGCAACAGGAATAGGTATTTAGGAGGATTTTAGAAATGTTGCCACACCACACACTGCTCAAGTATTAGGGTCTCAAGAAATTATATTTGAGATTTTTAAAATTGGCGATTTGAGATTCTTTTCTTTCTCACCCCACCTCTCAATTTTACACCTTGCTCACAACTGTCACACAAACAACAACAAAGGTTAATATTCATTATTCACTCCTATATGTGCAAAAATTAATTTACATTTACAAACAAAAAAGTACACTAAAGTCAGATAGCCTAAGTGTCTGACATGAAAGAATAATTAAAATAAAATCTCACAGCAAAAAGAAAAACATTGCAAATACAGCTGATGAGGAACTTAATAATTAAATCAACAAACTACTTTTTGCAGACGATCAAAATCTATTATACAAAGATGAGGAAAATTTGCAAAAACCACATTAATACATTGCTATTAGCACGCAAGAAATACAACATGAAAATGAATGTACATATAAATAAGTTTTGAAAATTAGCAAGTCTGCAACACCAATAGATAACACACAAAGTGAAACAAGCCAAATAATTTAAAGATCTAGAAGCATTTTTTCCAAGATTGGAAAACTAGGCAGAAAAATAGAAACAAGGTGTCAGAAAGCAAATACAGTGACTTATCTACTTTTAGCATTACTTCTCCACCCAAATATCAAGATGGAAATAAAAAAACAAATATCAATTTTTGTACCAGCACTTTGCTACAAGTGTCAAAAACATGGTCTTTAACAGTCTTGCGGCAGAGGAAAATTGTTACATGTGAAATGAAGTGTCATCTGTCCTTGTCAAATAAAGAGAACATCTGTCCTTGGAATAACAGCAGAAGCTTCCACCCCTACACTTAACGGCAAGTGTTTATATGATGAACCATCATTCATCTGGGGATACACATTTATAAGTGCTTGGCAACCATCTTTTCTTTGCAGCAAAATATAGAGCAGCTGTATTGTATATACATTTGTAGAAGAAAAAATATGGAGACTCCTATGTTGCAACAGGCAGTGTCATGAATATCACAATTAAAGTGGTACAAACATTTCAATGTTGGCCGTACATTGATAAGCCACCAATAAACTGAAGTGATTAAATTGACCAAATCTGAAGTTTGGACATTCAAAACTACTTTAGAACTTGCATGTAAAGTAGGAGCAAGCATTTAAGTTCAGCACATTAAGTCCAAATTTTGAGAAAATTTGGCTAAGCATTATTCCCAAAAGTTCTTCACACTGTTTCATAGGACATGCTGAACTGGTGCAATTAGCCACTCCCAACTGCTGGATCACATGAGAATCAAGGTTGTGATCTTTATGACATTTATATGTCTCATTAACTGTGACTTTAAATACCAAATCATTAGTATAGACATTGTGCCTTCCCCAAAGGAGTATACAGTGATATAGCAAACGATTTTGGTTTGGATGGGTGGATCTTAACTTTTTATTGATATACCTTTTAGTGAAGAGACTGATAAGTTGGCAAATATAGAGGTCTGTCATAATCGCAAATCTTCTATGAAGGATTTGTCAATAGATAATGTGCAACCTGGAAACACTCATTCGAAGCTCTTCGTAGCATTTTGAGCAGTGTAGATCAAGATGGGATGAGAGTTGATTGCACAAGACAAACAATATCACATAATATCTGTGTGCTAGCACAACCAAAATTGTTGCAGCACAATTAAGACTGACTGGGCTGCCATGCATGAAAGCGAGAATAGTGATTGAGCCTCCGGATTAGTAAGCTGCAAGTAGTACAATTAAAAAAGTGATTTACGAGTGCCTGCATTGTAAGTTGTATTTTATTCTCAGGGTGTTGCAAGAACGCAGGCCAATCAAGCGTCGTGGACCAAGAGATGAAGAGTGGCCAGGTAAACGTCCCATGTCAGACAGATTTCATGGAGGAGAAAGGTATACTCTTTGAAGCATTTATACTGTTCAGACAATTGTTAAGCAATGTTAGTAATGTTTATTTTTATATCATCTTTTATAAGTCTGCAGCATGAGAGAAACAGAATTGTATATCACTACTGCATGATAAATGTTAACCTGGAGAAGCACTTTGCTTTGGATCTGAAAGTGAATGAGTATATATATTTATATACTTTTGAAAAACCTGTTCACTGTAGCACTAATGAAATGACAACTGGACATGTAAGGAACAGAAAAACTTGATAAGGACAGGACCTTAACCACAGCCATTTTTTTTATTTCTACTGGATTTCCCTTGTAACAGGACAATGGTGAGCAGAGATGTGCTGTGACACCATTTTATGTGCACATCTGACTTGGACATAATGTTTAATTTATATAAGTATGATATTTTGTGTCTTGGTCTCCCAATATTGCCTGATATTGGGTGATACAGAGTACTACAAATATATCCATGATTGTTTGTGACATAACTTCTGCATTGACTGGTATTAGCATTAGATTTATGTGATTTGAATGTAAGTTGTGCTGCCAGTTTACAGCAAAATCATATTTGTGCAAGAACATTTACACAGATTTATATGCTTTAATTTTCCTTTTTTTAAACATAATTTCCACAACATATTCTTATCTTACTACATGACGTGTCAGATTACTGTCAGGTTCTATATTGGATCGGATTGGCCTTTGTCAATTATTCATATTCTTTGTTGGCACTTGCAATAATTCTTTACTATAGTGCGTTCATAAATAGTTGTCCACCGATATTGTCTATTTTCTCCGTAATTACAGAATGTACATGCTTCATATTTTGCATTAATGCATTATTTCTTAACCACGTTACAGAATTATGATTAATTATCCACATTGAACGGATTTATCGCAGCAGTCGCTACGAATACCGTTTTTAAGGCAGTACTGATTTTATTGTATGTGGAAAAGAAATTTTACAGTAATTACTGGTATAGACGTACCGTTAATATGTCATAGCATTAGCATGGGTAAAAATATTTTACAGTATTCCGAATGTAATACTTTTCTTTCGTTGCATTGAGATATATGTAGCGATATATACATTTAACAGTTAAACATGTATATACTTGTAGAATTGTGGAAAGTCTTCGCTCTGTGTACATTCTTTACCATTAACAGTAACTCTGGTTTCAAGTGCATTTCAGTAAATGGAGTATGTTCTTTTCTAAGCCATATGTTAATATCTTCCTTAGTAGATGAGGTTGTAAGGATCTTATCGTCGCATGCAATAACATTATGGTAGGAAGCTTGTCCATAACCAGACAGGATGGTCTATATTGTCAATCTCATTAATGTCAAAGCTTCTTTGCAATGCAAAAGTCTACGAATTGTTCTCTTAGTTGTTTTCAACAAAATTATCTACATTGTTTCGTCCTCTCATTTCTTTTTGTCCACCGTGACAGTGTGAAATACTATGAAATAGAGTTCTGTATCACACCTTTTGTGAACATATTTGTACAATCTCATAGTTATACTTTTTAGTACAATTAATTTAACTTTCCAAGACGTGTTTCTGATATACTTGTAAATGCTGCTTTATGTAATTATTTACAAAACCATGATATGTTAAAGACATCACACAATTAAAACATGTCAAATATGAGATACACCTTTGAGGAAAATGACATTCTGCTATTATTTTAATATAATGAACTGCGAAATCTCTAAACAAAATGCTTACTTAACGTGTTACACATGTAAATATTTATTGACGTTCTAAGATCGTGCTATTCGATGCATGAAGATGCTCACTAAAGACATTTCACGGTAATGTAATCAATGACATCTTATATAATTGTACATATAATTGGCTAGTACATTCACACTTTGCCTAACAGCCAATGAATAGCAAGAATGCAAAATACACAATAAACAAATAATACACAATTCTCTTCATTGACAAATAAAAATAGTAATTTCAATGTAAACCCGTCTATTATTAAGACTACCAAAAGAAAATTATTGCTACCTTAAAAACTGCATTTGTAGCGACTGCTGTGATAAATCTGTTCAATATAGATAATAATTAATCATGATTCTGTAACGTGGTTAAGAAATAATGCACTCATGCAAAATATGAAGTTTATACATTCATTAGCTACGGAGAAAATAGACAATATCGGTGGACAACTATTTATGAATGCACTATAATTGGTGTTGTGTGTGTGTGTGTGCGTGCACGTGCATAGATTTTTCCTTTGAATGAAAGAAATATCATCAGCTGTTAATGTTCTGCTGATTTCACATGCGAAATGATTTCAATCTTGTATTTCTGAATGATCAAACAAAAACTTTCCTCCATAGGACCTGCTCTTTGTGTCACTTTAATACTTATATATATATTTTAATACAATTTAGGACTAAGACATTTGTAAGATTTTCTATCAACCTTTTTGTCTAAAATAATATGGTCAAGTCTGCTGCTGTTAATTGTTCTGCATATTTTTCTAACTTTATAGAATTTGATACGCCAAAATGAATGTTCAATATCCTATATAGGATAATCTTCAATTATTAATTGATGATTTATAATGGCATAAAAATCTGCTGGTCTTGTAGCCTTCTTACTATAAATAGTTAAAAATTATAACATTCAGTGATGAAGGTTTAACGAATGTTGACATTGCAGAATTACTTGGCCTTCATGGTGAGTCACTAACAGATGATCTGCTTTCAATTGAAGAGCAAAGAAAGCTGTTTGTGAGGAGAAATTCAATCTTGATGAATGATGACCAGGGACCTGGAATAAGCTATCAGTCTTAAAAATTATAATTTGTTCAAGATAAATGTGTTTATCTCAAAAGTAAATACAATGTGTACTAAACAGTATATTTCATGTCACAGTTTTTTTAGGGGCTGAATTTTTTAAATGTGCCAGCCTGAGGTTAAATATTTTTTTTAATAAACATAAATTCCAGACAAATTGCATCTCTTGATCCTTCTCAGGCTTCATCAAATGGCAGGTTGTTATGTGATAAAATTATCTTCTTGTTAATATTAATTATTGTTTCTTACATTAGTTTACTAGTCACTATGAGGATTAGACATTTCAAGGTAAGCAGTGAGTGCTCCAAATTGTCTTCAAGTATAACAATGTACATTTGATTTTTTTTAGTACATATGCAGTGGGAAATGTTTTATGATTAAGATGCATTATGTTGTATATTTCAGCACAGTGCATGTGATTTTAAGTAGCCATTTTATTTAATACTCTTTTGCTCATTCTCAAGCTCCTGCAGATTAGCAGAATGTAGTTGTACTTTTGTTTACAGCTTAGCTGCAATATCTGTGCCTTTAATCGTCACACATTTGGCATAACTGATGGGTCGCTTTATATGATAAGACAGCCAACTCCATTCAAAAACTTCATTTGCCTATGATGGCATATTTAGCAGTTAACAGTCTTGCCATTCTTTGCTCCATCATTTTTGTGCACAGGCAACAGACATTCTATTGAGGTTCATAGTCTGTGACTGTTGCAGACACTTCTATGAGTATTCCAGAAACAGAGGTACCTTTGTGTATGCTATTTTTTTTTTCAAGTTCATATTGGAGAGTATTCCTGGATACGAGAAATCCTCATAGATAATTTTGAACATGGATTATATGCATCTGCATTCATTTGCACTTTTCCATTGTGTGTTATATAATTTTCTGGGCATATGCTTCCTCTGATTGAAATAAGACAAAAAATAGAACTAGCTTGAACTATTACTTTTCATTGATGTGTATCACTATTGTACTCACATGCGATGCAAATATCACATATACAACCATGTCAGCCTGTATGCTATTCCAAAATGAGAGTCATACAATTTACCTTACATCTAGAATGTGCAGCACATTGTGGTGTTTGTGAGGGTCTTCGTTAGTAATTTAACCTTGATATTAACATAAACAATTATGTGTATTATGTTATAGCGATATTATATACTAAACATTGTTAGGATTTATAATACAATTATCAAGAAAAAGGATATTCTTTGTTTTATAAGTGGATTAAACAATGCTGCATTCATCTGTTCTGCTTTGTTTGACAATTTTGAGAAAATATCCAGTCAGTATTTAGTACATGGTATTTGACACATTTTAATGTAAAATGACACCACAATTTATCACATGATACATTTGGGTTCTTTATGTTATTCTATAAAACATGTTTCATACTATCCACCATCTTCAATGAATCTTATGTAGTGAGTTCCAGCTGAATTACTTTCACTTATTCAATATGAAATACTAGATAACTGGTTGACTATTGATGTTAGGCTGATCACTTAAATTTAAACACAATCTAGATCTATCACCTAAGTTTGTTTAAAATCTGCTAAGACTTTCAAGATTCTAAAGAAACATAATTTGCTGTCCATTCAACATAGAACATGAAACTTGGATGCAGGGACACTTCAACGCTTTCTTTATTTGATTGAAAATGCATTACTTTGTAGATGGTTCTTCAATATAATGTAGTGCTGAAATAAGAAACCATGTTTTGGACAATGGACTGGACGAGTAAAACATTGCAGGCGTTCAGGACTAAAGAGTTAATATGGTCTTCTGAGTTCTATATGATTATTTGCTTTCATCCAGGTTTGAAGAGCGACAAGCGAATAATAGGAGGCCTGAGGAACGCAGAACATTTAGAGAGGAGCGACCTCAGAGAGAGGGAAGGCCAGTCAGAGATGAAAGACACCCTCGTGACTCTGTTCGCGGACCACCCAGACACGAATCTCGTGCTGAGTGGAAATCTGAGAGAGGTGAGGTGCTTATTTTATACTGTAAACCATCTACAAACTACTGCACAGTTTTATTTATAACTATAAGTTCTGAATTAGCAGAGTGGATTCAGGTATAAGAATAAAATATCAATATTAGTTCAAGACAAACATCTGCCTTGCTTAAAGGAAAGCCCAAAACTAGGGCAACAGCAAACATAACTATGCTGTTTACATAACTATGTTGCTTACGAATAAGAAAAGTAACACCAGCTTGATTGCTCATATATTTTGTTTAGTCATGTAGAAATCTATGGTTATTATAAAACTTGTTAACACTGCAATATAAGTGTCAGATCTTCATGATTAAATGAGCTTAGGTGTGATGGATCTCAGTAATCGATTTAATCCTGCAGATTATTAGTCTGTTCTGAACCAATTATCAAGTTAGTATGGTTTAAGTGCTTGCTGGAACTAATACAGATATTTCATGTAAGATGATGGATAGGCTGACATTTGTTAGATGTATGAAGTAAAACTTGCAACAGGAGGAATAGGGTAAATAGTTTTGCTAATCACTAGTAACACACATGATAATACACAGAAATTGACATTTAAAGACCGTTATCAAGAACACGTAACACATGATCAGTATAAAATTATTTCTTTTTATCCTGTTCTAAGTTTTGCTTTTTCGATTATAAATTTTGATAGATATTACCTATTATCGATAGCAAAATAAAATATTTTTTGCCAATTTAGTCTTATGTTTTGACCTGAAATAGAACAAACAATAAGTACCACTATTGTTTGTTTCCACCATGTCATGTCTTAAAAGCAACTAAGAAAGATTTGGTGTAGATTGGTTTCCTGATGATATAGAAAGTCTATATGATCCAAAATTCTATGCAGAAGTTGGATGTCCTTGGCCACAGGTCAGAAATTCACGAAGCTGTGCATTACATTTCCCCCGGCCATTTCTTGTAAGATAAACAAGTTTGAGAACAAATACAAATGTATTTTATGTACACATTTATTATATGACTGGATGGTGTAAACAATTGTAGAGTTTTCTACAAGTATGTACTTAAAAGACATTAAATTGTATGATAATTTGTTTGAATAAACTACATTTATAAGTATATAATACTTTAGAATAGAAGAAAAACTATTAGAGAACTATGATAACAAGAGGTCTCTATTGCATGTAAACTGCTGCATTATATTAGAGAAGCACGTGAATCACAGAAGCAGTGAGTTCCGGAACAATCATAGAAAGGCAGAATAAAGAAGGAATTCAGCCATTGAAAGAGCGCAGTTATGCTAAAGTCATGATCCATGAAGAAAAGTTCCTTGCTTTTATAAGGAACTATAAGGCATGAAATTAAACAAGGATGACCCAATGAAAGAAAGATTCCATAATTTGTCACGAAGATGGCCTAAAATAAGTAGCTTTTTAAGCAAGACCAATCGTCTACAGTTATCAAATCTTCTAAAAGTAGCAGTACCACTGATATTTCAACCAGTCCCAAACAACAAAATAAAGAATAATTTACAGAAAAGGGTAGTAGCTCTTCGTCAATGATGTTTACCTAATGGATCAAAGTGTACATATATGAATCAAACATAGTGCAGTAAGAAATGGAGGAAGTGGAGTAAATGTGGAATACCCAGTGGCACTACTGATATCATATGCATGCAATTGTGGAAACCACATGTCTTTAGTCAAAGCTATTTGCAGCTGCAGAGAAACTTTTAATATCTGACAACACCACACACCCCATTGTAATATTTGCATTAAAAAATAAGTACTAGAAGCACTCTAATCTAGTAAACTACCAGAGTTAAGAGGTATTGTCTATAGTGTAGTATCAGTCTGTAATCACACTGCAATGGATTCCATCACACTGTCGAATAAAAAATGGATAGCTGATTAACTTGATTAACTGACCAAGGAAAGTGCTAACCTGCAGCAGCCTGATGTACTAATCGGCTATCACCCTAAGAAAGCCATGAAAGTAATGGCGCAGCAAAAGAGTGCCAGTGGCACCCCCTTGTTTGTGTAAAGGGTCATTTGTACATGTATAACATCATTTGTGAGGCATCTCTAGTACGTGAAGACATTGACACCAAATGGTAGATTCCTAACATCTGCCACTAATGAATGAGTTTTAGCATTTACTGATCAGAATCATTAGTTATTTATTTTTTTTGCGATGTCTAACCACTCTGCACGTACACCTATTTTGTGGCAAGAGCCAAGGAAATATGCTGCCTTGAATTTTAATAGTGTAAAACATGAATTGGACAAACATTAATTGACCTATCCAACTAATTTTTTCAACTATCCAACAATTAATTGTACCTATCCAACCACAAAAAGATGGTTATTATGTATGTAATTATAATTCGTTTACTATAGATATATGGTGTTTTAGAACAAGATCCTAGATTAATTGAATTTTTAGCCCTGTCTCAGTTGTTTTTGGTGGGCCAAACGAAAAAACCCATGGGCCAGGTATTCCCACCCCTGTGCTAAGCGGCCAAAAGCAGGTCATATTTCAACCCATCTGGACACTTTAGACTAAGCAGCCACATGTTCTCGTAATCTAGTGCCATGACTGCAACAGACCTCCAACCAACCTCTTTCTTGCCTTTGGAGATGCAGTCTTTTAGACTTATCTTGTACATGACAAGGTTTCCCTCACACTTATATCTCTCCCTCAAGTTAAGGTCTTCAACAAGGTGTTCATCTTTTATTATGTTGGAAATATACCAGCAATCATTAAAACTGCACCACTTTGTTTTAAGCCAACCATTTTTGTGTGTTGAATTTAAAATACACAAAACAAATAAATTTACAAATCTGAGAGTTTTCCAGACACAAATCTTCATTTTTCTAAAAAGTGAACAAATTTAGGACCTTCAAAGCGGTCATCTACACACTAAGGTTAATTAAATTACACTCATTGTCAGTAAGTCAGGGACATCATTAATACAGTGTATGACACCACCCGTAGTATCAATACAAGTTTGGCATCGGTGTGTCATGCTATTGCACAGTGCCTAAAAAATGTTTGGGGTATGAGATTCCATTCTGCAATGATTTTGATGATCTTTAGGTACCATTGCTACACGATGTTGGACGGTCATTAGTTATATATCTATAGCCAGAAATCTCTAGTTTAGCCTCACTATAGTGGAATGGTCACAACTGAAATGTCTTGCAACTGATCACATACCACTTCTCAGCATACCAGCAGCCTGCCATCACTCCTTGTGATGAACGTCAAGGCATCATAAACACACTTCCTTTCGATGAAAACAAAAGAGTTTTCCTCCCTGAAACTTTACTAACATGTATGCCATATTTCAACTTGATTTGATTAGCAATATGGACAGAATTCAGCAATTTGATGTTTTGTATGCGAAGCATGCATAACTGAGATAAAACATGACAACGACAGTAAAATGTGAAAACATTAGATCTAACTCGTAAACATTCATGTGGTTTGATAATCGCTCATGGAAATAAACAATTCGTGAAAATAGGCCATGCTTTTGGTGCGTTTTAAAGGATTGCTGGTATATTTTATTTTATTTTATGAGTTTTATGTAGTAGTTCTTTTTCATGCACATTGTTAGAACTTCTTAGTTCGTTTTCTTTCTCTTTTCATGTTCTCCAAATTCTTCTATATATCCATATTTCTCAGCTATACATTAATATAAAATAGTGTAGCATATGAGGGCAAACCAACCAAACAGCAGAGTATATCCTTCAAGAATGAGCAAATTATGGCACATTAAGGTGGATATACTAGCCTTCTGGTATGTCCATAAATAACCAAAATATTGGAGGATAACTGACAAAATGGAGAGTGCCGCAGTAACCAAACAAATAAGTAGGAAATACAAAACGAAGTAAAATGTCTACTAAAGAATAACTACCTATCATCAGTAAAAAAATAATAGCTAAGAATAAAACATAGAACAAGGACAATTTTCTACATTGTGGTCCAAAGGGACCTTTTTCTGCAAGAAACAAAAATACAACACTATAAATATATTAACAGCTATAATGACGCAAACCTGTCTCCTTCACCATAGAAACACGGTCAAGTGAAAATATGAAACGCATGTCTAATAAAAAAAGCGTGTGATATGTCTATGAATGTTAAACTTTTTAGTTACTTAACTTTTTGTAGATGAAAAAAAACCGGTTACATTGTGGTTAAATATAATTTTAGACAAGAGAAATAGAGACATGATGTCAGAAAGCAATGTTATATCAATTGACACCACTGCTGAAACACAGTACAGAACATCGACATGATCTCTAAAAGACCATTAATAAATGCAATGTTCATGCTGACACTGTTTTAACAATACCAAACGTGGACCCAGACAAGGAAACTAAAACAAAAACTCACTGTATGCGAAATCATGTGCCCAAGAACAGTCAAGAGAATAACATAAAGAGATTAATATTGAATAAAGATATTAAAGAATAAATAATGACACTATAAGACATCTGATGAGCACAATATCGTGCAAAGAATGCATAGACACACAAAAGATCAAATGGTTTCGCCACCTAATCAGAATGGAACCAGATCGCATTCCATCGATAGCTCATAAAAGATCATCGGAACAAAAAAAGGGAAAGACCCAGACGAGATTGATAGATGACATCAGAGAAACACCAAAACACCAAGTTCAAAATGATGGGCACAGGTTTTGTCAATCAATGCCCATTTCTAAGCTGGTGGCTTTGACATATACTACAGAGCAGTATATCAAGCAGATTCTTATCTCCGCTACCTGATTCTTTGATTCTCCGAACCCAGTGACTGATTGTACTCCTGTCGACTACAAATCTTACATACACATCGCATAGACGTGTATTTTCACATCAGTCTCCTCTCTACAACAAGAAATTAATTCATATTCGCTGCTTCTAACACAAATTGCTAATAGACTCCATGTCAATGGTTTAGTGAAGCTGGATTATTTGCAGTACAATTTGGTGGATGCAATCAGCACTTGCCATATTTGATGTGTGTAAAATTACATGATTCTATCCCCATCGAGGCCAACTCCTTGACGTGGAGATGGGGGCGTAGTCCAGCCAACAGAGGCTGGAAACTAAGATTAGTCAGGCCAACCCAATATCAGGCAGGGCTGTGTCGATTAGGACGACATCCCTGGCCAAGCACAGGTACTGAAGTCAGAAATACCAGACTAAGAGGTGCACCAGCAACCATGGTATCATGCAACCCGAATAGTTGACACATCTGCACGACAAAATTATAAATATTGTCATGGTGCTCGCCCTGTGAAGTTCCCCCAGGCAGGAGCAGTGCCGGATTCTGAACCTCGACGGAATTCACCTCCAGCTACTGGAGGTCCCTCTAGTCTACCTTGTAGAGGCAGAAGAGGAAAGCGACTAGCCAACCAGACATGATGACAACCCCTCTAAATATTATGCACTGGAATGCAGAGGGAGTTAATAACAAAAAAAACAAACTAGAAAACAACTTGCACCAGAAAGAGATTAGTATTTTCTGCATACAGGAAACCCATCTCAATGAAAAAATAACTTTCAAAATATGAGGGTACCAATGCTTTAGAGTTGACAGGAAAGATCAGAGGAAAGGCGGCATACTAACACTGGTCAAGGATAACATCAACGCCATAGAAACGAAAACACAAGAGGAAGGTGCGGAATGCCAGATGATTTACATAAAAGACAATGAGGCAACCTTAAAGAAGGTATATACAGGTGCAATTAGACCAGTACTAGAATATGGATCAATAGCAGCCCACTCCCATCAACAAGCCCCTAACAAAAGGTACAAAATCAAGCACTTCACCGTATCACAGGTGCAATCAAGTGGAAAAAATAAATGAAATGGAAAAAATTACAGGCATCACCCTCTTACCATACAGGCGAGACACTAAAGACCATGGTCCATGCAGAAAAGTACAAGAGCATGCCAGCACATCCAATGAGGGTCAGATTGTTATATTATTCTTGATTAGAAACTGGCTTACAGCATGCGGGACATTTCCATAAGTCCTCAGCTCCAGCAGCCACCCCAGTGTATCTAGACTCCGGTCAGGTGTTGATTGTGTGATCTTCAGGACTTTCCAAAAAATGTACTTTTCCACCCTCACCTATAGATACTCCCATTTCTAATATTCTCTGTATGTGTACGTTCTCAACCTCATTGACATCATCTGCTTCTTGAAATGAATTTATTACTGCCTTCATTAAGTCTGCTTTATCTCTTCTCAGAAATGTGCCGTCTATCGCCGCATTGCCTGCCAATAAGTCGGCTCTCTCGTTTCCTATGACCAGGGCAGTATATCTATGTAATGCTCTGGACAACTGAGTTGTTCAATAAGTCCCACCATTCTTTTCTTAGCATGAACTTTTCTATCTTGTGCAACATGCTTTGAGAGTCTGTATTACCAAGTGTGTTGATGTATCAGTTATCAACCAATTAAGAGCTGCTGTAACTCCTATCTTCATCCTCACGCTCGATGTGACAGTAGAATATGCTGAAGATTTCTCAACCAACTTCACGCCACTTCTGTAGGCAACAAAACCCCAACCGCTTTTATTTGTGTTTGTGATGGCGAGATATGGTGACCTAGCCAGTAGAAGACTGAAGAGGAGCAGTTTTATACACCGATCCAAACAACTCAACAGAAAATATAAGGAAGAACTACCAGACATAACAAGAGAGATAACTCCAACACTTTTTCCAATTCCGTGGGAGCAGTACCCAAATCTCACTATCAGAACCACCATAAACTACCACACTATGATAGAATAATCTCCAAATGAAAACAATAGTATGCAACATAATTGAAGATATGTACCCCAGAGTGGATACAAGTATATACCAACGTATCAGCAACCAGAACAGTGAAGAATGGAGGTGCTGGCGTGTACATAAAATATCCAGAAAAAGAAAATGAATATGAATCCACATGTTCACCAACTGGAATATTCTGCTTCAATTACTCTGCAGAAATACAGGCTTTATACATTGCTGCAGAAACAAATGCCATGCGAGAAGGAAGCCATGCGAGAAGTGAGCATATAAAGAAGGGTAATACTACAGTGAATACCATCCCACTGTGGAAATAAAGAGGCAGATAAACTGGCAAAGGATAGAGCAACACAGGAACAAAAAGACCAAGAAATCACCTACCAAGAAAAGAGGTCCCTCATCAAAAGCATCAGGAAAGTCAACCAACCAAGACAATTACCATTATCTCGACAGCAGGTTATTATCTTCTGCCAAAGAACAGGACACAACAGATTAAACAGCCACTTAAATAGCTAAGACTGATCCCATCACCTCTGTGTCCTTGTGGGCAGGCAGCACAGACCACTGAACATGTCCTGCAAGACACTAAACCAGTTAAGGGAAGAACACTGGCCCACAGAGATGGATATCCACAAAAAGTTGTATGGGAGCACTGAGGAACGTTCAAATACAACAGCATTTAAGAAAACATGACTTGCTGTGTAGACATGTCATACTGCGAACAAGAAGACATGATTCTATCTTCATTATGAACTGAGAAAATCAATTTGCATTACTTTCTGTATGATCCTTGCATATTTGGAAATTATTATTCAGTGCTAGTAGGTTATCTGTATTTAAGGGGGTACAGCAGATTTGGATGGGGGGGAACTGTTCTAGATTATTATTTGATAGACCAAAAACATGCCAATGTTTCTGATGTTCAGTTGTATATCCATTTCTTGCTAATTCATACTTCTATTACCTCATTTCTAAGTGTTTCTGTAACATTTTATTTTGAAAAAATATGTTTTTTAAAATCATATGTGTATTTTCATAACTCGCAAGCATATCTTGTCACTGGGAATATGCAGATTCTGAGAAAAGTTTTTTTTTTGTTACTCACCAGTTGTATATTTTAAGTGTCAGTGTTTTATTTTGTTAAGCAATTGCCAACCTTGTATAAACCACCATTTTTGTATATGGAAAACAGGTACTCAAAATTACGAAAGCAATAGAAAAGTATGCCAGCATACATTTAAAGAATATACTGAACGAAGATGAAAAATTCATTTTTCAACTATGAATTCATGAGACTAGTGGACAGTTATTGTATAAAAAAAATAGTCCTTGTGTCAATGGTAGGTTTAAACAGGTTCCAATTTTTCTAAAATACTAATTCCAATGTCTGTACCAATATTGTTGATTGTAGAAGGTAAAATCCATGAACTGTCAAAATGTAAGAATTATATTGAAATCAGACTAATGTCACTTCATATACAGTCCCACCTTTCATATATTTTGTCATTCTAGAATGTTTTGTCTTTTTTATGCATCTTCAAATGTTGTAATGCAGCACCAAAGTCAGATGTGATGGGACATGGCACAAATAAAATGGCTACACAATGCATTTCCGTTCTCTGGACTTCATCCTGCTGGAAATGTTGCAGGATAGTTGTCTTCCTTAAAGACAGATCCGGTAGAAGTTGTTTGAGAAAGAATACAAACAAATATTGCAGTGTTAGTTTCCTCTCCTTTAATCAGTTTGTCTTTTTCTTAATATTGCAGCTACCTTCTGTAGTCCACAAACAATATCTGGAATTACTTGCTGTGTATAGTTGTTTTTGGACTTATTTATTTGTATGTGTTCTATTTTCCAAACACATGACCGATCTGCAGATGTTTAGCATTAGTGTATTTCACAACACACCCCTCCCCATCTAATAACTACATATGTTGTAATGGTGCTTTTTAACTTATGTGGAGTTGAATTTTATCTTGCCAGTATGGATTCTATCTGACATTTTTCACTCTACTTTTTACATTGTCAGTAGTTCTCAGTTGCTTGAGGTCAATTTTAAAAAAGGTGAATAAGAAGTTCACTTTGCCACACAGTTATCATGCCAAAAGCATCACATAGGTTTTTAGCTGTAGGTACTAAGGATGTCAGGATACTTGTGTGAATTTCTTTTTATGTAATCCACAATTATTCTAGACACTTGTTCATAGAAATTTGACATGGTCATTCTAAACATCTGATGATTACTACCAGATTCAATAAGTTTATAAATAACTATGGAATAAATCCCCTGGTATAGCTGACAGAACCTGTGTATTTTCTTAGTTTATAGAAGCCTTCATTTCTAACTTGTACTTTCTACTCTTTTATAATTATCGCTACTAAAATCTGTATCATGTTACCATCACTGACTGTCCTCCAGTACTAGTTTTTCTTCTTCGATGTTTAGCATTTTATTGGTTCTGGAAGGTCACATAGAACAGTGTATATTTCTTTTAATGCAGTCCTAGTAACCCACTTTCTGTTTTTTTTTAATTACAGATATTAATCGTGTAGCAGGCGCAGGTTCCTGGAATGGTCCAGCAGAGCGTGCCAAACTGGAGGAAGAAGAGTGGGACACAGGTAACATGGAACAAGGAGATGGATGGGAAAATGAGGTCTTGTCACAACAAAGTAGTAACTTTGCTATGCAGCAAAGCCAACTGATGGCAGGATTAGGTGGGACTGTATACCTACCTCAGCAAGGACCCTCCGTGATGATGCAGGGCAACATGGCCAGGCAAGGTGATGGTAGATTTGGTATTGCTGCAGCCTCTGTCCGCAGATTTTGAATAATATCTGCATGGCTAATATCTTCTCCCATGCAGTTCAATGTTTCTTGTTTTTTGACCATTTTCCAGTCGCCTCAGTTTTGAAATTAATTGCATTTGTGGTACATTTTTTGCATCTGTTTTATTTTATAATCTTTCTTTTGATTAAAAATTGTTTTATTTGTGAATGAAGCAACACGCACTTCAGAAATCTTATGGTTTCAGTAATGGCACATTGATGAATATTTTCACTACTTGCAGTTTGTATGTCAATCTTCCATATTTCCTAAATTTAAGATTCATTGTTAATGGTCATTACTTGATTTCACAACAGACTATCATGGACATCTATTCATCAGATTATTCATGAACTGTCAACATGTGAGGATTATATGAAATCATAATTCATTGTCACGTCAACTCATTACAGGCACGTTCCATTGTAGCAGAAAATTGTTGCTTATATATTTTATCATGAACTGTATATAAGCAATGGATGTCTTTTAGTATTTTTTTCAGTGTCACTGAACTGTAACAAACACATTGGAGAATGGCCTATGTATTAGTTTTACAGAATTTTATTTGGTCATCTGTGTTTTTTTTTTTTTTAAAGGTAGTTACAGAAATAAAAAAATATGTGGTTTGAGCAATAGCTTATTGCAAATTTGTTATTCATTTTCTCTACCAGCTGTTCTCAACCTGTGGGTCACGACTCCTTGTGGGGTCGCTTTCATAGGGTGTTTTCTAAGACCATCAGAAAACACATGAAGTAGCAACGAAAATGTTATGGGGGGGGGTCACCGCAACGGAACTTTATTAAAAGGTCACGGCATTAGGTAGGTTGAGAACCACTGGTCTATTTAATGGTTATATGTATAGTATGTGTGTTTTTGGTTGTGTGCACACAATTTCATGAGACATCAAAATATATTCATTTGCCTAATACTCTGCACATATAATTTATGTTTCAAATCTGTAACTACATCACTAATCAACAGCTACAAAAAAAACACAAATTCGCAGAGTTGTCATATAGTTGTTACCAGTATTATTATTTTAATTTTATGTGGGTTTCCTATATATTAAATAAGCGTAGAAAAATGAATGGTATTTTTTTTACAGCTGTGTTTCCAAGTTCATAGCAAGCATACAAAGTTTTGATGTTCTGGAATGCGATGAAAGTAATACATGTTGGTTGGTTGCTGATCTAGCAGCCCATAGTCTCATGCCCTTTGACCCAATGCCATTGTGTTATATAAATGCATGTGTTTGTGTGAGTTATTGTTTTGTTCCATATGTGTTATCATTTATTTAGGATTTGAGCTGGTCATAGATTTCCCTCCCAGTGTTTCCCATGGACCATCTGTTCATCCAATTTTCTTTGTTCACAGATTTCATCATTCTTTTAACTATGTGCATTTGTGTATATGGCAATCACTTTCAAAAACATATGTTGAAGACATCACACAAAAAACACATAGAATATGAGATACACCTATGAGGAAAATGACATTATGCTATTGTTTTAATATAATGAACTATGAAATAACTAAACAAATTCTTACTAAATTTGGCACACATGTAAATATTATTTTACGTTATATGCTATTTGATGCATGAATGTGCTCACTAAAGACATTTCAATCAATATAATTTAATCTTCTTATAATAGTCTTCTTATTTCATCCTGCATTTAATTGGATAGTATATTCACACTTTTCCTAACAGCCAATGAATAGCAGAAAAGCAAATAAAAAAAAAACAATAAACAAATACGCGATTCTCCTCATTGACAATAAATATGGTAATTTTTAATATAGACCCATCTACTATTATGACTATCAACAAAAAAATATTGTCCTTAAAAACGGCATTCGTGGCGATAGCTACGATAAATCAGTTCAATGTAGATAATAATTAATCATAAATTTGCAACGCGGTTAAGAAATAATGCACTCATGCAAAATATTAAGCCTATACGATCAGTAATTACAGAGAAAATAGACAATATCGGTGGACAACTATTTATGAATGCATTATAGAGTTGCCCCAGCTTGGAATTGGGTACCAAGAGGGATCTTTTGAAAAGTAAAGACAGCATCATCTCTACTTATGCCTTGGTCAGTGTAAGTCTACACTATTAAAGTAATACTCTACAGATTATTTAATTCATCACATCATGCTGCTGCACTGTTTTGAACAACTCACTATTGCAAGTCTGTTATCAGGGCCCAAATAGGAAGCAAAGAATAGTCTGCCATGCATATCTAAGAGGCAGCTAAGGAAGTTGATTCTGCCGAAGATCCATGTCTTGACTGCTGAGATGGACAGCATACCTTGAGATTACAACTATATATTCACCAAAAATACAAAGAAATATCTGATGATTACATATGGACACAAATACTGCAAGACATTATAGTACACAGGTAAATATGTGTTACAAACATCTAGTAGTACAAATAACAATGACCTTAAGATTGTAAGAAAGTCACATCAATGTCCCCTTTATAGTAGAAGACTGCCAAGTTGGTAGCATTTTCACACTAAACATTCATCTGGAACTTGCAAAGCTCTGGAAAACTTCCCTTTCAAAAAGTATGTCAAATTTGAAGCTCATAAAACTCCATTGCCTTGCATTGAGAACAAGAGTTGTCATACTTGGATTTCTATCATCATTGACATCAGCAACCCTGGAGGTGGAGTTAATACTAAGCATAGTATTGTAAAATTATTCATTTGAGTTCAAGATGGCCACCGTCTATTCTAATAGGATAAAGTGCTGTGTTTATATTTAAATATTATAAAATATACAATACTGTTCACATTCTGGATTACACCTGGAGGAAGATATTTCTATATTACATCATAAGAGAAGTTTCTAAAGTGAATAAGTGCAGTAATAAGTTTTCAAAGTGAATATGTAAACAACGGTGGAGAAGATAACAAGTATGGCCATGACCAGCTAGTGGCCAGCACTGGGAAATGGGCAATCCCGAGTAAACTTATTACACTGCCCTTAACCTGTGACTGACCTAGCATGTCGACAGGGGATACACAAAGTGCTCAGTAAGAAACTTACATGGAAAGGAAGGCACATCACACGCAAAAGAGATCTGCGGCATTAAAGACAAGGAAGAACAACTCAGAAGAAATGATTAAAGGAAGATACAATTTTTAGGAATTGCAGGCACAAGAACAAAAGGTAGATGTGTGAATAAGGCACACAACAACTTTACAATTACACATTCAGGTGTAAACGAGAATGACAATGCGAAACATGGTGTAGGGTTTATAGTGGAAGAAAAAACTGCCAAAAACATTTTAGAAATAAGCTATACTTCAGAGAGAATAATGAGCATCACAATACTAGAAAACATAAGAACAACTTACATACAAATTTACTCCTCATGCAACATCAACCAAATAGACTGAAGAATTCTATGAACTATTGAATGAAAACATAAAATAAAGAGGATGACCTAATAGTAATGGGAGATTTTAACGGAAGGCCAGGGAAAAGAACGAGTGAAGACAGTAGATACCTAGGACTTTTGGGGATACACTAACAACAAGAAATGAAAATGGAGACAGATTACTAGAGATATGCAGTCAAAACGAACTATACATCACTAATACTTTCTTTAAACACAAATGGTCACATATCTCTGGCATAAATGGAACAAGCCTGAATGCAGAAACCAGATTGACTTCATATTAACAAAAAACAAGAACAGAAGACAAATCATGGACAGTAGAGCGGTACCTAATTTATCAGATGATACAGACCACCTTATGGTGATGGCTACCATCAGAAAGCCAAATGCAAGCGAACATATTGATAAAATACACAAGAAAGACAATCACAAGATCATTAGAATTAACAAGCTTCAAGATGAAAACATATTACCCGGTAAAACTCTTTGAAAGACAAATAGCAGAAGAATATAAGAAATTAAACCCAGAAACAAGATCAGTAGAAGAATAGTGGACACAATTTAAAACCTTAGTAATGAACACAGCTAAAGCAATATGTG
This sequence comes from Meghimatium bilineatum, assembly GCA_034231615.1. NCBI lineage: Eukaryota > Metazoa > Mollusca > Gastropoda > Stylommatophora > Philomycidae > Meghimatium > Meghimatium bilineatum. The sequence continues at coordinate 56,943,074 of CM067321.1, read as the reverse complement.
GTACTAAACAATGTGGTAAAGAGGGGAAAAATAGCACCACGTGGAGCGAGACTATAAAACAAGGCGTGAAAGAGAAACTATATAGACTGGAAACATAACAATGTACAAGAAAAATATGCATTAAAAAAAGTAAAACAACTGATTAAAGAAGCTAAGAGTAAAGCATGGTCTGATTTTGGCAAGAACTTTAAGGATTACAAAACGCTTCTACAAAACAAAGTTATGAGAACCAGAACAGAAAATCACGATCCTACAGAACTAATAAATGACAGAGATGGTAAGCCAATTTCAAATAAGCAAAGAACATTAAAAAGATGGAAAGAATACTTTTCTGAGTTACTAAATACAACACCAAGCAATAATACAGCAAAATAAACCATAAAGAGTTGTAATGAACAATAGCCAAATATTCTCATAGAGGAAATTGCTGAGGTCATAAAAAAGGCAAAAAATAACAAAGCTCCAGGGATAGATAACATACCACTAGAAATTATAAGAGCAGCAGGAGAACCAGGATTATATTGGCTACACAGAATTTTTAACAAGGCATGGAGGCAACAGATGACACCAACAGACTGGATAAAAGCTATCATAGTGCCAATATGGAAAAGGAAAGGCAGCAAAAGAGACTGTAATCAGTACAGGGGAATTTCCTTGTTAAGCCATGCAGGAAAACTATATGCAAAAATAGTAGAGAAAAGACTGAGACCTGTAATAGAACAACTTAGTAATACACAAATGGGTTTTAGAAGAAACAGAGGATGTACTGATGCAATATTTATTCTGAAACAGCTGGCAGAGAACTCAATAGAAAACAACCAAAATTTATACATATCCTTCATAGATCAAGAGAAAGCATTTGACCGAGTAAATAGAGAAAAACTAAGGGAAACATTAAAAATTTATGGAGTTTGTAGAAGTCTCTATAACAACTGCAGTTGCACTGTAAGAACAGCAGCAGGCTACACAGAGGACTTTATGATTAGCACAGGAGTAAAACAGGGATGTGTATTGTCCCCACTACTTTTTATTACATACATGGACCATATAAATAAAACAGCAAATTCTAATGAAACAAATAAACTGCCGTTTGCAGATGACCAGTTTTTATTTCACAACAGCATTAAAAACCCGCAAGACCACCTAAGCATAATAGACACAACAGGCAAGCAATTTGGAATGAAAATCAACATAGACAACCCCATCGAGGCCAACTCCAGTAAAAAAACAACTGGAAATTAAGATTGGTCGGGCCAACCCAACATCGTCCAGGGTCACAATCCTGTCCAAGCAAGCACAGGTGCTGAAGTCAGAGATGCCAAGCCAAGAGTCACACCAGCAACCATGGTATCATGCAAATTGAATAGTTGACATGTCTGCAAAACAAAATTATACAAAATCTGCCAATTTTATGTCTTTTGTAAGTAGGTTTATATATGTGCCAGTTTGCTTTCTTGTAGTTCCATCTTGGCTTAGTTGGTCTTGTATTTATTGATTTGTTCACTTAGAAGATAACTGGACGGTGATCACTGCCACCAAGTTGTTCGCCTATTGTTCTTTCCATTATTTATGAATTGCCACACGGTGTAAGAGTTGCAATGTACGCAGATGACATGGTGGTGTTGTGTGTAGAAGAACATCTAAAGATCGCCAACAAAAAAATACAAAAGGCAGCAGACAACATAGCAGCATGGGCAGATAAATGGATGGTAAAGATAAATGCTGAAAAGTCTTCAACACCACTCTTCACACTCTCAAATAAGGACAAAGCAGGAGAGATAAAACTCGGAAATGTACATATCCAAACAGAAGATGAGCCTGTGTACTTGGGCACTACGCTAGATAAGAGACGGACATGGAGGTCGCACATTGAGAAAATAGAAGCAAAGGCAAGAAAGAAACTTGCCTTCCTGGGGAAATTGGCAGGAACAAACTGGGGGGCCAATGAGACAACTTTAAAGAAGGTATATAATGGTGCAATTAGACCAGTACTAGAATATGGATCAACAGCATGGACTTCAGCAGCCAACTCCCATCTACAAGCCATGAACAAAGTACAAAATCAAGCACTTCGCCTTATCACAGGTGCCATGAAGACCTCTCCCATAAATGAAATGGAAAAAAATTAACAAACAGCAAGGAAGGGAACTGTCCATCCCACCTAATAGTTGCTGCAGCTTTAACTGTACATGAAGTGTTATCTTCATCCCCGACAGCAGATTGCGATGTGACTTACCTTTATACTGTACTTAGAATGGATGAAAACAGGTACCAAAAAGAAACTATGTAGAGCAATAAACAGAGACAGTTAAATATTGGGCATAAGCAATACATAAGAATGAGGTGAGTGCTCAACATGGAAAGAAATGATTACTACTCTATGTGCCATCTTTAACCCAAAAGGAACAGTACAGTATCAGTTCCTGCCCTGCCAGGTTTTCAACATAAGTTATTTTTGCATGCTCATATGGAATATTTCTGAAACATTGCTAATAGTCTTTCAGACAATACTTTAACAAATCTCTTCTTAGAGTTCTCCTGTTGGTGTTTTTCATGTAGCACGTGTTATCATTTCTCACACTAATATAAAGTAGATATTTCGGTATTCTGCCATGTTCCATCCTCCTACTGTGTGACTCAGTGGAGTCTGTTACAGTAATAGGAGAAAGTAAAATTAGATTGACATCGAGGCACATACTGAAGTCTTTGATTTCTGAAATCTGAGATTTAGTTCAAGTACATAAGCATTCATGACAAAATTCTTGGAAATATGTTGCAAAGTGCACATCATTATATCATAGTGAGACACAACTCAAACCAAAGTACACATTTATGAAATGTTTTGTATATGAATATATCCTTTTTCCTACCACACAATGATATATAAATACATTATATATGATATATAAATACAAGTTCTAAAAAAGCATGACAAGATAGTTTAATAATATACTTACTATATCTAAACATTGGTGTAAAGATATCACAAAATGACATATTATATACTTAGACATCATTTTCTTATTGATATCCCATGATCTTGATGCTGGATGGAATTCTATTTCTAACAGTTAAACACTTATCACGATCAATAAAAATACTATTTTTCTTGAAAGATATTTCCTTTTCTAAAGCCATGCGGTTATCTTGTAAGTCCTTGAGTGAGTTCTGGGCATCATTCAGTCTTTGTTTCAATGCATCAGTAGATTGGTTGATTTCATTCACCTCACCCACCAAGCTGTCAGATAAGTAGAAAGCAAACACATTTAATCTAGGAGTACAATTCTTCACAGACACATTTTAAACTTTGATAAATTCAGTAATGCCGTTATTTTTGTAACTGGACAACCAACAGGGAATTACTGCAACAACTATGACTGAAGTCAAAACTATGTGCTACACAGTATTGGATAAAATTTATGCGTGAGATGATTACCATAGTTCTATTATGAAAAAATCCATGTACAGCTGCAAAGAAACTTTTAATAATAATAAGTAAACACACAAAATAAGTAAACATACCAATAAGTAAATATACCAAACTATGACTGTTCAACTCCAATTTGATATCCGTGTTGACATATGGTTGGAAAAGTTGGAAAATGACAAAGGGGCTGGAGAAGAAATTGAACTCATTTGAAAATGTCTTAGAAGACTCTTAAATTTTGACTAGGAAGATTTCAGTGCAAATAAGAGAAGATGCCAAACAGCAATATGTTTCTACAATAAGAAGAGAGCAATGGACTTATATCGTACATGTACTTAGAATGAATGAAAATAGGCTGCCACTACAAGTATTAAAAAGGGTATCAGATGGCAAATGAAAAAAAGGAAGACCAAGAGGGATTCTTCGCAGAACAACCATCAAATAGGGTATAACTATGTCTTAACAATATACAGGAATTACATACAGCAGCATCTCATAGCTTAAACTGGAGAGCCCTGGTTTCTGCTCTATGCACCGTGTTCGATGCTGAAGGAACATAGATAGATAGAGAAACTTTTAATTTCTGACAGGACCTCACGCCCAATTGTAATACTTACAGATGTAAAATCAGCACTAGAAGTACTACAATTCAATAAGCTACCAGAGTTAACAGGTATTATCCGTAGTGGAACATCAGTGTAGAATTATACTGCAATGGATTCCATCTCACTGGATTAGCAGGAAATGAGAGAGCTGATCAACTGACCTAAGAAGGTTCTAACATGCAACATCCTGATGTACCAATCAGCTATCACCAAAAGAAATTCATGATAAAGTCACAACAAAAGCCAAACGTACCTTCACTACTATTATGACTACCATTTATGACTATATTTTGGCCATCATAGGGCCTATAGATCTAAATATATTATTACATATCATACATATTTCATTTGTGTGTATCAAGTTATAATGGAATTTGACTGCAGTAAGTGAAGACCAACAAAACCGGTTTTGTCAGACAACAAAAAGCTATTATATTTCGACTCAGAACTGGATAAAAAAGACTAAACAGCCATATGTACACAAAACTAAAAAATGAACAACAGCAAAGTGTACGTGGACAAGCCAACCAAACTGCAGAGCATATACTTCAAGAATGTGCAAACTATGACACATTAAGGTGCACATACTGGCCTTCTGCTACACCTATGAATGTTATACTCTATTGTACAAAACAAGAAATGAAAAACACTGTACAATTTATACAAGAAAAAATGCTGCAGATATAGACATTATTAGCGAACGAAAGAACTTCCTGGACAAATGGGTGTTAAGGGAAATGAAAAATCAGACAGATTTGTCAGTGTGGTCACAGTGTCTATATTTATATCTACTACATATATGCTATGTAGTAGATCACGGATATTTTGAGTGCAATCAAGGTGTTCAACCAGATGGCAGGTATGGGGAGTTTTTTTTCTTCCATGTCTATGATGATAATTCAGGACCTGGGAATGAAGTGCTGTTGCATGAAACAAGCAACATTTAGGAATCAAAAGAAGAGTTATCAACACAGAAATGAAACAGTCAGTTACTACATGCTGAACAGCATACTGAATATGAGATTGAAGCATCTATAAACATGTCATGAGGAAGATCTGATGACTAACATAACCCTTGGTATCAATAAGGGATGGTGACATTCTCTGTAACAAACCTTTGTATGAGCTTTGGTTATCTTCTTCATAATGGGTAATTAGACTTACGTAAAACACAGGTTTATATAATTGCTTCAATCAGACACGGCAGACTATAACTAAAACTATTGGGTAATGATGTGCACACAAGAAAACATACAAATTGCAATACACAAATCATATTCAACGTTCAACCAAAAGGTCTTTATCAAGATACACAAAAAACATCAAAAGATGACGAATGGAAAAATTATCACAACAAACAAATGGAAATATGGAAATGAGATGCCGGAAGGTCAGAAAACATAAAAAACGTAAATATATGTGGAAACAAAAATATGAGTAAATGACGGAACAAAAAGAATAAAGATGTGCACATCATTACCCACTAGTTTTAGTTATAGTCTATCGTGTCCGATTGAAGCGATTATATAAACCCGTGTTTTACTAAGTCTAATTGTTGTTAAGTTTAAACGCAGTTACATTGTATTGATTGTACATAATGGGTAGCCAACTCTCTTCGGTTACTTCCTACATAAAGGGTAATCAACTCTCTTTAATTACCTCTTACATAAAGAGTGGCCAACTCTCTTTAATTACCTCCTACATAATGAGTGGCCAACTCTCTTTAAGAAGACGATGGACTGACGACATTAAAGATAACATGAATACATCGCTAGAAAATGCAAGCCACATCGTCCAAGACAGAGAGTTCATTGGGAAGACAACATTCTGGAAGGAATATGTCACATGACACATCTCTCTTTAATTACCTCCTACATAATGAGAGTTATAGATAATTGGTGGCCAATTATCTTTAGCTACCTCCTACATGTTCGTAATGAGTGGCGAACTCTATTTAATTACCTCCTACATAATGAGTGGCCAACTCTTTAATTACCTCATACATAATGAGTTCTAGATAATTGGTGGCCAATTCTCTTTAGCTACCTCCTACATGTTGTTCGTCCATTGAAGTCGATGATGACCATTCAGCTGAACTGAGATGATGATGATGTCTGTGGTGTCATTATCATCATCATTAAACCCATAACCCTTCAGGGTCGTAGGAGTGTCATTCTGGAACCATCAACATAAAAATTTTTGCTATGCCTCTATGTTATCAGTTCTTTGTTTGAGTGCGGAGAATCTTAATTCTGTCCAGTCCCTTAATATTATCAATCCATACTTTCCTCTGATCTTTTCTTCTACCCTCAACTGTTCCCTGCAATACATTTTTGGAAAGAGAATTGTGCCTCATCACATGGTTAAACCACACAAGTTTGTGTGGTGTGCCAACTGTGACTAATAAGTCATATGCTTGCCTAGAATTGAATTGTCTACCACAATCTGAGCATATGTGGGAGGAGTCTCTGGGACATTGAGCAGCTCTTGCCTTTCTACCAGAGCATTTTTCTTGTGTAGCATGATGTCTGACTATATAATGGACAGCCAACTCTCTTTACTTAACTCCTACAATATTATACATGACAGGTCACATTGTTACTATTTTCTGTTGTGCAACAAGACTTGGAGGGATACACAACATTCTTAACAGATTTGAAGACCTGAGTTCTAATTATATAACATACTGGTATTGAGCAGGGTCACGGCATAATTCCACTCCAGGCCTGTATGTTCTGTTATAGAGACGAGTTTGCGCTACTTTTAGTGGGTCTTCCTTGTCTCTAATGGCTTGCTGGAGATCATCTATGTTCTGTTCTTGGTCTTTGATCTGTTTCACCACCTATGGAGACAAGTTACTAGTCCGTCACTTCTAATAATTCTGTAATAGAATACAAAACACACAACTCTTCCACAAAACACAACTCTTCCACAAAACACATATCTTCCCCTGTGAGTAGGAGGCTTCTTCTCAAGGCCAGCAGCCAGCATGATACTGACTGAAATGATGTTGGTATAAAGTAAAGATAGTCACATTGGCTGAAGTGATGTTGGTGTAGAGTAAAGGTAGAGAGATGTATTTATTGATTATATCTAGTTTCCCCACACACCACATATGTGTTTTTTGATTGGTTATCTTATCTAGATCCACTACACATCTCACCTATATGTCTGTTGATTATATTTAGTGTCCTCACACATATCTATTTCTATTGATTATATCTAATTTCCCCACACATCTCTTCTATATGTCTGTTGATTATATCTAGGTCTCTCAAACATCTCATGTGTTTGTTGATTATCTTATCTAAGTCCCCCTCATTGAGGCAAGCACTGTGAAGTGGTGATGGGGATTAGTTCAGCCACCAGGGGCTGGAAACTAAGACTGATCGGACAGTCCCACCTGAGCAGGGCCACAGTCCTGCCCAAGTAAGCAATGTGCTGAAGACAGAGGCAACCAGCCAAAAGGCGCACAATTAATCAGGATGCAACACACAAAACACAATGGAAACCTCAATATCTAATAATAGTTATGGTGCCTGCCCGGTGACGGATTTTCAGGCAGGGACAGTAAAAGGGCCTAGCCTCAATTATTGGAAGTCCTTCTCAATTGCCTCGAGCAGCAAGGAGGCAGGGGAATATAGAGCTACTGGCCAAACAAACCAATGACCAATTAAAATGATGCACTGGAATGAAGAGGGTATCAACAGCAAAAGAGATGGATACAGTATAAAATTGGAGCTTGAAAATATCCTATGTGAAGAACAAGTTAATGTATGCTGTATTCAAGAAACATACCTCAGCAATGATATAGGATTTAAAATCAGATGCTACCAGTGCTACCGAAAAGACAGACGAAAGGGTGGAGTTCTGACACTTGTTAAAAACAATATCAGTGCATGTCAGCTGAAAGTGTATATGGAGGGAGCAGAATACCAGATGCTCCACCTAAAGACAGACAGTACAGAATTCTATCTCCTGAACTACTACTGCCCAAATGATAGACCATTGGCACAAGACACAATCCCAGAAAAAGAGACTTATGGTGCGTGGTGACTTCAACAGCCACTGTTAGAGCTGTGGTTATGATCACATCGACAAGAGAGGTGAGGAACTTGAGAGCTAGCAGGATGAAAATAACCTCATACTTATTAACCAGCCAGCAAATTCACCAACCTTCTACTCGAGAGCATGGCACACCACCTCTACACCAGACCTGGCATTCCACTCACCAAGCCTTGAATGGAACATCACACGTGTTGTTGGAAAGTAGGCTTGAGGTAGTGATCAGTATGTTTGGAAATCCACAATGAATTTATCAAGTAAAGCACCAAACACACTAAGTGGAACTATAAGAGGGCAGAATGGAAAATGTACCAGCATTTAACCAGTGTTCTAGCTAAGGACATGAACATGGACAAAGACATCAATAGAGCAGTGAGTGAATTTAATAGATGCATCCTATATGTTCCTAGTAAAACCATACCCAGGAGGGGCACACAAAAACTACAAACCCTACTGGAATGATGAACTGGAGAAGCTGCAACATGAGATGGAAACACCTAGACAACAGGCAGAGAACATACCGAGCCAAGAACATCACAACAAATATCAACAAACAAAGGCTAAATTTCAAAGAGCCAAGTTACAAGCCAGATGAAGCAGCTGGAAAGAAAAAACAGTCTCTAAACCTTGAAAGAGACACTAGGAAATTATGGACTGGCAAAATAGCTAAATGATGAAGACAAAGGGAGAAATACAAGGATCACACGTTACAAAGATAGAAATATTTTTAACAAGTAAACATGTAGCTGATTACCTTGCAGATTCCTTTGCAAAAGACAATAACTTAAAGTTAGCCCAGACAAACAACAGGAGGATCGAGCGAACCAGCAAAACATTGGACAAGGCGAACCTATACCTGAAGACATGGAGGCACCAATCACAATGAAAGAACTGGAGCATGCAATATCCAAATTGAAAATGAAAAAGTCCCCAGGAGCTGATGGAGTGTCCAATGAAATCATTAAAAACCTTGGAACAGCAGCAAGAGCAAAGCTACTGCAGATCTTCAATACAATTTGGACCACAGGTAATGTTCCACAGGCATGGAGGGAAACAATAATGGTACCACTCCTCAAATCTGGAAAAAATGGCAACAAAGTCTCCAACTACAGGCCCATCAGCCTCACAAGATGTTTATGCAAAACAATTGAGCGGATTATAAATCTTTGGGGTACCTTGAAAGTGAAAATCTTCTAGTATCGCAGAAAGCAGGCTTCAGACAGTGCTACTCTACCGAAGATAAGGCAACACACCTCTCCCAAGAGATTGAGGATGCCTTCCAAGATAAGAAACTGGTACTAGCAGCATGGATAGACCTAAGGAAAGCATTTGACAAGGTTTTGAAAGAAGGACTCTTAAAGAAATTGTGAAATTGCAGGGTTAACTCAAGAATGTGCAAATGGGTAAAAGCATACCTGTATAATAGAAGAGCCAGGATACAATTTGATAGTCGCAAGAGCAAGAAAGTCCTACAGTGTCCTGGAGTCCCCCAGGAAGGAGTCCTGTCACCCACACTTTTCTTGGTTTACATCAATGACCTAGTTGCCAAACTACCATACTCCAGTATAAAGTAAATATGATAAAATATATACATAATTAACAATTTATTACATATAATAATTATATAACATAATAAAAACACATAAAATAATTACATAATTACACTACATATATAAAGTAAATGTGGCAATGCATACTGATGAACTGGTGATATGGTGCACAGAAGAACATGCGACAGTGGCCACTAAACAAATACAAAGAGCTATTGATGCCATAACATTATGGACAAATAGATGGTGTGTCAGCGTTAATACAGATAAGTGTACCACTACACTCTTTACCCTCTCACCAAAACAAAAAGCTGGTATTATCAAGATAAATGGAGAGCTTTTGAAAGAAGACAAACTACCCACATACCTTGGAGTTACTTTTGATCATAAGCTGACATGGAAGCAGCACATAAAACAAAGCAATGACAAAAGCCAGGAGGAAGTTATCCTGAGAAAACTAAGTGGAACCACATGGGGAGCCAGTGGGAATATATTCCATAAAGTGTACCAGCAAAGCATAAGACCACCCCTGGAATATGGTTCAGCTGCGTGTTGTCCTGCATCAAACACCACATTACAAGAACTAGATATTACAAGAAGTACAAAACCAGGCACTTAGAATAATGCTGGGAGCAATGAAATCAACACCCATAGCAGAGATGCAGAAAATGGGAAGAATGCAAACACAGCGAACGCAGAGACACAAAAGTACTAATTCAAGCAGAAAAGTTTCAGTGTATGCCAAGTCATCCAATGAAGGAAAGATTCCAAAATCTAGCAAAGGGGCGAATGAAAAAAAGCACCTTTATCCACAAGCTAAACGACTCAGTAGACAACTTACAGATCTGTCTGAAGTTGACAGCCCCTTAAGGTCTGTACCAGAACAAACCCCTTGGAGTGAAAGGCATGGAATGCCAATATACATTCAGTATACATGAAAGGAATAATAAGCGAGGACGAACAGAACAGTGTGCAGCGAAGGACAGTCACCCTCAGTTTCCTGGACGAGGAATATCCACAAGATATATGTGTCATAGTACACACAGATGGGTCAGCACAGAATGCAGTGAGGAATGGAGGTGCAGGTGTATATATAGAATATCCACACAAGCCTAGAGATACGATCAGAACACCAACAGGGAAATTTTGCAATAATTACAATGCAGAAATCCAGGCAATTAGGGTGACAACTGAAAAACTGCTGAACTCCAATCCTGGCCCACAGTCTGTGGTATTCCTGACACATGCAAGGTCAGTGCTTCAAGCTCTCCAGTCTGGAAAACTAACAGACTTGCAAAAACTACTTAATGAACTGTCTTACCAGTATAGGGTAACCATGCAGTGGATACCCTCTCACTATGGAATACCAGGAAATGAAAAAGCACACCAACTGGCTAAGGAAGGTGCTGCCGAAGACCAACCAGATGTACCAATCACCTACCATCAGAAAAAACAGATGATCAAGTCAATAAGAAAGTCACAAACACCAACACAAGATGACTGTCACGTTATGAACAGATCAGAACAAGTTGCAATTCTACACCTAAGAATGGGACACAACAGACTTCGCAGTCAATGTACACCAAGTTCAAGATTAGCAACACAGGCATGTGCACATGCAGCACAGAGTGCCAAGTATATACTTCAAGATTGTTCAGAGTATGAAACGCTAAGGCAGACATATTGGCCAGAGAAAACAACACTGGAATCAAAGCTCTATGGGCCACTGTATGAACTACAAAGGACAGTGAGTTTTAGAGACAGGGAGACAGAATTACAGATATAGACGTTTCAAGTGAACGAAAGAAAAATAAGAATCTAGGTCCCCCCCCCCCCACACAACTCATAAGTTTGCTGGTTATCTTATCTAATTCCCCCCACATATGACTGACTATATACAATATCTTGGACACAACTCATATAAGTTTGTTGATTATCCTTATCTAGATCACCCACCCTACATCTCATATATGTTTGCTGAATATCCTATCTAGTTCTTCTAGACATCACATATGTGTTTGTTGATTATCCTATCTAGTTTCCCACACATCATCTTCTTTTTCAGCATTCATTCTCAAACTCCCGTCAGATTTCTCTTGTAGCAGGACAATTGTCATACTAGATTTCCAGCAGGATTTAGTCCAGAGAATGGAAATGCGTTGTGTCGCCGTTTTATTTACGCCAATGGCCCGATACATCCATCTTCGGTGGGTCCCACACATCATATAGACCATATTTGTTTGTTGATTATCTTATCTAGTTCTCCAACACATCTCATGTATGTGTCTGTTGATTATCTTATCTAATCCCCCTCCCACACAACTTATATACGTGTTTGTTGATCATCTTATCTAGTTCTCCACACATCTCATGTATGTGTCTGTTGATTATCTTATTCCCTAACTTCACCAGATTAACTAGTTTCCCCACACACATCTATGATTGTTGATTATTTTATCTAGGTCCCTTAAACAGCTGATATAGGTTTCTGACCTAGCCCCTCCACATATTTCTAGTTCTCCCACATATCTCATGTATTTGTTGATTATCTGATCTATTTCACTCAAATATCTCATATATATATATATATATTTGTAGATTATCTTATCTAGTTATATACACACTTCTCATGTACATGTGTCTATTGATTGTTATTTAGCTTCTTATTTTACATAATCTATTTACATGTTTTTGTATTCTTTGAAAATGTCATACTGTGGATTATTTTACAAACCTTTGTGAGATTTTCTTCCAGCTTGGTTTTAGCATCTTCCATCTCAGCAATTCTTTTAGTAAAGTTAGCATACACTAAGTCTGCCTGTTCACGCATATCACGAGATGTATCCTCTAACACATTGTCAACAAGTGTACGCAGCTGTATACTGGCCATCCGTTCATGTTCTGCTCTTTCAATGTTATCGTGTGTAAACTGAGCCCATGATTCTGGAGTAGATTGTCTGAAATATTTTCAGATTTCAGTCTTTAACCAAATTAAAATAAGTTTTACTGATGAATCAGGAATGTTGTTTTTTTTTGTGAAGTGATTTCTGTAATTTTTGTAAAATTCTTCTTCTTCACCATTCATTCTCAAACTCCCATCAGATCTCTCTTGTAGCAGAACAATTGTCCTACTAGATTTCCAGCAGGATGTAGTCCATAGAATTGAAATGCATTGTGTCACCGTTTCATTTGTGCCAATGGCCTGACACATCCGTCTTTGGCGATAAAATTACTCAAATCTGAAGCTGTAACAAAAAACATATAAATTCATTCTGAACATAGGTTTGTGGAACACCACAAGAAACATGTTTTGCACTGTAAACTGATCCTGTTGGTATTTGATAAAATTATAAAGCATATTTAATATTGCAGTTATCAAAAGCTGAAATATATACTATAGGTCAAATCCACAGGAAATCAAGATGTTGGAGGGGTGCAAAGGGAACTCATTGCTGTAGGCGGACCCAGGGTTAGCAGATAACCAGGATCCCAAATGTACCTCCTCGCTGTGCACCCTGGAAACAGAAATACAGCCGCTCAAGCTGATTCTGGCCAAATCATTTGGGGATCGTTACCGAGAATGTGGAGGTAGCAGATGGAAAGAGATTTGGCTGCATTAGAGACAGACAATATCTCCGACACCATCATCATCACCACATACAGTGACATTGTCAACATACAGTGATGCTAGCCAGTCCGAACATTGGAGGGGGGCAATGTAAAAGTCACGTAAAGGTAGATGCATGGCGAGAGACAAAGAGATTTCATACTGAGTACAATGACACAATGAAAAGGCAGAACAGCAACAGAGGGCAGCATGAACTGCAAATAACAAGGGAAAAGTTAGTAGGAAAGGGAAACTAAAAGCTCTGTTAGCTCGAGACGAGCTTCTAGTTACCTGTGCTTTATAGGCAGAGACCCAGACCCAATCATGGGCGTTCGGAAAAGCAAGAAGACTTGACCCAACTCTAATGTTGAGCTTTCCTAAATCTGAAATATGCTCGCGAAGCGAAAGGGTTCCATACCTGATGGGCTCAGGCACAAAAGGGAGAACGATTTTAGCCCTGGCCCAACTCTACTGTCAAGCTTTCCTATACCAGAAATACACTTGCAGAGAGAAAGGGTTCCGTACCTGATGGGCTCAGGCACAAAAGGGACAATGATTTTAGTCCTGGCCCAACTCTACTGTCAGGTTTTCCTATACCGGAAATACACTTGCAAAGAGAAATGTTCAGTACCTGATGGGCTCAGGTGCTATTGGGACAAGGTTGCTCAGCTCGAGAATGCCTTGCTCTCAAACGAGATGGGTTCATAGACAGTGGAGCACATCGTACGAGAAAGACGTGCTCAACAAGCATCTTGGTGAAGAGGCACTACACATCAGCGTGCCCGGCGACAGATAGACAGGCTGTCACGGACTAGGGAAGCCTACCCGAATTAAAGACATGACGAAAACGGATGTGCTTGACCTCGGACATCCAAACCACAAGTGGCTAACCGAGGTGCAAATAACACAGTTCTACTGTGGAACTTGCAGCACAACGTACTTCACGCTCCCCAGCGGAAATCACACGATATATTCGTTGTGGTTATATGAGAGTGAACGCAGAAGAAGAAGAAGAGCAGAAACTAGCATAAGTTTTTTAAATGTTTTATCTATTCCATCTTGTCTCAGGTACCTATTTGTGTTATCTGAGTTACCTCAACAGTGGGCTATAAATATTGACATGTAATTTTTTTTCCTTCATGAAACAAATTGTTTAATTTAGGTTCTCATATGAATACCATTGGTGCAGCAAAAGAGAACTCTTAACAAAGAGAGAAACATTCAAAGATCTCATATAAAATTGTGCTTGTGTGTTGAGATACCTGAAAATGGAGTAAAGAATAGCAGCATTGCATTGTGACCTACCCTGTATGTCATGAGAAGTACCTAAAGAGGTTTGGGAGTGAAGTTGGTTGTGCCATTCCATAGGTCAAAGTGACCCTTCAACATTATCTTTGACTCAAGTTGCAAGGTGATTGGTGTGATCTGAGTGGACCTGGTTCAAATCCTGTTTGCTGCATGATTTATTTGTATTAATAAATCATTGAAGCTTCTATATTATATTATTGATTTACCTATGTCACATCTGAAGCAACCTTGTTTATGTTTATTTGTTATTTATGTTTACAAGTAGGCCTAATTTGGTCATTGTAGTATTGAGGCCTTCTGGTACTTACTAATATTAAACTTCTGTGGTACTCGAGGAGTTTACATACTTGTGCAGCGTATGTGTTATTGTTGTCTGTGTGTCAATTGACCGATACATATTCATTGTAGCTTGGAAATATAAATGTTGAAAGTCTTGACTAAAATCGCATCTTTTTAGGGATGTGGTGTGGGCAAAGATGAAAGATGTGTTGACTCAAGTTGTAAGGTGATTGGGTGCTACCTGTGCGGACCTGATTCAAATCCCGTTTGCTGCATTATTTTTCTTCTTCTCTAATCAGTTTTTCATTCTCAGAAGTCTATACAGTTAGAAGGGCTGTCTTCATGAATTCAGTCATCAGTAGGAGGTCCTAATGGTTGTCCAAGAGTTTCACTTCCATGTCTGTCTTTTGAAGCCAGGTTGTAGTTCTCAGGTCACTAAAGAGTGGGTATGTCTACAGAATGTGTGCTGGAATCTGGGGACCTTATGGACATGGACATTGGTCAGTTTGAACAACCTTTATTTTGTGGAGATATGTTTGTAGTCTACAGTGTCCTCTGTGGGGCGTGGAGATGGTAGTTTACTGTTTCAGCTCAGGATGGAGTCTTGTGGAAAGTAATTGCCTATTCTCAGACTCCAAGTATGTTTGTATTTTCTTTTGATGAGAATTTTTTCTTCAGTCTGTGATATTCATCCTGTGATGGAATTGTTCCTTTTTTTCACTTGCGTTTGCCAGCTGTCTTGTTTCCTGAAATTTCGCTACTTGGATCTACTGCAGCACCTCTTTGTTGTTAGTAGACAGTTGATTTAAACATTCACATATTGTTTTTGTTAGATTATGTTTAGGCTTATACTGAATGGTCTGGAGAACTGATTTGCAGTTGCACAGGAAGATTATGTTTGCTCCTTTGAATTCTCCAAGTAATTCTTTCTTTATATTAAATGTTTTTAGAACCTCTTTGTTTGTTTTCTTCTCTTTCCCTTATGTTCTCCTTATTCTTCTAGTAGTTCTTCTAGTGCCATTGATGCTTCAAAGATTGCTTGTATTGCTGCCCTCTAGTTTATCAGTTGAATTTTACTTACCTTGGAAGCACTCTCTCTTGCGATGTCAACATTGATGTGGAAATTAACAATAGACTGGCAAAAGCTAGTGCTGTATTTGGCAGATTACACAACAATGTATGGGACAGAAGAGGTATAAGAACAACCACCAAACTACAAGTATATCATGCTGCTGTTATACCAACCCTACTATACGCCTACGAAACGTGGACAGTGTATGCTAGACATGCAAGAAAATTAAAACATTTCCATCTTACCTGCCTACGTAAATTACTAAACATCCATTGGTGGGACAAAGTACCAGACTACGAAGTCTTGGAAAATCAACCTCAATAAGCATCCACACAATACTTATGAAGGCGCAAGCACGCTGGGCAGGCCATCTTGTGCGTATGGAGAACTCGCGTTTGCCAAAACAAATATATTATGGAGCACTCAAGGCAGGATTTCGAAAAGCTGGTGGACAGAAAAAGTGCTTCAAAGACACGCTCAAGTCATCCTTGAAACATCTTAACATTGACGTAGGCGCTTGAGAGAGCCTCGCTTAGGATAGAACAGCATTAGAACGGGAACACTAGCGGCGGAAGAATTTAGACAAGATACTGCAAGACAGAAGCGGACACGTAGAAAAAAAAACATCTCAACCTCACATAGATACCCTCTATTGTTGTCAATTCTGTAAAAGAATATTTTGTGCGCATTGGACTTGCTAGTCATTTAAAAACGCACTATTAACTTTTATTATTTATTGTTATTATTATTATGGTTGAGTTTTTGGTCATCGTCGATCACGACGGACGAACATCATCATCAGCAATTGAGAGTTCTAGTTTTGGGGTGATTGATATGCAAATTTTTATCCTACCTCCTCATACCTTTATTGCATTCTCTGATGATCCATCTCTGAAGACAAAGATCTACTGAAAGCTGGGGTATTGGGTATCTAGGCTGTCAAGTGTGAACAATATAATATTCCATAGTTCTGTTTCAATGGTTAGGATTGTAAGTTTTGCAGTATATGCAGGTAAATATAAGTAGGAAGCCAGAGGACAATTTTTTAAAAATTCTTGAGAGTAACGGGAATTGAACCAGTCCGTTCAATGGCACAAATCGCCTAGCAACTATGAAACACGCGTTCTTCCGTACTTGACTAACCGCATCTCCAAAAAAAGATGCGATTTCATCAAACCTTTCAAACCGTGCACACAGTCACCAGAACGGACAGATCGAGACAAGGACTATTACAACAACAACATCAAACATCCCGTACAGGTATTGAAATATCCTCAGTAACAACAAACATATAACATAATATCCGTATTAGTTATACAAGGGCTGATAGGTCTTCTTGTAAACATGGATAACATATATAGACAATACAATTTTGCTTCAAATAATTGTTTATACAAGTAAATATAAGTAGGAAGCCAGTTGTTGTTGTTGTAATAGTCCTTGTCTTGATTGGTCCGTTCTGGTGACTTTGTGTGCACGGTTTGAAAGGTTTGATGAAATCGCATCTTTTTTTGGAGATGCGGTTAGTCAAGTACGGAAGAACGCGTGTTCAATAGTTGCTAGGCGATTTGGTGCCATTGAACGGACTGGTTCAATTCCCGTTAGTCTCCAGTATATGCAGGTGGGTTCTAGATGTTCCCATTACTCCTCATTGTTAGTGGTAATTTCTTTGAAAAAAAGCATTGAAGACTCTTCCAGTTTTATCTCTGCCTACCTCTTGCTCGCTTCCCTTTGACTTTACCCTCAAGTAAGGTCTTCAATAAGGTGTCATGTCTTTTAATGTGTCCAAAATATATTATTTGCCTGATTTTTATTTCTCCTAGTAATTCTTTCTCTATATTAAGTGTTTTTTAGAACCTCTTTGTTTGTTGTCTTCTCTTTCCATGATGTTCTCCCTTTTCTTCTACATACCCACATCTCAAAGGCATCAATTCTGTCTTCTAATTGTTTGTTTAGTGTCCATGTTTCTGAGCCATATATTAATATAGAATAGATGTAGCATTTTATAATTCTCATTTTTAACTTGTTTGTAATTTGTTTAGATGTTACTATTTTCCTCATGTCATGAAGGTACTTTTAGCCATTCCTATTCTCCTTTTTACTTCTGTTTCACATCTGCTGTTATTTGTGACTGTGTGTCCAAGATATTGATAATGTTTTTCTTGTTATAGTTTCTCTCCCTGTATGTTTATGTTTAGCTCTTGTCCTTCTGTGTCTTTGCTGATTATCATGGTTTTTGTTACTAGATAATCTTAACTACCAAATATTAAAACCAATGTAAAATAGAAACAAAAAATACCAACTAAAAACACCAAAGGAGTAAGGACTTTATATATATATATATATATATATATATATATATATATATATATATATATATATATATATATATATTGTATACATTGTATATATTTATATTTTCGCCCGTGTGTTGTCGGGGCCCTAAAGGGGAGCAAAGAATAGCAACACTGTTTACCTTCCATGCATGTCATAAGAGACGACTAAGGAGATTATGGGATGGACCTGGCTATCACATCCCATATAAGGTCAGTGACCCAAAGCCATGCTGAAGTCGGATGTGTCAAGCCGAAAGGCACAGATACCACAGCAATGCTGTAAACCATGACACAACACATTCCGTTCTCTGGACTACATCCTGCTAATCTTCAGGAGTTTGAGAACGAACGCAGAAGAAGAAAGAAGATTTTATCCTCCAGTTTGATTTATTTGCAATATTGTCATAATGTAGCAGGATTTTGTTTGCTTGCCTTCTTCAGTTCTCTTCAAACATCACATAACTTCAGTAGACCTATGTTATCAGTCTGCCACAGTTGACACAATAGGCCTATCCTTTATTACAGTTATTTCTGTTATTCTGAAGTGTATTGTTCATGTATGTACTGATGTTTAATAATTCTATGAAAGTTTATCATGTTTCACAACAAATAAGTTGAAAACATTGTCCAGTTTGTGCAGGACAAAAATCATGATTGATGTATATCCTGTGTAGGAAATTGATAATATACTGTTGCTGAATGTGTAGGCACCAGTGATACATCTAATCATATTGCCATCAAGGAATGGACAGGGCTAGATATTTCCACACTCATCCGCATCGCTGAGGATAGAATTCGCTGGAGGACTCTGTGTGCTGAAGCATCCAATGTGGTACCCCTACGACCCTGAAGGGTTATGGGTTTATTGATTGATTGATTGCCAGTACAACATAGGAGATAAATTTTCAAACCATAAGCAAGTTCAACCATGCTGTGTTTGTGAGATGGGCCTACTAATCGCTGACTGACTTATATAGGATACAAATCCACAATTATGGACATATAAACATTTGACAGAAGAACTTACATTTCCTCAAATTTGGCAGCCCCATTATGAAACTGTTTGTTAGTATGATGATTTCGTAATGCTCCACTGATAGTCTCAATCTGCAAAGCTTCCTTCTTGTCACTCCAGTCCATCTCTAAGTTTTGCTTGGCATCACGATTAAGTCTGCATTTAGGAATATCTTTTTTTGGTTAGAAAATTAATATAATTATAATGGATAAAAAAACTAAATTATATTTGGACAACAGTGTGCATGTTCTGTGTCATAAAAACATAGTTTTGCCTAAGTAAATATTTGGAGCCTGGTACTGATTAATTTTTTAGTCAAAGTCTACAAGCAAACTAAGGAAAAGAAATAGGGTTATTTCGAAATTCATTATTTTCAATCATTGACAGAACGAAGTTTGATAGTTCAAGTATGAGTTGATTTTCAACAAAGTGGAAAAATATTTTTTTCCCACTATGTTTGATCTATTTTTTTTCACTTTCCCACTCTCTGCCTGCTTTTATCATTAATATTGTGATTTTTTTAAATGTTTAAACTGAAATATATGTTATGTTGTTAAATTTGTACGCACATTATCTTGTCAGGCTACTTTATTTTTTTTAATCGGAATTTAGGATAGTTTCTAACAATGTGAATTTGGATAAAGATCTGCATGTTAGTGGGGCAAAGGTCTGCATCCAAAATGTATGAGGCAAATGTGGACATCATGAGTGAAACTGCAAACATCAAACCAAAACTGGGAGAAACTAATAAACATGATTATAATGATCATTCAATGTTACAAGCACATAATTAGCTTCAAACGGAACTTAAAACGTTAGAATAAAAAATAGAGTGTAAGTTCCGTTTGAAGCTAATTATGTCTTTGTAACATTGGAAGATCATGATTAGGTGTGTTGATTATCCTCTTCGCACACCGGACACGTCCATAGGTGCTCAGATCTCTGCTTCAGTAAATCTCTAAGGGTATAACGGCTGCTGGTTTCAGTTCTATGTTGGTTTACTGCTCTTTTTGAAATCTTTGTCAGGGGTTCTCTACGGGCCACGCCCATCCTCACTCACAATTCGTGCATTCTCGATATTGACTCATGCTCATTCATCTCAAAATCCTCTGATCGTGAGGATTCACGAAGAGCAATGAGTATGTCTGCTCGGCCCATAGGCTGACCGCCTGTTGTAGTGGCGAGGCTAGCTAATTGGTCGACTCGTTCGTTTCCCTCCACGTCCGTGATTCTGGGGACAAAAATAAGCGTGAGTTTTCGTAGTGATGTCCGCATTTTTGCTCTCTCTAATGACTTCACCCAATCCCTACGTACATCACATGTTTTGACATTTTGAATCATATTCAGAGAGTCACTTAGTATGCACGCATGGGAATAGGCTTGCAATTTCTGCCAGTTAAGTGCCTGCGTTACTGCAAATATTTTCATTGTTAGGCTGCTTGTTGTTGCGGTAATGGCACAACTGGGTGTGTCTATTGTTCTTCCTTTTGATCTGGCAGTAAATAGCCTATGCGCATCGGTGGTGACGAATGACCGACCTGTCCGTGTAAATCACAACATCTGTGTCATCGGTATTCTTGCACATTAGTGCCTTGATCTCAGCATCCACGATTACGGGGCTGAGTTCCCTGCACTCTCTATTGAGTGTAATGACGGTCTTGACTGCCTCTTGAAAGACAGTAGGTATCCATTCCTCACCAGGAGTTATGTCTTTTGGGGCACAGATAATTTTAACAGTATCCTCGGCCCAACCCATCCACGATTTGCTTCTCTTGAGCCTGCTTCCCTTCACACGTTGGAGCCCGCTGTGTAGGTGGTCTATGTCAAAACTCACTCTGAGGTATGCGCAGGCACGCCACATCTCAATTCTATGAGATATGCTCGAAAAATCAATGATAAATCTCATAGCCACACAGGGTGTGTCCCTTGTGCAACCAAGGATGATCTGCATCACTTCATTTTGAATTCTCTCCCGCCTCTCAATCTGTGTGTGACTGGCAGTGATAGTGGCGCCTGCATATTCAATGACAGGGAGGACAAGAGCCTCATATAAGATTACGAGCTGTGGTTTAGTGTCAGCCGTTGCCATCACTCTCAGAGCTGAAAGTTCTTTGCAGGCTTTTGCGATAACATGATTAACGTTTTCCCGGAAACACAGACTATGATCAAATCGCACGCCCAGGTATTGTAAGGATGAGGTCCTGATTACATCGTACCCTCTCATCTCTACCGTCTACCATAGTGTGGTGATAATGCTCTGCCTGACATCCAGATTGTTTTGGTCTGTCTGTTGAACGTAATACTCAAGGAAGGTCTTTCCCTTATCTTCGTCTGATTTCTGTCATGTCAGATCAGTGGACTGAAAATCAGGTGTGCCGACTCTGGTATTGAAGTCTCCACAAAAAACAATGTACTTTTCGTCTTGCTCGAGTAAGCTATACCATGTCGTTTTGTCTATCTTGCCATTGCGAGCATACATGTTTACGATGACCATAGGTACCGGCGCTACGTATCCTGACAGCATGGTGCATCTTGGTGCAGTTCCCCTGAGACTTGTCAATCACGGATACCGTTATATTGTTGCGTAACAGAATTGCATGACCAAGGTGAGTCCAATTGTAGAACGCTTTGAATCCCGCGGCTGAAATTGTGTCTGCCCCAAGGTTGGTCTCTTGCAAAGCGATTATGTCGGTGCTATATATGAGATTATCGTGAGTGGTTCTTCATTGATTGACACTCGAGCAGTTCCAGTACAGTATGCGCATGTGACTGTGGCCCAGCCTGTCACGATTAAGTTGTTGTCTTCTTGCCCCCCCCTCTATTTTTCTTCCTCTTCCCGCATCTACGTAGGTATAAAGCTCGGTGATCGTTGTTGTTTTCTATGTAAACCATCGTATCAGCTGCAATAACATGAGATAAATTATCTATGTGGAACTCAATCATGTTTATTCATGCTTATTAGTCTCTCCTAGTTTTGGTTTGGTGTCTACAGTTAGAATAAAACGTTAGAATAAAAAATAGTTATATTGTCTACTGTATAAGTAAAATAACCCATAGCATTTATTAATGCCGTAGGGATGTGAGATGTTAGCGATCTCACATTTCAGAGGCTCTGCAAATGAGGGCAGTAGCCATCTCTTCCTCCCAGTCTTTACTTTCCGGATTAATCCGGTACCCATTTAATGCTGGGTTGACCTGGGATCCATTGCGATCTGAAACACATTTCCACCTCAGCTGGGGAATGCACCCAGCACCACTCATTGTCTATTGACAATTGTCTATTGTATATCCCCAGGTGAATTATTGATGGTTCATAGTATCGTTAACCGTAGATGTAGAAGGTTCAGCTGTCGTTCTGAGGCCAGATGTGTTGCAGTGGTTGCATTAAGTCAATATTTGTTCAAGGTTATCTTGATGTTTTATATCCACTGTTTTCTTGGTCTACCTTTAGCTTTATGTATGGATATTCTTTTGTTGTATGCTCTTATTGATATTTGGTTTGGGTTCATTCTCATGAGGTGACAGAACTATTTTACTTGATGTCTTTCAACATGTTCAATATATTATACCAACTCTTTTCCTAATATCTTCATTTCTAATTTTGTCTAGTTTACCAACCATTGCAGGAGCTTTTCTCAGACACTTAATTTCACATGTAACAATTGTCCTCTGCTGCAAGACTGTTAAAGACCATGTTTGAGATTGGTAGCAAAGTGTTAGTATAAAAATTGCAGATATTATCTGCTTTTTATTTCCATCTGGATCTTTGGGTAGAGAAGTAATTGTAAAAAGTGGTAAATCACTGTGACTTATAATGATCACATGAAGTAGCTATGTACAGACAAGAAGTTAATCAGTTATTTTGGCAGGCTTTGTCAATTATTCCCCAATTTTATAATGGTTTAAATGATATTTTTACCAGCATGTCTTTGCCCCATAAAATGGGGCAAAGATCCACTTTTACATCTGTTCATAAATTTGTATTCTATTGCCTACACATAATTTTATGTTTTCAAAACTCTCATTAATAATCCAGGTGTGGGCAAACTTTTTGTGCAGAGGGCCGCATTGAAAATTGTAAAGCTATTGTAGGGCCGCATATGATATTATGTATATTTGGCAATATATATATATATATATATATATATATATATATATATATATATATATATATGTATATATAAATATTTAAATGATGTCAAATTGGGAAAAAAATATTGTATATATAATATATAAGAAAGTCGAATTAAAATTCCAATGAATTTCTGTGTAATATTAATGGGGAAAAAATCATTTTTGACGATCGTCCGTTTATTTAAAAAATGTGTTTGAGGGCCGCAAAATATCCAATGGCGGGCTGCAGTTTGCCCACCCCTGCACTAATGTAAGAAAGATAGATACGCTATACACCGATGACAGTTTGTTGTCCCATAATTAAGTCTGTGTTATGTGACATATTCTCTCCAGAACGTTGTCTTCCCAATGAACTCCCTGAACCGTTTTCTGTCTTAAGCGATGCGGCTTGCATTTTCAAACGACGTATTCATGTTATCTTTAATGTCGTCAGTCCATCGTCTTCTTGGTCTGCCCTTCCTCCTCCACCCAGGTGCTCTGCCCTCAATTATTTGTGTTTCTAAACAGTTGTGTCTCTTTATATGTCTAAACAGGTGTAGTTTTCTTTTTGCTATTGTGTTTAGTAACCAACACTCTGGAATCTTCAATGTGCTTATAATATCTGAGTTTCTATTTTTTTCCATCCATAATATTTTAACTGCTTTTCGCAGATGATCAGAGCCTCATATACGAAAACGAAGAACAACTACAAAAACATGTTAACTCACTATCTGCAGCATGTAGAAAATACAACATGAAGAGCAATACACAAAAGACGGAAACTATGAAAAAATGCAGAACACCGAGCCCACTAAACATATAGATAGGACTAAACATAGAAGTAAAACAAGTAACAGAGTTCAAATATCTCGGTAGTATTTTTACAGAAAATGGAAGCCTCAATAGAGAGATAGAGACGAGATGTCAAAAGGCAAATGCAGTAACATACCAACTGTCACCACTACTTCTTTATCCCAAGAGCGCAATGGAAGTTGAAAGACAAATGATCTACAGTATATTCCTACCAACACTGTGTTACCAGTGCCAAACCTGATCTCTCTCATCTTTACATTACAGAAAGATAGTGACATGTGAGATGAAATGCTTGAGTAAAGCCACCTGGGTCACCAGGTATGATATATATTACAAAATTAAGATATCAGTGAAAGAATAGTTATAATATCTTGCACAAAATACATAGAATGGCAGTAGATCAAGTGGTTTGGCCAAATTATGAGAATGCATCCTGACAAGTTGCCCGTACATGCATATAACCAAATGAGATCAGGGTACAAAGCCAGAGGAAGACCACGGAAAAGATGGATAGAAAACGTCAAGGACATCCTGAAGAAACACGGTCATAGCACAGCCAAGGCCACACATCTGGCTCTAGAACGCAAGCTCAAGCACCAATCTACACTTAACAGCAAGAGTGGATAACAAACCACATGGAGAAAGACAATAAAATAGACAATGATATTCTAAGTATCCTTCTGTAGCATTTCATCTTAAAGGCGTTGATCTTCTTTGCCGCTATTTTACTTAGGGTCCATGTTTCATAGCCATATGTTGCAACCGGAAAACATTTTTTTTGTAGCAATAGCAGTTCTATTTCTATTTTGTTGTTTTTCCATATGTTTTTCAACCGTGTTATTTTACAATATGCCATTGCCAATCTCTTCCTTATATCTGCCATGCAGTCTCCTGCACCGTTGTTTGCTCCTAAGTATTTTAATTTATCCACACATTCTATCTCAGTATTGTCTATTCTGAATTTTGGATGTTGTGTTGTTATATCTGTTGACATGATTTTTGTTTTTTGCACGTTTAAATATAAGTTTTGTGATTCTCTGTATTTCTTTCATTTTTTCCATTCCTCCGGCTATGTGCCACTTTCACATATTTTGCAGCTGAGTTTGTGGTAGATCTAAATTCCGGACTGCCCCCTGAGTGTATCATTTCTGTTGTTAAACCATCATTGCCTGGGGCTTTTCCTTTCTTTAAACTTTCTATTGTTTCTTTCTTTATAGGTTCTGGCTCTTTTTCATATTCATTTATTGATTTGATTTTTATTTTACTAGAGTCATTGTACATCTCACTGCAGTATTCCTTCCATCTATGTAAGATATGTTTCCTTTCCATTAGTGTGCTACCTTGTTTATCTTTCAGCACTTTTATTGATGGTTGAAGTTTGTTGTCGCATAGGTGTCATACATTTTTGAACAACGTTTTACTGTTACCTTGGTTTTTCTGCTCTTCTATTAAATTTCAAAGCATATTTTGTTTATGTAGTTTTGTTTGTCTTGTATAATTCTTCTTTGAATATCTCTTGACATACTTCTATAATTTGCTCTATTGTACAACTGTTTTTGAATTGTCTTCTTTCTTGGATAATGTTCATTTTCTCCAGATATATAGGCCTACTCTTTCTTCTCCTTGCTCTTTTTGTGCAGCATGTTTTTGGCACAATTTTCTGAAAATATCGCTTATTTTGTTTTCCAGTTCATTTGGAGCATATTCTTCTTGTATTTCAAGTAGTTTTTCGAATTTGTTTTGAATTTCGATATTGTATTCTTCCAGTATAGACGTCATTTCGTATCTAGAAATGATTGAATTAAAAAAAAAATGTTTATCTTTGACTTGAACTTTGCGATGAGTAACACATGATCAGTGTCGCAGTCTGTGTCTTACATTGAAGGATGTTTGTTTTCCATCTTTGTTCTATTAGTATATAATCAATTTGGTTTCTTGTCTTTCCGTCTGGTGACATCCAGGCGTATAGTCTTCTCGGGTGATGTTTGAAGAATGTATTCATTACTGCCATGTTTTCTGCACAGAAGTTTAGCAAATGTTCGCCTCTATTGTTCTTACTTCCAAGGCAGTGTGTACCTTGATTCAAGTCATATCGATCTCAGACCTGACCTACTTTTGCGCCGAAGTCACCTAGACAATTTTAATGTGTTGTTTGGGTATTTTGTCCAACGCGAATTGAGGTTGATTGTAAAAATCTTCAATTTATCTTTCATCTGCCGCTGATGTTGGGGCATACATCTGTGTAATGGCAATGTTTCTTTTTTCTTCCTTTATTCTGATGGTGATTATACGCTCATTTATGGGGTAATAACCCAATAAAGAAGATGTGATATTTTTGGAGAGGTAAAATCAGACACCACTAAGTTCACCATTTTCTGATCCGGAGAAAATACACAATTTTCTATTTCTTCGTGATTAGAAACTGGCTTCACAGCACGTGGAACATTCCCATAAGTGCTCCGCCCTCCGGTCCAGCAGCCATCCCAGGGTATGTAGACTCAGAGTTCCGGTCAGGTGTTGATTGTGTGATCTTCTGGACTTTCCAAAAAATGTACTTTTCCTTCCCTCACCTCTAACATTTACCTTTGACATTCACCTCTCACCCTCCCTCACCTCTAACTCCCATTTCTAACATTCTCTGTATGTGTACGTTCTCAACCTCATTGACATCATCTGCATCTTGAAATGAATTTATTACTGCCTTCATTAAGTCTGCTTCATCTCTTCTCAGCAATGTGCCGTCTATCGCCGCATTGCCTGCCAATAAGTCGGCTCTCTCGTTTCCTCTGACCCCAACATGACCAGGGCAGTATATCCATGTAATGCTCTGGACAACTGAGTTGTTCAATAAGTCCCACCATTCTTTCTTAGTATGAACTTTTCTATCTTGCGCAACATGATTTGAGAGTCTATGAATATTACAGAGTGTGTTGATGTATCAGTTACCAATAAATTAAGAGCTGCTGTAACTCCCTCTATCTCCATCCTCACGCTCGATGTGACAGTAGAATATGCTGAAGATTTCTCAACCAACTTCACGCCGTTTCTGTAGGCAACAAAACACCAACCGCTTTTATTTGTGTTTCTATTAACGGAGACATCTGTGTATATAATTATGTCTTGTGGTTTCGAGTGTAGTTGGGCGAGTTCGTGCACTGTATCCTGAGCCCTGATGTCCGTCCATTTTCGACACGCTTTATCTAGTTGTATTATTACTTTAATTAGTGATTTCTTCTCAGTGTCTACCTCCACCCATTCACTGCGCTTTCCTATTTCTTCCAATTCACATACTCATCGCAGTGTGTCTTCAGCGTCTGCCATCCATGATCTGCCACGCTTGATTCATTTTCCCGTTGACTCATCTAGACGATGGTGTAATGGGTGGAGGTTGTATTGACTGTACAAATCTTCAATTTATTTTCTATTTGTTAATGTGAAATGTCCTTTATTTGCCCATCTATGTTCCACTATGCCCAGTATGTCTACTTGTGTTCTTTTCATCTCTTCTATTAATACGTGTTGCTTCCCACGTTTTAAACTCCTAATGTTCCATGTTCCCAATTTTATGTTTTTGACCTTTTGTTTACGTTGATATCCATGATGTTGAATGAATGACTTACTACTGCTCACTGCCAATTTTCTATGAATATTATACTAATGCTACACCACAATCCTAGAGAAAAAGTTAGATTAATCCATTGGAAATTTCTAGGCACAATATTCCCGTAGGTTGCATTTAAGTCTAGGTGTCGGAATACACACAAAAAGGGAAAATGCATCTTTGCCCCCCCCCCCCCCCCACATACCCTATACATTGTGGAATTGACTTTTTTTTTAGCAGGAAAGTGATCAGTGATTTATATATGTGAGGAAAGATGAAAGCTTCATCCTTTGGCACCTATACTTGAAGATCTTATTTCTGGTGCTTTTAATTTGGAGGCTGACAGTTGCTTATCAATAACTCAATTGAGGCCAGCTCCTTAGTCCAGCCAGCAGGAGCTAGAAGCTAAAACTGGCCAGACCCTCCTTAATTCAGGCAGGACTGTGGTAGCATGTTAAAGTGCTGAGGTCAGGAACATTTGGTCAGAAGGTTCACCACAACAGCCAGAATGTCATGTATTATCTATCGCACATGAAATGACTACATACATCTGCAGTACACTATCATGGTGCTAATCTTGTGATGACTCACCAGGCAGGAGTAACACCGGGCCCTATACCTCAAAAGGGCCTACCCCATTGTGGCCCGAGGTCCTCTTCAAATGCCTTGCGTAGCCAGGAGGCACAAGAGTAATAGCACTGGCCAACAAACATTACTAACCAATGAGACACCACTTACAAAAATGCTGAAAGTGCAAATAGCACAGAAGAAATCTTTAGCAAGAAATTAGAACTTGAGAATACACCCTCTTTAAGAAACAGGTCAGCATCTGCTGCATGCAAGATACATAGCTCAGCAAAAAATAGCTTTTAAAATTACAAGTTATCCGTGCTTTAGAGCTGATTGAATAGACACAAAACAAGACAGTAGGCCTACACTTAACTAGTCAAAAATGATATCAGCGCATATCAAACTAAACTATACATGGAAGGAATAGAATACCAGGTCCTTCAGCTAAAGACCAAAAAGGCAGACTATTATCTTCTAAATTACTCATGTCCAAATGACCAGTCTCTTCCCCTGGACACAATATCATACAGAGGAAGACTGATAGTAAGTGATTTTAGCAGCCACTCACAGAGCTGGGGCTATGACCTAATGGATAAAAGAGGAGACATTAAAAGTTGGTAAGATGACAAATATCTTCTATTGCTCAAGAAGGCAAAATAGAATTGAGATACTACTCAAGGGCATGACAAACCACTTCCACACCAGACTTGGCATTGTACCCAGCAGACCTAGCATGGGAAGTCAGCAGACAGCTGGGTAGCAACTTTGAGGTAGTGACCACAGATCAGTCTTCTTTAGTATTAAAAATGAACCCACAGGGGATGTGTGTAAAACTAAAAAGAACTATAAAATGGCAAGCAGGGGTTATTTAAACACACCAGTAATGTTTTAGCTGGACAAATAGATATGAAAGGTAACGACATAAATACAATACTCAAAGAATAAATGTATTCATCAAGCTGTCAAAGAAGCAGTACCAAGAGGAGCACGCAAACTATAAGCCTTACTGGAGTGAACAACTAGAACTACTGCAAAAAGAATTAGAAAAAGCACAGCAGGAAATTGAAAATAACACAAGACAGGAACACCACAATAAGTATCAACATGAAAAGGCTAAATTCCAAAGAGCCAGGCTAGAAGCTAGAAGAATGAGCTGGAAATAAAACAGATACCGTAAATTTTGAAAAGGATGGAAGAAAACTGTGGAAACTGGTCAAACAGCTAAATGATAAGGGACAAAAAGAATCACAATTGTACAGGAAAGCAATCTGCATACCTAATTTCTGAAATCTCTATATTGATTTCTCTCTCCAGATATTGCTCCATTCTTTTGTTATTTTTAGAAATATCTTGATTGCATGACTGATCAATGCAGTTGTTCTGTAATTTGTGCAGTTTCAAGTTGCCATTCTTTTGGAAGTGGTATAGGCCTATATACACTCATCATCATCAAGTGCCATGCCGAATGGCATTCATATTTCTCCATGTACATCGATCTCTCATATATGTCATCATCTCTGTTGGTGTCGTCAATTGAAGCCATTTAGTCAAACTGTCCAATATCTTTTCTCTGGGTCTTCCCCTTGCTCTTTTCCCTTCTATCGTTCCTGTTGTCACTATATTCTCAATGCCTACTGTTCTCATTATGTGCCTATATTATACTATATACACTGATCTTTTCAAATTTTTTTTGCCATATTTAACTTTGGTAGATCTTAACACAAAGGGCATGATAGACTTGGACACTGTGTTATTTTCCTGCTTGTATTAAAAGAATCAAATTCATTGCACACTTGTGACTTTTCAATTCTCAAGTTTTTAATCACTCAACATACTTCTATGATAGTTTCTGGTTCAAATTATGTGTAGCTATAGGCCTACTTGAGTGTCTTTGTTTGCATACATTTTCCTACAGTATTCCATCCACCTGTTCAGAATATCTTCATGTTTCTGTTAGTCTGCTTCCCAGCTCATCTTCTATTGCTTGTGTGGCTAATTGAAATTTGGCTGTCAGTGTTTGTAGCCTCTTTAAACATAAATATTAGGTAACTTAACAATATTTCACTGATTCATGAGAAGTAAACTGAATCTCCAGACTACAGGTAACTATGAAAATTCACACATTTATTCACATGCATAGTGGATAAAATATAACAAGACTAGTAATGCCTTACCTGATCTGCTTTTCACATTGATTAATTACATTTTTGAGAAGATCTTGCACATTGTTGATGATTTCAACTTCCTGTTTAATATAGAAAATATTAAACCAAAAAAAGATAATGAAAATCTATATAAAAGATCATCTAATGTAGTAAAAAAAATCAGCATGAAAATGTTGAGATATAGAACTAATTATGCTTGTAAATACATAACGGTAGGTCTTTTGTAAGAAGGCATAGGTCCTATGTTATCAATTTTTAGACTGGACACAATAATTTAACACAGAGGAAAGAAGAGCCAGATGTATTAATTTAAGCCTATAGGGCCTAATTGTTATTTGCATCTTTCTTCTATGTTTATTCCCAAACACCTGTAGATTAGTAGGGTGGAGCCCAGAGAATAGAAGGTATTGTGTCATGGTCATTGGTATTCTAAATCAGAAAGTTCCTTGGTAGGCCTAATAATTTAAAAAATGACCAGAAATTTCACAAGGCAAGCTTATAAGTAAAAATATTAATGATAAAATAAAATTATTTTTGTGCTTGCAAATGTTCTAAAGTGATTTATACTGGCTGGTCAGTTTTCTTCTTCTATATCGTTCTTCAGTCAGATATCAGGTTACAGCGCCAGTGGCTTCAATGAATTGTGTGATTCGCTTCAGGTCATCCATGGAACCCCTTAAGTCTGGAAGCAGTGCCGTCTCAGTAGGCCATATTTTCTCCCTCTCTTCCTGGTAGAGTTGACAGGCATGAAGAATGTGTTCTGCAGTCTCTGGGCTCAGTCCACAGTTACTCAGGTCTGTCTCATAAATCTTCAGCTTTCGGAACATGTGACTTCTCAGTCTGTTGTGACAAGTTCGTAGTCTGAAGATGATGGTTTGTTCCTTGCGTGACTTTTGGTGGTAGGGGTCATTTGGTTCTGCAGTTGGGTGCATCTGCTTCCACTTTTTCTTATATTCTACTTTTAACATCGTCTTACATTCATAGTACGTATTATCATTTTCTATTTGTTCCAGTGATCCCCCTTTCCTTGCCAGGAGATCAGCTTTTTCATTTCAAGGTATGCCACAGTGACCTGGGATCCACTGCAGTACTGTTTCTTTGGTAGTACTGCTGAGGAGGTGTAGAAAGCAGGCTGTAAGTTCATTCATGCTCGTGTTCTTTGGATCTATAAATGCCTGCAATACTGACTTTGCATCCGTTAGAAATACTATATGTGGTTGTGACTCGGCAAGCAATTCATGAGCATTTTGGCTGCCTCTATTATGGCTTCCATTTCTGCTTTGAAATTTGTGGAATGTTTGCCTGTGGGTATAGATTTCTCTATTTCTTTTCCATCTGGTGTTACTATATATATTCCTGATCCTCCATCTAATACTGCCTCTTTCACTGATCCATCTGTATATACATGTGTCCATATATCCTTTGGGTATGCTTTCTGTATGTGATTCTTAGTTGTCTCCTTTAGTACTTGTATAGTAGTTTCTGTTTTTGAAATAATGATTTGTATATTGTCCATAATTCTTGGGAAGTTTTTCCTGTCCCATGTTGGGTATGTTTTAAAGGTGTTTAGTGGTTTTAGGTTTTGTAGGTCTGTATCTGTGAGTGATTTCTGGAGCTGTTTAGCGGAGTGTAGAAAGCTTCCTCTTTTGTAGGTCTGCTTAGTCTTTGGTTCATTTGATGACTCTCCAAACATTTGAAATTTGCATACTGTGTATTTTTTCATTTCTTCTTTCTTCCATTGATGGCAAACCTGTGCATGCTTCCATTTCTGTGATTGGGGTAGTATTCATGCCTCCTGTTATAATTCTGAGATTGCGGTTTTGTCTTTGAGATCTTTTGAGTGTTACTCTTGGCTCTAGTCCCCCATGCTGACATTCCATATTCCAAAGCTGGTCTTACGTAACCTGTATATGCTCTACTTAGAATTTCTGGTAAGTTTTTATTCACATCATTTTCTTTTTTCATTCACTTGAAACTTGTCTATAGTATCTGTATCTGTCTCCTGAATAAAACTCACTGTCTTTTGTAGTTCACACAGAGGCCCATAGAGCTTTGATTCCAGTATTGTTTCTTCTGGCCAATATGTCTGCCTCAGCATTTCATACTGAGAACACTCTTGAAGTATATGTTTGGCACTCTGTGTTGTCTGTCCACATGGCTGTGTTGCTAATCTTGAATTTTGTATACATGTGACTGTGGAGTCGGTTGTGTCCCGTTCTGAGGCGTAGAATTACAACTTGTTCTGATCTGTTCATAATGTGATAGTCATCTGTTGGTCGCTTTCTTTTATTCACATCAGATATCTTATCTCTTTCTTTCATTACTTTGTGATATATTGCAAGAAGAATTACATTTTAACTACAAATTTTATTACGTTATTTCTGTTTTATCTTGTACTTCTGGTCAAATTTCACTGATTCTAATCTTCTGCTTCAATTGGTTATTCATAACATAACCAATAACAAAAAATCTATGTGAAAAACAAGATAAAACATTCACATATTTGAGAGAAAAAAAACCTGTTCAGTCACATAAACATAGAAGAGAAAAACTTTATAGTCACAAAAAATATAGCCTAAGAGAAAAACTTAATTAGTCACATAAATATGTAAGAGAAAAACTTAATTAGTTACATATACATATAAGAGAAAAACTTGATTAGACATAACAAATTTAAGAGAAAAGCTGGATTAATTACATAAACATGTAAGAGAAAAACTTGATTAGACACTAGAAATATGAGAGACAAACTTGAACATTTACATAAACATGTAAGAGAAAAACTTGATTAGACACTAGAAATATGAGACAAACTTGAACATTTACATAAACATGTAAGAGAAAAACTTGATTAGTCATAAAAATCATGAGAAAAAACTCGATCAGCCATATATACATATATGGTATATGATAAACATTTTCAATAAAAATAATAATAAACCCATAACCAGTGAGGGTCGTAGGGGTGTCACAATGAGACATTTGGTGCAGAAAGATCTCCACGCATCTCTATCCGTTACCATCCTGATGAGTTTGGAAACTTCATACACTGTCCATTCTTTAATATTATTTAGCCATGTCTTCTTCTTATCCCCCTCCACTGTACCTTCAAGAACATCTTTTGTCATTGAGGAATGTCTCATCACATGCCCATACCATTGGAGTTTACGAAGTTTCACAATTATCAACAGTGGTTCTTGTTGTCCAGCTAATGAAGTAATTTTATCATGTACAAAAACATTGGTCTTATGTTCTCGATAACAGATACCCAATACACATCTATAACATTTGTTTTGAAACGCCTGGATTCTTCTCTCTAAATCTGCTGTTGAATTCCAGGTCTCACAACCATATAGAAATTTTGACAAAACAAAGATTTATATAAGATGATCTTAACACAGGTTGTGATCCTGCTTTTCATAATGGTGGTTAATCTTGTCATGGTGACCATGGCCATTGCCAGTCATTTCTTTGATTCACCATTGCCACTAATCTGGCTCCCAGATAAGTAAACATAGGAACCTCCTCCAACTTTTGATTGTTAAGCTTTATGTTGGTTGGAACTAAGTATACTTCTATTTACCAATATTTTACTCTTAATTGCATTTATCTCCATCCCAAGTTTTTTGCTAGACAACTCCAACCTTGTTAGTAACTCTTGTAGTTCTGCTTCTGTTGTCGCCATCAGATCGATATCATCAGTGAAGCAGAGATGAGAAATTTATCACTCCCCAATCGATATTGTTGGATGAAATTCAGCGAACACTTCTCTCATGATTTTTTCTAGGTAGATGTTAAAACGTGTTGGCGAAAGTAAGCACCCCCTGTTGAACGCCAACATTAGTTCTGAAAGTAAGCACCCCTGTTGAACGCCAACATTAGTTCTGAAAGTAAGCACCCCTGTTGAACGCCAACATTAGTTCTGAAAGTAAGCACCCCTGTTGAACGCCAACATTAGTTCTGAAAAATGTCATTATCTATGAACACAGCACTTTTTATTTCTTTATATATAGTGCCTCTATGATGGCGATAGTGTTGACAATGACAGTGTTGTCAGTCTTCTTCTTCTCCAGCATTCATTCTCAAACTTTCGCTGGATCTCTCTTTTAGCAGGATCATTGTTCTACTAGATTTCCAGCAGGATGTAATCCAGAGAATGGAAATGCGTTGTGTCACTGTTTAATTTAAACACTTGCAATGACCTTGCATAGATTTGTTTGTATGCAAAACACGATCAAAAGTAAAAGCTTTGGTTTGGTGAAATCAATAAAATTATGAAAGATCATGTTGATGTAAGTTCTTTTCACTTGTTTAGATTGAAAATTTGTTTTACAGTATTTCTCTTCTTCCTAAATCCAGCTTGTTCTTCTGTCAAGATTTCTTCTGCTTGTTAATCTATTGAGTATAATTCTCAGCATTACTTTACTTGGATGTGAAATGAGACTGTGCTATAGTTTTTCAAATCAATCAATAAACCCATAACCCTTCAGGGTCGTAGGGGTACCACATTGGATGCTTCAACACACAGTTGACACAGTCCTCCAGCGAATTCTATCCTCAGCGATGCGGATGAATGTGGAAATATCTAGCCCTGTCCATTCCTTGATGTTGTCTGTCCATGTCTTTATTTGTCCTCCTCTGCTTCTTCCACCCTCGACAGTCCCCTGCAGTATTGTTTTTGACAAGGAATCGTGCCTGCATACATGTCCGAACCATGCTAGTTTTCGTCGTTTCACTATTGAAAGCAATGGCTCCTGAACACATCTCTACTTTATTTCTTACGTACACATTGGTCTTATGTTCCCTATAGGAAATTCGTAGAATTCTTCTGTAGCATTTATACTCGAAAGCCTGTAATCTTCTCTCCATGTCCGCAGTGAGTGTCCAACTCTCACAACCATACAACACAACAGAAATCACCAGCGACCTATACAGTTTGATTTTCACTCCAACACTGTTATAGTTTTTACAAGACTTCAAATCTTCTTTTTTTGGAAGTGATTTTAGTAGCGACTGTGTCCATGTTTCGGACCATTTTTTTTGTATACCAAATCTTCCAACATATGAGTGCCATGACATTAATCACTTATTCTCCTCCATGTATCAGCAATTCCACTGGGATGTCAATTCCTGGGGATTTTCCTTTGTTCAGTGCACAAATTGCTTTCTCCACTTATTCTCTTTATATGTCACTGTCTCTTACCTTTCTGTTATTTAGTCAGGTGTCATTTAGTATTTCATTATTTACTTCACTTTCATGATTATATAACTCTCTACAATATTCTGTCCATCTCCTTAAAATATCTTCATGGCTTTCATCATCATTTCATTAATCATCAAAAAAAGTCCTGCGGCGATGGACGAGTGGCAGGTGTGGATACATTGGCAGCCATAGTTACAAACCTGCACGTAGGCGGCTCATGACATGTGGTCGTTCTCCAGAGACATTGAGGTACCTCTGGAGTCCAGCAGCCGTCTTGGCGGCCGAGCAGACCTTTTCGGGAAAGCACTGCTCACCTCCTTAGCCAGAAGAAGGGGCTAGAATAGGTGCCCTAAACATTGCCTGCCTCACCCAGGCCAGCATACCGCGGCTGGCGGGATCCCTATTCGGCGGTAGAAACTTCAAGAAAACAAGAAAAACTAATGCGAGTCCACTCAAAATTGGCGCATGGAATGTGCGCACCCTACTGGACCTCGTTGAGGTCGCACGGCCAGAAAGACGGACCTCACTTGTAGCGAAAGATAGCAAGGTACACAATTGACATCGCTGCCCTCAGCGAGACACGACTGTCTGAGGAGGGTGAACTTGTAGAACAAGGCGCTAGTTATTAATTCTTCTGGATTGGCAGAAACAAAGAAGTGAAACGCGAAGCTGGAGTTGGCTTTGCAATTAAATCCAGCCTAGCTAGAAAGTTGGCAGGACCTCCAAAGGGCATTAGTGACCGACCATTGGTGTTCGTCTTCCACTTTCTAAAAAGCGGCATGCAACATTTGTTAACGTATATACCCCGACTATGACGAACCCCGATGAACAGAAAGTACAGTTCTATGATGACTTGAAAAGAATCATACAGGAGACCCCCAAATCCGACAAATTCATCATTCTTGGTGACTTCAACGCACGAGTGGGTTCGGATTGTGCGTCCTGGGATGGTGTGCTGGGGAGGCATGGTATTGGCAAATGCAATAGCAATGGACAGCTACTGCTCGAAACATGCGTTTTTTTTTTATCCTACTCATCTCCAACACTGTCTTTCAATTACTTCACCGTAATAAGACTGTATGGATGCGCCCACGATCAAAACAGTGGCATCAAATTGATTAAATCATCGTGAGACAGCGCGATAAGCAGGATGTGAGGGTCACTAAATCCATGTGTGACGCCGACTGCTGGACGGACCACAGATTGATAGTCTCCAA
This sequence comes from Meghimatium bilineatum, assembly GCA_034231615.1. NCBI lineage: Eukaryota > Metazoa > Mollusca > Gastropoda > Stylommatophora > Philomycidae > Meghimatium > Meghimatium bilineatum. The sequence continues at coordinate 56,906,128 of CM067321.1, read as the reverse complement.
AATGAACCTCCATACATCTGCGTCTCCGGCGATCTCAAAATAGCAAACACTCAAAACGTCTCGACGTCTCCAAATTGAAAGATCCATTTTGTAAACAGCTTCTGTGCACCACATTTGTCGACGAAACTAATGCATTCGACACTGTAAATCGCGAAAGACTATGGAAGATCATGGCCAAATTTATATGTCCCGAAAAATTTACCAACATGGTTCGCCAGTTCCATGATGGTATGACAGCCTATGTGCAAGATGACGGCGCACAATCAAACCCCTTTCCAGACATTCTTTCCGGTGTCAAACAGGGTTGCGGCCTGGCTCCGGCGCTCTTCAGCATGGTGTTCCCTGGCCATGTTAAATGATTCCTTCCGAAATAACAGTGCAGGAATTTGTTTTCACTATCGAGCTGACGGAGGAATATTCAGTCTTAGTAGATTGAAGGCCAAGACCAAAACTAAGACGGACATTGTTCGCGGACGATTGTGCACTAAATGCTACCAGTCTGAAAGACATGCAGGATAGTATGGACCTCTTTTCTTTGGCCTGTGATGCGTTCAGTCTCACCATCAGCACTACGAAGACTTTAGTAATGTATCAACCAGTGCCAGGTGTCCCATACACAGAACCAGTGATCACAGAAAAGGGATATAAACTTAATACTGCCAATACATTTGTATATCTCGGCAGCACCCTATCGCAACAGCGACAATTGACGAAGATGTTGCCCTGCGTATTGCTCATGCCAGTGCAGCATTTAGGAGCCTTCGTGCCAACGTCTGGATCAGGCGTGTTCTCAGTTTGACAACCAAGTTGGACGTGTACCGTGCAGTGGTTCTACAAACACTGCTTAAAGCTGCATCTTGCTGGACTGTCTATACGAGACACGCTCGACAGCTTAATTAACTCTTTTCACCTTCGGCCCCTACAAAACCTTATGGGGGTAGGTTGGCAGGATCGAGTACCAGACACGGAAATCCTTCAGAAGTCCCGTATGCAAAGCATCCATGCCCTGCTGACGTTAAAAGATCAAACTCCACTGGACTGGCCACATCGTCCGTATTCCAGACAAGCGCCTTCCAAAGAGTTTAGGCTATTCTATGGGGAGCTGTGAGAAGGTAAACGTTCAAGCTGAGGGCAGAAAAAGCGCGTCAATGATCGCCTAAAAAACTCTCTCAAGCACTGCAACATCGATCCCAGCACTTGGGAGACTACAGCACTTGACCTCTCAGCATGGCACACCCAGATCACTGCTGGCATCACGAAATATGAAAAGGAAAGAACACTACCGGCAATCCACAAGCGCAGGAAGCGGAAGGACAGATCCGAAGGTTTTCCTACCCCTAACCTTCAGCACTCCTGCATGCACTGCAATAGAACTTTCCGTGCACGAATCGGACTCACCGGACATCTACAAACTCACAAGCCAAATTAGAAAATTGCCAGTTTATTTATATTATTTTTTTTTTGTCATCGCATTCATTTGTTTTTCAGGTCATGCTTATTTTCGCCTGCGAATGGGGAACATCATCAAAATATCTTCTTTTATATTCAATATTGTTCTATTTTTGTCAACTATAATAGAAATCTTGGATTTTCTTTGTTGTGTGTTTTTTTTTTCAAGTTTCAAAGGCTGTTTTACTATTACTCTTGGACATGTTGTTGTTAATTAATGGAATCACATTGTCCATTGATCCAGTTTTCTTTAGCTTTTTTTCATTTTAGTTCTAATAGTTTTGTTTAAGACACTATAAGTCCATGCTGCCAATGGATTATGCTTTTTGTCCTTTTTTTTTTAGCTCTCTCCTGTTATAACATACGTTTAATATGTCATCAGTTACCCAGGGTTTACTGGGTTTGTGTTTCTTTCCTAATATCTGTGTTGCTGCGTCACTAACACTGCACTCTCGTTCTCAGTCAGTGAGTTGATATCATCCTCCAATAAATTCAAAGTTGCAATTTTACCACCTATTGTTGCCTTGAATAGGTTATCTATTTCTGTCACCTTTAGTTTTTCAAAGTAAAATCTTAGGTAACTCACTTTGTTATGATGAGAGTTATTTTTTAGATGTAGCCTAGTGGTCATCAAAATCATGTCGTGGTTGTTGCCTATATCAGCACCTAGAATGATCTCATCTTTTCTTGATTTATGGCCGAATTAAATCTCTTAGAACCAGGATAAAGTCAATTTGATTGTGTAATTGTCCTTATTGCATTCCAAGTTGTTATTCTTGAAATTTTATGAGGGAATAATGTGTTAAAAAATACATGTGAAAAAAGTGGTCACATAAACATATTATAGAAAACAAGATTAATAAGAGAAAATCTTGATTAGACATCATAAGCAATATAAGACAAATGTGAACATTCACATAAGCATATAAAAGAAAAACTTGATTAGCCACACAAAAATGTAAGAGAAAAACTTGATCAGTCATAGGCCTATACATATAAGAGACAAAATTTCACTCACACAAACATAGGGCTACAAGTGAAAAACAAATTTGGTCATGTAAACATATTAGAGAAAACAAGATTAGTCATGTAAATATGTAAGATCATCATTAGGTGACATATTCTTTCCAGAATGTATTCCATATGGTTCTCTTGAATTCTCCCTGCTGTCTTGAGCAAGTTGTCCTGCCTATTCTATTGACATTCTTGAAGGCATTCTTTACTATCTTTTGTCCAACCACAAGGTCTTGGATGGTCTTTGTCCCTGTTGCCTTTCAGTAACATCACTTCTATCATTCCCTCCATAGTTTCTTTAGCTGTTTTAATTTTGTCTGCGCCATTGCTGTTCTTCTCTTAATCTCAACTGCGCAGTCCCCCGCATTGTTTATATTAGTTCCTAAATAATCAAAATGTGTGACTTCTTCTAAATTGCAGTTCTCAATATTAATTTTGGGTCTTGATTTAGTTTTGTCAGTTGCCATTATTTTGGTCTTTTTCATATTTAAGAACAAATTTTGCTGTTCGCTGAACTTTTGGGTTGACTTAATTATGTTCAGTAGGTCGTGTTCACTTGTTGTTAATAGCACAGTGTCATCTGCATATCTAATTTCTGGTATCTGCAGCCCTTCTATATTTATGGGTCTAAAATCAGGCTTCATTGTTTCTTGTCTCACGTTTCTCATTATATTTTCTGCATAGAAGTTGAACAAGTATGGAGGCAAGGTACAGCCTTGGTACTCCTTTCTGTACATTGAACCACTCTGATCTTGCACCCTCAACATTTACCGCTGCTTCTTGATCTTTATACAGTTCTGCTATTAGTTTTTTAATGTGTTTTGGGAAACCCATATCGTTCATTATTTCCCATAATTGATGGTGATTGACGCAGTAGAATGCTTTGTTGCAGTCTATGAAGCATGCATGCAATTCGATGTTACACTGCCCCATCGAGACCAGCACCATGCAGAGGTGATGGGGCTTAGTTCAGCCATCAGGGGCTGGAAACTAAGACTGGTCGGGCAGTCCCACTCGAGCAAGACCATAGTCCTGCCCAAGTAAGCAGAGTGCTGAAGACGGAGGCATCCAGCCAAAAGGCGCACAGATAATCAGGATGCCACGCACAAAACACAATGGAAACATGTCTACATCTATAAATAGTTATGATGCCTGCCCTGTGGCGGACGTTCAGGCAGGGACGGTGCCGGGCCCTATACCTCGAAAGGGCCCAACCTCAGTTACGGGAAGTCCCTCTCAATTGCCCCGAGGAGCCAGGAGGCAATGGAATAGAGCTACTGGCCAAACAAACAAACAACCAATAAAAATAATGCACTGGAATGCTGAGGGTGTCAACAGTAAAAGAGATGGATACAGCAAAAAATTGGAACTTGAAAATGTCCTCAGTGAAGAACAAGTTAGTATATGCTGTATCCAAGAAACACACCTCAGCAGCGACATAGCCTTCAAAATCAGAGGCTACCAGTGCTACTGATCTGACCGAAAGGACAGGCGAAAGGGTGGAATTCTGACACTTGTTAAAAACAATATCAGCGCATGTCAGCTGGAAGTATATATGGAAGGGGCAGAATACCAGATGCTCCACCTAAAATCAGACAGTGCAGAATTCCATCTTCTAAACTACTACTGCCCAAATGATAAACCATTGGCACTAGACACAATTCCAGATAAAGAGAGACTTATGGTGTGTGGTGACTTCAACAGCCACTCTCAGAGCTGGTGCTACGATCATATCGACAAGAGAGGTGAGGAACTTGAGAGCTGGCAGGATGAAAATAATCTCATCCTTATTAACCAGCCAGCAGACTCGCCAACCTTCTACTCGAGAGCATGGCACACCACCTCTACACCAGACCTGGCATTCCACTCACCAGGCTTGGAATGGAACATCACACGTGTTGTTGGAAAGCAGCTTGGAGGTAGTGACCACAGACCAGTATTTCTGGAAATCCACAATGAATTTACCAATTTACAGCAGCACGCTCACTAGGTGGAACTATAATAGGGCAGACTGGAAAATGTACCAGCATTTAACCAGTGTTCTAGCTAAGGACATGAACTTGGACAAAGACATCAATAGAGCAGTGAGTGAATTTAATAGATGTATACTACATGCTGCTAGTAAAACCATACCCAGGGGGGCACGCAAAAACTACAAACCCTACTGGAATGATGAACTGGAAAAGCTGCAAAATGAGATGGAAACATCTAGACAGCATGCTGAGAACAGACCTAGCCAAGAACATCACAACAAATATCAGCAAACAAAGGCTAAATTTCAGAGCCAGATGGAGCAGCTGGAAAGAAAAAACAGAGTCGCTGAACCTAGAAAGAGATACTAGGAAATTATGGAAACTTGTAAAACAACTAAATGATGAAGGTACAGGGAGAAATACCAGGATCACACTTTATAAAGATAGAAACATTTTAACAGGTAAACATGCAGCTGATTACTTTGCAGATTCCTTTGCAGAAGACAATAACGTCAAAGTCAGCCCAGACAAACAACAGGAGGTTCGAGCGAACCAGCAAAACATTGGACAAGACGAACCTATACCTGAAGTCATGGAGGCACCAATCAAAATGAGAGAACTGGAGCATGAAATATCCAAATTGAAAATGAAAAAGTCCCCTGGAGCTGATGGAGTGTCCAATGAAATGATTAGAAACCTGGGAATTGCAGCAAGAGCAAAGCTACTGCAGATCTTTAACACAAGCTGGTCCACAGGTAATGTACCACAGGCGTGGAGAAGCAATAATGATACCACTCCTCAAATCAGGAAAAGATGGCAACACAGTCTCCAACTACAGGCCCATCAGCCTCACAAGCTGTCTATGTAAAACAATGGAACGCATTATCAATCTTAGGATGCAGTGGTACCTTGAAAGTGAAAACATTCTCGTATCACAGCAAGCAGGTTTCAGGCCCTGCTACTCTACTGAAGATCAGGCAACCTACCTCTCCCAAGAGATTGAGGATGCCTTCCAAGAAAAGAAACTGGTACTAGCAGCATGGATATTCCTCAGGAAAGCATTTCATAAGGTCTGGAAAGAAGGGCTCCTAAAGAAATTGCGAAATTGCAGGGTTAGTTCAAGAATGTACAAATGGGTAAAAGCATACCTGCATAATAGAAGAGCCAGGGTACAATTAGATGGTCGCAAGAGCAAGAAAGTTCTACTGCGTCATGGAGTCCCCCAGGGAGGAGTCCTGTCACTCACACTTTTCTTGGTTTATATCTATGACCTAGTTGCTGAACTACCACACAGGATCAAAGTGGCAATGTATGCTGACGACCTGGTGCACGGAAGAACATGCAACAGTGGCCACTAAACAAATACAAAGAGCAATCGATGCCCTAACATTATGGGCAAATAGATGGTGCGTCAGCATTAACACAGATAAGTGCAGCACTACACTCTTTACCCTCTCACCAAAACAAAAAGCTGGTCATATCAAGATAGATAGAGAGCTCTTGAAAGAAGACAAACAACCCACATACCTCGGAGTTACTTAATATTTATATAAGTCTGTCAAAACAATGTCATCAGATTGGCCATTAAGCTGTCATCCCTGTTTTCTAGAAATTCTATTATTGAATCAAACAAATCTTAAAATCGATTCAGACAAATACATTTTGAAAGCCAACTTCAGTGTGAAGCAGCAAATGAGTGAAATTCTTGTTTTCACTACAAAGTTGGCTAAATAATCTTCAATTCAATGAATTGCTTCTAATTTTGTTGACTGTCCTAATAACGTAATGGAGCGACATATGCAGGCGTTCACTTAAATTCTTCGCAGCCAAATGTTGACGATGAAGTGCACAGTGTACAGTAAGCAAATTTGGTACTGCTTGTTTCAAAAGTGCTATGAAACCCTTGTGGCACCCTGTCATTGCTGCAGCATCATCAGTAACAGCAGACAAAATATTACGAGTAAGAATATGTCTTTTTCTTGAAAAAAAGTATTCATGGTATTAAATATAGATTATCCCGTATATCCACTTCAAGATTTTTAGCAAATAATAATTATTGACAAACTTGTTCATCTTTTATGAATCTTATGTAGAATAGGAGTAGTGCTTCAATATTTAGGAGAGTTCAGCCATTTCATCAATTCTTTTTTGTACTGAATTATTGCTCAAAGGAATTTTCCGGATATATCATGCTGGCTTATGAAGCACAATGGCTCCTTTTACTACTGGCAAGATTAATTCCTCACCAATTGTGTGTGGTTTCCCAGCTTTTGTGGCTAATAAGAAAATATTATAAGAAGCTTGTAATCTGTCAGAATCTTGTCAAGTGTACAACGCAAAATGTTTTGATATAGTTGAATGCATAAAAATGTTTCCTTCTAGAACTTGAAAATCAGTCAAATTGTTATCCCTTTTTTGTCAGAATGCATTTTAGTCAAATACTCCTGTAAAGTTGGTGTCATCATATGTGGTATGGTATTTCACCGAGGCTACAACTCTATTGACACTTCCATTCATGTTTGAACTATTTATCCATTATAAAACTGACTTGAATCATAGTCAATATTCTATTCCTGAAGGTTATCCTACAGGATGCTGTGATGCATGTTGCCCTTCTTCCATGCTTATGGTTATCATTTTATTTAACCTAAATAAAAATTAAAAGTAAAACTATTATATGCATATAGTAACAATAACATTAGAGAAGTGTTCTTGCCTTCAGTAGAGAAATCTCAACATCATCTTGTACTAAATCCACACCCAAGCGGCGCTGACGACAGTTCAGGTTATCTGTAGCTATATGAAGAGATATCTCTGTAGTTCTCAGTGCATTTTCAAGTCGTTTTTTTTGTTCCAGCAGAAGTTCTGTCTCATCAATGACATCCTGCAATAAGATCAGCACATAACACAATCTAAATATAGTAAAACTACCAAAGAAAGGGGATCTATCTGATTGTAACAGCTCTGTTGTCAGTACCAGGAAAAATATTATGTAGTATGATAGGCTCAAGGGACTGGTAGATGAATAAAATTATAGAAGAGCTAGTTGGATTCAGGCCAGAACGATTATGTATTGATCAAATATTTACCCTTAGAAAAACTATTTAAGTTTAAGTGGAAATGCAATCTCTGCATATGACAACTCATGATGCTGTGTAAGACTGTGGATGATGGTCAGAATATTCACACTTCTGGTAAAGCATAGTGGTGGTGACTGGGAGCTTTAGTTGCCTACCCATGCCAGATGTTTCGCCTTGGCTGTGCTGAGGACAGATGTGTCGGGCCATTGGGGCACATAAAACGGAGAAACAATGCATTTCCATTTTCTGGTCTACACTCTGTTTGAAATCTATTAGGATTATTGTCCCGGTACAAAAGAGATCCAGCTGGTGTCTGAGAATGAACGCTGAAGAAGAAATTGTATTTGTTCAGTGTTGTCTTGATAATATCTGTCCATCTTTTTCTAGATCTTTCTCTAGCCTTATATCCGGATCTTCTCATGTCATATGTTCTTGTTGGTAGTTGGTTATGGTTAATTCTCATAAGGTGTTCAAACCATTTTATTTGGTGTTTCCAGAATATTTTGTGCATGGTCTTATACCGACCGATTCATTTCATGATTTCGTCGTATGTGATTTTGTCTTGTTTAGTCACTCTTGCAGCTTCTCTCAGGCATTTGTAAGTTTTCTGTGTTGGGCTGTATTCAGCGCCCATGTCTGGCATTGATAGCAAAATGTTGGCATAAAAATACTGTTTATTATCTGTCTCTTAGCTTTCCTTTTGATCTTTAGGTTGATCAGTAACTACAAAGCTGAATTATGTCTTGTCTTTCTACATCCAATAGAACAAGATATAAACAGAGTCAATAAGCTCTTTGGAATGGATGCAGTGAGTCTGGTGAAATTGTTTAATGAACTTTTTTAATTTATTGAAAATATAGTTAACCATCTCCTACAAAATGCAGTGGAATTTCCTTTGAACTCATGCTGTTTGAGTTTAAACTCAATAGAACTTCTCTTGGTGCGCAAAAATCATTAAGATTAGACATCATGACTACATTCTTGAGCTGTTGTTGGAAATACGTAAACAACTACCTTCATTCTTCTTCAGCGTTAGCTCTCATATAGCCTAACCACAATGAATATATAGTGTGATTTCCGCGGGGGAGCATGAAGTACGTTGTGCTGCAAGTTCCACAGTAGCATTATGTTATTTGCACCTCGGTTGGCCACTTGTGGTCAGGACGTTCGAGGCCCAGCACACCCGTTTTCATCATGCCTTTAATTTGGGTGGGCTTCCCTAGTCCGTGACAGTCTGTCTATCTGTCGCCGGGCACGCGGATGTAGTGACTCTTCGCCTAAACGATTGTCGTTCACGTCTATCTCGCACGAAGTGTTCCACCGTCTATGAACTCACCTCGTGCAATTGGACGTACTTGTGCCTGTGCCCATCGGGTACTGAACCGTTTCTCATCCATGAGCCTGGTTCCGTATGAGGAAGAACTCACCAGAAGAGTTGGACCCTGGCTCGTTCGCCTTTCTACCAGAGGCGTCGTTAACAGACATCGTGAACTCCTCGCCCAAATTCGAGTCTCACACAGCGCGTTTGTGGTCAAGGCGTTCTCGAGCTGAGCGACCTTGTCCCAATAGCGACTGAGACCATCAGGAACTGAATATTTCTCTCTGCACGTGTTTATTTCCAGTATAGGAAAGCTTGACAGTAGAGTTGGGCCAGGGCTAAAATTGTTGTCCCTTTTGTGCCTGAGCCCATTAGGCACTGAACCATTTCTCTCTGCAAGTGTATTTCCGGTGTAGGAAATCTTGCCAGTAGAGGTGGACCAGGACTGCCATCGTTGCCCCTTATTTTGCCTGAACCCCTTGGGTACGGAACCCTTTCTCTTCGCGAGCATATTTCCGATTTAGGAAAGCTCAACATTAGAGTTGGGTCAAGTCTTCTTGCTTTTCCGAACGCCCATGATTGGGTCTGGGTCTCTGCCTATAAGTAGCACAGGTAACTAGAAGCTCGTCTCGAGCTAACAGAGCTTTTAGTTCCCCTTTCCTACTAACTTTTCCCTTGTTATTTGCAGTTCATGCTGCCCTCTGTTGCTGTTCTGCCTTTTCATTGTGTCATTGTACTCAGTATGAAATCTCTTTGTAACACGCCATGCATCTACCTTTACGTGACTTTTACATTGCCTCCCCATCCAATGTTCGGACTGGCTAGCGTCACTGTATGTTGACAGTGTCACTGTATGTGGTGATGCTGATGGTGTCTGAGATATTGTCTGTCTCTAATGCAGCCAAATCTCTTTCCATCTGCTACCTCCACATTCTCAGACACGATCCCCAAATGATTTGGACAGAATCAGCTCAAGATGCTGTATTTCTGTTTTCAGGGTGCACTGCGAGGAGGTACATTTGGGATCTTGGTTATCTGCTAACCCTGGGTCCGCCGATAGCAATGCATTCCCTTTTCACCCCACTACCTTCAAATATTCAATCAATGTATAATCTTAACCACCCTGCTTTGTACTGGGAAAATACAATGTTGATACTTGAAAACTGCAGTAGAATAAAATTAGTCTTCTGTCTTGGCTATGTACTGAAGATGTGATACTGAGAAATCTTGGAACAATGTTGCAAACCACAAAGATGTGGGTGATGTTCACGATATTAATTAATTGGGACATTTTGCACTATCTCTTCTTATACTAAGTGAACATCCACAAATGAACTTAATTAAGAACAAGCAGTCACATAAAGCAAGACTGCATGGAAGTGTTGTTGAATGTTAGATCATTCTTATACGTATATCTGTTACTATTTTACAACATTCAGTTGTTGTCTCGAAAGAGAGCTGCCAAATTAGTAAAACAATAGTTCGTGTACAATAATTTGGTTACTGTTTGGGCAACTTTTGGAAAGTCGATCCACTGGCTTGAGCTACTATTGGGCATCCATGCCACAGGTTTTGTATCTGGCAACACTGTCCGTTTGGTTAAAGATTTTCCAGTTAGTTCAAGACGATAAGATGGGTTCCTCAAATATATCAAACCTGCCACAGACAGAAAATGATGCTGTCTCATTTCTGCAAGATCGTGAAATATTGCTGTCAAAAAGTGTGTGCTCGGACATTCCATGAAGGTGAATTTTGTTTACTCACATTCCACAGCCAGTAGTCATAATCACTGTCTGCCACAACTATTTTCCAGAAGCGTTCACTGTATGCTATAATTAATTTCCAGTACAAGTTCTCTCACATTACCTTGACTTAATATTTTGTAAAAATCACATAGTTTCGTTAAATTAGTGGGGACCACGTACTAGGAAAGTACTTTTTAAACATATGGAATGCCAGGAAAGCCAGGAAAAAAGTTAGACTTGTATCAATGGGATCCCACTTGGATCAGTGGGAAAATAATGAACAACCTGAGATATGCAGACAGCACTGGTCTTTTAGCAGAAAGTGAACAGGAACTACAAAGACTAATAGATTAGGTGATAAATCAAGTAAAGAATATGGACTGGATATAAATATTCAAAAAACAAAAACCATGATAATCAGCAAAGTCACAGAAGAACAGGTGCTAAACATAAAAATACATGCAGAGAAACTACAACGAGTAGATCATTATCAATATCTTGAAGATATAGTCACAAATGATGGCAGATGTGAAACAGAAGTTAAAAGAAGAATAGGAATGGCTGAAAGTACTTCCAAAGACATGAGGAAAATATTAACATCTAAACAAATTACAAACAAGCTAAAAATGAGAATTAGAAAATGCTCATCTATTCTATATTAATGTATGGCTCAGCAACATGGACAATAAACAAACAATTAGAAGATGGAATTGGTGCATTTGAGATGTGGATATATGGAAGAAGAATAGAGAGAACATCATGGGAAGAGTAGAAAACAAACAAAAAAGGTTTTAACAACACTTTGTACGACTCGTATGAAGAAAGAATTATTAAGGGAAATAAAGATCAAGAAAAAATATTTTGGACACATGATACCTTGTTGAAGACCTTACTTGAGGGTAAAGTCGAGGGGAGGTAAGCAAGAGATAGGCAGAGAAACAAGTGGGAGAATAGCATCACAAGATGGATAGGTTACAGTATAGCAGAGTGAACCACCAAAACAAGAGATAGTGGATGTTGGAGGTCTGCTTCAGCCAACCTTTGTTGTGGAGATGGCACTTGATGATAATGATGGTGATAGTTCTATTAAGGTTAAGAATTATAAGAAAATATACTTAAAGTGCAGACATCTTGGCTTTACCTACAGCATGTGTCAAAATAAACTGTGTAATAAATATGTTTTATGTGATATAGTTTTATCAGTGTAGTGAAGATCACAAAAGAAAACATAGTTATGTAATTATGTTGTAAGGATAACTGGAGAGGTGATGAACACCACCAGCTATTACCTAAAGCTTATGCCAATTGAAATATTGCAATGGATAATCATATGCAGAAATCACAAAACTCGAAAACTTTCTGAGAATTGTATTACCAGCTACTGGAATGTGTGCACTCTTCATGCTTGTGGAAAGAGCAGCAAACTTACACATGAACTTAACAGATACACATGGGGTATCCTGGGCATGGTAGAAGTAAGATGGGTGGGATTTGGTGAAACAAAAACAGATGACAGTCATAAAATCTGTTACATCAAAGCAAAATACTAACATAGAGTGGTGTTCATTGTTCACAACGAGAAAGCTAATTCCATCACTAGCTGCACCCCTATAAACAAAAGACTTGGGCTATCTTTATAAAGTGTGATCCTGGTATTTCTCCCTGTACCTTCATCATTTAGTTTTACAAGTTTCCATAATTTCCTAGTATCTCTTTCTAGCTTCAGCGACTCTGTTTTTTCTTTCAAGCTGCTCCGTCTGGCTTGTAACCTGGCTCTTTGAAATTTAGCCTTTGTTTGCTGATATTTGTTGTGATATTCTTGGCTAGGTCTGTTCTCAGCCTGCTGTCTAGATGTTTCCATCTCATTTTGCAGCTTTTCCAGTTCATCATTCCAGTTTGTAGTTTTTGCGTGCCCCCCTGGGTATAGTTTTACTAGCAGCATGTAGTATAAATCTATTAAATTCACTCACTGCTCTATTGATGTCTTTGTCCAAGTTCATGTCCTTAGCTAGAACACTGGTTAAATGCTGGTACATTTTCCAGTCTGCCCTATTATAGTTCCACCTAGTGAGCGTGCTGCTGTCCTTGGTAAATTCATTGTGGATTTCCAGAAATACTGGTCTGTGGTCACTACCCCGAAGCTGCTTTCCAACGACACGTGTGATGTTCCATTCCAGGCCTGGTGAGTGGAATGCCAGGTCTGGTGTAGAGGTGGTGTGCCATGCTCTCGAGTAGAAGGTTGGTGAGTCTGCTGGCTGGTTAATAAGGATGAGATTATTTTCATCCTGCCAGCTCTCAAGTTCCTCACCTCTCTTGTCGATATGATCGTAGCCCCAGCTCTGAGAGTGGCTGTTGAAGTCACCACACACCATAAGTCTCTCTTTTTCTGGGATTGTGTCTTGTGCCAATGGTCTATCATTTGGGCAGTAGTAGTTCAGGAGATGGAATTCTGCACTGTCTGTTTTTAGGTGGAGCATCTGGTATTCTGCCCCTTCCATATATACTTCCAGCTGACATGCGCTGATATTGTTTTTAACAAGTGTCAGAATTCCACCCTTTCGCCTGTCCTTTCTGTCAGACCGGTAGCATTGGTAGCCTCTGATTTTGAAGGCTATGTTGCTGCTGAGGTGTGTTTTTTGGATACAGCATATATTAACTTGTTCTTCACCGAGGACGTTTTAAAGTTCCAATTTTTTGCTGTATCCATCTCTTTTACTGTTGACACCCTCAGCATTCCAGTGCATTATTTTTATTGGTCGTTTGTTTGTTTGCCCAGTAGCTCTATTCCCTTGCCTCCTGGCTCCTCAGGGCAATTGAGAAGGACTTCCAGTAACTGAGGTTGGGCCCTTTCGAGGTATAGGGCCCGGCACCGTCCCTGCCTGAACGTCCGCCACAGGGCAGGCACCATAACTATTTATAGATGTAGACATGTTTCCATTGTGTTTTGTGCGTGGCATCCTGATTATCTGTGCGCCTTTTGGCTGGATGCCTCCGTCTTCAGCACTCTGCTTACTAGGGCAGGACTATGGTCCTGCTCGAGTGGGACTGCCCGACCAGTCTTAGTTTCCAGCCCCTGATGGCTGAACTAAGCCCCATCACCTCTGCACGGTGCTGGTCTCGACTTGGGCTATAACAATACATGTAGCAGCTAGACTCATAAACACCACAATCATTAAAGTTTATGTCCCAACTGCCAACTATGAAGAAAAGGAAAAGACACATTTTATAAAATCCTAGAAGACACAATAAATAGTATCCCCAGAAAAGATCTATTAATAGTACTAGGCGATTGGAATGAAAAAGTGAGACCTGACAATAACTCATTATAATCAATGGGCTGGCACAGTAGGAAATTGTGGGACAGGAGAAAGAAATGAACATGGACTGAAAGAACTATTCATACAGGTATACTGTAATACTCTATTATAATTTGTGAACAAATGTAAACTTAACCTTGCAAATACACTGTTTCAACACAAGCTTTCCATAAGAACAACACGGTATGCTCCAAAAATAGAAGTACATAATCAAATTGATTTCGTTCTTAAATTCAATGAATTCAAACAAATTGCTATTTGCAGATATTCAAAGTTTAATATACCGGTATGAGTCTGAAGATGAATTACAGTGGCGTACACAGCTGCTCCATACAACATGCAAACAATACAACATGAAACTAAACACATCTAAAACATAAACTATGAAGATAGGCAAAACACCAGCCAGTTAAACGCATTTGTCAACTGTAAAAAACTAAAGCAGGTCCAGAGTTCAAATATTAAGGTAGCATCTTTACAGAGGATGGCCAACTCAATAGAGAGATTGAAACAAGATGTCAGTACGCTAATGCTGTGACTTACTCAGTAAGCCAATGCTGTGACTTACTCAGTAAGCCAATGCTGTGACTTACTCAGTAAGCCAATGCTGTGACTTGCCAACTGTTGCCAATACTCAAACACCCATCATTCTGCATGGCTACAAAATGACAATTGATAAATAGTATTTTTTATATCAACTCTGTGTTACCAATGTCAAACATGACCCTTGACAATGATACTAGCAAAAAAGATCACAATATGTGAAATGAGATGTCTGAAGAAGCTATAGATGTCATGAGAAGAGACTGATGGAGAAATTAAGATATCAGGAGAGAAATAAAGACTATCTCAAGTCAGGACTACATTGAAAGGCAGCAAATCAGGTGGTTTGGTCATGTCATGAGAATGGAACCAATGCAACCAGCTACAAGGCAGAAACTGAATTCTACACACAATAGTGCCAGATACCAAGAACTAGATGGGTGGAGACAATCAAAGAAACCTTAAATAGACACTGGCTGACAACGGCCAACGCAACCCAAAATGCCAAAAATAGATAACTCCAACTTCCCCCATTATGCTTAACATCACAAGCTGAAATGACAATAGATAGATTCAAGAAATTCAAGTCTAACATAAAAAAACTGCCAAATACTGCATGTTTTCCATTAGGGTGTTGCAGGGAGAGATTTTCTAGCTGTGTAAATAAAGGCTGCAAGCTCTTGCTGTTGCCATGTCATGTCCATGGTGAGTTTTTTAGTCTAGCAAAGTCTAGCATAAACAAAGCAAAAACAATAACATTTCCAGGACATTTGTAGCGACCATAAATTAGTGCTAATAACGATCAAAATTAAACTCAAAAGAAATGATAATCAAAACAAATGCACATGATTAAGATTTAATTTAGAAAAATGAGACCCTGAAATAGCAGAGATATTTGAAGCAACTGTTGGTGGAAAATTTCCAGCTCTACATTTTGTTGACAAAGATATTAACTTTTACACAAAAACCATGAAATAAAATTTATTAGTATCAGAAACATTAAGGACAATAAATATAACATACAAACCTTGGATAACAGATGATAATCTAAAATTATGCTATGTGCAAAGGAAAATGAAAAAGATTAAGAAAGAGCAATATTGCAACAACTAAAAAAAAAAATTTCAGATGAAACAAGCAAAAGAACAATGCCAATAAGACAAAAAATATTTATTATAGAAGACAAACACGGACAGATGCTCAATGAAACAACAGATATAGTTAAAAGATGGAAAGAGTATTGTAAGTAGCTGTGTAACTGCAAGTGTGATCCTGACTATACTATATTTTAGATATCTGAACTGGGCAACAGAAAAATAGGAATGCAGAAATTCTTGAATCTAGATGAAATTAAGATGGTGAATAAGGAGGTTTGGAGTGAAGTTGGCTGTCTACTTCCATAGGTCAATTATACTAAAATACATGCTGAAGTTGGATATGTCCAGCTGAAAGTTGCATATATTGCTTCTAAGCTGTAATCAATGAGACATCACATCCTATTGTCTGGATTACATCTTGCAAACTAGCATGAGTTTGAAAATTAATGCACAATAATAACTTACCACAGTCACCATGTACACAGTAATAACTTTCCACAGTTATCATATACAAACAAGAATAACTTACCCCACTTACCATGTACACACAAGAATAATTTGCCACAGTCACCATGTGCACACAAGAATAACTTAACCACAGTCACCATGTGCACACAAGAATAATTTGCCAGTCACCATAAACACACAATAATAACTTTCCACAGTCACCATGTACACACAAGAATAACTTCTCACAGTCATCATGTACACACAAGAATAACAGCCCACAGTCACCATGTACACACAAGAATAACTTGTCACAGTCATCATGTACACACAAGAATAACAGCCCACAGTCACCATGTACACACAAGAATAACTTTCCACAGTCACCATGTACACACAAGAATAACTTGTCAGTCATCATGTACACACAAGAATAACAGCCCACAGTCACCATGTACACACAAGAATAACTTGTCACAGTTACCTTGTACACACAAGAATAACTTTCCACAGTTACCATGTACACACAAGAATAGCTTGCCACAGTCACCATGTACACATAAGAATAGCTTTCCACAGTTACCATGTACACACAAGAATAACTTGTCACAGTTACCATATACATACTAATTTCTGAAGCTTTATGTATCAATTATAGATCAAAACATTTGTAAACATGTTCCCAAGTTGATGTAGTTGAGTAAAAATAATGTTCTACATTTGTTTTCAAACTCCTGCTGATTAGCAGGATGTACTCTGGAGAAAGGAATGTATTGTGTCATGGTTTACAGCTTAGCAGTGATATCTACATTTTATGATCCAACAAATCAACCTCAGCTTGGAATTTTGTCTCATTCCCCATGGGGTAAGATGGCTGATCCCACCACAAACTTCCTTAGTTGCCTGTTATGAAATGAATGGCAGGACATAGTTTTTTTGAATCATTGCTCTTCTTTCAAGCCCGTACAATCCATGGGCACACATAGTCAAAATTATCTTCTCCTAGGTTAACTAGCTGTATGCCGGTATATAATAATGCACACAATATATTCATAATACAACTGAGGAAAGACTGTTGGGAATTGACTGGTATCTGGACAGAAGTACAGTGCAAGAATTTGTTCACATGCACTCGAAATAGAAGCAGTGATGGTGACACGCAGTTTGTTACTGAAACGCCAACTCACAATGTGATACTTTAATACTCCAATAAAACTATGCGTGTTTCAAATAGAATGGGTCACATTACTGAATAATTCACTTATCCAAAGTAATACATGAAAATATTGCCCTGATAATGAGGAGATCAGAGGTAACAAAAGATAACTCATTGGCGAGCAATTATGTAGTAGATGTTGGCTGACAGTACTGAAAAGAGATTTACTACAGAGTACAGAAAAACCATACTGAAGGAGACGATGTGCACATTGAAAGTATGACAGGAATGGGAATAACCAGGGATGAGGAAAAACAGTGTGTCATCTCTGGAAGGGGGAATAGGCTGTGCTTTTTGTCTGAGAAATGTAGATATGTAAAAAAAAGTACCGGGTAGTCACAAATAGAAATTATAGTGCAATCTCTCTAAAGTACATACATTTATAAAAGATGTTTCTATTAAACACTTTTCAAAATCCCAAATTATTTTTATTCTTTATTGTTTATATTGGGTATAAATCATTTTTGTTATTACATGAATATTTTGTTAGTCTGGATCAAGTTATTATAATCAGATTTGACTATAAGCCTTATATCCGTGAATTGGAATATGTTGCAAAATAAAAACAGCAAACCAAAAAACTTGTTTGGCAATATATTATTCAAAGTCAAATAGAAAGGAAAACTTGATAGGCTTATGATGTTTTTCTGTGTTGAAACAATAACCAAAGAAGAACTCCAGTTGACTCTTATTTTAATTATTAAGTAAACCATTGTGGCGTCTATTTTTTTTTTTAATGATGAAAGCATGACTCAGATTATTCCTTATTTATTTGATTAGATAGTTAAAAAAGCATATTGTAATAACAATTCTTTTAAATTATACAGTAAATAGTTAACATAAGAACTAACCTGTATTTCCCTATTCAGTTCATACTTCCAAAACTCAATATTCTTGGCACTTTCGGCAAGCTTCTTAGTTGCTTCAGCTTGTGTTCTATTGGTTGTTTCCTTCGTTTCTTTATCTGTACGCTTAGATTCGTGAATTACTCTCTCAGCGTTGTCTCTGTCTACAAAAGACTGATAATACTTTGCATAGTTTGCTTCGTGCCATTCAGAGGGGTTATATTTTGATGCGCGAAATCCCATAGTTGAAATGCCCATGTCGTTGCCAGTATTGCCAGTGTATGTTATTTCCAAGTCTGGGTTTGGATTTACGGCTGGTTCAGGTGGAGTTGGAGGTATCTCTCGACTTGCAAGAGTTGCCGTAGCAGGTACCGCTTGCTCTGCCGTCACTGCCGCCATCCTAAAACAATACTTATTTTTATTTAATCGAGATAACCGTGCGTGCTTGTTTAGTGTCCTTAACGATAGCTACTATTAACAACCTATTGCATCCTGTGTTGCTAAGGAAGTAGATTTTACACCCCCCAAAAAAAAACGACAATCAGGGGACGTCATTCATATCATAAAAATGCCAAATAAATAAACTAAATATTATGAGAACAATTTACCAACGCATTATCATCATCATCATTAAGTTCATTCTCAGCAACGAAACTTGCTGAAACGGACCTCCAACATCCTCTCTCTTGCCTTGGTGGTGGACTGTGCCAGACTGTAACCTGTCCATCTCGTGATGTTTCTCTCCCACTTGTGTATCTACCTCTTGCTCACCTCTCCTCGACTTTATCCCCAAGTAAGATATTCAAATAGTTGTCATGTCTTTTAATATGTTCTATATTTGATCTATCTTTCTTTTAGTAGTTCTTTTTGGCGCATCTTTTTTTCATACGACATGCTGTTAAAACCTCTTTGCTCCTTGTTCTCTTTCCCAACGTATAGTCCCTATGGCGAAAACAAAGAAGTGGACCAGAGTATATACAGATGGATCAGCACATAATAAAGTAAGAAATGGTGTATATGTGGAATACCCTGATGGCATCACTGATACCATATGTATACCAACGGGGAATTACTGCAACAACTATGACTCTGAAGTCAAATCTATTTTCTAAAATCGGACAGGACATCACACCCTCTTGTATTACTTACAATTGCAAGATCAGTACTGGAGGCACTATAATCCACTAAACTACTAGAGTTAAAAGAGGTATTGTCCATAGTGCAAAATAGGTGTAGAATTATACTGCAATGGATTCCATCACACTGTGGAATAGCTGGAAATGAGAGAGCTGATCAACTGGCCAAGGAAGGTTCTAATAGGCAGCAACCGGATGTACCAATCAGCTATCACCAAAATAAATCCACGGTAAAGGCGCAACGAAAGCCTAACTTAACTTCATGGGACAACTACCACCTACTTAACAGACAAGAACAGTCCATCATATTTTGACTCAGAACTTGACACAATAGACTCAACAGCTACATGTATACAAAATTTAAAATTGGCACAACAGCAAAGTTTACACGTGGGCAAGCCAACCAGACTTCAGAACATATCCTTCAAGAATGTGCAGACTATGACACACTAAGATGCACATACTAGCCTTCTGATACACCAATGAATGTTAAACTTATGGTACAAAACAAGAAATGGAAAACACTGTCCAATTTAAACAAGAAACAACACTGCAGATATAGACATTATTAGTCAATGAAAGAAGAAGAATCTGTTGCCATGGCAAGATATGGTGAACTAGTTGTTTTTTTCCAGGCTCTGGAGTAGAATGTTGGTGTATCGTTTGGCAGGTTTATTAGAATTAGTTTATTTTCCATCATGCAGTCTTCTATCTCTTCACCTGATCCATATCCTCGTATCCCCAGCTTTGTGACTGGCCATTAAAGTCATCCACTATTAAGTGTCTCGATTCCTCTATCTTTAGTTTACATAGTTTTATTTTTCTAGCGACGCCATGATAACAAGGTTGATTGTCACATGACCACATTTCTGTAATAGTGTGTTTGCCCAAATTTATCCCAGCATTTGTGTCATCGCTGGCTAACACACTTCGTCTTCGGCAGGCTGAGTTGTTTTTCTGTCTGGGATGTCTCCCATAGCCTTTCTATCTGCCGATGGCACCTGCAAGGCAGAAGTTGTTTGTATTTAAGATTGTTCTCTCCTAGGAAAGCTGTCTTACCGGACTTATGAGCCTTTCCTGCCCAAGCGTTTCCCCCCTCCCAGTAGTATCAGTGACCCCATTCCAGCAATCTGAGCTTATAGTGACTTAAGCATGTTGCTGCCAGTCACTGGACACATGGGTTATTGCAGTGGGGATATGAGCGTCGCCTGATATCCCATCCCGTCCTCACAGTCAACAATACCGGTTTGTTCAGCAGCTGATTATTTGCCTAGTCTTATTCGCAGCTGGCCTCTATAGAGACTTTTCCACTATTCGCCACTTGTGGATACTCCGGTAGAGGTAGATAGCTCCACCCTAAGGAGACGAGATATGAAAGTAGTTCAACAAGCAGAAAATACAAGAGACTCCAGAATCATCCCATGCACTAACGAATTAATGGTTATAGTAGGAGCAGTTAGGCTGGTTATGGTAAATATAATGCAGAGATGGGTATTACCAACTATCCCAAAGAGACCAGGCTATCTTCCCTAGTATGCAGACCTGAGGATAAAGACTTGGCCCACCCTAATATTCACCCCTGGCGAATATGACAACAGAACATATCTTACAAGACTGTTCCCATTATGCAGTATTCAGGATAGAGATTTTGCTCTCCACCCCAATCAGTGTCTAAGAGAAACTGTATGGCAAAGTGGAAACAGGCAGCAACCTATATCACAGAATCCGGAGTCCCAACCTTTCTGAGTGATGCTTGAAGAAGTACTTGGCCAAAATGTGGGTACAAAGACAATAAAACCGACACGTTAGCAATTTCCCCCCCAAAAATTAATCAAATTTGTCATCAAAAGATGTTACACTTAAAAGCACATGAATTACCTTTTTTGGTACACCACTCCCCCTTAAGGAGAAAATATCTACGGTCGTTAGATAGATATGTCATTTCGAAAGGCGCATAGGCCTATATTGTAGCTAACCTGTAAACCATGACACAACCCGTTCCAGTCTCTGGACTACATTCTGATAACCTGCAGGAATTTGAGATTGAAAACAGAATAAGAAGCTACTAAATCAAAATCCTCTTCAAAACATGACTAGTATTGAGTTAGAAACTACCTGATTTAAATCTGTAAATGCCAAAGTCAGATGTGTTGGGCCATTTGTGCAAATAAAGTGGTGACTTAGTGCATTGAAGTTCTCTGGACTATATTCTGCTGGAAATCTTGTAGGACCATTGTCCTGCTATAAGGAAATCACTATTTTGTGTATATAATTAAATTCTGTTATAACATAAATATTACGTTAACCCCGACCAATTTATTATGAGACTCCACTTTCTCTAGATAAAAGGTAGTCTGACAGATTTATGGTATGAAACAAAGTACAAAACAATTTTTTCAGTTTTCATAATTTTTTTTTAATTTATGAAAAACATTTAAATATGACATTAAAATACACAGGTATTAAAATATTTCCATATGAGACTGTACAGATCTTGTTTATTTGTTAAGTTGACTTCTGATATTTCATAAATAATTTCAGCTGATAAGAAAAAAATATTACTAGGTAAAGATGAGGCTCCTTTGTCTTTGATGGACAGAAAGCATTATACTCTGAAACTGTAAAGTGTTCATACACATATAATTTGCATATACTAGCTTCTTAGGAAAGTGACAGTTCAACTCTGTGAAACCAATATAAGGCAGAACAATGCCTGCCAAGAAATGTTGAAACAATTCACTTAGTGGAACAGCTAAACATACTGCATGTTTTTCTGGTTAAAAAGTACAGCAATGATTTTATAGGTTGTAGACACGGTGCTGCCCATAAACTACATCAACAATGGAGGGGGGGGGAAGACAGAGAAGAGGAGGTCTGATCATGTTTGATAGGACAAAAACTGACATCAATATTGTTTTTTATTGTTTGAATTTGAAAAATTTTGTCTAAACATCTGAATAAAACTATGCGTTTTATTTCACGCTTTTTCTGCAAAGTTTTTTGTGACATAATTATGCAGATTATGGTTGTTCCCTTAATTCTTGACAGTTATTGACAGAGGGGAAGGGATTGGTAAAACGTTGATAACTATAGACAGCCCCAACAACAATTGCTGAGCCAAAGCATATGATTTTAAAATTACACCTTAAAAATAGAAGAACACAATACCAGCCTATTTGAATAGGTGCAGTCACAATTATAAAACTAGCTTTCTATAATCAAACTGTAATTAGTAGAAATAAGGTTGCTGATGCTCATTGCGACATATTTTGTACATGAACAGCTTACTCATTCCTAATATACTGTCCCCTTACAGAAACTGGAAAACTAATTGAAAAATCAATACATCTGCACTCAGTCTACACTGTCCCTTTCCCTATAACTTGTTGCAAGTGCCAACACCAAAGTACTTTCAGAGCAGATCTATAGTAATTCTGATATCTCTATACATTTAGTTGGGTGAACATACTCTGATTAGAATCATTATATGCTTGTTATTCAGGACATCAACAGTTACACAGAATCACTATGGTATTTAGTACACCAACCATGGCCACACCAAATCACTAGGATATTTACTACACTAGTCACTGTTACAAAGAACCACTATAGTACTTAGTATAGTAACCACTGCTACACAGAATCGCTATGGTATTTAGTACACCAGCTACTTCTAAACAGAATCACTATGAAATTTTGCACACTAGCCACTGCGACACAGAATCACTATGGTATTTAGTACACCTATTACTGCTACACAGAATTATTATGATATTCAATACACAAGCTACTGTTACACAGAATCACTATAGTATTTAGTACATAAGCTACTTTTACACATAATAACCATGGCATTTAGTACAGTAACAACTGCTACACAGAATTGTGATATTTAATACGCAAGCTACTTCTACACAGAATCACTATGGCATTTAGTATACCAGTCACTGCTACACAGAGTAACTATATTTAGTACACCAATCTTTGCTACACAGAATCACTATGGTATTTATTGAGTACACTAATCACCACGACACAGAATCACTATGTTCTTTAGTACACCAACCACTGCTACACATAATAAATATGGTATTTAGTACACCAGCTACTGCTCATGCTACATAGAATTCCTATGTATTTAGTACACATAGGGGAGGGGTGCATAGTGCACTGGCTTCACATATGAGTTGTCCTGGGTTCATTCCCCAGTTGAGGTGGAATTTTCTTCAGATCACGACGACTCCCGGGTTGACCCAGCCTTAATTGGGTGCCGGATTAATGTGGGAATTAAAGACTGAATCGCTAACATCTCACAACTCTATGACATTAATAAATGCTATTGGTCAACTTTACTTAGTACAGATAACCACTGCTATACAAGGTCACCACAGTATTTAGTAAACCAACTACTGCTAGATAAAGTAATACCGGGTAGTTTAAATACTGTTTAGCATTCATAACGGAATTATTATACCATATGTTGTTCATCAATCACAAGTGTTGATGATTATTTGTTACATCCACTTGTGAAATTTAGTTAAGAGTTATGCCCTTGATGATGAGTTCAAAGATGGCTAATAAAGCCTATTCTGACCACAAATGTCCTTGGACAGTTCGAGCATGGGATGACCACTGCATATGGTTTTTGATGTACCCGTGACTTTCTAACTACTCTTTGCTGTTGAGCTGCTCTTTTCACAATATGCTGCACCTTTTTTTTTTAACTGTTGAGTGCCATGGTAGCTCTATTTTGTGCACGTTTTTCACTAGTATGTTGGTTTGTTTCACAGGCTTTCACTGAGGCCGAGTCCTTGTAGCGCTTCTTTTTGTCACCTTGAGAACGTATACCCTTCTGCAACTCACCATAGAGAAGTATCTTTGGCAAGCGATGATCTGGCATACGCATATGACCTGTCCAATGAATCTACATCTAAATCAGAATAGTGTTAATGCTAGGAAAACCAGTTCAGTCAAGGACAGTTAAGCCTTGACAACACCATATTATACACACTTATCTACATGACAAAAAGATATGGTTACTACCTGATACTAAGATGGTACAGGGTTTCAGTGGTGCATGCACAGATTATGCTGACAACATAAGGATAAACAACATACAATTGCAAATGGATGAAAACGTGAGAATTTATAACAATCTTGATGTTCATCTTATAATGTGCAGTGATATATCCAGCTATGTATAATATTTATGTGACATTGCTGTAACAAAAATGAGGCATGAATGTGTACTATAATATGGTATACCATGAACACTGTTCTTAATATAACGGTCTGAAGCATGTATACCATAAGCACTACTGAGATATGCTTGAGCAGATACACCATGACGCCCATGTGTTGCAAGGGAGAAAAGAATAGCAACATTGTTTACCTTCCATGCATGTTGTAAGAGGTGACTAAGGAGGTTATGGGGTGGAGTTAGCTGTCCTATCCCATATAGGGTTAGTGACCCAAAGCCATGCTTAAGTCAGATGTGTCAGGCCAAAAGGCACAGATATCGCAGCAATGCTGTAAACCATGACACAACGCATTCTGTTCTCCTGACTACATCCTGCTAATCTGCAGGAGTTTGAGAACGAACGCAGAAGAAGATACACCATAAGCACTATTGAGATGTGTACGAGCACACAGACTAATCAATTAACAATCAAATATTATATCACAAAAGATGTTTTAAGAGTAAGGCTGTCACACTGAATCCATCCATCCAAAAACCCGTTAGGGTACCACATTGGATGCTTCAGCACACAGAGTCCCCCAGCGATTTATATCTTCAACATGGCGTATGAGTGAGGAAAAATCTTGTCCTGTCCATTCCATGAAGGCTCCTCCCATCTTCAACAATTCCCTGCAGTATTGTTTTTGACAAGGAATCACGTCTGCATACATGTATAAACCATGCGTTTTTGTCATTCACAATGAATATCTGTCACTCAAGATTTGAGTTTGCAGGTTGATATATTCAATAATGTATTCTGTGAACAACTGATAGTTATGGCTGATTTCTCCATGAAAAGGCAGGACATAGAAAAAGTTTGAGACATTAAAATATCTTAGCACAATATATCACAGCAGTCTATCACACAAGCACAACATCAAGGACACCGTACTCCTGGGATATGACTAAAAACAACATGGCATGCCATCGGTGCTGTCATATGAAAGTTCATGCTACACAATAAAACACACTTTTTTCCAACAGTATTCTGCCAATATACAACAACTTTCAAAGTTGTGAAATAAATCTCCAGTATGTGTGACGTGAATAGCATGCTAACACAAAATTTATAGAAAATTTCTAGTCTTCAGGTTGAATAAAGTGAGCATTCACAGAGTTAAAAAAAATGCACCTAAATAATAATTATAAAACATTGCTGCTCTGTTGAAGACGGATGTGTCAGGCCATTAGTACAAATAATATGGCAACCCAACGCAGAATTTCTATTCTCTGGACTACATCCTGCTGGAAATCTACTAAGACTTTGGTCCTGCTTCAAGAGAGATCCAGCGGAAATTTGAAAATTAATAATGAAGAACCACTGTAGCTGGGCTTCATAATCTCATGAAACCGTAAATCATTACCAGAAACACTATCAAACTCAAGATAGAATGCTAGAGTAATTAAGATGTTAACTTACAAGATTACTGTTCATGTAATGAATGAGCACAATGAAAAAATTTAGAGGCACCCTACACATGATGATATTAGTTGAAGTAAAGACAGCATTTTCTTACCTAACAAGAAGTGGTCCCTGATCACTTGTGTAAAATGATAGTCAAGGATTTATGAGCTCTATTCACAAGATGGTAGTTATTACAAAGACACCAAAATGACAAATATATTCATTAATAATTTGGTGACATCAAAGTTCATACAATATGCCCTGAAACGTCTTTTCAAAATGTAGTGACATATATTTTACCACAAAATATTTAATGACTCAATCACCAAAGAAACTCTAGCAGGAGCGCATTAGTTGCTTAACATACAATAACAGCTGACAATGTACTTCAGCAGAGAATAAGTACAAAAAAAACCTTGCCCACTCATTGTGTAACAGGTCGCTTGAATGTTCTTGTATCTGTTAAATTATGACAGTCCATCAGCTAGCATTTTAACTTCTATAATCTTTATTAAAGCTGTACCTGATCGGTACTGAGCGCCTCTCACAATCCTGATATAATGGTTTTGAAATCAGCTGCAGGCAGCCAGGCCATTCAAGAAACAATGACAACTTTATTTAATAGGTGCCAATAAAAAATCATTACAGTATTTTTTTTAATACAGTACTAGGTATGCCTTGAAGAATCAGTGCAGTCGAAATGTACTGGGTTGATTGCAACACACTGAAAAGTAAATGTAACCATTTTGCTTTTATCTCTGCTTGCTCTCATATTCAATTATTAGATTCAACTAAATGACTGCTGACTCCTAGAATTAACATTCTATCATCAATTAAATGAGCACAACTAAGTGACTGCTGACTCCTAGAATTAACATTCTATCATCAATTAAATGAGCACAACTAAATGATTGCTGACTCCTAGAATTAACATTCTATCATCAATTAAATGAGCACAACTAAATGATTGCTGACTCCTAGAATTAACATTCTATCATCAATTAAATGAGCACAACTAAGTGACTGCTGACTCCTAGAATTAACATTCTATCATCAATTAAATGAGCACAACTAAGTGACTGCTGACTTATAGAATTAACATATTTTATATTTAAATTAAAGAACATCAACTACATGACTTCTGACTCCTAGAATTAACATATTCATTAGAAATCATTAGAAACTGTCCGCTATTGATTCATTCCCAGAATACCCTCCTACGCCTGATCTCTACATAGCAATTGAAATTGATTTTCTTCAGTTGCCATGTTACCAGACATGCTAAATTTAGCTCTCAAGTGACTACCAGTAATGGCGGCTTACATAACATTTTACCAATCATTTCTAACAGATGTAGTTTCTGAGCTGCGAAAGGTTTATTATGACCTTCAATTTTATTCAAAACGAGGTCAGAATGGACCAATTTATGACTCAGATGTTGATAGGCAGTTTTTTTAATGGAATTTTAGAAAACGAGAATGAATCAGACGTTAATGGGGAATTAGTTCAGTATTTAGTAGACCAGTTAAAATTAACGACGATCTGCAGTGTTGGCCTAATTGATGACATGTGGTCAACATAGCTTTCCTATGTCAATATTGATTAATTTTACAAGAAATCAGGTCCTACAAATGATATTAATCCAGATTACTCTGCTTTTTATTATGACTAGGCCTATCTTTCACTATTTCTATATGAGTCAATCTTTTAGGTATACGTAAAACAAACAAATTTGTATGCAGAGTATCAAAATTTTCCGTAAAACCAGATCCTTTGTAGAAACCTGTTTCACCAGATATCTAGGGCTTTCTTCATGTGAACTAGGCCTATATTTTTGGAGTAGTTAATAGTTACAGAACGTTGTTGTCATGCTGTGTAAGAGAGACTGGGTCGATCCGGGAGCCGTTGCAATCCTTAATTGGGGAACCGAATTAATCTAGGAAGTAAAGACCAGGTCGACCCAGCCTTAAATGGGTACTGGATTAATCCGGGAAGTAAAGACCCTCGCAGGGAGAGGTGATGGCTACAGCCCTCATATAGCAGAGCCACTGAAATGTGAGATCGCTAACACTTCATATCCCTACGGTATTTATAAATGCTATGTGTTAACTTTACTTTTTACTTTACTTACAGTCACACATGTACCGGTATTACAATTTATTAGCATGTACACTGACACTACAGTTTCACTGACACATACAATCATGTACATATAACAGTCTGTACACAGACACTCCAGCTTCACTGACACAATCACAAGAATTTTCAGATTGTCAAGAATAAAGAAAAGAAATTTTTGTGAATTGAAATCAAATACTGAAGTTAATATTCAAACTGGCTGCAGCTAAAATGACTTGATCAAGAATAATGTCATCTTATTCTCATTGATTCAACTTGCATCATGGCTACACACTGATCCATGATTATTTCAGCGTATCACATTGACGCCTTTCTTTGTCCATGAATATATCTGGTTGGAATAAATGATGACTGCACCAAACTGGTATAGACTAGTATACATAGGAACTAAATACAGACCTCAAGTTTTGATTCTCAGCCAGAGCATTAACAAAAAATGATTCCACAGTATAAAATGGATACAGGACATCTCAGATAGAGCTATCAATGTGTTAAAGATGTGTTGTGGGGCCCAATATGGGAGCAAATAATAGCGACAACGTAACCAACCACGCCTGTAACAAGATTTGAGTTAGTTGTTCCATCCCATAGATAATCAAAGTGATGCAGAAGTAAGATTTGTCAGGATAAAAGGTGCAGATATCGCAGACATTTCACTTTTGCGGCAGACTCCTAGATCTTGAGGAATGCCAAATGTGCTGTTACTGCAGATGCATCGGACACAAGAATGATAAACTTGTTGGCACAGAAAAATACGCAGTGCTCTTGTAATGACATGACAATCCTGAATTACTATCTCACTGAATGTTTAACATCCACCCATAAATGTCCCCCACACACACACAACAAACCTATGAATCTCAGTTTCACCTCAGTTCACACACAACAAACCTATGACTTTCAGTTTCACCTCAGTTCACACACAACAAACCTATGACTCTCAGTTTCACCTCAGTTCACACACACACACACACACACAACAAACCTATGACTCTCAGTTTCACCTCAGTTCACACACACACACACACAACAAACCTATGACTGAGTTTCACCTCAGTTCACACACACACACACACAACAAACCTATGACTGAGTTTCACCTCAGTTCACACACACAACAAACCTATGACTGAGTTTCACCTCAGTTCACACACACACACACACAACAAACCTATGACTCAGTTTCACCTCAGTTCACACACACACACACAAAACAAACCTATGACTGAGTTTCACCTCAGTTCACACACACAACAAACCTATGACTGAGTTTCACCTCAGTTCACACACACAACAAACCTATGACTCAGTTTCACCTCAGTTCACACACACACACACACACAACAAACCTATGACTCTGAGTTTCACCTCATTTCACACACACACAACAAACCTATGACTCTTGAGTTTCACCTCAGTTCACACACACACACACACACAACAAACCTATGACTCAGTTTCACCTCAGTTCACACACACACACACACACACAACAAACCTATGACTGAGTTTCACCTCAGTTCACACACACAACAAACCTATGACTCAGTTTCACCTCAGTTCACACACACACACACAACAAACCTATGACTCTGAGTTTCACCTCATTTCACACACACACAACAAACCTATGACTCTTGAGTTTCACCTCAGTTCACACACACAACAAACCTATGACTCTTGAGTTTCACCTCAGTTCACACACACACACACCAAACCTATGACTCTGAGTTTCACCTCATTTCACACACACACAACAAACCTATGACTCTTGAGTTTCACCTCAGTTCACACACACAACAAACCTATGACTCTTGAGTTTCACCTCAGTTCACACACAACAAACCTATGACTCTCAGTTTCACCTCAGTTCACACACACAACAAACCTATGACTCTTGAGTTTCACCTCAGTTCACACACAACAAACCTATGACTCTCAGTTTCACCTCAGTTCACACACACAACAAACCTATGACTCTTGAGTTTCACCTCAGTTCACACACAACAATCCTATGACTCTCAGTTTCACTTCAGTTCACACACAACAAACCTATGACTCTCAGTTTCACCTCAGTTCACACACAACAAACCTATGACTCTTGAGTTTCACCTCAGTTCACACACAACAAACCTATGACTCTCAGTTTCACCTCAGTTCACACACACACACAACAAACCTATGACTGAGTTTCACCTCAGTTCACACACAACAAACCTATGACTGAGTTTCACCTCAGTTCACACACACACAACAAACCTATGGCTCTTGAGTTTCACCTCAGTTCACACACACACACACACACAACAAACCTATGGCTCTTGAGTTTCACCTCCGTTAATATTGTAAGAAAGGTTATGGGCTGTCAAGAACTACCTGCTTACAGCCAAAGGGATTACTTTATTATCATTCATTTCTGTTTCTCTGTTGGTCAGTTATCTTTGTGACCATTTTTACTCTTATAATGTTTTTAACAGCTCCTTCATTATTTCTGTGTTTATTTCACCCTACTCGTTGTTTTCAAACCAAATCTGGATCTCTCTCTTGCACCAGGACAATGGTCCTACTAGATTTCCAGCAGGATGTAGTCCGTTTTATTTGCACCAATGGTCCAATACATCCATTTTCAACATGATGCATATGTTCACATACACGTGTCCACAGCTGACATATATACATTATACTTTGTCCACTTCGATAGCAGTTGATGCCAATCAATTATGCCAACACACTCCAAAAATAAGAACTGCCCTAAAATACGACATTTGACAGCAGATGGTTACAACTATGTTAGATCTATACAGTCCATGTGGCTGTAGTCTGTTGTCATGTGTTAGATCTATATAGTACATGTGGCTGTAGTCTATTGTCATGTGTTAGATCTATACAGTACATGTGGCTGTAGTCTATTGTCATGTGTTTCATCTATACAGTACATGTGGCTGTAGTCTATTGTCATGTGTTAGATCTATATAGTACATGTGGCTGTAGTCTATTGTCAAGTGTTAGATCTATACAGTACATGTGGCTGTAGTCTATTGTCATGTGTTAGATCTATATAGTACATGTGGCTGTAGTCTATTGTCATGTGTTTGATCTATATAGTACATGTGGCTGTAGTCTACTGTCAAATATAAATAACCAAAATATCAGAGATGTCCAACAAAATGGAAAGTGCTGCAGTAACCAGACAAATAAGAGGTAAATACAAGTTAATTATAAAGGTTATGGAATATAGCCTAACTATCATTATAAATAAATCAGAAATAACAATAAAACAAAGACAATTTTCAACGTGTTGGCTCTATTGGGACCTTTGTCAAGAAACAAAAACCAATTAAGACATCACAATTACAAAAATACAATTCCAAGACTTGGACAATGGTTTCCCTACAAAAACCATTACCAAAGTGGCCATTTTGTAACGGCTTTGAGATAAGTGCGTTCAATATTGACAAACAGAAATTCATTCATTCATTTTCTTTTGCGCTGAAGTTAGAACATAGGGCAGATCTCTCCAATTCTGTCTGTTCAAAGCTATTCTGAGCAGTTCTTGAATAGTATGAATATTGGTTGTTTTACTTTCTCAAAGTATTGTTCTTCTGAGTGTTCCTTTTGGTCTACTTTTGTCTGTAGGTATTCATTCAAGGGATTGGTAGTAATGAACTGACTTCTGTTACACAAACCGGTCTGTACTTTACAATGTTAGCTTATTAATCCAACGATCGACGGAGTAACCCAGACTTGATTAGAGAAACACCCTCCATCAACAGACATCACTACCGGAAGTCTACCAAACAGAAATGGGTTTGGGAAAAATAATGAGATTGAGATGCAATGTATCAAGAATGGGGGGATGGTAGGGGGTGGGAAATAAAAGGGAAAGTAAGAGAAAGAAATTAGTACACAGGGGGAATGGGGAGACTACAAATAGATACAGAGAACATACAAAGGTAAGACCCCCATCGACTCATTTGTCTTATGGGGGTCTTACAACCACACGAAATCACTGTTTTGTTTGATTTATCCAACACTCTTTTATAACCTCTACTCATATTCTATTTATCTTTGGTATTGTTTTTTGTGCACGCCCAAAAGCAATTATCTTTATGTTTGCTAGATTTCAGTGTACCTGTTATATATCTTTGTTGTTTCTGTTGATTATATTGTATTCCAATATGTCTATTGTTTATGATTATACCCTATTGTGTAATTGTTTTCTTCAATCTATTTATGTACATAACTGTTTTACAGATTGGTACCTACACACACAAATATATATATATATATATATATATATATATATATATATATATATATATATATATATTTGTATATGCATATTATTTTACATGGTTCTATGTATCCATACAGTTACTTTTGGTAACATTTGTATGTGTACATATTCTTGTGTTACAGTAATACATGTGAATATCTTCATGTGCATGAATGTGTACTGGAATACATGTACATATCTCTATGTGTGCGAATGTTTATGTTGATGAATGTATAAGTATTTATGTTGGTGCTTATTTTGTGTCATTATGTACACCTATTCTTGTGTGAACCCATATTTTTGTTCGGATATATTTACATGCGTATGCATTGTGTGGGTATCTTTCTTATATTTATGAATTCCCCATCGAGACCAGCACCGTGCAGAGGTGATGGGGCTTAGTCCAGCCATCAGGGGCTGGAAACTAAGACTGGTTGGGCAGTCACACTCGAGCAGGACCATAGTCCTGCCCAAGTAAGAAGAGTGCTGAAGATGGAGGCATCCAGCCAAAAGGCGCACAGATAATCAGGATGCCACGCACAAAACACAATGGAAACATGTCTACATCTATAAATAGTTATGGTGCCTGCCCTGTGGCGGACGTTCAGGCAGGGACAGTGCCGGGCCCTATACCTTGAAAGGGCCCAACCTCAGTTACTGGAAGTCCTTCTCAATTGCCCCGAGAAGCCAGGAGGCAAGGGAATAGAGCTACTGGCCAAACAAACAAACGACCAATAAAAATAATGCACTGGAATGCTGAGGGTGTCAACAGTAAAAGAGATGGATACAGCAAAAAATTGGAACTTGAAAACATCCTCAGTGAAGAACAAGTTAATATATGCTGTATCCAAAAAACACACCTCAGCAGCAACATAGCCTTCAAAATCAGAGGCTACCAGGGCTACCGGTCTGACAGAAAGGACAGGCGAAAGGGTGGAATTCTGACACTTGTTAAAAACAATATCAGTGCATGTCAGCTGGAAGTATATATGGAAGGGGCAGAATACCAGATGCTCCACCTAAAAACAGACAGTGCAGAATTCCATCTCCTGAACTACTACTGCCCAAATGATAAACCATTGGCACTAGACACAATTCCAGACAAAGAGAGACTTATGGTGTGTGGTGACTTCAACAGACACTCTCAGAGCAAAGGGCTATGATCATATCGACAAGAGAGGTGAGGAACTTGAGAGCTGGCAGGATGTAAATAATTTCATCCTTATTAACCAGCCAGCAGACTCACCAACCTTCTACTCGAGAGCATGGCACACCACCTCTACACCAGACTTGGCATTCCACTCACCAGGCCTTGAATGGAACATCACATGTGTCGTTGGAAAGCAGCTTGGAGGTAGTTACCACAGACCAGTATTTCTGGAAATCCACAATGAATTTACCAAGGACAGCAGCACGCTCACTAGGTGGAACTATAAAAGGGCAGACTAGAAAATGTACCAGCATTTAACCAGTGTTCTAGCTAAGGACATGAACTTGGACAAAGACATCAATAGAGCAGTGAGTGAATTTAATAGATATATACTACATGCTGCTAGTAAAACCATACCCAGGGGGACACAAAAACTACAAACCCTACTGGAATGATGAACTGGAAAAGCTGCAAAATGAGATGGAAACATCTAGACAGCAGGCTGAGAACAGACCTAGCCAAGAACATCGCAACAAATATCAGCAAACAAAGGCTAAATTTAAAGGGGCCAGGTTACAAGCCAGACGGAGCAGCTGGAAAAAAAACCAGAGTCGCTGAACCTAGAAAGATACTAGGAAATTATGGAAACTTGTAAAACAACTAAACGATGAAGGTACAGGAGAAATACCAGGATCACACTTTATAAAGATAGAAACATGTTAACAGGTAAACATGCAGCTGATTACTTTGCAGATTCCTTTGCAGAAGACAATAATGTCAAAGTCAGCCCAGACAAACAACAGGAGGTTCGAGAGAACCAGCAAAACATTGGACAAGGCGAACCTATACCTGACGTCATGGAGGCACCAATCACAATGAGAGGAACTGGAGCATGCAATATCCAAATTAAAAATGAAAAAGTCCCCTGGAGCTGATGGTGTGTAAAATGAAATGATTAGAAACCTGGGAGTTGCAGCAAGAGCAAAGCTACTGCAGATCTTTAACACAAGCTGGTCCACAGGTAATGTACCACAGGCGTGGAGAGAAGCAATAATGATACCACTCCTCAAATCAGGAAAAGATGGCAACACAGTCTCCAACTACAGGCTCATCAGCCTCACAAGCTGTCTATGTAAAACAATGGAGCGCATTATCAATCTTAGGATGCAGTAGCACCTTGAAAGTGAAAACCTTCTGGTATCACAGCAAGCAGGTTTAAGACAGTGCTACTCTACTGAAGATCAGGCAACCTACCTCTCCCAAGAGATTGAGGATGCCTTCCAAGAAAAGAAACTGGTACTAGCAGCATGGATAGATGGTCGCAAGAGCAAGAAAGTTCTACTGCGTTATGGAGTCCCCCAGGGAGGAGTCCTGTCAACCACACTTTTCTTGGTTTACATCAATGACCTAGTTGCTGAACTACCACACAGGATCAAAGTGGCAATGTATGCTGACGACCTGGTGCACGGAAGAACATGCAACAGTGGCCACTAAACAAATACAAAGAGCTATCGATGCCCTAACCTTATGGGCAAATAGATGGTGGGTCAGCATTAACACAGACAAGTGCAGCACTACACTCTTTACTCTCTCACCAAAACAAAAAGCTGGTCATATCAAGATAGATGGAGAGCTCTTGAAAGAAGACAAACAACCCACATACCTCGGAGTTACTTTTGATGATAAGCTGACATGGAAGCATCACATAAACAAAGCAACAACAAAAGCCAGGAGGAAGTTAGCTATCCTGAGAAAACTAAGTGGAACCACATGGGGAGCCAGTGGAAATATACTCAGTAAAGTTTACCAGCAAGGCATAAGACCACACCTGGAATATGGTTTAGCTGCGTGGTGTCCTGCATCAAACACCACATTACAAGATCTAGATAAAGTGCAAAACCAGGCAGTTAGAATAATGTTGGGAGCAATTAAATCAACACCCATAGCAGAGATGCAGAAAATGGGAAGAATGCAAACACTTGGCGAACGCAGAGACACAAAAGTACTAATTCAAGCAGAAAAATTCCAGTGTATGCCAGGTCATCCAATGAAGAAAAGATTTCAAAATCTAGCAATGGGGCGACTAAAAAGGAGCAGCTTTATCCATCAAGCTAAACGACTCCGTAGACAACTTACAGACCTACCTGAAGTTGATAGCCCCTTAAGGTCTGTACCAGAACAAACCCCGTGTAGTGAAAGCCATGGAATGCCAATATACATTCAGACCCATGTGAAAGGAATACTAAGCGAGGACGAACAGAACAGTGTTCAGCGAATGACAGTCACCCTCAGTTTCCTGGATGAGCAATATCCACAAGATATATGGGTCAGAGTGTACACAGATGGGTCAGCACAGAATGTTGTGAGGAATGGAGGTGCAGGTGTATATATAGAATATCCACACAAGCCTAGATATACAATCAGAAAACAGACAGGAAAATTCTGCAATAATTATGATGCAGAAATCCAGGCAATTAGTGTGGCAGCTAAAAAACTGCTGAACTCCAACTCTGGCCTACAGCCTGTGGTATTCCTGACAGATGCAAGGTCAGTGCTTCGAGCGCTCCAGTCTGGAAAACTAACAGACTTGAAAAAACTACTTAGCGAATTGTCTTACCAGTATAGGGTAACCATGTAGTGGATACCCTCTTACTGTGGAATACCAGGAAATGAAAAAGCAGACCAACTGAACAGATCAGAACAAGTTATAATTCTACGTCTCAGAACAGGACACAACCGACTCCGCAGTCACATGTATACAAAGTTCAAGATTGGCAACACAGCCATGTGTACAGGCAGCACAGAGTGCCAAACATATACTTCAAGAGTGTTCTGAGCATGAAACTCTGAGGCATGCATATTGGCCAGAGGAAACAACACTGGAATCAAAGCTCTATGGGACACTGTATGAACTACAAAAGACAGTGAGTTTTATTAAGGAGACAGAATTACAGATATAGACATGTTTCAAGTGAATGAAAGAAGAAGAAGAATATCTATGTATTGATCTTGTTAGATATATACTAGGAACACACACAAGTATATATCTAACAAGATCAATACATAGATATAAAAAAGATACCCACACAATGCATACGCATGTAAATATATCCGAACAAAAATATGGGTTCACACAAGAATAGGTGTACATAATGACACAAAATAAGCATCAACATAAATACTTATGCATAAAAACATATGCATTGTGTGGGTATCTTTCTTATATTTATGTATTGATCTTGTTAAATATATACTTGTGTGTGTTCCTAGTATACTTGTTTGTGTATATATATTTGTATATGTGTGTTTGTATATAAATATGTATGTTGATGTGTATATATTTTCATGTAAATCCATTCCACATGCTATTCTTCCTTGCACATTTGTATGTTCTCTGTATCTATTTGTAGTCTCCCCCTCCCCCCACTGTGTACTAATTTCTTTCTCTATCTTTTCTCTTTTATTTCCATGCTCTACAGCGTAATTAACTCTTTTCACATTTGGTGCCTACAAAACCTCATGGGGGTACGTTGACAGGATCGAGTACCAGACATGGAAATCCTTCAGAAGTCCTGTATGCAAAGCATCCATGCCCTGCTGACGTTAAAAGATCAAACTCCGCTGGACTGGCCACATCATCCGTATGCCAGACAAGCGCCTTCCAAGGAGATTAGGCTATTCTATGGGGAGCTGTGCGAAGGTAAACGTTCAAGCAGAGGGCAGAAAAGGCGCTTTAAGGATCACCTAAAAAACTCTCTCATGCACTGCAGCATCGATCCTAGCTCCTGGGAGACTACAGCACTTGATCGCTCAGCCTGGTACACCTTGATCACTGCTGGCATCACAAAATTTGAAAAAGAAAGAACACTGCAGGTAATCCACAAGCGCAAGTAGCAGAAGGACAAATCTGAAAATTCTCCTTACCCGGACCTTCAGTACTCCTGCATGCACTGCAATAGAACTTTCTGTGCACGAATCGTACTCACCGGACATCTATGAACTCACAAACCAAATTAGACAATTACTTTTATTATTATTATTATTATTGTTTATTTTTTTCATTGCATGTATTGTTTTTTTCATGCCATGCTTATCTTCGCTTGCGAAGGAGGAACATCATCATCATATTAGATATATAAGATTGGACAAGAAGACATTATACAGCAGATGGTTGCAACTATGTTCGATCTATACAGTACATGTGGCTGCCATCTACTGTCATGTGTGAATATATTAGATATATAAGACTGACTTCGATGTGCCTGTTGCCAGAACATATCATCATGATGTTGTAATACAATGTGTAAACGCATAAATACATTATTTTCTTCACTTTCTTCAAGTTCTGCATCTTCTATGTTTATGCCTGCCTGCATCTAATATAGAACTATTTATGAGGTCCAATTTATTGCCAGCTACCAGGCATTTGGAGAATTGTTATTGTTACTTAGAATCTAGAGAGAAGACTTAGCACATACATGCATATGCTTCTATCATTTAAATAAAAGAAAGCTACCCCCAAGAAAGTAGCCATGTTTCACAGTACAAGCAAAATGTTCCCTATTATTGTGAATGAAAAAGTAAAATCTATCAGTCAGAGTAAATAAATTTAATAACAGCTATACAACACATATGAAACCTGAAATCACAAGCAGATGAATGGGAAAAACTGGTGCATATAGAGAAGACAAAGAAAGAAGCATTTTAAAATAGTAAAACAAATTGATTATTGGTTACATCACTTTGAAAAAAAACAGCTTCTCCTTCTTCTTCAGTACATGGTTGAAGGGCGTGAATGCTGATGATTTGTGCAGTTCTAGAAGCTCTATTCATGCATTGTGTATTTGAAATACATTCTGCTGCAGCAGTGCGGAATGTCTGAGAAGACGCACAACAGCACATGATGGTACAAGTGGGCCTGTGTTTTGTTATACATACTGTGGAAGACTTTCTGTGGCTCAGACTGGTCTTGTGAGTCACATCCATCATCATCACTTTGGAATGTAGATTATATTTCAAATAGCACAACAATAATACTATTGTCTGGAAAAGGTGCCTACTATTGCAGTAGAATGTTCCACCCATCTATCTTCAATGTCCCTATTATAGGTGCTTTCAAAACCAAATCTGTTAACTCTTTCATGACAGCAGATTAATGAATGTAGTCTGAAGTTTCTGGAGCAATCTATATATGTAATCTAATGCTTGTAACATTCTGGTTACGGACTGTGTTGAGCCCTTGGAGCAACACACATTTATAGATAGCAACATTCCTCCAGACTTGTGTGGATTAGAGGCACATAAAGAATGAGAAAATGATCCTTTTTTTAGGTAGTAAAAACCTTCACATAGAAATATTCATGCCTCAGACATCAGATTTTCTCTCCTAAGAAGAAAATTAGAGGGAATATTGAAGGCAAGATTTCAAAAACTGACATTCTATGTCCGTTGTCCATGATCAGTGCAATGACCCTCCATCAGACATACTTAGAAGCAGTTTATAATTCAAGTATTGAATCCATAGTTTATCAAGGTCTTTTGGGGTCAAAAAGTAAAACCTGCTATTGCAAATGTCAGGTCTTTCTAACTCCAATATCTGCTTGTTTAAATTGGAAGCCATAGAATTTTATCTTGAACAAATATGCCAGCATTATTGCCTTCCCATTTCATTTCATGGCTAGCTACACATTGTAAATGAGAGGATTTGTTCTGTCTCTGGATAACTTTATTAGTTTTTCTGGCTAAAAATATCAAAATATGTTCTAAACACATTGCAGAGTGATGATGGGACATCTAGAATCTTTTCCACATGTATAGAGTAGTTGTAAACAACCATAGAGTTGATCTTAGTGTAGTGAAATGTTCATTTTCTTGGTGTTGAAAGCCGTCAGATCTTGGTTTCACAAAACTTGCCAACACCAGACCCTGGAGCAATAACTGGCTTTTAGTAAAGGCACAGCATCTGTAGTTTGTAATCCAGAATCCTATAGGTACCAATAAGCTCAAAGAATAGAACAGTGAATCACAGTGAGTATTTTATAACCATAGTTGGTATCTATCAGACATTAAGGAATGAATAAGTAATATCTCAGGACCAACAATAACTACAAATCAATCTTATTCACAAGAAATATAGAAAGTTCATGGGTATGTGGCTAATACTTTTACGATTTGGGAAATACTTCAAAGCAAAAATTATGCAGAATGAAACAAAAGTGAATCAAAGTGTTTGGAGTTATTTCAATCACTGCCTAAATAATAGTGAAATAAATACAAGGGATCAAGTGGGATATTGTTTGTCTTGCATTGTCCATATATATTGTATCCAACAAATTTAGGTACAAAATAAGGGGACATTATAAGATGACATCAAAACATTTTTGAAATAATTAGTAGTTTTGTATCAGTGCAATTTTCACATGAGCTATCTATTATCTTGTGCTGCTAAGCGTCATGGGAGAAAGTTGGAAGAGTCTGTTCTTGGCCATGGTCAGCCGGTGTCTCTTTAAAGTTTCTTTGGTTGTCTCCATCCATCTTTTGATAGTTCTTGGTCTTACTCGTGCCTTGTATCCCAATCTGCTGTTGTATGCATGAAGGGCTGGTTGAGTTGGTTCCATTCTCATGAGATGACCACCTGGTCTTCTGATAAAGTCTTGTCCTGAGATAGTCTTGATTTATTTTCTAATATCTTCATTTCTCTGCCGGTCTCTTCTCGTGACATTTATAGCTTTCTTCAAACATCTCATTTCACATACTGTGATCTTTTTTGTTAGTGTCTTTGTCAAGGGCCATAAAATTATAGTAAAACTGTGACTTGCCCAGCATGCCATAAAAGCTTACTAAGGGGAGTTTGGTGTGTGGCTGTCTGCCCATCTGTAAAAAGACAATAAATGTCCCTAAGAAATACTAATAGTGAATATGTTAGGCAGAAAGGCACAGACATCAATGTTGAACAACTTGACACAGTGCATTGCCTTCTCCAAACTACATTCTACTAATTGGCAGCAGTTTGAAAATAAATGCAGAAAATGAAATACTTTAATACCAGGCACCACTCTCCTACCTGATCGCTTTACCTGCGCACTGAGCTGTGAAGGCCCAAGATAAATCTGAGTTTCTACAAATAAATATTGAACTGGAGGAAGAGATAAAACTAAAATAAAGGCAATTCAAAATACTAACTACTCATGATACATTTCATTTGTCCAGTTATCTTACGAAAATAAATCCTTAGTGCTATCTTTAAAAGAAAAATGACAAAAGTCAGATAAATGTCATTTTATAAAAAACTTTACAATGAAACAAGAAAATGTATGAATTAAAAAAAATATGATTGACCAGATAAAATTTGATACATGACTAAGTGCTGCCTGATTTCTATGTTGACTTTTGTTGATAAAATCTCAAGAGCTGATGGCAGGGCAACAGTTACATAATGACATCTGTGATGAATATAAACAAGTGTTTTGTTGTTCGTTTATTTGTTGAGACTATTAGTTACAAATATCAGGTAATGAGCATAACTCATTTGTCAATACACATATGCCATGAGGTGGAAGCTTTACAATTAACAATGGTTAATTATAAACCACTGCTCTTAGATAATATACTCTAGCGCAACTCTGATCAAGGTAGCAGGGTCACTGACACTGGCATCAAAGTGACATCCTTGCACTAGCATAATCTCCTGGACTGTGCTCCTTGATGTGGTTAAACTTATGCACACGTCTCTAGACTAAACTCAGTAAATCTAAGAGTCAGTTGAGCTGGCATTGCACTGAGTCAGAAATTGACCATTAGCAGTAGCAGGTCACAGCAATTGACTTTGTTATGGAAGAGAACGTGTCCAGATTTCACCTCTGTTAATAAGATCAGCATATATGAGTGTAACATGTTCCATATGACAAGTACACAGAGTTCATTCAACATAGATTAACAAGAATGTTGCAAGAGACAACTATTCACACTGCCCTAATCCAAGAAACAATCTTTCCTCAGAGAGACAAAAAATAACATTACTTGATAAATGCAACACCAATGTAAATGGGATAAATGTCTAGTCCTCATGACACTGTTTTATAGATGTCCAGTCAAATGGATTGATGTACAGTCAGTGATAAATCACATGCTGGACTAAATGCTTATAACCATCTTCAATTATATAACACGACCCCCAGCCTATCTTGTTTTATACCAACCATATTACCATACAAACTTGAAGATATTAATACTTGTGTGGTCGTACCAAACTTGATATCAATATCTAAATGAATAATATAACACAGAAGCACAGAGAATTTATTATTAAAGAAATAATCACAATGCAGCAAATGGGATTTGAACCAGATCTGCTCAGATAGCATCTACTCGCCTCACAACTTAAGTCAACAGTTTCCATATTTTACCACACCACATCCTTATAAAAAGATGCAATTTTAATCAAAGCTTTCAATATGTTATATTCTCAAGATACAGATAAGAGCAAAATCTTGGTAAACAGCAGAGACACAGAAAACCAGACTAATATCGTGATGAATGGACATAAGCTTGAGGAGTTGAATAACGTCAAATACCTCGGATCCAGTATATGCAGCAATTATAAATGCAAAGCAGAACTAAAAGGCTGGAGATGGCTTTAGCGTCCTTGTCAAGGCTAACTGTGATTTGCGATTTGGAAAAGCAACATCAGTGTTGGAGTGAAAATCAAACTGTACAAGTCGCTGGTGCTTTCTGTTGTGTTGTATGATTGTGAGAGTTGGACACTCACTGCGGACATGGAGAGAAGATTACAGGCTTTCAAGTACAAATGCTACAGACGAATTCTAGGAATTTCCTATAGGGAACATAAGACTAATGTGTACGTAAGAAATAAAGTAGAGATGTGTGCAGGTGTTCAGGAGCCATTGCTTTCAATATTGAAACTACGAAAACTAGCATAGTTCGGACATGTATGCATGCACGATTCCTTGTCAAAAACAATACTGCAGGGAACTGTCGAGGGTGGAAGAAGCAGAGGAGGGCAAATAAAGACATGGACAGACAACATCAAGGAATGGACAGGGCAAGATATTTCCACACTCATCCGCATCACTGAGGATAGAATTCACTGGAGGACTCTGTGTGCTGAAGCATCCAATGTGGTACCCCTACGACCCTGAAGGGTTACAGGTTTATTGATTGATTCTCAAGCTACTATTAATATAGACCGGTCAATTGATACACAAACCCTGCATAGGTATGTAAATTCCTTGAGAACCACATCATTTAACATTAGTAAATGATTTGTGTCATTAGTGTCAGAAAGCCTCACTACACTGACCAATGCTACTATTGAGGCCTTCTGGCACTTACTAATGTTAAATGTTAACTTGTGAGGCGAGTGGGTGCCATCTGAGTTTGAATCATGCTTGCTGCATTATTATTTTTATATATCAATATCTATTGCAGCCCCATCAAACTTGATATAAACATCTACTGTAATTCCACCAAACTTGATAAAACAACTAGTGTAGTCTTGTCAAATTTGATAAACATCTACTGTAGTCCCACCAAACTTGATATAAACATCTTCTGTAGCACCACTAAACTTAACAAACATTTACTAGTCCATCAAACTTGATATAGATGTATAGTGTATCGACACCAAACTTGATA
The DNA here is from genome assembly GCA_034231615.1 of Meghimatium bilineatum. Classification (NCBI taxonomy): domain Eukaryota; kingdom Metazoa; phylum Mollusca; class Gastropoda; order Stylommatophora; family Philomycidae; genus Meghimatium; species Meghimatium bilineatum. The sequence goes on along the minus strand of CM067321.1, from coordinate 56,863,085 downwards.
TAAATATATGGTGTATTCACGCCACACTTGATATAAAAATTTAGTGTATTCACACCAAACTTGATATAAATATGTAGTGTATTGACACCAAACTCAATTTTTAAGTTTCCATAGTTCAATGAAACTTTATATCATCAATAGTAGTGGTCTTCAATCATTTTTTCTGTGACCCTCTGGGGGACGTAAGAAAGAAGCTTGCCGTGCCAACTTTCAGCAGAGTTCTTATTATATACTGGTAAAACTTAGTGTTCAAATAGTTATCTTTATGTCACTCGCAATGTTTTTTCTGTGGCCCTCAGAGGGGGATGGGGGCATGTGATCACATTATTGAGAACCACTGTTTTATATCATAAACAGCCAATAACGTGAAAAATATATCTTAAATTCATTCACACAAACTTGAATCTATTATGCTGCTGACCAAAGGTTAGAATCAAGCAACACTACATGTGACAACTCAGATACTACAGATATGCCATCTCTGTCATGCCCACACTCTACAATTTGACAAAAGAACAGAAATGATAAGCTGTAACAAGATAACAAAACTTCAATGATGAGCCAGCACAATAAAAAAAATACACACTACGTACCAGTGGTATTCAACCAGTATACTACAATCACCTTCAATGTGTTTGTAAAATATTGGCATTTGTTTGCTCATATTTATGCTCTGAAATTCATATATATATTTCATTTTGTGGGATGTGAAAGTAGTTAACTAAAGAAAAGATAACTTATATAAGAACAATAATAAATACATATCATTATATGACGTATTTACTGAGTTCTATTCCACACATAGCTAACTATACTTATTGGGTATTTACTTGTAGAAATCTAATGGAAGTTTCAAAGCTGAGAACAATTAATTATCTATTCATTTAGAAGATATGCAGGCTGGAAGGGTTGAATACCACTGATCTATTCTATACTTGAAATGACAGGAGGAGATAATTCAAGAATCTACACTATACTTGAAATGACAGGAGGAGATAATTCACGAATCTACACTATACTTGAAATGACAGGAAACATTCCTTGAACAAAGACAGGAGGAGATAATTCAAGAATCTACACTATACTTGAAATGACAGGAAACATTCCTTGAACAAAGACAGGAGGAGATAATTCAAGAATCATCATCATCTGATAGTGATGGAAACAGCCATCATTTCCTCCTGCTGAGCTTCTAAACACAAACTATCAACAGATTGTCCAAAGAAAGCTGGATGTTTCTCAAGTAAGTCTTTTTTTTTTTAAAATCAATCATTCTGATGTCTGATTATCTTCTTCAATTTTCAATCTTTTCCCACTTGGGTTATCATGTTCCTGTGCTGTATCTTCAGTTGCTCTCTTGATCTGGCCACCAACTGACTGGGGCATCTAGAAGAATGAATAGACATTAACATCTTAATAGGCATTGATATCAACATACATCTACTGAGTTGGAATGAAAACACTCAACAGTTAATATACTTCTTCAGTGTATGGTAACTATTAATCTTATACTAGCAGAAACAGTCAATATTTCAGCAGAAATTTTGTATAAATGAATGGTTTCTATCATTACAATGTGAGAATATGTACAAGTACAGATGTGACATCAGAGTGTCATCAATACAAGATCTGAGAATATGTACAAGTACAGATGTGACATCAGAGTGTCATCAATACAAGATGTGAGAATATGTACAAGTACAGATGTGACATCAGAGTGTCATCAATACAAGATGTGAGAATATGTACAAGTAAGGAGGAAAGGCAGACCAAGAAGACGAGACTGATGACATTAAAGATAACATGAATATGTCGTTGGAAAATGCAAGCCGCATCGCCCAAGACAGAGAAGGGCTCAGGAGTTCATTGGAAAGACAATGTTCTGGAGAGTATATGTCAGATAAAAGATAAAATACAATTTGTAGTAATTCTCTTAAATTAATTACCAAGTGTAATAGTTAAGAGAAAAAGCCAACAAACAATTGATAAAAAAAAATATGAAAGGAAATGTGGGTTTGAAGATAGAAAATCACAGATATAATGTGAAGATTATGAGAATCAATAGATAAAGATGGAAGAACGCATAAAGATATCACATCGAAAATATAAACGGTAATAACTCAGAATGTTGGTATAAAAGTTGCTGATATTATCTGACTTAGATTTCCATCTTCATCTTTGGGTGAAGAAGTAAGGTAAGAGGTGATAAGTTACTGTGTTTGCTTTCTGACACCTTTTTCTATTTCTCTGTAAACACATGCCAATAATATAACAGAATCTCACCAAAGTGTAGCAAGGAATGAAATAGGAGCAAAAAATAACAACAATATCTACGTTCCATGGATGTTGTAAAGTTAACTTAAATAAAGGTAACTAAAGAGGTACAGTGTTGACTGCGCCATCCCATACATGGTCAAAGTCGCTAAAAACAATGCTGAAGTTGGATGTGTCAGGCTAAAAGATGCAGATATTACAGATATAAATAACCCAAATATCGGAGGATGTTCGAAAAAATGGAAGTGCCGCAGTAACCAGACAAATAGAGGTAAATACTAACTAAGGTAGACAGGTTACTGAAGAAAACTGTCAATATAAAATAATAGAAAATAACAATAAAACAACGAACAAATACAATTGTCAACATGTCGGTCCTATTGGGACCTTTATCAAGATACAAAAACAGTTAAGAAAACAAAAGCATAACAAATATAACCAAAATGGCTGGATAAACGATTTTACCAAAAAATAACCAGTAACAGATTTAGCGCAACACTTATAGTAGGTGCAGATTGATGCGTTCAATATATATAAATTATGAAATACTAGGGGTGCAAAGGGAACGCATTGCTCTAGGCGGACCCAGGGTTAGCAGATAACCAAAATCCCAAATGTACCTCCTCGCGGTGAACCCTGAAAAAAGAAATACAGCAGCTCGAGCTGATTCTGGCCAAATCATTTGGGGATCGTGTCCGAGAATGTGGAGGTAGCAGATGGAAAGAGATTTGACTGCATAAGAGACAGACAACATCTTCGACACCATTTGCATCACCACATACAGTGACACTGTCGACATACAGTGACGCTGAACATTGGAGGGGAGGCCCATGTAAAAGGTACATCGATATTGATGGCATATTGAGAGACTAATAGATGTCATACTGAGTACAATAACACAATGAAAGGCAGAACAGCGCCAGAAGGCAGCGCGAACTGCAAATAGAAAGGAAAAAGTTCCTAGGAAAGGGGAACTACAAGCTCTGTTAGCTCGAGACGAGCTTCTAGTTACCTGTGTTCCTTATAGGCAGAGACCCATACCCAATCATGGGCGTTCGGAAAACCAAGAAGACCTAACCCAACTCTAACGTCGAACCTTCCTAAACCGGAAATAAGCTCGGGGAAGAAAGGGATCCGTACCTGATGGGCTTAGGCAGAAAAGGGACAACAATGGCAGCCCTGGCCCAACTCTACTGTCAAGATTTCCTATACCGGAAATACACTTGCAGAGAGAAAGGGTTCAGTACCTGATGGGCTCAGGCGCTATTAGGACAAGGTTGCTCAGCTCTAGAACACCTTGCTCTCAAACGCGTGGTGTGAGACTCAAACTTGGACGAGAGGTTCATGATGTCTGTGAACGACGCATCGGGTAGGAGGGCGAACGAGCCAGGGTCCAACTCATCGGACGAGTTCTTCCTCATACGGAACCAGGCTCAATGATGAGAAACGGTTCAGTACCCGATGGACACAGGCAGAGTACGTCCAATTGCACGAGACGGGTTCATAGATGGTGGAACACCTCGTACCAGATAGACACGCTCGACAAACGTCTTGGCGAAGAGGCACTACACACCAGCATGCCCGGTGACAGATACACAGGCTGTCACGGACTAGAGACCATACCCGAAATAAAGGAATGACGAAAACGTATGTGCTGGACCTCGGATGTCCTGACCAGAAGTGGCCAACCGGGGTGCAAATAATCACACCTTTCCATCTAAATTTGTTCAGTTAGGTATTCCCAGTAGCCTGTATTTTGCATTACTATTTGTTACTTTGGTTACTGCGGCACCCTCCACTTCGTCGGACACCCTACAACCATTTGGTTATTTATATACCTATATGTACAAGCACATACACATATCTAAACATATATGAAAGTATATACTAATATCAAAGCATACATTAGAATACAGACACATACATATATATAGGTACCTGCACACACAACATATATATATATATATATATATATATATATATATATATATATATATATATATATATATATATATATATATATATATATATATATATATATACAAATACATACAACATACATACAAATACAAAACATACATACAAATACAAGTATACTAGGAGCACACACGCAAGTATATATCTAACATGATCAATACATGGATATAAGAAAGAGACCCACACAACATGCACATGCATGTAAATGTATCCAAACACAAACAATGGTTCACACAAGAATAGGTGTGCATAATGACACAAAATAAGCATGAACATAATATATACACATGCATTATTCAAATTAACATTTTCTCACATGAATACATATAACATGAACATTTGCACACATAGAGATATATACATTCTTGATTAGAAACTGGCCTCACAGCATGTGGGGCATTCCCATAAGTGCTCCGCCCTCTGTTCCAGCAGCCATCTGACTCGATGGTGTTTCGAGTCTAATGCCCCCGAAACAGACGTCAATATCAGGGCACAATTTTGGCCCTTGTGACAGGTTTCTTTGTTGTTTCGCCCACCCAAGCCGTGCCCGTAACTAGTTCAAGCACAACGTCGGTCTGTCGGAACAACATGGTAACTGTTATCGAAGGTTACGACTACAGGATTGTATAGATGACAAGGCATGAAGCTTCTATAAGAAGATAACCTCAATATAAAGGCATGTCATCTACTAAGGTTTTCTGTTGCATGGGTGGTTTATCTAGTGAGCCATTGGTGAGACCCACAGACGCAACCGCATGCACAGAGATATATACATGTATTTTCATACCCATTCATTCACATGAAGATATTCACATGTATTACTCTAACACAAGAATATGCACACATGCAAATGTGTGACCTAAAGCAACTGTATGGATACATAAAACCATGTAAAATAATATGCATATATGTATGTATGTATGGGTACCCGTCTGTTTTAAAAAAAAATTTTTAAATGAGGTATTACACAAATAGGGTACGATCATAGAATTGACAGATTGGAATACAATATAATCAACAGAAACAACAAAAACAAATTCCGCCAAACGTCTACCTATTTCGCCAATAAATTTCATATGTGCTTGTAAATCTAGGTATTGTAATATATCACAATTATAATATAATATCAATCCACAAATGTTGGATTATTTTTGCAGTCGCTTGTATCCTGAAGATATCCTATCTTCAGCTTCGCAACGTGTTTTACCTATTTCTCATTCTGATGTCCTTTCACCATCTGCTAAACATACATCTAACCGTCCTATATTGGCTATTACTTTTCACCAACATAATATGTCGGCACTACGTATCCTATTACGACATTTCTCTATCCTCCAATTAGATTCCATCTCTAGTCCTGCATTTCCCTATCTTCCCCTAATTGCTTTTCGGAGCGATAGGTACCTTCGTGATCTCTTGGTTCATTCTAGTCTACGCACCTCTGTAGGTCAATTAGGCACAATTCCTTGACCCCGAAATTGTTTGACTTGCCCTTTTGTTATTTATACTTCCACTCTTCAGTTCCCTAAGTCAAATTTCGAGATTCAAGACTCGTTCTCATGCTTGTCCTGTAATTTAATATACTCTATCATATGTAAGCGTCGTGGTATGAAGTATATTGGCGAAACAGGTAGAAGTTTGGTGGATAGATTCGCTGAACATTAAAGAGATATTACGAATCATAATGACTTCCCGGTGGCCATTCATTTTAACGGCCCTTCACATCATAGAAGCACTAATATTTCTGTCACTGGTCTGTTACGTTGTTATTCCGGTGACTGGCAACGTCAGTCTTTGGAATATCTGCTCATTTGTCATATGGGAGTATTACAACCTCACGGTATTAACATAATCACCATTTTGTTTGATTTACCCACTACTTTTTAACAACCTCTACCCCCATATTCTTATTATATTATACTCCCATTTATTTTGCAGCCATATTCCTCTGTACCTTGTAATTGTTTCTTTATGTGCACCCTCATCAGCAATTAGCTTTGTGTTTGTTAGATTTCAGTGTATTTGTAATTTGTCTTTGTTGTTTCTGCTGATATCGTATTGGGTAATTGTATCACCTCATATAAAACTTTTTTTTAAACAGATGGGTACCCATACACACACATATGTGTATTTGTAAATGCATATTATTTTACATGGTTTTATGTATCCATACAGTTGCTTTGGGTCACACAATTTTATGTGTGCATATTCTTGTGTTAGAGTAATGTGAATATCTTCATGTGAACGAATGGGTATGAAAATACATGTATATATATATATCTCTATGTGTGAAAATGTTCATGTTATATGTATTCATGTGAGAAAATGTTTATTTGAATGCATGTGTATAAATTATGTTGATGGTTATTTTGTGTCATTATGCACACCTATTCTTGTGTGAACCATTGTTTGTGTTTGGATACATTTACATGCTTGTGAATGTTGTGTGGGTATCTTTCTTATATCTATGTATTGATCATGTTAGATATATACTTGCGTGTGTGCTCCTAGTATACTTGTATTTGTATGTATGTTTGTGTATGTGTATATATATTTGTATTTGTGTGTGTGTATCATGTGTATACATTTATATATCCACATTTGTGTGTATGTAATTATTTATGTATATATACATATACGTTTATATGTATGTGTATATATATATATATATATATATATATATATATATATATATATATATATATATATATATATATATATAATCACATTGCATACCTGCATTGCACACACTATATATATATATATATATATATATATATATATATATAAATAAATAAATATAGTGTATGCAATGCAGGTACCTATATGGTACCTGTATACATGTATGTGTCTGTATTCCAATGTATGCTTTGATATCAGTATATACTTTCATATATGTTTAGATATTTGTATGTATATGTGCTTGTATATATAGGTATCTATGGTTATCAAATAGAATGTGTGTGTGTATATATATATATATATTTGTTTAGTTCGTGATTGTATTTGGATGTATATTATTTTTGTTATCTATCCCATATGTTGTCAATTAAAATTCTTTTTTACACATTTCTATGTTCCCTGTATCTATTTGTAGGCCCCCCCCCATCCTGCATACACATTCCTTTTTCTATCCTTTCCCTCTTTATCTCCCGCCGCCCACTAAACCAACCCCCATATTAGAATGACTTCCAACGGCACAGAGGCGTGAATAAAATATACAGAGAGACAAAAAAAGAGTTTGGCCATCTAATGAGAATGAACCTAAGTCAACTTCTGACAGCAGCTTACAACAGGAAAATATCTGGATATAAAGCGAAAGACCACCCAAGACACAGGTGGATCCATAACATCAAAGACATCTTAGAAAGAAACAATCTAGATTCCACGGAAGCCTTCCAAATGGTAAAGAAATCTTGTTTCCCATCACGCCTCATGAAACAACATGGCTAGAAAAGAAAGAAAAGTCAGGACAGACTTACATCTAAAGCTCACTGTTAATCAGTTGGCAATAGATAAAGAATTGCTTCAAGATCGACTACTGGATGTGGACCACTTAATCCGTATAGATCACATTCAGGCAGTAATTTGGAAAATTCCGCAATAAGCATGGCACAGGTTGGATTGAGCAAGGAGTATCTTTAACCAGCGAGTTACAGGAACCATACAAATATACACTCTTCACTCACTGTTTCTTGGAAGGACAGAAAACCTCTGGGTCTGCTCAGAGTGCAATGATGCCAGCGCATAATAGCTTGTTATTTTTCTAAAGTACAACAGACTATGACATATGACCTTTGTGTGTTTTCTAAGGTGATGCCTTGTGTTTTCAGGGGCCAAATGGAGAGCAAAGAATAGTAACATTGACTTGCATTGCACATTGTAAGAGGCAACTAAGGACTTGTCCAAACAACATGTTCCTGACACAGCCAGTATGCCACGACTTGTATGTTTAGTGTCAGAAGTAGTATATCTATGTGATACACTGGAGCTGAGTTAGAGATTCTCATATATTGAAACCAGTCATTGTGAATTTACTGAAGCATGTATGGCACATTAAAACATGATAACTACCTTAGTAAACAGTCTTAGAAACTCATTTGGAAGGCTTCAGTAAACTTCTCAGCTTTCAACCTCACATTGGTCTGAAAGTTATTATCCTATATGCCCTGTGCTTCTCGACAACGATACACCAGGAGTTGTATGGATGAAGTAGACTGTCCCATACCATTGATCAAAGTTACTAAAAACACTGCAGTTTGGTGTGTCAGGATGATAGGCGCAGATATAACAGCACAGCTGTGAACCACGACATAACAGATTCCCGTCTCCAGACTATATCCTGCTAACCAGCAAACACAGAAGAAAGAATGAAGGAGATATTTAGTACACAATATATTCGGGGAACAAAATTTTCACTAAAAAATAATGATCTCTATTGCAAATGTTAACCTCAAGCTAAAGATATATTTTATTCATCTATAGCAGCTAAATCCTAACGGTGCTCACCAAAACATGGAATGTGGCTTCTTGTGAAACCCAACCATCTTTATCAGACTGAGGCTGCAAGTGCTGATCCAAACCCACTGGCTTCTGCAGGATCACTTGTTGTTGGAACATCTGCTGCTGAACAAACTGCACTGGTTGACTTGACTGCGCGACTAGGGCCTGCTGAATAGCACTGGTCTGACTTGAGTGACTACCAGAACCAGACGAAGGCTGATGAAGCAGTTGGACAGACTGTGGGATGAGGGTCACTTGGCCAGATTCTCCAGCAGATGATGTCACTACTACTTGCTGAGTGCCATGCAAACTTCGAACAAGCACAGGATTAAGGGTTCGTGCCTGGAACTGAGCTTGGTTTGCTGTTGCAACCAATGAGGCAATTTTCTGTGATGCTCCAGTCAATCCTAAGCTGACAGCTGCAAGGAAAGTTAAATAAATAATGAAAACAGTGTGCATATTTGCAATTGATATAAATTGTGCACTACACGGCTGAACTTTTGAATTCTCATAGCTTTAACAAGAGATAAATCTCATGTGTTGGGAAACAAGAAAGGGAAGGACTGTAAAGCATCAACAATTTGACAGACCAGGTAATTTTATGACTATACACGGGTCAGGTCTTCAATTCAAGGGAGATCAAAAATTCCAAAAGACAATAACTGACAAATAAATTAGTAGTCCTACAGTTAACGTTAATTAAATTCACATACATTTTCTCATTAATCAAGAATACTTTCATTTTTAAACTGAGCACGTTGATTGCAGAATATGTTACTTTATTATTTTTATTTTGAAAAAAATTAAATTCCTTATTATATTGTCATTTCATATATGACATATACCCAGCGGTTGGTGGAGTAACATACAAAACCTGAAGATTGTGGTTACTGGTCTTTATTATCCTCTAATACTTTTTGATAGTGTGTCCTGATTCAGCCTACTTGGACATTGTCCACTAGTTGAAAGGGATGCACCATCTCCAAAAGTAAACTCATTACCCTACTTGGACATTGTCCACTAGTTGAAAGGGACGCATCCTCTCCAAAAGTAAACTCATTACCTACCTACCAGATTACCATGGTTACTAGAATCTTTTAACGACGAGCGTGTTTAATTTTTTTCAAATAATAATATTTTTCAATGATTGTAAAGCTCTGATACAGTCCACAGTTAAAATAAGCATATCTCCCCATACAAGGTAATTTTTATTTCATTAAATTATTTTTTGATGAAAATGTAGATGTAAATGTGGAAGGTATGCTGTTATAGCTGAGATGTGGAAATACAAGTGTTGTAAATGTGGAAGGTGTGCTGTTATAGCTTAGATGTGGAAATACAAGTGTTGTAAATGTGGAAGGTGTGCTGTTATTGCTAACATATGGAAATACAGGTGCTGTAAATGTGGAAGGTGTGCTGTTATAGCTAAGATGTGGAAATACAGGTGCTGTAAATGTGGAAGGTGTGCTGTTATAGCTAAGATGTGGAAATACAGGTGCTGTAAATGTGGAAGGTGTGCTGTTATTGCTAACATGTGGAAATACAGGTGCTGTAAATGTGGAAGGTGTGCTGTTATTGCTAACATATGGAAATACAGGTGTTGTAAATGTGGAAGGTGTGCTGTTATAGCTAAGATGTGGAAATACAGGTGTTGTAAATGTGGAAGGCGTGCTGTTATAGCTAACATATGGAAATACAGGTGTTGTAAATGTGGAAGGTGTGCTGTTATAGCTAACATATGGAAATACAGGTGTTGTAAATGTGGAAGGTGTGCTGTTATTGCTAACATATGGAAATACAGGTGTTGTAAATGTGGAAGGTGTGCTGTTATAGCTAAGATGTGGAAATACAAGTGTTGAGCTAAATGTGGAAATACAAGTGTTGTAAATGTGGAAGGTGTGCTGTTATAGCTAAGATGTGGAAATACAGGTGTTGTAAATGTGGAATATGTGCTGCTCATCACACTGAACATGTTTGTACATGCTACAAAAAAAAATAATTTCCTTACAATCTAAATATAGTTATATATAATCCCAATGAAATTATAACATGGAAAAATATATTTATTAATGAACGTAAGATTGAATATTGATAATAGTGTGCTAATTTATTTTGGAAATTTATTTAGTAAAATACACTAACAAGTTTGACGCTGTAGAATGTAATTGAAAGAAATGCAGCTACTAAAATAACAATTTTAAAAAATAAAGATATTACCCGTATAATGTTCACAGTAATCCACATCTCAAATGAATTTTGCTGAATTTTTTTAAATACTGCACAAAAACAATTGCTGTAAGGATTTTCAGTTGTATAATTTTCAAGTAAATCCTAATTATGTTTAGCCAGTGTGTTCACATTCACTGAACTACACTAGGCATGTAATTAAACTGGCAGCTGGGCAATAAATGTCAGGTTCAGTCACGTCTACCAAGGCAAACAAAAGAATCACATTTATAATGGGAAGGACATGCTGTGAGGTGGGAAACAAATATGTTAGGTTAGACCAAGCCTAAAAAGAACTCAAAGAGGCCAACATTATAACAAGTTTCAACCATGACCAGACTGACAACTTTAGTGAAAGAGCTGCTATATTACCATATGTTAAGTGTATCAAAGAACAAATGTCCTACAGAATGCAATATCGTACACCAGCAACCATTAAAAACGCATTGAAAATATGATTTGTTTCTGTGCTTAAAATGTTTATGTCCTTGAGCAATTCAACCCAGAATGTGTGCAAGCAAGAAAGTTCATTCAGTCCCATTGTTTTTATGTTGATGTGACATTTCTTTTGCATTTTTCCTGCCTCGTGTGCAAAACAGCAAATAAAATAATTCTGACTCTTATTAAAAGTCAAAATAGGTTGAAATTTGGCAAGCGCATTACTAAAGTTTAGGCAAGTTATCTGGTTTTATCTTTAAAAAAAAAAAGGTCTCACTGTTTGTTTTTTTCATGTCTCAACTGACGTTAAGAGAGTGATGGCAAGCTGCTGGTATACTTGTCAGTGGAATGACGACCAGAGAAACTGCCAGACATTTCAATTGTGACCAGTTCACTATAGTAAGGCTGCAACAGCAATTTATGGCGACAGGTACCACAGATGATCATGCCAGACCTGGTCAATTTTGTGTAACAGCACTAGCTCAAGATCATCATATTGTATTGATGCATGTGCACAACCACTTCCAGACAGCAGCTCACACATAGGGCTTATTATCGCAAACACTGTGCTAAGGAGACTTCATTCCTCTTGCTTGTAAAAAAAGAAGTCCTAATGTGTCCTATACTAGAGGCCACATAATTTACAGACTGGCTTGAACCCATCAAAATATTCAGCTGCCAGGGATTTAGTTTTTTAAAATACTGCAGATTTGATTCATGAAATTGTTCATAAATGTGAAGGGAAAAAAATTGTTTCAGTTATTTTAACTCAACACGTGCAGTGGCTCATGTAAAAACATGCTGATGCATTTTTAATGGTTGCTAGTATAGTAGATGGGATTAGTCTGAAGCAAGTCAACATATTCTTCTTTTCAGCGTTCATTCTCAAACTCTCGCTAGATCTCTCTTGTAGTAGAACAATGGTCCTACTATATTTCCAGCAGGATGTAGTCCAGAGAACAGAAATGCGTTGTGTCGTCATTTTATTTGCGCCAATGGCCCGACACATCCGCCTACTGTGGTGGTCAACATATTCAAATGCTTGATGCATAACATCAGATGGACGATATTAACCAATAGCAAGAAGCATTAAATTATGCAATTTCCATCCTGCGGCCTGATTATTTTTTGATAATTTGCGTTAGAGATTCAAGATTTTAAAATGTAAATGAAGAATTGAATACTGAATCTATTGGTGCAAGTTTTGTTGGTGCATATGTGATATAAGAGGAGTGAGAACCCGGTGAAGATTTTTTAAAAAGGGGGTTGGGGGTGCGATATAAAATATTGACTCACATATACTTGTCCAATGTGTGGCATCCCTGATAAAATTCTTTTACATATCTAGGCCTATTGTGTTTATGCTATTTCATAACCAAACTAACAAAATATTGCCTGCGGAAAAAAACAAAACATGCAGATGTCACCTTGTCGTTCCATTCAACTCCGTTCTGTGAAGTTATCGCACATCATGTTGCAGTGACAAATGTTGCCAGTGCCAACACACTATTATAATTATAATTTTGTTGAATCAATCAAATGCCATTACTTTCCTGTTGACACACTCACAGCTGTATTTATATTGTCTTATCAGCTTCTGCCATCCAGGAAATATCACACTTAATTATTTTGTTCTTCCGATGTTATTGTGCTGTGGGTGCCTCGGGTCTGTGATGACACGCAATTTATGTTTACGTTTCGATTAGAGTGGAGGGAACGTAGTGAGTCCAAGCATATATCTCATTTTTACAATAGGGTTATATTTAGTGTAACCAAAGACTATACACATCCCTCCATTTTGCACACGCTCAATGTGATCATATTGTGATCGTGATAGTGCGAGGATTCTCAATCTCTAGTCAATCGCCAACAAGATCAACTGATGAAAGAGAAGTATACAAATAATGGTATACTATTCTTTCTGTGGATATCTGTATCTGTTAGTGCTCCTCCCGTAACAGGTTTTAGTGTAATGCAGTCTTACAAGATATGTTCCGCTGCCTGCCCACATGGACACTGAGGTGATGGAACCAATTTTGTTCTATTTATGTGACTGTTTAGTCTGTTGTGTCCTATTCTCATGTGAAAGATGATAACTTGCTCAGCTCTATCAAGATAGTGGTGGTTCTCTTTTGGGTGGTCGATTTTCCTAATAGCTTTGATGAGGGTCATCTTTTCTTTACTTGTATGGGATTTCTTAGTCTCTGTTCCTGTATTGCTCCATCTTTTGCTAGCATATCTGTATTCCCATTTCCTGGAATGCCGCAGTGGGATGGTATCCACTGTAGCACTACCCTTCTTTGGATGCTCACTTCTCATATGGCATCTTTCAGGTCTGGCAGTTTATTGCTGTCACGAGCTTGTAAAGCAGACACTTCCATCAATTTTTCTTCTTTCGTTCGCTAATAATGTCTTTATCTGCAGTGTTGTTTCTTGTATAAATTGGACAGTGTTTTCCATTTCTTATTTTGTACCTAACATTCATAGGTGTATCAGAAGGGCAGTATGAGCACCTTAATGTGTCATAGTTTGCGCATTCTTGAAGGATATGTTTTGAAGTGTGGTTGGCTTTCCCACATGTACACTTTGCTGATGTGCCAATTTTAAATTTTGCATAAATATGGCTGTTTAGTCTATTGTGTCCAGTTCTGAGTCAAAGTATGATGACTTGTCTTGTCTGTTAAGTAGATGGTAGTTGTCCCGTGAAGGTAAGTTTTCTTTCATTTTGCCTCTATCAGGGATTTTTTTTGGTGATAGTACATTGGTTTTTGCATTATAGAACTCTCCTTGGCCAGTTGATTAGCTTTCTCATTTCCTGCTATTCCACAGTGTGATGGAATCCATTGCAGTATAAATCTACACTGAAGATGCACTATAGACAATACCTCTTTTAACTCTGGTAAGTTTATTGGATTGTAGTGCCTCTAGTACTGATGTCGCATCTATAAGTATTACAATTGGGTATTAGGTCCTGTTCGATGTTAAGTTTCTCTGCAGCTGCAAAAACAGCTTTGATTTCAGAGTCATAGTTATTGCAATAATTCCCCGTTGGTATGCATGTGGCATCAGTGGTGCCATCTGGATATTCCACATGTACACCACCTCTCCCCCCCCCCAAATTCTTACTGCATCCTGTGCTGATCCACTCGTATACACTCTGGTCCATAGATCAATTGGGTAAGCATCACCGAGGCAAGCTGAGAGTTGCTACCCTTTTCTGCAGATTACTCTGGTGTTCATCCTCATACTCGCCTGCTATTATTGTTTGGATGGTCACTTGTAGGTATGTCTGTTTTTAAGCAGAAAATCAGACTAACATCATGATGAATGGACATAAGCTTGAGGTGGTGAATACCCTCAAATACCTCGAATCCAGCAGAAACAAAGGCTAGAAGGAAGATAACAATACTATGGAAACTGAGTGGGACAACTTGGGGAGTTAATGAAAGAATTCTAAAAAATATATATCAATAAGCTACTCCACCACACTTGGAATATGTTTCTACCGCATGGAGTTCATCATCAAACATCACACTACAAAACTTGTACAGAACCAAGCACTTAGAATCATTACAGGAGCAATGATATCCACATCAATCGTAGAAATGTAGATGAGATAACATCCCATATTCGTGGTCAGAAGGATTTGACACGGTAAGGCCACCATTTATTATGATTTATTTTTTTTAATGGTTGCAAATTCATGAATTAGAATATACAATAATAATACATTAAAATTGTTGAATGCGAGAATGCAGTGGGCAAATTGGTCAGGGAAAATTTTTAACACTTTAAATTTTACTGCAGATTTGACCAACATACCCCCGCAGCCAAGGAGTTAATCTACAATCAGAATGTGACACTGAAATTCAAACAAGAAATGTGTGGAAAGTTGTAAAATAGATTATATATTTATACTTTCCAGAAATCTGAAGTTGATAGAAATATACCTAATTGATGAACAAATCGAATAGCTTCAGACAATCTATACTGTTCAAAAAAAAAGAAAAGCACCATTATTTCAAACGTGCACCAAATTTTATTTTATGGAATTAATATTTCAACCTTGGCATAAAGAAACTTTCAGACTTTAACTAAACCAAACCTGTCTGCAGTCAGCCACTCCCATTGATGATGCTGGTTCGCCCACTGCAGTTGGTTCTCACGATGCTGTCCGTCAGAATAAGACCTCTGTAGAGTCTTCTATCCCAAAGACCAGCGCAGTTCAGCCGATTTCTGAAATTCGATGAGCTACTTGGCATTGATTGGGTTGTGGAGGACGCACATGCATAATCGATTCCTGAGGTGACGCAGCCGTATGAAGCGTTCTTCGGCAGGAGTTATGACTCAGGGCTGCCCCAGAGCCAGTTTATTGAAATTACCCCCAAAGGCGACTAATGGTGCTTCTAACCACATTAAATTGTCTGGCTACTACAATTTGTGACTGTCCACACTGTAAGCACACAATGATGTACTGTTGCTCTGTAGTGAGATGAACCTACTTATGCATTGAATTTTCAACTGAATCTATTCGAGGACCGTCAATATTTTATATAATTCAATAATATTGTCAGAGTTTTGTGTTCAGCAAATTCCACAGGATTCTCATGAACCTATTATGAGCTTTGTCAAAAATGTTGTTTTGACCATGACCGTACGAATGAGGTGAGTACAATTCAGGTAACCATGAGAAGTTAATGGCCAGGTGAACACAGTCGATAGGTTGCTCTAAGTAACTCCAAATAAGTTGAGTTTATTTTTTTGAACAGTATATAATCAAGACAATATTTAAATTTTTTTCAAATCAAATACCTTCAGACAATCTATAATCAAGAAAATATTCCATTTTTTTAGTGAGAGTGAAGAAAGGAATACTACAATAGTGTCAAATCATGGATTTGAATGTTCATTACACCAGTGTGTACAAAAAAAATAAAATTGTTTGGTTGTCAAAGCCCTTGTCAAATTGACTGTGCATTATTTTATCTTGTCATAGTGTAAAATCTAATGTTTGAGCAAGTTTTTTTTTTGTAGAGTCCAAAAAATGATCAAAGACATTAAGCATTTTTCAAAATATAGTGTGTCTATGATTTTATTAATGACTATTTCTTTTAGGTAAAGGGTATTCTAAGACTGCATGAAAACATGTCCATGCAACATATCAACTAGTTTCTAATCAAATGACTGGCAACTGTTCACAAATCTGTGAACAAACTATAATGTTAGTAGGAACATTATGTTTGGTTCCATGACCACCAACCATGACACATATTACCATTATTTTGCTTGTGTTGGCACATATTTATTCTAATGATTGCCATAAGAAATAACAAAACATAAGCCAGTATATAATATTTCACCTTCTCCATTATTCCTTTTGATCTCGCTGTGTGTACCATTTGTTACTGATGTGCTTGAGGGGCCATTTGCTAGTATCTGTCCAGGTGTGGCCATGAATATCTTTGGTTTGCTTATCATTGATGGCAGCTGATGGATAGCAGTCAGACCAGTACTAGTTGACAATGTCACAGGTGACATGACACGAGAGCCTGAATGTGATCAAAAGGAAATTACAAATCATATGAAATATCTTCACAATAACCTATTATGAATGACTATCATACATATAAAGATGGAATGTAAAGGGTTTTGTTCTGGTCTCATGTTTACAGATAGCCAAGAACCTAAAAACATCACCTCATAGTGCATTTCAGTAAAAGGTAGTTTCAAAGCTTATGTGAAACACATAGTTAAAACTTTGAGATAAACTCTGAGCTGTAAAGACTGAGATGGAAGAAGAATTGATTGCACACAAAACAAACAATATCTTTGATGGTTACCTCTCAGTACCTAAAGTCAACAAAACTGTCACAGCACAGTTTGTTATGATATTTGTTGGCTGGGACAGCCAGGTTTTCAGGTTCCAAAATTGAGAATAGTGAGATTAACTCATTCTCAATAGAATATCTTTTATTTGATCCTTGGATACCATGTTTTTTTAAAGACTGATCATCTTTTAATCGATGCTCACTTTTTTATTTTATCATTTTCTGTATTTATAAGGCACCACCAAAATCTTAGAATACATCAAGAGACAACAGATCAAATGGTTTGCACACATCAGACAGCATACCACAGCAAGCTATGCTACACAGGTACAGTGAAGACAGACCTAGAGGCTGACCATGAAAACTTGGACCACTGAAATAAAAGAGGTGACATATTCCACAATATGCTCAGCACACAAGAGAACTCTTCTACCCCTGATGCTGAAAGGCAACAAAGGGTTTCAGCGAATAGATATACTCATATATGGATGGTTGCGATTGAAAGTGTAATGTCAACATTACATCGAGTATAATTTTAGTGTGTTATGATGTCAATTAGGTAATATTTATAGATAATATTTAAATGTGTAGTATGTGTCATCACGGAGTGTTCAAAGAATCCATAAGGAAGACAACGTTCTGGAAAGAATGTCAGATGATGATGAGTAGGATGTGACATTATTTTTCCTTATATTTTCTATATATATTTTTGACGCACTTATATTGCGCATGAGTGTGACTTTTTAAATTTTAGTTTGGCCACATTAATTATTGAAAACCAACCTGGCAAATACTGACAACATACCTAAGCCTTGTTTTGAAAATTTTAAGGTTTAAACTTGCCAAATGTGATAAGAGAACAACATTTTCTAGGGAAAATGTTGATAGCAGTTCTAGATGTACCTTGAGTTTTCAAGACACCCGGTTCTGATATTTTGTGAATACTAAACATAATTGATGCAATATGCCTAAATACTATACATTTTTCTGTGTGCAATTGGATTATCTACAAAACTGATACAGTTTGAGTGGACTTTATAGCTTTGGAAGTTTAGTATGTTCACATTTCATGTCAGAAATAATAAAAAATTTTTATTCATTATATTTTATTTTTATAATTAGTTTTCAAGTATTCAAATCCAGATACTTAAAAATACATTTGTGAAAGTCACATTTTCTGTCCATTTCTGTTTAAAAAAATATATATTACTTTATAATTTAAATATATTTATAAGTATTATTTCTTGTGCAACCTTTAAAAAAAATATAAAAACAATAATTCCATCAGAATCCTTTAAAAAAAAAAAAACTTAGGACAATGAGTAATTCTTCATAGTAGTGAAGTAAGGCTTAATTACTGATTAGTGTCTATAGTGAAAACAGCGAAGAACTAGAGGGTGGCTCTTAGTGCAAGTGTTAGACCACTCATGATAGTAAAACACAGAAGCCATGACAAAGGCAGTGTTCATAGTCACTCCAAAAAAAAAGGCTTGCTCTTTAGTCATCTTCTAGAGGTCAGTGTCATGACGTAAAGTAAATGGCAGGATTCAAGTTCACACAAAAATTGTAACTCAAACTGACACGAGATGCTCATAATGTTAATGAATGAAACCTCATCTAAAGGAGGCACGCCAACCCTAATTCTACAGATGAGTATCTACTATATTGGAACAGATGATAACGGGTTGTGTAATTACACAAGATTATTTCACTGACAGTGAAACACCTTGTATGAGATAGACATAGTCGATCCAAGACTCAATCTCTACCTATCATTTTTGCTTCAGAAACTCACTCAGGGACATGTTTTGGCATGCAAATTCCAAGATCACAATGGGTGATAAATGGTCACAGCACAAGCAATGCCTACGCGCATCTGGCGACAGACTGGAAAGGCTGTCACATATTAGGAAAGCCCACCTGAATTAAAGCCATGCAGAAAATGAACATAAAGCCATTACATGGATCAACTTAAACTGTAGCAGAATATATTTCATGTTCCCCAGCTTAAATCTCATGATATATTCATGTTGGCTATTTCACCAGACTGTTGATATAAATATTCTATGAGTGTTTGGAAATCAGTCACACAAAGATTATGCAGGTTCCTCTTGAGTCTGTTTCTTCGAGTACCTTTATAATTTCTAAGATTTTCAGTAGTCTGTTGAATTATTTAGTAGCTATGAGTAATTTTGGGGCATTTTACATTAGTACTTAATATTTAAATGTGAGACTTGGACTTTAAACAAGACAATATTCAAAAGAATAAATTCATTTGAAATGAAGTGCTACAGAAAAATCCTATGAATATCATGGACAGAGAAAATGTGTAGTATGTGTAGTACATTGGAGTTTTGAAATTCCTGAAACTAAATGAAGGGTGGATTCTAAATACCATCATAAGAATAAAGCTACAGTATTTTAGACACAGCAACATGATGTTATCGAAAGGCTGATTCTAGAGGGCAGAGTTCCAGGAACGAGAAGAAGAGAAAGAAGACGATGGACCAGCAACTTCAAAGAATGTATGCACAGCTGGACTCTCAAAGAAACCTCAGAAATGAGGACCATGATACAGTCTGATGAAAGTCACGCATAGAAAGTCAAACCACAGACAAATTTAAGATAAAGCTAAATCCAGGATAGGCAACTGAAACATTTGAACTCTGTGTGAAAGTGGAAACTCATCACACTAACCATGAAAATGGAAACATACAGCATATATCTCCTCGGACTTGTGTGTGAAAGTGGAAACTCATCACACTAACCATGAAAATGGAAACATACAGCATATATCTCCTCGGACTTGCTAGACAAGATGGAATGCAATACCCTACTGAGTAGAGGGAAAAATATAATATATTCAGGGCATGAGGATAAAAATCACATACACTCAGAGAAAGTTGCATTAATGATATCACAGGTAATGAAGATGTCATTCATTGAGTTGAAATCAATATCACCTAGAAAGATAACAAGAATCAAAACATAGGGTTGAAAAACAACAATCATCTGGTACTATGCCCCAACATAAAATGCAGTGAACGCCACAAAACAAGAATTATGATGAGCTTCAAGGAACACTGGACAAAATACCAAAAAGATATATAAAAATAGTTTTGGGGGACATGAATGCAGTTTGGAATTGACATCAATTATGAACTATGAGGAAAAAATGGTATAGGAAATAAAAATCAACACAAGGTAACTGCATGAAACTTAACAACAGTTAGACTTACGTAAAACACAGGTTTAAATTTAGTTTCAATGGGACACGACAGACTATAGCTAAAACTAGTGGGTAATAATGGGCAATGATGAGCACACAAGAAATCATAAAAATAACAATACACAAATCACATTAAACGTTTCAACCAAAAGGTCTTTAACAAGACACAAACAAAACATCAAAAGACGACGAATGGAAAAATTATCACAACGTCCAACGGAAATGATATGCCGGAAGGTCAGAAAGTACATAAAAACGTAAATATATGTGGAAACGAAATGAAAAAAAAAAAGAGTAAATGACGGAACAAAAAGAATAAAGACAAAGACCACACCAACCAAGTACTAGACATAAGAGTGGTCGGAATTGAGTCCAAAAGGCTTGAGTGTACCCAATTAAAAAATGAGACGATTTTCTACAGCATACCTAGATCTATCCTCGGTGGTGCAAGATCTGATGGCGGTGACCTGAATATCCAACGCATCATGATGACCATCGACGTTGAAATGTGTGGCCACAGGAGTGGGTGTTCTGTGCTTGATGGCATGAAGATGGTTACAAAAACGATTGCTCAATCGTAGGCCGGTTTCCCCGATGTACTGTTTGCCACAGCGTTTACATATGATCACGTAAATGACATTATGGGATTCACATGTAAAGGCCTCATCGATAGAGAAAGTGGCCTTGGGAAATGAAATGGAGCGCATCTGAACTACGTAAGGACATGTAAAGCAACGACACGTGAGCAACGAAAAGGAGACAGAATTACAGATATAGACATGTTTCAAGTGAACGAAAGAAGAAGAAAAATTTGGATTACATCAGAAAACAACAGATTAAGTGGTTTTTGCTTGTTTCCAGACTACCATCAGACAGTGTCCCTCAAAAAAGCATTACCATACAGACACGATTGATACAAAGCCAGGGGCAGTTCTTGCATATGATGGATTACAGAAATAATCACGGAAAACAAGCATATATGAAGCACACAAAAGTCTGTCCCTAGAGAACTCTTCTACCTATGATGCTGCAAGACATAAAGAAGTATAAAGCGAAAAGAACAAGAAAGAAAGAATGGAACAGCCCAAGGAAAAGTATTCAAACATCAAAACAAATTTACCAATAACAAACAAGCATAGATGACAGATGAAATATTAGAAAAAATGTCAGAAAGAAAGCTAAAAATGCCCTAAAATATTCACGTAGACAGAGATACATAAAATGTGCAGAAAAGCGAAAGAACAATGGCTAGAAATAAAACGCAGAGAAACAAGATGACACTACAACACAGGACTAAAGAATAGGTGCTAAACATAAAAATGCATGGAGAGATACTACAAGTAGAACATTATGAGACATAATCACAAATGATGGCAGATATGAATCAGAAGTTAAAGGAGAATAGAAATGGCTAAAAGTACTTTCCATGACATTAGGAAAATATTGACATCTAAACAAATTACAAACAAGCTAAAAATGTGAATAATAAGATGCTACAACTATTCCATATTAATGTATGGCTCAGAAACATGGAGAATGAACAAACAAGTAGAAGACAGAATTGATGCCTTTGAGATATATAGAATAGTGAAAAGAAGAAAACAAACAAAGAGGTTCTAACAACACTTCGTATGAAGAAAGAATTATTAAAGGAAATAAAGATCAAACAAATAAGATATTTTGGACATATTAACCTTAGGCATCTGGAAATGCCGACGAAATTATGTTACCAGTGGCCGGTTGTCGTCTCCAGTCACCTCCATTGCTATGTCCCGATTTCTCAGTACGGAATCATTTAAGTTTAAATGACGTTGAATTCCCGCTACACGAAGCTAGGAATACATCACAGCCTAAAAATCAAATTCCTTTACATATTACAATTGTAAGAAGGACATTTATTCACCGAAAGTCTAGAGCAAATTATGTTGATTTCCTGATGCCATATTTGATCAAATGTAGTAACGTGTGGCATGGGGGGTGATCGTCATGGGAAGTAATATCTACATATTTTAGTTGTTATATTATAAGAATGTTCATTTATTCATTGAATAACACAAAAACAATATTTATCAGGGGTGCCATGTGTCGGCATGGAAAATAATTATGTTGTATGTCGGCCAAGGACTAGCGTTGAACAGACGGATATTGTATATGATTTCTTCATGTTTTATTAGTTTGTTCAGTCCATATTATATTAGTTTGAGCTAGACATGAAAGGAAACTTAAATCATTTCCATCTTACCTGCCTACATAAATTACTAAACATCCATTGGTGGGACAAAGTACCAGACTACAAGGTCTTGGAAAAATCAACCCCAATAAGCATCTACACACTTCTTATGAAGGCGCAAGCACGCTGAGCAGGTCATCTTGTGCATATGGAGAACTCGCATCCGACAAAACTAATATATTATGGATCGCTCAAGACAGGAATTCTAAAAGCTGGTGGACAGAAAAAGTGCTTCAAAGACAAACTCAAGTCCTCACTGAAACATCTTAAAATTGACGTAGGCTCTTGGGAGAGTCTAGTTCAGGATAGAACAGCATGGTGTTACAGCCTTAGAACTGGAGCACTAGCGGCGGAAGAGACCAGGCAAGATACTGCAAGACAGAAGCGGGCAAGCAGAAAAGAAAAAATATCTCAACCTCCCATAGACACCGTCTACAGTTGTCAATTTTGTAGAACTTTTTGTGCTCGCAATGAACTTGTTAGTCATTTAAAAACGCACTATTAACATTATTAATTTTTTTTTTTACTTATTGTTATTATTATTATAGTTGAGTTTTTGGTCATCGTCGATTACGATGGACGAACAGCATATTAGTTTAAATATGAAACAACATATATACAACAGGAATAGGTATTTATGAGGATTTTATCAATGTTGCCACACATTGTTCAAGTATTAAGTGGGCCAAAAAATAATTTTTGTAATTGTTTAAATTGTATTTTCAAGATTTTCCCCCCAAATTTTCAACTTCACAACTTGCTCACAACTGTCATATCACACATAAAACAAAAACATTATTATATTCATTATTCACTCCTTTATTTACATGTGCAAAAATTATTTTGATATCTTTACCAAAAAAAGTTATCATGTTTATCAAATACACACCAAAAATAATGTACATTGTCACACGCACACAAAAAATCTGGACCCAGGGGAGAAATTGTGTAATTTTAATCTGGGGTCCTAAAGGTTAAAAGATATGACACCTTGCTAAAATCCAGAGCCATGCATGAAGGCACCCTTCACCATCGCTGAACTAAATGGTGCCGTAGGAAAACTAAAAACCAAAAAGGCCACAGGAAAAGACGGCATAACCAATCATATCATCAGGAACCTAGGGCTAATCAGCAGAAACAAGCTCCTTACAATCTTCAACCAATCATGAAGAACTGGTAAAATTCCAGATTTGTGGAGTGAAGCTGTCATCATCCCAATAGGGAAAAGACAAAAAGGAAAAACAAGCACGTCAAGCTACCGGCCAGTCAGCCTCTTTAAAAAACATTGGAGAGAATGGTCAACTCTAGACTGATAAAATACCTAGAAGAAAACCAAAAGCTCACCAAGACACAGTCTGCCTATAGGAAAAATCGAAGCACTGAAGACCAGCTTACATACCTAGCACAGGAAATCGAAAATGCTTTTCAAAAGAAGGAAAAAGTGCTGGCTACTTTTATAGACTTGAGTAAGGCCTTCGATAAGGTGTGGAAAGATGGAGTCCTCTTCAAGCTTCTCCGAAACAAAATTGAAGGAAGAATGTTCAGCTGGATAAAAGATTTCCTCTGCTACCGCACTGCAAGAGTAAAAGTAGATGGTAAACTAAGCAAACATGGTACTCTCCAACAAGGAGTACCTCAAGGAGGAGTGATCTCTTCTACCCTCTTCCTAGTATTCATCAATGATATGGGAGAGAAACTGTCACATCATATTTCAAAGGCCCTTCATGCAGATGACTTTGCTGCCTGGAGTGTGGCAGGCAACCTATCCACTGCACACACAAAAAACCAGAATGCAGACCGCACTATGCCACCCTAAGTGAATAGACATCTGACTGGGGAGTCCAGATCAACCTCTCCAAAACTGTGACAACCATCTTCTCACTTTCAAGCCACCAAGAAAAAGCAAATCTTAAAAAAAATGGAAGTGAGATAGCACATGTGGAGAACCCTACAAATCTAGGGGTCACACTAGACTCACCTGGAAACCACACCCAATAACCACTGAGCAAAAAGCAACCAGGAGGCTATCCTTGATGAAGAAACTTGCAGGCACAAGCTGGGGAGCAAATGGAAATATTCTCCGAAAAGTCTACATGAGTACAGTCAGACCTGTAGTAGAATATGGAATGATAGCCTGGGCATCAGCATCAAAAACAAATACTGATCGCATATCTAAAGTACAAAATGCAAGACTTCGACTTATCTCAGGAGGGATGAAAACCACTCCAATCCATGCAATGGAAAAACATGAAAACATCCGCCCACTGGATGACAGAAGAGAAGAAAAATCCTTGCTTGTTCAAAGGGGAAAAAATTAAGCGCATGCCAAACCATCTGATGTATAATGTGCAAATTTCTAGATCAACCACATACAGGTTGAAGAGAACCAGCTTCTGTCACATCTCCAAAGATCTCCATTAACAACATAAAGATATCCTCACAAACCTCCCAAATGAAAGTGAAACACTAACAGACTTTGAAGAGCCAGGCAATAGTCTCCAAAATGTCTCCATAATAACACAAGTTCCTGGAATAATTAATAAGGAATACCAAATTCCACCCCAAATAAAAGCATTAACACTAGAGATGATATAAATAAAATGCAATCCCAAGGAATGGAGACTTGTCTACACAGATGGATGACCAGTAAGGAATGGAGAAGGTGAAATTTTGATAAGACTCAAAGATGAGAAGACAATATCAAAAGCTTTTCTAACCGGGAAATACTCCTCTAACTTTAGAGCAGAAGCAGTTGCACTCCATCAAGCACTGAAAACCTTCACCGAATCAGGACTGCTAAGACCAAAGTAGATAGCCATATTCACAGATCCCTACTGGAATCAATCCAGAGCAACAGAAACGAAACCCTTCTGCACAACATCAGACATGAGCTAAGACATATCTAAAATTCATCAGCTATTGCCCTTCAGTGGATACCATCACACTGTGGAATCATGGGAAATGAGAAAGTGGATGCTCTGTCAAAAGCAGGAAGCGAAATAGAGCAATACAGACATCCACTGTCTTACGGAGAAGCATAAAGAATAATCCACAACACATACACAGCAAAGTGGAAGAAATAAATTGAAGAGGAATACAAACATGATGCAATACATCACCCCCAAAGATATCAACAGACCCACAATATTTCGCCTTAGAACAGGCCACTGCAGACTGTTGGGCCACTTTTACCGATTGAGGATCTTATACACAGATGAATGTCCATGTGGATCCTGAACCCAGACCCCGGAACACATACTTCAGGACTGCCCAACAACAAAGAGCAGAGACAGTAGAACTGGCCAGAGGATACAGACTTAGGCAAAAGCTATGGGGCAGCTGCTCTGACGTGGAGAAGATGGTGGATTTCGTCTTGACGACAGGCCTGACAATATAGTATGACCACAATGTTGAACGCAGAAGAAGAATGACACCTTTCTGATGAACTTACTTGAGGGTATAGTTGAGGAGAGCCACAAAAGAGGTAGGCAGAGATAAGAGATACAAGTGGGAGAGTAATGGACTTCCCGAGATGGACATGTTACAGTCTAGCAGAGTGTACCACCAAGACAAGAGACAGTGATTGTTGGAGGTCTGTTGCAGCCAACCTTTGTTGCAGAGACGGCTTTTAATGATGATGATGATGAATTTACAACCTTTGGCACATTTTCCTTGATCAATTGCTATTTCTGTATATTAATAATACACAATTTGTGCGTAACTGATCATCTGCTAAACATGCATGTTGTGTCATTACTTGGAGTGTTTTGTGATGAGAAAAATCTCCAAGTGATCACAGTTAAATAATTTGATTCTGCCGAAGACGGATGTGTTGGGTCATTGGCACAAATAAAACGGCGACACAACGATTTCCATTCTCTGGATTACATCCTGCTGGAAATCTGGTAGCGACAATGATTCTGCCACAAGAGAGATCCAGCAGGAGTTTGAGAATGAACGCTGAAGAAGAAAATTTGATAAATTTTGTGTATTTCTTTGGTATGCGTTTCTTGAAAAAGGTCCCAGTTGGATAATAACGTGGAAAAATTCCTTGTGCTTTTGTTTATTGTTATTTAATTTTTTACATTTGTTTTTCTATTTGATATTTAGTATAGGCTATAACAGTAACCGTATTACTTAATATAGTATTTATCAATATTATATGCAGCCACAAGTTAAATAGTCCAATTGAAATTATTGTTTGATTGTTCCGTATTGTCTCTTAGCAACATCAGTGTTAGAGGTAAATAAAACTTGATGACACACTAGTGATTTCTATTGTGCTGTATTGTTGTGAGAATTGGACACTCACTGTGGACAGGGAGAGACGATTACAGGACTTTGAATACAAAAATTACAGACAAATTATATAAATCTCCAATAGAAAGCATAAGACAAATGTGTGCGTAAGAAATAAAATATAGATGTATACAGATCCACAAGAACCAATTCTTTAAATAGTGAAACGATGAAAACTTGCAAGGTTTGCGTATGTATGCTGACATGATTATTTGTCTGAAATGATATTAAAGGGAACAGCTAAAGGTGGAAGAAAGGGGGGGGGGGGGAAAGAGAGAATGAAAAGCATGAACAGGACAACATCTGTCCTCACTCGTCATTTCCTCGAATTTTCTCACACCGTTAAAGATAGAAATCATGGTAGGATTGTATGCTGATATACCCTATGTGGTAGCCTACAACCCTGACAGGCTATATATTGAATATATTCAAGAATATATTGAATAACACTGGTGATAATATGCAACTATGTCAAACCCATGCAGTTGTTTTGAAAAAACACTCAAATTTTGCCTTTAATTAATTCAGCAATAATTGCTACTTTGTATAGTGCTTAAATAATTTCAATTAAATTTCTGTCAAAATTAAAATTTGTCATAATTTCCATAAACCTTCTTGTCACACTCAATCTTCTTCTTTTTCAGCGTTCATTCTCAAACTCCTATTGGTTTCTCCTGTAACAGAACAACGGCTCTACAAGATTTCCAGTTGGATGTAGTCCAGAGAATGGAAATGCGTTATGTTGCAGTTTTATTTGCACAAATGGACCAACACATCTGTCTTCGGTGGTACACTCAATCAAAAGCCTTATTGAAATCAATGATGTTAACCATAACATGATATTTCATGCTATGCTGTAGGTGATTGTCTTACACTGTTCTGTTTCTTCTATACTGTAGGTGATTGTGTTACACTGTTCTGTTTCATGCTATGCTGTAGGTGACTGTGATTGTATTACACTGTTCTGTTTCTTCTCTCTGAAAATTCCTAGTCAGTCTGAATATGAATTCATAATCCTTTCTCCTCTTACCAAGGGGTTTATACTGGAACAAGACTTTAGGGGGCTGTCAAATTCAGGCAAGACTGAGATTTCTACGTTTGGATCTAGCAAGTGGCAACACTCAATTTCGCTGTTTCTATCAGCAAAGTCACGTTCAGCACCTGAGATTCTCACAATTAAATTTCAAAGTAAGCAGACAGATTATTGTCTCAAAGATGCTCATCGATAGGAAACAGAAATATGCAGTACCTAGTCAATGGAACACTGTTATCATGTCCTTTACTTTAAAATTCAGCAACCATGATTAGAGATGTAATTTTTAAATAAAACAAATAATAAGCCGGAAAAAGACTGCATTTGTGGGAGGAAAAGCACACTATAAAATTAGTTAGTGATATTAAGAAAATCTTCAGTTTAGACAAGACATTGCAACAGATGAAACACACACAGAGAGGTCATGGGTGACAAAACTCATGCAGAGAGCTTCATGCGTGTGAAATGTATGATGTATCAGTTTTACTGCAAACACGTAACTTACAGAAACTCGATCTGCCATTTTAGTTTAGAGATCTGCAAGTAAAAAAGAACCAAAAGTTCCAGCTGAAACACAAAAATGTTAAGAAATCAAGCACATTTGTGTATAACAAACCTGAAGGTGATCCAGGTGCAGACTGAGAAAAGCGCAGATCTGTGATGGTGGGGTGTGCATATGACTGAAATTGTCCCTTTTGACCAACACCAGACTGGGCAGATGTCTGAGATACTTCAGTTTCTGTACCTGCCTCAGGTATTGGACTTCCCTCTCTAGACAAGCGGTCAGGGGTAAAGGATCCTGCCATATGGCTGGGACTAGCAGGTGCAGACCTGAAACATAAAGGAGAACACTCTTGGTTTCTGACAATATGATTAAAACTGTTGAAACACATCATGATAACATGCAAGATGAAGAGGATAGGGGAAGACCAATAAAGAAGATGCTGGACAACCTGGCATTGTGGCATGGGAGAACATCGGTATTAAAAATGATTGATGGAATACAAACAAAAGGCTGTGGAAAGACATGACATAGACTATAAGAAGGATTAAAAATAGAATGCATGAATATGATAGAAAAATGTTTGAAGATGATTATCTCGATAAGTTATTGTGCCTTTTAACATACTTGACATTAAAATCATCATCATTTGGCACGCTCAGATTAAAATACTATAAGACAGCAGTGATCAGGCATCCTTATATTATAAGAATACTAGCCAAATAAAGATAAAGTACATGGTACAACATGTAAAGCTCACTGGTTACAACAAGGTTTTTGAGTGTTCACCAGATGGAAGTTACAGAGCACTATGGAATCCCATTAAATAAAATAGTGAATCACATACAGGTCAATAATCAAGAAATGATTTGTTGGATTGTACAGGAGGAAGAACTGACAGTAACTTTCTTGTCTAATCAGGAACGTGCAGGAGGAAGCACCAATATTAAGTTTGTCAAGTCAGGATTGTATAGGAGGAAGTACTTACTGTAAGTTTCTTACTAAGTTAGAATTCTACAGGAGGAAGTATTAACAGTAAGTTTCTTGCCAATTTAGAATTATACAGGACAAAGTACTAATAAGTTTCTTGTCAAGTCAGCAGCGGCATAGGGTTGCAAATTCTCAGTTATTGTTCTTCCATTCAATAGAATATTACCAGAAAAGAGAAATGGGAAGACCCAGATGACGATGGACAGATGACATCAGAGAAATACTAGAACACCAGGGTTGCAATATGGCAGCAGAATCAAAGTTGGCAAAAGAAAGAAGACTTTGGCCCCACATGATGCCCTTGCTGCACACTTGGATAGGACAAGACAGGACTGTTCTTCCTTTTAATTGACTAGTTCTTGAAGCTTCATCACAGCAGAGATCATGAAGTGGGGTAGTTAATCCCTCACCCAACCTTCTTAGTTTTCTTTTATGACTTGCTAGCAAGTGGCAGTTTTACTGTTTTTTGCTCCCTTGTTGTGTGCCACAGCAACATGCAGGTAATCTATAGTTTCCTGACAAGAATTTTGAGTTTTAACAGCAACTGAAGATACTCTCAACGATACACTGATGGGTAGCAAGCACCTTTGACAAAATAGGAGGAATCAAAAGAAATTTAATCACGAATAACTGAGACCAAAGCAGCTCATACATTTGTTAAGCTAATACATGAATAAACCCCATAACCCTTCAGGGTCATAGGGGCATTGCATTGGTGAGCACACAGCCCTTTTAATGATTTATATCTTCAGCGATGCAGTTGAGTGTAGAAAAATCATGACTAGTCACTTCTATGTTTTTGTCTGTACATGAGTTTCTGTCTTCCACTTTCGACTACTTCATATAGGATAGTTTTTTGACTGGGATCATGTCAGCTTACATGTCCAAGTCATACCAGTTTACATCATTTTACTATTCACATTAGTAACGCTTGTGGACCCGTATACATCTCTATTTTATTTTTTACATACACATTTGTCTTATTCACTCCATAGGAAATGTGTAGAATTCATCTATAACATTTCTATTTGAAAGCTTGTATTCATTTCTCCATGTCAGCAGTGAGCGTTCAACTCTCATAACAGTACTGCATAACAGAAACAGTGAGTTATAAATTTTTATAGACTGTTTACATGTGGACTGTGCACACAAAGTGTAGACCACATCCTTCAAGAATATCAACTACACCAAAAAATAAAGAAAATATTGCATTAAAGAGACTCCCCAGTTCATTACCAGAAATGTTTTATGAATAACCAACCAGACATCACCCATAATATTTTGCACACAACTTTAACTGAAGAACAGATGTAGTCAGTCAAAAAGTGCAAATATTGCAGCTACTAGTAAGCAAAAAGTGCAAATATTGCAGCTACTAGTAAGCAAAAAGTGCAAATATTGCAGCTAATAGTAAGCAAAAGTACTTACATTCAAATATATCAAATCATAAAAGAGAGATTTCAGTAGCTATACTAAAGAATTACACTGGAAGATTGATCACTTTCTGTCCGTGGCCTGATGAATGTTGAAGAGTGGTTATACCAGCAGCATCTCATCAACATTTGTTTATAAAGAACATAAATAGCTCAGAAAGACAGCATATGTAACTCCTACCTGGATGATAATCCTCCAAATGGAGTTCTAAAACAAGGTACGCCTCGTTGACGTCTGCGTCTGAATGCCTGTGCAGTGAGTTTGGTCTCAGACACTGGATCAATGCGCCAGAATGATCCTTTCCCTGGTTCTTCCTGAGACCGAGGGACCTTGATGAAGTAGCGGTTCAAAGATAAGTTGTGTCTGATTGAGTTCTGTAAAGTACAGAAAAGTAAACATAAATTCACTTTAAATAAACATCAAACATTCCTTGTTCTAATTTTCTACTTCTGACATAACCATAATAGTTGTCAAAAATGTTTTTCCACATCAGAGGGGCATGGGAAATATGGAACTACGCCAGTACTTTTCTGTGACCTACTGTTGTGATAAACATAATGCTAAGTATCTTTACTTCCCAGAATTCCTTTTGGTACATATGGTTCATAGACCCTAAATGTCTGGGGATAACCTTTGATAGATGCCTCTCATTCAACAAGCATATCACAAATGTGATTCAGAAGGCAAAGAGAGGGATCAGTGTCATCAAGGTTATGGCAACTAAGGACATGCAGCAATGGGTACTTTTTCTGTTTCTACAAATGGTGGTGCTATCTGTCATAGATTATGGCCTCAACCTACTGATACTGTCACAAGTAGATAGATTTGAATGCATAAAAGAGCATAAAAGACAGACAATATCTCTGACACCACATACAGCGACACTGTCGACATACAGTGAAGCTAGCTAGTCCAGTCCGAACATGGGGCGGCCAATAAAAAAAGCATAAAAAGGTGGATGCATGACGAAAGACAGACAGATTTCATACTGAGTACAATCGAAAAAAATGAAATGGCAGAACAGCGCTAGAGGGCAGCGCCAACTGCAAATAGATAGTGAAAACGATTACGGAAATGGGAACTACAAGCTCTGTTAGCTCGTGACGAGCTTCTAGTTACTTGATTTCCTTATAGGCAGAGACCCTATAGGGACATCAATGAGTAATGCCAAGGTGGGGATTAAGGGGAAGGAAAGAGAAAGACATTGGTCACAGGGGGCTACCAATAGATGCAGAGACTATAGAAATGTGCAAGAAGGATCAGCGCATGGAATAGATATGCAACCAAATATATATATATATATATCTGTGTATATATCCCATGTGAGATGAAATTCTTGAGGAAAGCCGCCGGGGTCACCAGGCTCGATGGATTATGAAATGAAGATATCAGGGAAAGAATAGGTATAATACCTTGTACAGATTACATAGAGAGAGAGAACAGATCAAGTGGTTTGGCCATATTATGAGAATGCATCACGAAAAGTTGCTCTTACGGGTATACAGCCAAATGAGATCAGGGTACAAAGCCAGAGGAAGACCACGGAAAAGATGGATAGAAAATGTCAGGGACATCCTGAACAGGCACGGACATAGCACATCAAGGCCACACATCTGACTTTAGAACGCAAGATCGAGCTCCAATCACCCCTATGCTTAACTGCAAGAGTGGATGACAAACCACCTGGGGAAAGACAAGAGAGAATATATATATATATATATATATATACACACACACACACGCATACACACACACATATATACAAAGACATAATAAATACATATAAAAGTATATATCTAAAACACAATCAACACATAGATGTATAAAAGATCTTATCTCCATTTTGTCGGATACCCTACAATATTTTGGTTATTTATATTTTATGATAATGAGAACTGTGCTGATAACAAACATTTTAAGTGCAACAAACTAAATAATAACAATCACACAGAAATGATTCATAAATGTTAGATATACAAAATTTACTATTATTCCTAAAATTACTATATTTATGGATGTGATTTTTACACAAGTGCATATTTTCAAAAATGAAACGAAGGATTTATGCGTCATTATTATGTGTAAATTGTATACATTTGTTGCAGTAGTCGCTATCAATTTTGCTTTAATGAAGCACATGTTTAGTGTGTATGAAGAAAAAAAAACATTTTACAGTAACTGTGTGGATATTCTGACCTGTGGACAGATAATAGACAATTGCATCAGATGTCACCCTGCTTAGAATACCTGCAGAAATGTAAGTAAATTGTCTACTTACTTTCGATTCTAGTGTTGCCCGGATGAATGATGTTAGTTTACATGACTTCCATTTTGAAAGAGGTGCATCGCAACGGGCAGAATATTCCATCTCCAGTGGTTATACCTTGACCTTGGAGGAATTTTCTGCCTACTGCATGCTAAAGGTTAAAATGCACCACTACACACAACTTACCTGCCATCCTTTGTCAGCAGTTCTGTAATATGGGTAGTGTTTTGTGATATACGCGTAGATTCCACTCAGGGTTAGTTGTTTGTCTGGTGCAGATGTTACAGCCTGAACGATCAGCTGAGCATATGAATATGGAGGCTTTGATTCATCTCTAGATGAGTCACCCGACAGTAAAACTCCAGCAGATGCAGCACTACTGTCACTATCATCTCGTGGTTGTGCTGCTGCATAGGCTGCGACAGCTAGATCAGGTATGAGGGTAAATCTTGAATTGTGGGAGGAACCAATACGAGGACTTGTGGGGCAGGAATTAGCAGCACTGAGAAATGCAGATTATGATTGAAATAAATATACATCTTATCATTAGTTGCCATATGATACATATAAACTATATTTGAACATGTAATTCAGACACAAAAACTCATTGTCACAATGATTGTGTGCATGTAGACCATATATACAACTCATTGTCACAATGAACAAAATTCCGACAAAGTGGAGGGTGTTGCAGTAACCGAATTAACAAAAATTTACTTATTGTCACAATGATTGTGTGCATGTAGACCATATATATATATACAACTCATTGTCACAATGATTGTGTGCATGTAGACCACATATACTTCTCAAACTAATGCTGCCTAGCAGAATGTAATACACAATGTCATAGTTTACAACCTTGCATATCCGACTTCAGCATTTCTTGTGTCACTTTGACCTATGGGATGGAATACCCAATTCTACGTACAAACCTTTTCTTCTTCTTCTTCAGCGTTCATTCTCAAACTCCCGCTGGATCTCCATTGTCCTACTAGATTTCCAGCAAGATGTAGTCCAGAGAATGGAAATGCATTGTGTCGCCACTTTATTTGCGCCAATGGCCTGACACATCCGTCTTCAGCTGGAAACCTTTTCAGAATCCTCATAATAATAATTATATAATAGCCATTAATCACAGTGATGAAAAATGTCAGGGATGTTGTTGCATCTTTTTGGTGTGCACAGAGAGGACTAAGAAATCAAATTCTGATATAGAATCCCCTGCCACATTTGGAACATGTATATTAAAAATTGGACATCTGTATGTTTACTGTTCTGTACTTTTGGGAAGTATATTTTTTCTGTGCATCTGAAACTGGATGCTTCTCAGTGATAAACACGCCTGTGTGTTGCCGGGGCCCGAAAGGGAAGCAAAGAATAGCAACACTATTTACCTTCCACGCATGTCGTAAAAGGCGACTAAGGAGGTTATGGGATGGAGTTAGCTGTCCCATCCCATATAGGGTCAGTGACCCAAAGCCATGCTGAAGTCAAATGTGTCAGGCCGAAAGGTGCAGATATCGCAGCAATGCTGTAAACCATGACACAACGCATTCTGCTATCTGGACTACATCCTGCTAATCTGCAGGAGTTTAAGAACGAACGAAGAAGTGATAAACATGTTCTACTGTTTTAGCCATTTAAAATGGCAGTGCTCCTGATTTTTAGCACACCATTTCATCAAGAAAAGATGTAATAAATAACCAAATATTATCAATCCACAGTAGTAGGTACCCTTTCTTCTTTCCAGATGACAGGATTAATGTTGTTATAAGAAATATTCTACATGGGATTTCCAAAACATCTCACAAATTTAATCGCAATGCTGTACCATGAACCAGTAAAAATGAACGGAACAATATCAGAATGGTTTAATGTACAGAAAGGGGAGTTAGACAAGGATGCACACTATCACCATACACCATGTTCAACATCTACGCTGAAAACATAATGCAAAATGTAAAAGACAAAATGACATATGCTGACTTCCAACCTCATACTACAGTCGGTCAGCAGATTCCAGAAATCAGATATGCTGATGACACTGTTCTCTTAACAACAAACGGAGATGGTCTAAAGCAAATATTACTATCAACAAAAAAACAGTGATGCCCAAAACCTGTTCCTAAAGAAAATAAAAATTATGACAACGGAAAAAGCGAAAGTAGAACGAAAGATAATCACTAACAATTTCAAACTAGAGGACGTTAATTTCCAGTATTTGAGTACAAACATAAATAGCCCAAGAAACGCTGTCGAAATCAAGAGAAGAATTGTAATGGCAACAATAAAACATCTTTAGCAAGGTACCAGCAGCATAGCCAAACTATGCATGATCAGATGCATATTTCCAGCAACAATATACAGTTGTAAGGTATGGACATTAAATAAAACAATAGCAATGAGAATCACTGCTTTCAAAATGAGACGCTACAGAAGAATTTTACGCATACCATGGACAGCTAAATAGACAAATCAAGAAGTGTTACAATCAATAAACAACTAAGTGGGCTGACTCCTTAACAACAACATCTTAACTAGAAAGCTGTGTTATTTTTTGGTCATATAAAGAAACATAACAGCATGGAAAGATTAATAGCGGAAGGCAGAGTTAACGGCAATAGGCGCCCTAGATGGTGATGGTGCAGTGATATATCAGATTGCTTAAACATATCTGTAGCTGTGCATGTCAACTCGCCCAGAATCGTGGAAAGTTCAGAGAATCCATAAGGAAGACCGCATTCTGGAAAGAATGTCACATGATGATGATAAGAAATATAATATACAATCCATTTCAATGATGGATATGACAAGAGAAATCTAAGTCACAAAGGGAAAAGTCGCAAAGTATGTACAAGGAATCACAGTCCAACTTGTACCATCGTCTGCTATGTGTATTTTAGATGTGCAGCCATTGAACTATCTGATATGAATTTTCTCATTTGTCATTATACCATTCCTGATCTTTCTGCTCCACACATGATCTATGGCATCCTGTTCCCATAATTCTGTATCAATGTATGTATCATGCATATCACAGTTGTATACGTCTTTGTACTGAAGTAGAGGCCGTCCCTGGATCTATTCCCAAACTATAATTCTCCATTTAGTAGACCCTTCAGTATTCTGCCATCTTCCATCTTCCTAGTGTGTCCCAGCCATTCAGATATTCTAAGTGTGGTCAAATGGCTGGTTGGTATACATTTTGTTTAGAATTCTTTCATTAGCTCCACAAGTTGTCTCACTGAGTTTCCTTAGTATAGCTATCTTCCTTCTAGCCTTAGCTTCTGCTTTGCTAATATGATGTTTCCATGTCATTTTGGCATCAAATGTTACACTAAGATAGGTGGGGTGATCATCTACTTTTAAGACAGTTTTATTTAGATAGATGTTTCCTGCTCTTTGTTTTGGTGAAAGTGTAAAAAGGGTTGTGGCTGACTTCTCTATATTGATACTTACACACCATTTGTCAGTGTCCATGACTCTGAAGCATTTTTGTGACAACCACAGCGCTCTCATGTGTGCACTATAGAACCAAGTCATCTGCATATAGTGCCGTTCTAGTTCCACAGGGTATTTCTTCAATTAGATCATTGATAAATGTGAGGAAAAGAGTGGGCGATAGAACTCCTTCACGAGGCACTTCATGGCGCAGAAGTACCTTCTTACTTTTTTACCATTTACTTGTATTCTGGCTCTTCTATTGTGAAGAAAGGCTTTTGTCCATCTATACATATTACCATTTATCTTGTACTTTCTCATTTTTTGAAATAGTCCTTCTTTCCATACCTTATCAAAGGCCTTCTGTAAGTCAATCCATTCCACCAGTATTGATTTCTTGTCTCTGAAAGCATTCTCAATTTCCTGTGAGAGGTATGCAGTTTGATCGTCTGTGGGGGTAGCATTGCCTGAAGCCTGTCTACTGTGGTGCAAAGAATTTTCTACCTTCTAGGTGAAATTTTAGTCATATTTATGATTGTTGTGTATACAGGCATCTTGTAAGACTAATTGGTCTGTAGCTAGTGGGTATTGTTCCATCTTTTCCAGGTTTAAGCTGAGGGACCATAATTAATTCCCTCCAGATTTGTGGGATTTTCCCAGTAATCCAGCTAATATGTCCAATAGTTTCTTCCTTGTTGTTGTTCCTAGACTCTTAATCATTTCATTTGATATTTCATCAATACCTGGGGACTTATTTAGCTTTAGTTTAGAGACAGCTAATTCCAATTCACTATACATATGTGAACAATGTATCCATAATTTCATCTGTGCTGTTTTCATCACTGGTTCTAGTCAGAGCATGTTCC
The DNA here is from genome assembly GCA_034231615.1 of Meghimatium bilineatum. NCBI lineage: Eukaryota > Metazoa > Mollusca > Gastropoda > Stylommatophora > Philomycidae > Meghimatium > Meghimatium bilineatum. The sequence continues at coordinate 56,825,546 of CM067321.1, read as the reverse complement.
ATTTCACTTTGTTGGTTGCTCTGCACTGTATGCGGTTTCTCTGGACTAATTTCAATATTGCAGTCATGAGCAAATATCCTAGCGAAATTATCTACTGCTTGTTTGCCTGTAATCATTTTGCCATTCTGTACGAGTGTTATGTTTTCTCTTTCCAGCTCTTTCTTCTAGTTTGGCATTTATATTTTGCATGTTGTGATGTTCCCGGCGTGGGTTATTTTCCACTTCCATTTATGCTTTTTCTAATTCTTCTTGCAGTAGTTCTAGTTGTTCACTCCAGTACGGCTTGTATTGTTTGCGTGCTTCTCTTGGTATTGCGTCTTTGGCAGCTTGATGAATACATTTAATGAACTCTTTGACTATGGCGTTTATGTCTTTTCCTTCCATGTCTATTTGTCCAGCTAAAACACTACTGTGGTGTTTAAATAGTCCCCAATTTGCTTTTTTATAATTCCATCTCGGGAGGCTACATGCATTCCCTGTGAGTTCATTTTTAATACTAAGGAATACTGGTTAATGGTCACTACCTCCAAGTGGCTTCCCCACTGTTCTGTTGACTTCCCATGTTAAGTCTGCTGAAAACAATGCCAAGTCTGGTGTGGAAGTGGTTTGCCATGCTCTTGAATAGTATGTTGGAGGATCTTTAGGCTTATTAAGTCATATCTTTGTCGTCTTGCCAGCTTTCAAGTTCTTCTCCTCTTTTATCCATGTGGTCATAACCCCATCTAACTGAGTTTAACATATAACAGAGCAGTGGTACTTCCAGTGCTGCTATACGCTAGTGAAACATGGACTGTGTGTAGACGTCATGTGAAAAAACTCAATCATTTTCATACAAATTGTCTCAGAAAAGTTATGAACATCAGATGGCAAGACAAGATTCCAGATACCACTGTCCGTGATAGAGCTGGTATCCCAAGCATTGACACGATCCTGATGCAGACACAGATTCGTTGGGCAGGTCATTTGGTGCGTATGCCAGACCATCGTCAGCCAAAGATACTTCTCTATGGTGAGCTAGAGAAGGGTATACGATCTCAAGGTGGCCAAAGGAAGCGCTACAAGGACTCAAAGGACTCACTGAAAGCCTTTGAAATAGACCATGATACATGGGAAGAACTTGCACAAAATAGATCTATATGGAGTTCTAAAATAAAAAAGAGCGCATCATCTTGTGAAAAGAAAAGAAATGCAGCAGCTCAACAGCGGAGAGCAGCTAGAAAGTCACGGATAGACCAAGATCCGTCTACTGTCGTCATTCCATGTCCGAACTGTCCAAGGACATTTACAGCTCGAATAGGGCTCATTAGCCATCTACGAACTCATAATCAAGGACATAACTAAAATTGAATTTTCAAAAGTGGATGTAACAAATGACCATCATCACTTGTGATGGACGAACAACAACATAACCCCAGCTCTGTGAGTGACTGTTAAAATCTCCACATACTATCAGTCTTCCTCTGTACTGTATTGTGTCCAGGGAAGGGGGCTGGTCATTTGGGCAATAGTAATTTAGTAGGTGGAAGTCTGTGTTCTTGGTCTTTAGCTGAAGGACCTGGTATTCCACCCCTTCCATGTATAGCTCAGTTTGATGTGCGCTGATATTATTTTTGACTAGAGTAAGTATATCTCCTTTTCTTGTCTTTTCGATCAGCTCTAAAGCACTGATAACCTGTAATTTTAAAGGTTACATCTTTGCTTAGGTGTGTCTCTTGTAGGCAGAAAATGCTGACCTGTTCCTTAAGAAGGGTGTTCTCTAATTCTAATTTCTTGCTAAATCCATCTTTTTTGCTATTTCCACCCTCAGCATTCCAATGCATTATTGTAAATGGTGTCTCATTGGTTGGTAATATTTGTTGGTCAGTGATATTACTCTTGTGCCTCATGGCTCCACAAGGCAATCGAAGAGGGCCTCCAGTCACATGGGGTGGGCCCTTGCGAGGTATAGGGCCTGGTGAGTCATCACAGGGTTAGCACCATAATGGGGTAATGCAGATATAGACATTCATGTACGATAAATCATGAATCAGTCTTCTGGCCAAATGTCTCTGACGTAAGCATCTTTACTTTCTAGGCAAGACTATGGTCCTGCCCGAATGTGAGAGGGTCCGGAAGTCTTAGTTTGCAGCTCTTCTGGCTGGACTACTCTCAATCTCCTCACCAAGGAGCTGGCCTCGATGGGGAGGATTTACAGATATCTTCATACCTCTGCATTTGTCAACTATGGGTATCTTTTGGGGGGGGGGGGATGTTTTTGGTAAAGTACGGAAAACCTGTTTATTTGTGTTGCGAAGCGATTCGGTGCTGCGAGAATGGACCTGGTTTAATTCCCATCATATGTAAGAATTATTTTCATTTATTCTCATGCTTCCTACTTGAATTTTTATCTCTGGCTAGAACACTGGTTACGTGTATATTGTCCAGTCTACATCCTTGTAGTTCCACCTGGTACGCTTGCTGCTCTCCTTGATAAATTCATTTTCAACAATTAGGAAGACTGGTCGATGATTGCTGCCTCCAAGCTGTTTTCTAACAACATATGTGATGTTCCATTCTAGGCTGGTCAGTGGAAAGGAATATCAGGTCTGGTACAGAAGTGGTGTGCCATGCTCTTGAGTAGAGGATTGGTAGATTGGACGGTTAATTAGGATAGGTCCCATTGTCATCCTGCCAGTTTTCTAGTTGCTTGTTTTTCTTATCAATATGATCATGTCAAGCTCTGTGAGTGTGTGTTAAAATCACACACAATCAGTCCCTCTCATTTGCTGGGACTGTGTCTAGTGCCAGAGGATGATCACTTAGTAATAAATGATCAAAAGCTATATCATTACTGAGGTTTCTTGTAGGCGGATTACATTTACTTACTCTTTGTGCACGATATATTCTTGCTCCAACTTCGTACCGTAGCCATCCTTTTTTGCTATTGACACCTTCAGTGTTCCAGTGCATTATTTTGAGTGGTTAAAGTTTTGTTTGGCCAGTAACTCTATTCTCATGTTTAATCAGGACGATTGAGAAAAACTTCCAGTATTAGAGTTGGGCCCTTTCGAGGTTTATGACCTGGTACCGCCCCTGCCTGGATGTCTGTCACAGGACAGGTACGTACAAAAACATTTTCATCGTGCTTGAGTGTGGCATCCTGATTGCTGTAGTGTGCCTCTTGGCTGGTTGCCTCAGTTTTGAACACCTGTACTTGCTAAGGCAGACTGTGGTCCTGCTCAATTACAGCCTGGCTAAACTTAGTGTTCAGCCACAATTCGCTGAACTAAGCCCCCACATCCGTTGTGAGGATTTGGCCACGATAGAGGCGTAGTCATTTAAATGGTTCTTCAAGAACAAACACCGAATATAAGGACATAGAAAACGCTTAATATGCCATATAAATAAAATCATACAATCACCTAATAGTGCCTGTGGGAGACGGACATGGGCTAATGGCAACAGTATCTTGAGGCTCTGGTATGGTAATTTTCAGAGAATGAAGCTGAGGTTTCTTTCTTGGAGTCGTTACCGCAACTGGTGGTGGAGGTGCAGCTGTTTCATCAATTAATGATTGGAACTGGATCTTGATGTTTGTGCTTGGAAACCTCAACATGCAACTGCCAGATAATGAAATATGTTATTATTCATGTTTTAATTAAAGACTGCAGGAATAAATTGTTTTAGCAATAGCACTTAATCAAATGACTAACTGAATTGTGTGTCATATTTATAACAGAGAAGCACATGCTGAGTGATAGATCGCTAAGCTACACTTTACAATTGATGCACACATATTTATACCTACAAATATGCTCATATTTATACTTTATTTCGCCTTTGTCTGGTGCACTCAGCAGCGATTTTCCCTTTACAAAGAGCTGTTGCTAAGTGTACTGAAACTGTTGCTATGAAACTGTGTCCATTCAGTGATGTGAAATTACATGATCGCTAATGTTATGTGACCGGAATCAAAGCAAGCAAGCTTCAGACAATGCTACTATACTGAAGATCAGGCGTATACCTCTCTCAAGAGATGAAGAATGAACTTCCAGATTAAAAAACTGATCCTCGTTGCCTGGATAGACATGAGGAAATCTTATCACAAGGTTTGGAAAAGCGGATTTCTAAAGATACTGAAGAATGCTGGGTTGTATATATAGATAAAAGCATACATACATAACAGAAGAGTTAGAGTACAACAAGATGGTTACAAAAGCAAGAAAGTCCTACCTATGTCATGGTGTATTGCACTCACACTGTTTCTGATCTACATCAATATCTGGCTGCTGAGCACAAGGTACAAAAGTAGCAATGTGTGCTGATGACTTGGTAATATGGCACATGGGAGAGCATGCTACAGTGACTACCAAACAGATACTAAGAGCTATGGATGCCTTAACCACATGGGCAAACAGATGATATGTAAACATCAACATAGTTAAGTCAACACTACTATTTTTATTCTTTCACCAAAACAAAAAGCTGGTGGCATCCAGATAAATGGAGAGCTCTTGAAGGAAAACAAACAACCAACATATCTCTGTGTCATTTGACAGTATGCTCACATGGAAGGAACACATCAGCAAAGAACAATAGCCAGGAGAAAGTTAGCCTCCCTGAGAAAACTAAGTGGAACCACATGGGGAACAAATGGGAAAATACTAAGTAAAGTTTACCAGCAGGGTATATGACCACACCCAGACTTTGAGCCTATTGCATGGAGTCCAGCATAAAAAAATGCATTACATGAGCTAGATAAGGTGCAAAACCTTAGGATCATCCCGGGGGGATATAAAATCAATACCCATAGTAGAGATGGAGAAAACAGAGAGGATACAGCAAACACTTTCGTTACTGCATGTTTTCTTGTGTAGAAGTGCAGGGATGCTTTCTATGGACTGCAAATAAAAGCCATTTGCCTTAGCAGACAGAGTGACATGTACAGGAAGGATTTTGTTTGTATCATCTCTGAAAGAAAAAATTCTGTCCCAACTGTGGATTGAACCCGGGACCTCAAGGGTCGATACAAACACTAAGTGAATGCAAAGATACAAAGATGCTAATACATGCAGAAAAGTTCCACTGTATGCCATCATTCAAAGAAAGACAGATGTCAAAACTTAGCAATGGGGTGACTGAAAAATGTTCCACAGCTTTATCCAATAGACCAAACGACTAGAAAAATCTCAGACTTGCCTGAAGTTGACAGCCCCCTAAAGTCTTTACCAGAACAAACCCCTTGGAGAGAGGATAGTGGATTATCTATTCATATATAGACTGAGGTGAAAGTAAGGAACAGAATAGTGTACAATGTAAAACAATTAATCTCAGTCTACTGAATGACAAATATCCACAGGACATATGGATCAGAGTATATACAGATGGGCCAGCAGAGAATGCAGTAAAAAATGGAGTGGTAGAGTAGTAAGAACAGATATAGAGTACCCAAATAATGCTAGGGAAACAATCAAAATACCAATGGGGAATTCCAATTCCAAATTCTATCATAATTACGAAGTAGAAATCCAGTCAATCATGGTGGCAACAAAAAAAGTGCTGTGCAATAATCTTGGTTCACAGCATGTAGTATTCCAGACAGATGCAATATCAGCACTCCAAGCTCCAGTCCAGAAAACTACCAGGTCTGCAAATGCTACTCACTGAACTAAGCGATCAGTGTAAAGTAGCTATGTAGTGGACCATCACGTTGTGGAATACCAAGAAACAAGAAAGCAGATCATCTAAGAAGTTAGCTGCTGTTAGTCAGATGCTAATGATAAACCAGATGTGCAAATAACGTACCATCAAAAGAAATAGATAATGAAAGCAATTAAAAAGCCACCTTCAACACAATAAGACTACAAAATTATGAAAAGGCCAGAACAAGTTGCAAAATTGTTCAAGATTGGCAATATGATCATGTGTACACATGGATAACCTCAGACAGCAGAGCATATTCTTCAGAAATGTCCAAAATATGAAATAATGAGGCAAATAGAGAGAAACATCAGTGTGGACCTTTGTACGAGTTACAAAACAGTCAGGTTTATAGAAGAGACAAAACTTCAGATATGAGCACATTCCAGGTAAACTCAAGAAGAAAAAGCAAACGTACAACACAAGATATTATATTGATATTAATTGAACTCTATCTGATACCTGGCCCAAATACATCAGTGGGAACTGGGTATAGAATGACGATGCTAAAGATCAGAGCAAAACCTTTTGATCTAGTCACAATACAAAAATATGCACCAACTTCAGACCATGCTGAAAAAATTGAAAACTACTATGATGAACTTTAACACCTGCTCAAGCCAGTAAGATCAACAGAGATTCTAACAGTCATGGGACACATGAATACAAAAATAGGGAAATGAAGACAAGAAAATTGTAGGGCAATTTGGTCTAGGGACAAGAAGTAATAGGAAAAAGACACAGTTCTGTGAGGAGAATACCATGAACATATGCAGTACAGTCTTTGAAAATGAAAATAGAAGATTATATACATTGAAAGTTCCTGGAGACAGAAAGAGGAACCATATAGATTTTATTTGGATCAACAATATATTTAGTAATAGTGTAAGGAACACTCATACATATTCAGGGCTGATATCAACTCTGACCACAGTCCAATGTACAAAATTCACATAAAACTTAAAAATACAAACAGAAGAAAGCAAGATGCACAGGTAGAGACACATCAGCACTGAAACAACCAGATATGCTGAAAAAAATACATTGTAGAAGTCAAGTAAATGCTAACCCATAGCATTTATTAACGCCATAGGGGTGTGAGATGTTAGCGATCGCACATTTCAGCACACAACGTAATCACGCTCCCGGCGGAAATCGCAGATATCCGTGATGGTTACAATGGAGCGAACGCAAAACAAACAAACAAACAATAAAGGTATTGGCACTGATATCTGACTGAAGTACGATAAAGAAGAAGAAACATCCAAAAAACAAAAACGACAATCAGCAAAATCGCAGAAGAACAGGTGCTGAACATAAAAATACATGGATAGATACCACAATTAGAACATTATCAATATCTCTGACACACAATCACAAATGATGGCAGATATGACACAGAAGTTAAAAAGAGAATAGGAATGGTTAAAAATATTTTCAATGACATGAGGAAAATATTGACATCTAAATAAATTACAAATAAACTAAAAATGAGAATTATAAAATGCTACATCTATTCTATATTATGTATCGCTAAAAAAAACATGGATAATGAACAAACAGCTAGAAGCAAAATTGATGCCTCAGATTTGGATATACAGAAAAATAGATAGAACTTCATGGAAAGAGAAGTTCTTCTTCTTTCGTTCACTTGAAACATGTCTATATCTGTAATTGTCTTTTTAATAAAACTCACTGTCTTTTGTAGTTCATACAGTGTCAAATAGAGTTTTGATTCCAGTGTTGTTTCCTCTGGCCAATATGTCTGCCTCAGCGTTTCATGCTCAGAACACTCTTGAAGTATATGTTTGGCACTCTGTGCTGCCTGTCCACATGTAAACATGGCTGTGTTGCCAATCTTGAACTTTGTATACATGTGACTGCGGAGTTGGTTGTGTCCTGTTCTAAGACGTAGAATTATAACTTGTTCTGATCTGTTCATAATATGATAGTCATCTTGTGTTTGTGGCTTTCTTATTGACTTGATCATCTGTTTTTTCTGATGGTAGGTGATTGGTATGAAAGAGAAGTTTAAAACTTTACTCAAGTAAAAGTTAAAAGAATGCGAGTAAGAAGTAGGCAGAAATACATCATGAGATGGACAGGTTACAGTATAGCAGAGTGCATCACCAAAGCAAGAGACAGAGGAGGTCCATGGCAGCCAACCTTCATTGCTGAGATGGCACTTGTATGCCGTGATGATAAAACCTGGCCCAACTAGGATGGTTGTAAAAAAACAGCTTCTATTGAAAACAGAAAGCTTTTTAACTGTATTAAAATGAAAATAATATAAAATATTTCAGCAAATATTGACGCTGTTAAACCATGCCATTGTTTTTTTCCTGGATACCATTTATATTCAAGTACCTTTATCTTAGTCTGACAGTCTGGCCAGAAGTATATTTGTTCAAATTATACTGTTTCTTTTCGCTTTATATCCCTTTATACCTTACAGCATCAGGAGTAGAAGAGTTCTCTGAAGACAGACTTTTTGTGTGCTTCATATATGTTTGTTTTTGTTGACCTTTATTTCTGTTTTCCATCTTTTACATGATCTGCCCTGGTTTGAATCCAATGTGTCTGCGTAGTAATGCTTTTTGAGGGGCTCTATGTGATGGTAGTCTGGAAGCATGTGAAAACCACTTAATCTGTTGTAAATTATACTGTTGTGTGTATAATATATATCCTCAACTATGACAAGTAACTTCCCCCCCCAAAAAATCACCAGTGCAGATTTTCCCTTTGTCTTGTCAGAGTAGTTTTAATACAGATTCATTTCTTTTCTGCATTAAAAGACAATTGTCATTGTCCTTGATGTTTTTGATAATGAGATAAAGTGATCATTTTTTAATAAAAAAGTCACCAAAAAACTTCACAAAAATAATTTTGTGGTAAAAATAATTTGTCTTGCTGGTTAAATAATTCATCATTTAGATACCCAATCTTACTGGTAACTCCTTAAATTACCAAATCTTTCCAATTGCATCCTAGATGTGTCATCTATCACAACACTCATATCTAACAGGTGCAACTGTTGAACAATGTTGCTAAAGAACTTCAAATTTTCCCTATTTTCCAACTCAAATATGGAAATTAGCAACTCACCAATTAGATGCATTTAATGCAAACATATCTCTGCTCTTTAATTTCTACCAATGTCAGCATGTAAATACTGACTAAATCCAAATGATACCCAGAAGGCTGGAACAAGTTAATAGATTTCAACCACTCATGCCCACATCATCTATTTTGAATCTTTCTATGCATGGACAGACAGAGAAATAAACACTATATTAAGAAGTGTTTTTTTTTTCTGGGTATATGCCATATCACGATCTTTTTGTTCTTTGGTTCTGAGTTGCAACCTAAAGATAAATTTCTACACTGAAACAATTGGAAGGCCATCACATCTATTTATTTTGTCAGTTTTTGCTAAATGACCAAGGACATTGGGTCAAAGGGCATGAGCCCATGGACAGAGGAAACGAGAGAGCCGACTTATTGGCAGGCAATGCGGCGATAGACGGTACATTGCTGAGAAGAGATAAAGCAGACTTAATAAAGGCAGTAATAAATTAATTTCAAGATGCAGATGATGTCAATGAGGTTGAGAACGTACACATACAGAGAATGTTAGAAATGGGGGTATCTAGAGGTGAGGGAAGGAAAAGTAAATTTTTTGGAAAGTCCCGAAGATCACACAATCAACACATGACCGGAACTATGAGTCTACATACACTGGGATGGCTGCTGGAGCAGAGGTATTATGGGAATGTCCCAGGTGCTATGAAGCCAGTTTCTAATCAAGAATCAAGGTACGTTTCATATATTAACATTTTTATATACATATTTTGAAACAATGAATTGTGTTTGTTATATTGGGGTGGGTTGGTTTTGCCACTCATAATTAGGAAATTTTTTGTAAGCTAAGTGTATGCCCAGTTTTTCCTAGACAAAAGCACTGGGCCTAACTTAACAACTTTCTTGACCTTAGTAAATTGTGTCTAGGGAGCCTTGGAGGTTTTAACAGCGTTAACCTCCATCCAATGAGGTGTGTCTTGTCTAACCAATGACCCATATGTGCATCCTGCATGCACACCTACATTTGACATCTGCCGATTTTAATTTAGGCATGTATCTTCTTCTTCTTCATCGTTCTTCAGTCAGATATCAGGTTACAGCCCCAATGTTATGTTATGTTATTCCAGGGCCATAGGCGGCGCATAGGGCAGAAACCATAGCTTTCCATTTCTGTCTTTGTGTTGCCAGGTCTTTCAATTGTTGCGTGTTGTTTAGGTTCATTGACATGCCTTCTCTATTAATGTTTCTTCGTAGAGTTTCTCTAGGTCTCCCTCTTCCTCTTACTCCAGGTGGCACCCAATATAGTGATTGCTGGGGAATTCTTAGGCTGTTCATTCTTGTATGTTTCTTGTACAGCCCCAATAGCTTCAATGAATTGTGTGATTCGCTTCAGGTCATCCATGGAACCCCTCAAGTCTGGAAGCAGTGCCGTCTCAGTAGGCCATATTTTCTCCCTCTCTTCTTGGTAGAGTTGACAGGCATGAAGAATGTGTTCTGCAGTCTCTGGGCTCAGTCCACAGTTGCACAGGTCTGTCTCACCAATCTTCAGCTTTCGAAACATGTGACTTCTCAGTCTGTTGTGACCAGTTCGTAGTCTGAAAATGATGGTTTGTTCCTTGCGTGACATTTGGTGGTAGGGGTCATTTGGTTCTGCAGTTGGGTGCATTTGCTTCCACTTTTTCTTATATTCTGCTTTTAACATGGTCTTACTTTCATAGTACGTATTATCATTTTCTATTTGTTCCAGTGATCCCCCTTTCCTTGCCAGGAGATCAGCTTTTTCATTTCCAGGTATGCCACAGTGACCTGGGATCCACTGCAGTACTGTTTCTTTGGTGGTACTGCTGAGGTGTAGTAAGCAGGCCGTAAGTTCATTCATGCTCGTGTTCTTTGGATCTTTCAATGCCTGCAATACTGATTTTGCATCCGTTAGAAATACTACATGTCTGTTGTGACTCGGCAAGCAATTCATGAGCATTTTCGCTGCCTCTATTATGGCTTCCATTTCTGCTTTAAAATTTGTGGAATGTTTGCCTGTGGGTATGGATTTCTCTATTTCTTTTCCATCTGGTGTTACTATATATATTCCTGATCCTCCATCTAATACTGCCTCTTTCGCTGATCCATCTGTATATACATGTGTCCATATATCCTTTGGGTATGCTTTCTGTATGTGATTCTTAGTTGTCTCCTTTAGTACTTGTATAGTAGTTTCTGTTTTCGAAATGATGCTTGGTATATTGTCCATAATTCTTGGGAAGTTTTTCCTGTCCCATGTTGGGTATATGTTAAAGGTGTTTAGTGGTTTTAGGTTTTGTAGGTCTGTATCTGTGAGTGATTTCTGGAGCTGTTTAGCAGAGTGTAGAAAGCTACCTCTTTTGAGTCGCTCTTTTGTAGGTCTGCTTAGTCTTTGGTTCATTTGATGACTTGGCTTACTTTTGAGTAGTTTATTTACAATAACAAACATATAAATAACAACCTCTCGAACCTAATAAATCGTCATAAATAAGAACAGAAATGTTAAAGATTCCGATAGGTCATATAAGATGTTTTATTTTATTCATTATTGAATAAATCACTAAATTGACGTCTAAGTCTAAATCAACTAGCATTAATTCATATTCACAACAATTATAAATGTTTACATTTCCGCCATTTTGGAATGAGCACATGGTTACGAAATAAATTTTTAATTTTTAAAGCTAGTCAAATTTAAATGAATCTATATGGCATAATTATCAGGATAATCATTGCATATTGCAGTCAATCATGTCTAACTGCTGTAACAATAACAACCAAACTAAAAATATACATTGTAAGTAAACAAAACAAAGACGTAAGCATACTGATTTATATTTGCTGCACAGCAGTACAAATTCAAACTTACGTTCGTGGAAGTTGCAGCGGTGGAGCTCCCTTCCTTTGAAAAATTCCATCAATGAACACACCATTTTTACCATTACACTTCATAAAGAAATTAGGATGCTCAGAAAAAATTTCAAGATGCACTCTAGAAATAAAACTGGAGTGACCCATGTTGACATCAACGTCCCCTTTGCTACTGTTTCGTCCGATGGTAATGCGTGGCTTCCTCATGGTGAATTCAAAGTCTCTGCTTTCTAATCGTGCAATGGCTTCTCCGTTTGTCTCTTGGCCCCATACCGCTCGTGCTGGGCTCAAAGGTGCCGAATTAAGGGCTAATAACGCTAAAGCGTGATTATTTGTTGGCTGCTGTATTCCAGACATAGTAAACACTAGTACCGCTAAAATGGCAGCTCATGAAGAGGAAAACATACCCTGTACCTGTGTTTACATCCAACTGTTTCCCACAATGCTTTGCGCCGTTTTCATAATAATCTCACTATTGCCGACTGCGCGATGGCATGAGCTTCCATTATGACCTAAATCACAGTTGAGGGTCACCGCCAGACAAGAAATACATTATTACCTCTTATTATGCATAGTTTGATACACTTTGTTGTTACTGTCGTTTTCAAGTAATCTAACATGAGATCATCTGTCGTACAGTAATACCTAGATCCAATTCTTTTTCATTCAAATAATCGAATGATAAAGACACATCAAAATTTCATCACAGATGTTATCAGAAAACGCCATTGGTCCTACATCGGGCTTGTCCTACGCGCAGACACCAACAGAATACACCACCAATCTCTTGAATAGATACCTACAGGCAAGGGGTAGACCAAAAGAAACACTCAGAAGAAGAACAATACTTAGAGAAAGTAAAACAACCAATATTCATACTATTCAAGAACTGCACAGAATTGCTTTGAACCGACAGAATTGGAGAGATTTGCCCTATGCGCTAACTTCAGCGCAAAAGGAAAATGAATGAACATGAGATAGTTTGATATAAACTATGTCTGTAACGTGTATGTTCTTGCATGTTCACAATCTGGCAGGTTCACAAGAATCACTACTTTCTATAGTTCTATCTACCGGTATACGCTGTGTCCCTTGTTTGCCTTGCAGCGTCAGGGGTGGAAGAGTTCTCTGGAGATGGCCTTCTTGTGCGCTGTTTGTAAGCTTGTTTCTGTGGCTTCTTTGATTTCTGTGATTCATCTTTTACATGGTCTGCCTCTGGCTTTATAACCGTTATGTCTATGTGTCATGGCCATTTGTAGCATGCTATATGTCGGTAGTCTGGAAGCGTGTGAAAATCACTTGATCTGCTGTCTTTTGATATGTTCAAATACTGGTATTGTTTTGGTTATCTGTCTGATGTTATCGTTTCTAATTCTATCTCTTAATGACACTCCGAGTATTCTTCGTAGACATGTAATTTCTGTTGTCACTATTTTTCTTTTGTCTTGTGCTGTCATTGTCCAGGTTTGGCACTTGTAGCATAGTGATGGAATAATAATAGTCTTGTATAATGCAACTTTAGTGTCTATGTTTACATTTTTGTTCTTGGAAATACATGTCATCTGTCCTAGGATCTGGTATGTTTTGTTGCATCTATTTTGTATCTCTTTACTGGTTTTCCCTTCACTCGATATAATGCTTCCTAAGTAAGTGAACTCATTTACTTGTTTAAGGTGTTTATCATCGATGGAGATATTGATATTTCTTTCTTTCTTTGCTATTGCCATTATTTCAGTCTTTTCAATATTAATCTTCATGTTGAATTTTTGACATGTTATGTGGAGTTTGTTCATATGGTCTTGCAATTGTTCTTCTGATGTCGCTATTAGTACTTGGTCGTCTGCAAAGAGTAGTTCGTTCAATTTGTCTTTTATGTTATCTTCTTCGTTGGTACTTGTTAGTTTACAGATGTGGTCGATATATGTTATAAAAAGTAGAGGGGATAGGACACACCCCTGGCGAACTCCAGATTGAATTTGGAACTTATTGGACACACCTGCATTTGTTCTTACTGCACATTGGCTATTTGCATAAATGCCCTTGCATATGTTGATTAAATGTTCTGGTACTCCGTATATTGATAGTGTTTTCCATAGTTGTTGTCTGTCTACTCTGTCGAATGTCTTTTCTTGGTCTAGTAAAAGTTTCTTTCTATAGTTAAACGACGAAAATTTGCATGGTTTGGACGTGTCAGGATTTCCCTGTAGAAAATGATTTTGCAAGGTACAGTTGAATGTGAAAGAAACGGGGTGGTTTAGGAAAATTAGACGGTATCAATTTTTTCGACTCATCGGCATCGATGACGATAGAAAGTGCTGGGAGACAGTGAGTTTGATGATGTTCGTCCGTCGTAATCGACGATGACCAAAAACTCAACCATAATAATAATAACAATAAATAATACAAGTTAATAGTGCGTTTTTAAATGGCTAACAAGTCCAATGCGCGCAATAGAGGGTATCTGTGTGAGGTTGAGATGTTTTTTCTTTTCTACGTGTCCGTTTCTGTCTTGCAGTATCTTGCCTGTACTCTTCCGCCGCTAGTGCTCCCGTTCTAATGCTGTAACGCCATTCTGTTCTATCCTGAGCGAGGCTCTCCCAAGCGCCCACGTCAATGTTAAGATGTTTCAGTGATGACTTGAGCGTGTCTTTGAAGCGCTTTTTCTGTCCACCAGCTTTTCGAAATCCTGCCTTGAGTGCTCTATAATATATTTGTTTTGGCAAACGCGAGTTCTCCATACAGTGAGTTTACATCCAATGTAGCAACCTTATGGGCTTTAAGACAGAATATTTTATAAGTATTACAAATTTATAAAAGAAACATACAAGTAACGAGACACGGCGACAGATGATGTTTCGACGTAAAAGCTTTCTTCGGAACGAAATAGACCAAACAGAATACTTTACATAAGTACACATATGACCATAGTAACTATGGTACGAGAACGAGATTTAAAGTTTGGTAAGAAACATATATACCCCTATACTAACATATGGGTGCGAGTCTTGGACAATAAACAAACTGGAAAGTGGGAGATTGGAGGCAACAGAGATGTGGTTCTACAGAAGAATGTTGAGAATACCATGGACTGCCAGAAAAACTAATGTAGAGGTGTTAAAAGAGTTAAATTCGAAACGGCCTTAATCAACAATATAAGAAAAAGGCAATCTTCTTTGTTTTTGCCACTTCATGAGACAGGCAGGTTTAGAAAACATAATCACAACAGGCAAGATTGAAGGCACCAGAGACAGAGGGCGACAACGTGAGAAAAGATTAGACAGTTTGACAACCTGGCACGGCAAAGAAACAACAACGACTTTGATACATAATACTGTGGACAGAGAGCTGAGGAGAGCCATGGCCGCCTACGCCACCCGGCATGGCACCTGATGATGATGATGAAGAAACATATCAAGGGAAATGAAAAATAAGAAAAAGAGGTCCAGAAGGATAACAGGAGAAAGATATAGCATGGTGCTAGTGAAGTGGACAAGAGATTGTAATGATGGAAATTCTTCTTCAGTCAGGTTACACCGACAATAGCTTCAATGAACTGTGTAATTCGCTTCAGGTCATCCATGGAACCCCTCAGGTTTGGATGTAGTGCCTCTCAGTAGGCCATATTTTCTCCCTCTCTTCTTGGTAGAGTTGACACGTATGAAGAATGTGTTCTGCTGTCTCTGGGCACAGTTGCACAGGTCTGTCTCGTCAATCTTCAGATTTCGGAACATGTGACTTCTGTCTCTTGTGGCCAGTTCGTAGTCTGAAGACAATAGTTTGTTCCTTGCGTGACATCTTGGTGATATGGGTCATTTGGTTCTGCAGTTGGGTTACACTTTTTCGTATATTCTGCTTTTATCATAGTCTTACATTCACAGTACGTAATATCACGTTATATTTGTTCTAGTGATCATCCTTTACTTGCCAGAATATCAGCTTTTTCATTTCCAAGTATGCCACAGTAAATTACTGTTTCTTTGGTGGTACTGATGAGGTGTAGTAAACAGGCCGTACGTTCATTCATGCTCGTGTTCTTTGGATCTTTCACTGCTTGCAATACTAACTTTGCATCAGTTAGAAAAGCTACATGTCTGTTGTGACTCGACAAAAAATTTAGCATTTTGGCTGTCTAGGAGAGAGATAGTAATGTGGGAGACAATACAATATAGGTATAAGTAAGTCATTTAGCTCAGTGTGGAATACAGTGTTCACCTCAGTGACTAGCAGACAATGGATAGAATAGCCGCTAGCAAAGCCAGAGGGAGTCGTGTAACAGAAATCACGAGATGAATGGGAAATCAATCTTCTTCCTCTTCTTTCGTTCACTTGAAACATGTCTATATCTGTAATTCTGTCTCCTTAATAAAACTCACTGTTTTTGTAGTTCATACAGTGTCCCATAGAGTTTTGATTCCAGCGTTGTTTCCTCTGGCCAATATGTCTGCCTCAGCGTTTCATGCTCAGAACACTCTTGAAGTATATGTTTGGGGGCAATCAATCGAAGAGTACCACATTGCTTATGCTAAGTGTACCTCATTGCTCTCGGCGGACCCAGGGTTAGCAGATAACCAAGATCCCAAAAGTACCTCCTCGTGATGCACCCTGGAAACAGAAATACAGCTGCTTGTGATGTCTGTTTTGGCCAACTCTTGGGGGGGGGGGGGGGGTCGTATCCGTGGATGCAGCAGATGGAATGAGAAGTGACTGAAAAAAAGACAGGCTCCAACACTTCTGCACCCCATATACAGCGACACTGTCGACACATAGTGACCAGTGACGAAAGACAGTCCGGCACGAGCACTTGAGAGGCAGCCACAGCAAATGTCACGAAAAAGGTAGATGTCAAGACAATAGTGAGAATCGTTCGCTAGCCTCCACGTGGACAACATAATGAGTACAGTGAGAGGGCATCACAATGACAGGGGGTAGCGGTACGGGCAAATAAAACGGGGAAATGTTAAAGGGAAATCGGAACTAAAGTATTATTCAGCTCGAGAACATACTTCTTGTCTCCGGTGCTCCTAAACATTTGCAGAGACTCAGACTTGGATGGGGTGCAAATGGAACGCATTGCTCTAGGCGGACCTAGGGTTAGCAGATAACCAAGATCCCAAATGTACCTCCTCGCGGTGCACCCTGGTAACAGAAAACAGCAGCTCGAGCTGATTGTGGCCAAATCATTTGGGGATCATGTTCGAGAATGTGGAGGTAGCAGATGGAAAGAGATTTGACTGCAAAAGTGACAGACAATATCTCCGACACCATTTGCATCACCACATACAGAGACACTGTCGACACACAGTGACGCCGGTTAGTCCAGTCAGAACATTGGAGGGGCGGCCAATGTAAAAGGCGCGTAAATGTGGATGCATGGCGAGAAACAAATATGTCATAATGAGTACAATGACACAATGAAAGGGCAGAACAGCGCCAGAGGGCAGCGCGAACTGCAATTAGAAAGTGAAAAGTTACTAGGAAAGGGGAAATACAAGCTCTGTTAACTAGAAACGAGCTTCTAGTTACATGTGCTCCTTAAAGGCAGAGACCCAGACCCAATCGTGGGCGTTCGGAAAAGCAAGAAGACCTAAACCAACTCTAATGTCGAGCCTTCCTAAACCAGTAATATGCTCGCAAAGAGAAAGGGTTCTGTACCCGATAGGCTTAGGCAAGAAAGGGACAACGATGGCAGTACTGGCACAACTCTACTGTCAAGTTTCCTATACCGGAAATACACTTGCAGAGAGAAAGGGTTCAGTACCTGATGGGCTCAGGCGCTATTGGGACAAGGTCGCTCAGCTCGAGAACGCCTTGCTCTCAAACGCGTGGTGTGAGACTCGAACTTGGGCAAGGGGTTCACGATGTCTATGAACGACGCCTCATGTAGGAGGGCGAACAAGCCAGGGTCCAAATCTTCTGGCGAGTTCTTCCTCATATGGAACCAGGCTCGCAGATGAGAAACGGTTCAGTACCCGATGGACACATGCAGAGTACGTCCAATTGCTCGAGATGGGTTCATAGACCCTGGAACACCTCGTGCCAGATAGACGCGCTCGACATGTGTCTTGGCGAAGAGGCACTACACACCAGCGTGCCCGTCGACAGATAGAGGCTGTCACGGACTAGGGACCAAACCCGAAATAAAGGAATGACGAAAACGGATGTGCTGGACCTCGGACGTCCTGACCACAAGTGGCCAACCGTGGTGCAAATAATCACAGTTCTACTGTGGAACTTGCAGCACAACGTACTTCACGCTCCCCGGCAGAAATCACACGAAATATTGGTTGTGGTTATATGAGAGCGAACGCTGAAGAAGAAGATTTGAACGGTATTCACGATGCCGGTGAATGAAACCTTGGCTAAGAGGGCAAACAAATTCGGTCCCAACTTTACCGTCGAAGCTTTTCTAGACCAGAATCATGCTCGCAGAGAGAGACGGTTAAGTGCCCGATGGGTACATTCAACATATATCTGATTACACGAGACGAGTTCACTGGCAGTAGGATACATCGCGAGAGACTGACGTAGTTTATCCAAGCCTAAACTCCTAATTACCGCTTCCTCGGAGCCACCCAGAGACATGTTTTAGTCTGTTTACGGAGAAGTAAAAACAATAATCCTCAACACATACACAGCAAAGTGGAAGAAAGAAATGGAAGGGGAATACGAACATGATGCAATACATCTCCCCCAGAGATATCAACAGACCACAATATTTCGCCTTAGAACAGGCCACTGCAGACTGTTGGGTCACCTTTATCGATTAAGGATCTCATACACAGATGAATGTCCATGTGGATCCGGAACCCAGACTCCAGAACACATACTTCAGGACTGCCCAACATACAAAGAGCAGAGACAGTAGAACTGGCCAGAGGATACTTCTTCTTTCTTCTTCTTTCGTTCACTTGAAACATGTCTATATCTGTAATTCTGTCTCCTTAATAAAACTCACTGTCTTTTGTAGTTCATACAGTGTCCCATAGAGTTTTGATTCCAGTGTTGTTTCCTCTGGCCAATATGTCTGCCTCAGCGTTTCATGCTCAGAACACTCTTGAAGTATATGTTTGGCACTCTGTGCTGCCTGGCCACATGTACACATGGCCGTGTTGCCAATCTTGAACTTTGTATACATGTGACTGCGGAGTCGGTTGTGTCATGTTCTGAGACGTAGAATTATAACTTGTTCTGATCTGTTCATAATGTGATAGTCATCTTGTGTTGGTGTTTGTGGCTTTCTTATTGACTTGATCATCTGTTTTTTCTGATGGTAGGTGATTGGTATATCTGGTTGGTCTTCGGCAGCACCTTCCTTAGCCAGTTGGTCTGCTTTTTCATTTCCTGGTATTCCACAGTGAGAGGGTATCCACTGCATGGTTACCCTATACTGGTAAGACAATTCGCTAAGTAGTTTTTTCAAGTCTGTTAGTTTTCCAGACTGGAGAGCTTGAAGCACTGACCTTGCATCTGTCAGGAATACCCCAGGCTGTAAGTTAGAGTTGGAGTTCAGCAGTTTTTTAGCTGCCACACTAATTGCCTGGATTTCTGCATCATAATTATTGCAGAATTTTCCTGTCGGTGTTCTGATTGTATCTCTAGGCTTGTTTGGATATTCTATATATACACCTGCACCTCCATTCCTCGCGGCATTCTGTGCTGACCCATCTGTGTATACTCTGACCCATATATCTTGTGGATATTCCTCATCCAGGAAACTGAGGGTGACTGTCCTTCGCTGCACACTGTTCTGTTCGTCATCGCTTAGTATTCCTTTCACATGGGTCTGAATGTATATTGGCATTCCATGTCTTTCACTCCACGGGGTCTGTTCTGGTACAGGCCTTAAGGGGCTGTCAACTTCAGGTAGGTCTGTAAGTACGTTGTTTAGCTTGATGGATAAAGCTGCTTCTTTTCAGTCGTCCCATTGCTAGATTTTGGAATCTTTCCTTCATTGGATGACTTGGCATACACTGGAACTTTTCTGCCTGAATTGTGTCTCTGCGTTCGCCAAGTGTTTACATTCTTCCCATTTTCTGCATCTCTGCTATGGGTGTTGATTTCATTGCTCCCAACATTATTCTAAGTGCCTGGTTTTGCACTTTATCTAGATCTTGTAATGTGGTGTTTGATGCAGGACACCACACAGCTGAACCATATTCCAGGTGTGGTCTTATGCCTTGCTGGTAAAATTTACTGAGTATATTCGCACTGGCTCGCCATGTGGTTCCACTTAGTTTTCTCAGGATAGCTAACTTCCTCCTGGCTTTTGTTGTTGCTTTGTTTATGTGCTACTTCCATGTCAGCTTATAATCAAAAGTAACTCCGAGGTATGTGGGTTGTTTGTCTTCTTTCAAGAGCTCTCCATCTATCTTGATATGACCAGCTTTTTGTTTTGGTGAGAGGGTAAAGAGTGTAGTGCTGCACTTATCTGTGTTAATGCTGATGCACCATCTATTAGTCCATAAGGTTAGGGCATCGATAGATCTTTGTATTTGTTTAGTGGCCACTGTCGCATGTTCTTCCGTGCACCAGATCACCATGTCATCAGCATACATTGCCACTTTGATCCCATGTGGTAGTTCAGCAACTAGGTCATTGATGTAAACCAAGAAAAGTATGGGTGACAGGACTCCTCCCTGGGGGACTCCATGACGCAGTAGAACTTTCTTGCTCTTGCGACCATCTAATTGTTCCCTGGCTCTTCTATTATGCAGGTATGCTTTTACCCATTTGTACATTCTTGAGCTAACCCTGCAATTTCGCAATTTCATTAGGAGCCCTTCTTTCCAGACCTTATCAAATGCTTTTCAGAGGTCTATCCATGCCGCTAGTACCAGTTTCTTATCTTGGAAGGCATCCTCAATCTCTTGGGAGAGGTAGGTTGCCTGATCTTCAGTAGAGTAGCACTGTCTGAAACCTGCTTGCTGTGATACCAGAAGGTTTTCACTTTCAAGGTACCACTGCATCCTAAGATTGATAATGCGTTCCATTGTTTTGCATAGACAGCTTGTGAGGCTGATGGGCCTGTAGTTGGAGACTGTGTTGCCATCTTTTCCTGATTTGAGGAGTGGTATCATTATTGCTTCTCTCCACGCCTGTGGTACATTACCCGTGGACCAGCTTGTGTTAAAGATCTGCAGTAGCTTTGCTCTTGCTGCAATTCCCAGGTTTCTAATCATTTCAATGGACACTCCATCAGCTCCAGGGGACTTTTTCATTTTCAATTTGGATATTGCATGCTCCAGTTCTCTCATTGTGATTGGTGCCTCCATGACTTCAGGTATAGGTTCGTCTTGTCCAATGTTTTGCTGGTTCTCTCGAACCTCCTGTTGTTTGTCTGGGCTGACTTTGATGTTATTGTCTTCTGCAGGTTTCAATTGATCTGGCGGGTCTCACGGAAGAGAGCCAGAGGACTAACTGTACGAAAAAGAGAGTCTGTTAATTGAGCCGGGAGCCGCGACAACCCAGGTGTTTCCCAAGGAAGCAATTAGATTACGTATAAATTCGAGGCACCAAATCGCCTAGCAACTATTGAACACGCGTTCTTCCGTACTTGACTAACCGTCTCTCCCGTTAGTCTCAAGCATTTAAAAAAATTGTCCTCTGGCTGCCTACTTATATTTACTTGTATAAATTCGAATGTATCTCTGAGTCTTGCATAACAGCAAATTGGAGGGTCTAGACAGTAGAACGGCTGATAAAGAAAACTGTGGTCAAGCCGTCGTTTGATGTCACAAGTTCATAAAGGTCATACAAAATTGGAGTTGACGAATTTTAAATTTGGTGTCAGTTAGTGAGAACCTAAAGATTTCGCGATACAACAAGGGGCGTTTCCGAGAGTAGTTGACAGTTGTTGGCATGTTTTGTATCGAAGATTTTAGCTGACAGGCTAAAATAGACGAATGAGAAACCCTGTCTTAAGTAGATAGCGGCGTAGCTATCTACCTATGATAGAATGTGGGAGGAGCCATACTCCCAGATAAAATACGATGTATTTGCCTGATTCGGTTCAGCTTCCCGGAGAGATTCAGAGGAGGGGAGACTGTAGAGCTTTCCAGAGTTCATTCAGAGGAGGGGAGTCTGTAGAGGAGTCTTTGGAGTCTCACAGTGGAGACAGGTCGGCCTCCCCGGTGAGTCCCACAAGCAAGCCAGTTTAGACTCAGTTTTAGACTCAAGCCTTAGAGTCAGTTTCAGAGAGAAAAAGCAAACTACAAGATTTGTGCATCTTAGAACGCAGTCAGTTGATACGTTAGCTGAGAGTCAGACAGATAGCAAGTTAGCTTAGAACTCAAGAGTTCGCACAGAACTGTGTAAAGTATAAGTGAGAATAGTAATAGTCTGTAGAGCGACCATTAATGTCTCTAGTTGGCGAACCTACGTTGTTCGTACGCGTATTTCCTGAATGTGATTGGATCATTGTATATCTCAAGTACTGTTATATGCCATTGATGTTTTAGAATAAATTTGCAGGCCCTGACTAAAGATGTTAAGTGCTGAGATTGTATACATGGACATTGAGTAACATATTAAATGACTGTACATACCTATGACACGATGTGTCTGTATATTTTATTGAAGTATAAAAGTAACCCCCAGGAACAAAACTGGTCGACAGCACCAGAGTTGCCAGAGTTCGCTCTCTGAACGCAAGTCATCAATTACTAAGTCGTCACAAACACCAGAGACCTTACTTCTCTGTCAGTCCTGATTGACTCATCTGTCAGTCAACCTTATTTATCTATTGTGACGTGCGTGCAGAGCTGCATGCATCACTCTTTACCCTATCACACTTTATTGTGACCTCACAACTGTTTACTGTCACATGCATACATAGGATACGTTAGATCTATATTAGACTATGATCTCCCCTTGCAGGCCACATCACCAAAAGACTCTTGCACACACCTGGACAGAGTACAAAGTAAGGCTCTTCGTTTAATTTGTGGTGGCACGAGATAAACACCAAAAGTGGCATGTGAAATCGACGAAAACAGAGGCAGTAGATATTGGAAGAGAAAAGTAAACAATAGAAGATGTGGAAAGATACAAACGACTCTCACAAAACCATCCTAACAAAGAAGTAGTCAACAAATGGACACGCAAAACAAGATTACAACAAAAATCCCCAGAACAGCTATTAGAAGAACTAAACATGAATCATCACCTTCCTGAAGATAGAGAGGAATCTGAAAGAGTATTAAATATCCCACAGAATGCGTCTCTCATACTTCCCCAAATAAATACTATACTAATTGACTGCACTGTCAGTAACCAAAGCAACAACCAAAACACCCGTAGGCACATTGCACTAGAGACCATCGACTCCTACCCCAAGGACTGGATCCAAGCATACTCAGATGGGTCAGTTCAAAGCCACCATCAATGTAAGATATGGCTCTCTCATAGTCCTCCCTGACTAAAAATCAATAGAGCTATCTACGCCTTGTGAAGAGTTATGCAGCAACTGAGATCATGGATGGCAGAGGCTGAACACACACTGCGAAGAGTATGTGAATTGGAAGAAATAGGAAAGGGCAGTGAATGGGTGGAGGTAGACACTGAGAAGAAAACACTGACTAAAGTAATAATACAACTAGATAAAGCGTGTCGAAAATGGACGGAAGTCAGAGATCAAGATACAGTGCACGAACTCGCCCGACTACACTCGAAACCACAAGACATAATTATATACACAGATGGCTGCGTTAACAGATACACAAATAAAAGCGGTTGGCGTTTTGTTGCCTACAGAAACGGTGTGAAGTTGGTTGAGAAATCTTCAGCATATTCTACTGTCACATCGAGCATGAGGATGGAGATAGAGGGAGTTACAGCAGCTCTTAATTGGTTGATAACTGATACATCAACACACTCGGTAATACTCACAGACTCCTCAAAGCATGTTGCACAAGATAAGAAAAGTTCATGCTAAGAAAAGAATGGTGGGACTTATTGAACGACTCAGTTGTCCAGAGCATTACACGGATATACTGCCCTGGTCATGCTGGGGTCAGAGGAAACGAGAGAGCCGACTTATTGGCAGGCAATGCGGCGATAGACGGCACATTGCGGAGAAGAGATAAAGCAGACTTAATGAAGGCAGTAATAAGTTCATTTCAAGATGCAGATGATGTCAATGAGGTTGAGAATGTACACATACAGAGAATGTTAGAAATGGGAGTATCTAGAGGTGAGGGAAGGTGAGAGGGGAATGTTAAAGGTAAATGTTATAGGTGAGGGAAGGAAAAGTACATTTTTTGGAAAGTCCCGAAGATCACACAATCAACACCTGACCGGAACTCTGAGTCCACATACACTTGGATGGCTGCTGTGGCGGAGGGCGGAGCATTTATGGGAATGTCCCGCGTGCTGTGAAGCCAGTTTCTAATCAAGAATCAAGAATGCAGCAACTATGATGCAGAGGTGAAAGTAATATCAGAAACACTCTCATACATCACCAACAAATACAAAAATGATACCTAGTAATATTCACAGTCTACTATACAAGATCTTGGAAAAACTGGAATCCAACAGCAAAATAATTATAAGCAACATACTTCAGGCTACATACATACTTACATCCTATGGCAGAAATACTACGCAATAGTGGATACCAGGCCACACATGAGTCTGCGGGAATGAATGTGTTGATAAACTGGCACAAAAAGGAAGCAAGTATACCCCAAACAGGAATTTCCATCAACCTTAGAATAGCTAAACACATTGTCCGGAACAACTGTAAACAACATTGTATCACTGCTCCACTGGCTCAAAAGGAAGAGTGCTGACATGTCCCAACCAAATCCACACGACATCATAAATAGGCCTATACTACACTGCAAAGATCAAACCATTATTTAGGTTGCGAACAACATTATGTACAACTTAACAAACACATACAAACATTAAATATTACTATTCACAGACGATCAGGCATTGATATACAACGATAAATCTGAGCTGCAAAAACACATAAACACACTAAATACCTATTGCGAAACCAACAACAAGAGAATCAACAAACCAAATTCAGAAACATTGAAGATATGTAGAAATCAATCACCACTAGAAATATACACAGACGGCACACAACTGGTAGTTAATGAGTTTGCCTCTCTTTTGGAGAGGCGTGCCCCTTTCAACCAGCGGACAAAGTCCAATTAGGTTATATCAGGACACACTACCATAACATATTAGAGGTAACAAAGACCCCATCAATTGCACACAACTCTATCAAGTAAATGAATTTATCCAGGCAATGTGCTCTCGGTAGAAGGGAGACTAAATAGAGACCAGATGTTAGAAAGCAAACACAGTTATATATCAATTAGAACCACTTCTGAAATACCAGAACAGCGACATGATCTCCAAAAGAACGTTAATAAACACAGTGTTCATGCCGACACTGTATTACCAATGCAAGACCTGGAACTGACAGAGAAACTAGAACAAAAACTCGACGTATGCGAAATGACATGCCTGAGAGCAGCACCGGGGGTAACAAAAATAGATAGAATAAACAATTACAATGATACTATAAGAAATATAATGAAAACAATATCGTGCAAGAATAGATAGACACACAAAATATGATATGGTTCAGCCACCTAATCGGAATGGAACCAGATCGCATTTCATAGATAGCCTTCAATAAAAGATCATCTAAAACAAGAAACTGGAGAAGACCCAGACGAAAATGGATAGATGACATCCGAGAAATACTAGAGCTCCTAAGCTGACTAAAGCAAAGGCATTACAGTTAGCTAAAGAAAGAAGACTTTGGTTTCCCATGACGACTAACACATGGATAGGACAGGACAAGACAAAGGATTAAAGTAGTCCATACACCATATTGCAACCACTGCAGTAGACAAGAAAAGGAAACAGTAAACACCATCTTATTGAATGTCATGCACTGCAAGACCTACGAAAACAAATGTTACCACCAACCCCCTCCACCACTAACACTCTTTATACAGACACAACACTGCTGAAGAAGACGTGCACCTACAACTACCTGGCACATGTAAGAAAGAGTGAACGCTCGTAACTCCGGGGATAGAATATGCACGTAACATAAGTTCTCTTGTCGTTGCCCATTATCTTCTTTTATTGATTGCTCATTGATCACGTGATTTATGTCACTTGACTCCCTCGGGCCTTGCTAAAGGTTATTCTATTATAATAATTTCCACTTCTGCTTGTTACAGAGCCAAATACTGGATTCCACACTGTGAGAAAAGGATTTACGTATATATTATTGTCTCATTCATTCTCATCTCACTCGTTATAATTCGCTTGTCCACTTTACCCGTACTTCATATTAGATCTTTTTTCTGTTATCCTGCTGGACTTTATTAACTTTTTATTTTTATTTTTCATTTCCCGCGATCTCTCATCCAGTGGCGTACGGAGGGTGGTGCCGCCGCACCGGACATCAAGGCTTGAGGGGAATCAAAATGCCCCTCAAAATAATGAAAACTTTGAAATGGGGTTTAAGTGCCTTTGCCGTGCCAAAGTTGATGCCCCACGCCGTTAAAAAATAACATTTCTCCTTGTTAAGCCCATTTTTTGGCAATTAGGTAATAATACATTTTTGACACATTATTATAAAACATTAAAATTAATTAATAAGCAGAACTAGTTCCTCTCGAAAGAAGACACTCCCACAATTTACTTCAAAATTATATTTTAGCTTGTGAGAAAAACGAAACATAAGTTTCAGTTTCGATCGTCAATCCATTCAGTCGTAAAATAGCACCGTAAAAGTCCGTCATAAGCAGTCGACAATGAGCTCGACATAAACTCGATGACAAATCAAGTTTATTTATAGCATTGAATGCTATCATTCAACGACAGCGATTCTATCATCGATAAAGATCAAACATTTAAATCAAGTTTTAAACTTTGGCAGGCACAATCAGGCTCGTGTTTCAGCGCATCATAAAGTCATATAACCTAACTATAACCAGTGAAGAAAACAGATAGTGAAAAAGTGTAAAAAGTTCTGTGTACAAGTGCATTCTGGATATTAGAAAAAAACAACCCCTTAACTGTGAGCTAATTTTAAATAATTTAAATAATTTTAGTGAACTAGAATTTAAAGAAAAGGACCTAAAGCCTTTGGAATTATTTGCCTTCATTCAGAAACATTGACACATTTTCAATCAGAAAAGTGAATTTACAATTTTAAATCAAAATTTTAAAATTTATTTCTGTCTTTGTTAAAGTGGGTAAAATCGCTGATAATAATTTACTTGTAAAATTTTACTCGGACATTTAAAAAAAAATCAATTTGGGGGGGGGGGGGGCGCATCAAAATCTTCGTCCCATCGCCAGCACTTACTCTAGATATGCCACTGCTCCATCGTAACACTATGTGTACTTTTTTATGTAAGTTGCGCTGCCTGTATGTTTTTTTTTTTTTTAGAAAAGTGATGAGGATAAGAAAACTAGCATGGATATAATCAAAGATGCAAAAGTTAAAAGAAAAAAAATATAATAAAAATTTTATGTTCATTAGATATGAGCCAATCTAGTAGTGCAGCGGTTCCCTAAGTGTGCGCCACGGCGCCCGAGGGCGCCGCGACAGCCTCGCCAAAACGATAAAAAATGAAAAATATAATGTTATAGAATTGATACTATTAAACAGCGTTTTTACACTTGATTTTAAGTATAATCAACATTGATTTACTCAAAATAAATATTATCATTTTGCAAATTGAATGTTAGATTGAATGTTAAAATAGCTTGTACAAGTTTCAGCGGAGTCAATATGATTTGGTCTAATAATAAAAGGTCCATCGTCTGTAAGTGAGCGTGTGGGCTCGGCAGAGCCAATCGGTTGTCAGTGTGTGTGTACGCTCGCGTCTAAGCAACAGTGTTAGTAAGTAACAGTGTCCACCCACTTTTAGCAAACCAATTATTGTCCTGCTTTTGTGAAATGTTATAAAAGCGCCTAGAACGGTCGTGTACATTCGGAACAACTCGTATTTCCATATAAAAATGCGCTAGTGTAGTGTCAGTAGATATGTTTTCAACTAAACTGAGAGTTTCATCGTGAAGTAATTGAGTGACAAGAGAGTTGTGATTGTGTTCATTATGAAGAGGTTGTTAATGCCAACGTCGTCATCGAAAAATGAAGAGGATTCATCAGGTTTGGAGATGGTAGGAGCTCCATTGGGGACTCATAAAACTAAATATAGAAAGTATGACGAAAAATATTTAGATTATGGGTTTTCATGTGTCGATGTCAACGGTGAAGAGCATCCTCAACGTGTTCTTTGAAGATTTTATCTGTTGAATTTATGCTTTCGAGCAAACTTAAAAGACACTTGCAAACTCTTTACCCAAAAATTGTTGGTAAACCAAGGTACTTTTTTTGCAAGAAAATTAACAGCAGCAGACAAACAAAACATTAATGCACTTTTGGCATCGTATAAAGTGATCTATAGAATTGCCCAGTATAAGAATCCTCATACAATTGCAGAAGAGTTGATTTTACCTGCCACTGTCGATATGACAAAAATTATGCTCGGGGAGGATGTCGGTAAGCAGCTTTTGAAAATAACACTGTCCAATAACACTATCAGTAGTAGAATTTGTCACATAGCTGTAGATATTACCAATCAACTTTTAAATGTCCTGATAGGAAAAATTTTTGTGATTCAGCTGGATGAGGCAACAGATGGCTACAAAGATGCTCATTTAATCTGTTATGTTGAAAAAAAAAGCAGTTGTTTGAAGATTTATTATTTTGTCAAGAGATTGAAGGGGGGACAACTGGGAAAGACTTGTTCGAGATTATGGACAAGATTATTACAGACAATAACATTGACTGGGAAAAAAGGGGTTGGTGTATGTACAGATGGAGCACGATCATTGGCAGGCTGTTACCAGGGACTAAAATCCCGCATTCAGTCCAAAGCACCTAACGCTCTTTGGACCTACAGGGAGGCTTTGGCAAAAGAATAATTTAGTAAAGATTTGGACGACATTTTAAAACTAGTGAAACAGGCAATAAATTTTATTCAAACCAGACCCCACATAGCTAGATTTTTTGCCAAAATGTGTAAAGACATGGACACTGAACATTCATATCTTTTGTTTTTCAGCAGTGCTCGGTGGTTATCTCTGGGCAATTCTTTGCTAAGGGTGTATGAACTCAGAAATTAAATGTTTTAATTTTTGCTCGAAGAAAATCATGCTCTTGCTAGCATGTTTAGTGACAAAGATTTTTTTGGGCTAAATTGGCCTTTTTGAAAAGTTAAATATTCTGAACAGCGCCCTTCAAGGTAATAATGCAACCATATTTCAGCTCTTTGATAAAGTGGAAGGATTTTTAAAAAAGCTTCTACTATGGAAGAACAACTTGGTAAAAGATTATAATACAAATTTCCCCTCTTTGGACCAGTTACTTAAACAGAATAGCTTGATGTTAAAATATGAACTTAAAATTGTGTTCATCAGCCACTCATCCAATTTGGAGCTCTATTTTAAAGAATACTTCCCGAAAGATGAATCAAAATCAGTACATTGGGCAAATGATCCTATGAACGCAGAGATTCCTGAGACTTTCACAAACGAGGAAGCTGATCATCTCATTGACATTTCTACAGACTCGTTTTTAAATTCTAGACTCCAGTCTAAATCTTTTATTGATTTTTGGTGCAGTATCGAAGATGATTATCTGTAATAGGATCTAGTATGTCAGACGGTTTGTTTGTACTAACACCAGACAAAATGGCTACAAAACGGGTATCAGAACAATACCTAGGATGGAAGTTGGAAAAGTCATTTAGACAGCCCAAACAGACTGTCTGAGAAAAAATATGCATACGCTAAGTGTAAGGCAAATATTAGTATCACAAGTCCGCATCTTACTCGCTCAAACAAAAGGGAGACGACATGAAATCTACATTCACGAAGCAGTCAAAAGAATATTGGTCGCCACCGATGAAGACATCTTCAGGCCAGCATGTGTTGTTGACACACCGATTACTCGGTACCCGGAGTGGTCAGCAAGAAGGATTAACGAGCATAGAAAGTGATGAAAAGATTGTTAACACTCTGTTTTCCTGTGGGAACGAAATAGGTTTAGCACAGAGGCGCAAGTAATAAATGAAAAGGCGGAGTTTGTATACGACAGAAGTAGGGGCATATTGCCCACGCAGAGAAAGGACGTGTGTTTGTTGTATGACCAGAGGGATCAAAGCCTCATTAGTCAGAGGTTTTCCTCTAAGGGAAACGGAAGAGGATATGTGGGGAGTAAGATTAGGGGTGGAGTTAAGTATCGATCCGAAGGACAGAATATAAGGTGTTGAGGCAGTTTTTAGAGGGCCACAATATAACCAACATGGACACCAGTCCTAGGTTGAAAGTGGTGGGCCTCGATCAAATGAGGCGAAACCCCTACTAACAAACAATTAGAAGGTCAGTACAAAAATATGAGGAAACAAACTAACAAAACTATATATAAAGCCAAAGAAACTCACTGGAGATCTTTTTGCCAGACATTAATCTTTAGAACTCCTACAAAAGAGATATGGAGAAAGATTAATTGCATTAGCTTCAACAATAAGCCTAGGACAAAAATTCCTGCACTTAATGACAACTCAGCCATAATTGATAAAGAAAAAGCTGACGCCCTGGCAGAATACTTTTATTCAGTAAGCGTATGTAAGAACATATCACGTCAAGAAACACACAGAAGAGAAACGCTACTACAAAAACTGAATTTAGAAAGTAAAAACATAGCCGAAGCTCAGTATATAAATGCAGATATCATGTATGAGGAAGTAATTTCGGCATTGAGCCAAAAATCCAACTCAGCATCTGGTCCTGATATACTAAGCTATGCAATTTTAAAACATGTTCCTATGAATATAATAATTTTAATAGCAGTTATTTAATGAGGTATGGAATACTGGAGATATCCCAATTGCATGGGAGACGGCGACAATAGTACCGATATTAAAACCCGACAAGAACCCACAGGATGTCATCTCATACAGACCTATCTCACTGACATCACATCTAGGAAAGATATTAGAGACTATAGTCAATAAAAGAATTACCTTCCACCTCATTAAACACAATATCTACAGACCAACCCAAGCTGGTTTAGGGAAAAATAGAAGCACCATTGACCAACTAATTAAATTAGAGCACGAAGTAAAGAAGGAATTTGAAAACAATGCTAAAACTCTGGCGATATTATTTGATGTGTCACGTGCCTACGACGAATGTTGGAGAGAGGGAGCCCTCCATAAAATAAAAGCAACGGGAATCCAAGGAAGAGCATACAATTATATAGAAAACTTCCTTAGCGACAGAAAGTTCCAAGTAATCGTAAATAATGAAAAGTCAGAACTCCATAATCAAGAAAATGGAATCCCCCAGGAATCTGTAATATCCCCTACAATATTTACCCTCATGGTGAATGACCTAGGGGACGAACTTGTAGACATGAAAAAGACTGTCACCATTCGCAGATGACGCAGCAATATGGTGCACAGGAAAAAATTTAAAATATTTACAATTGTCTGTCCAAAGACAGCTGAACTCAGTGACCCAGTGAATGGAGAGGTGGGGATTCACAATAAATGCAAGCAAGTCAGTTGCAATGGATTTCAACAGAGGACAAAGAAATTTAGATAATAAAGTCAACATCAACATAAATCAAAAAAACGTTATATTCTCAAAAAATACAAGATTCCTAGGAATAATGCTAGACCCTAGTCTAAGATGGGACAAGCATATTACTAGCATAGTCAATAGATGTAGAGGAGGGCTCAATATGCTCAGATACATCAGAGGCAGTGGTTGGGGGGGTGGATACTAAGACTATGCTCATATTCTGTAAAGCCTACTTGAGGGGCAAGTTCGAATATGCGAGCATAGTATATGAGGACTCCGCCCCGACAAACATGAAAAATCTGGACGCTATCCAGCATAGAGCCCTGGCAACTATAGCAGGGGTATTTATAACTAGATCTACAGAAGCCTTGCAGGTGGCACTGGGAATACTACCACTGTCTCTGAGGAGAAATGAGCTCAGACTGAATTATTGCTCCAAAATTGGAACGGATACATCCAACCCGGCACATGAGTCATTCAATTATGACAGAATACCGGGAAAATTAGCACTGGAGGCATTCAGACACCCAACAGAATGGAGAACCACAGAGGACCTGAGCAAATACCCAAACCTAAGGGAATTGACATCATCCCAAAAACATATAATTAGCTGTGTATAACTGCGCCTTGTGCTTTATCTTAAGCTTTAATTTCAAAAATCAGGGTAGTTAGTTTATAGAAATATACGCGTATAGATATGGGGTGTGTGTGGGATATACTGGTTTAAGCTTCCACCCTCGCATAGAAAAATACAGCATGACATTGAGAAATGGAAAACAAGAAAAATTGCCAGTACACATATTCCCCGAGAATATTTTACAATTAAACAAAAAGATGCACGTTTACCTGCAAAAATGTTTCTATCTTTATAAAGTGTGATCCTTGTATTCCTCCCTGTACCTTCATCATTTAGTTGTTTTACCAGTTTACATGCATAATTTCCTAGTGTCTCTTTCAAGGTTCAGCTATTCTTTCCAGCTGCTCAATCTGGCTTCTAGCTTCGCTCTTTGAAATTTAACCTTTGTTTGCTGATATTTGTTGTGGTGTTCTTGGCTAGGTCTGTTCTCTGCCTGCTGTCTAGATATTTCCATCTCATCATTCCAGTAGGATTTGTAGTTTTTTCGTGCCCCCCCCCCCCCCAGGTATGGTTTTACTAGCAGCATATAGGATGCATCTATTAAATTCACTCACTGCTCTCTTGATGTCTTTGTCCAAGTTAATGTCCTTAGCTAGAACACTGGTTAAATGCTGGTACATTTTCCAGTCTGTCCTCTTATAGTTCCACCTAGTGAGTGTGTTGCTGTCCTTGGTAAATTCATTGTGGATTTCCAGAAATACTGGTCTGTGGTCACTAGCTCCAAGCTGCTTTCCAACGACTCATTTGATGTTCCATTCAAGGCTTGGTGAGTGGAATGCCAGGTCTGGTGTAGAGGTGGTGTGCCATGCTCTCGAGTAGAAGGTTGGTTGGTCTGCTGACTGGTTAACAAATATGAGTTTATTTTCGTCCAGCCGCTCTCAAGTTCCTCACCTCTCTTGTCCATGTGATCATAGTCTCAGCTCTGAGAATGGATGTTGAAGCCACAACACACCATAAGTCTCTCTTTTTATAGGATTGTGCCTAGTGCTAATGGTTTATAATTTGGGCAGTAGTAGTTCAGGATATGGAATTCTGCACTATCTATTTTTAGGTGGAGCATCTGGTATTCTGCCCCCCCCCCCCTTCTATATAAACTTCCAGCTGACATGCATTGATATTGTTTTTAACAAGTGTCAGAACTCCACCCTTTCGATCTGATTGTTAGCCTCTGACCGTAAAGGTTATATCGCTGCTGATGTTTGTTTCTTGAATAGATCATACATGAACTTGTTCTTCACATAGGATATTTTCAATTTTGTTACTGTATCCATTTCTTTTGCTGTTGACACCCTCAGCATTCCAGTGTATTATTTTATTGGTCATTCGTTTGTTCAGGCCAGTAGCTCTATTCTCTTCAGGACAATTGAAAAGGACCTCCAGTAATTGGATCCTTTCAATGTATAGGCACCGGCACCGTTGCTGCCTGAAGGTCCGTCACAGGGCAGGCACGATAACTATTATTAAAATAAACATGTTCCCATTGAGTTTTGTATGTGACATCGTGATTAACTGTGCGATTGTCCGGACTGGTTTTAGCTGGTTGCCTCAGTCTTCAGCGCCCTGCTTACTGGGGCAGGACTGTGGTCCTGCTTGACCAATCTTAGTTTCCAGCCCCTGATGGCTGAACTAAGCCCGATCACCACTTCAAGGTGCTGGCATCGATAGGGTTCAGATGAGGTAAAACAGTCTGATCTCTCTTTACGTTTTTGTCTCTTTGGAATCGCCTGCGTTGTTCTCTGTTTGAAAATTTGAATATCCGCACTGTTCTGAACATTCCAGACTTGAGGGCCTAGAGCTGTGGTTTTCAAAGAGCTTGGGTCAATATTGCAGTACTTAAAAGATGTCTTCAAGTAGTCCTTGTAATGAACTTAATACTTATTATATATAAATATATATCAAGTAACATATTCTTTCCAGAATGTTGTCTTCGTCATGGATCTCAGAACTCTCTGTCCCGTGAAAGCAGGTCTGTATTGGCCAGAGACGTGCGTACATTCTTTGATGCCGCTGGTCTATCTATTTCACCGTTCAATGTGTACATTCTGAATTTCTAGTCAGTTTAATCCCATAGGTTGCTATTTCTTTCAGGAGGAATATACGTTAATTTGATGCCGTAAGGAAAATACTTATTAGTTACATGAAATACTAATAGATGACTTCAAATAGTCCTTGTAATGTACTTAATACTTATTAGTTACATGAAATACTAATAGATGACTTCAAATAGTCCTTGTAATGTACTTAATACTTATTAGTTACATGAAATACTAATAGATGACTTCAAATAGTCCTTGTAATGTACTTAATACTTATTTGTTACATGAAGCTCTATGACTTTCACTGTACTCGAACAATGACCAAGTTCACCTATGTTGAATATATATGAATTTCACACTAAACCCTCCACCATAGAAGTCAAAACTTAAACGTTTTAATTAAAGATCATATACAAGAAATCTTCAAATAATTCACATTATAGAAGTCACAATTTTATTATTTTCATGTCAATATTTTAAAAAATCACATCCTTAGTTAATCCATAAATAATATTGTTAAATTAAACATAATTTTTTTAATACCAAAAACAATGAATCAAAGTCATTAAAAGTGAAAAATAAAACAAAAGACAGATTATATAACAACAAAAATAGATGTAAAAGTAGGGTGTTTGAATTGAGTGGGGGGGGGGCATTGTCTTAAACATTATAGGATAGACAAAAAACATAACATTGAGAGGAAAGCAAAAGGTAGATGAAGAAATAAACATCCATATAATAAAATGAGATGAAGATAAAAGGAAGGGAGATGTATTTCAGCAAATATTTAACATTTCAACTGCAAACTTGCACTAGACAAATAGTATTAAACAATCACTTCAAATATGCCTGTCACTCAATCATCAATGCATAATTATGATATAAACCAGTATGTAGAATGGGCAAGATCCTACATTTCTATGACTATCTTACAATGAAGAAATATACTAAACAATTAACTCTAAATTCTATGTTCATAATTACACCTCACAGTCAACACAATAACCAACATTCAACACTACACTTCACCACAATAACCAACATTCAACACTACACCTCACAGTCAACACAATAACCAACATTCAACACTACACCCCAGTCAACACAATAACCAACATTCAACACAATAACCAACATTTAACACTATACCTCACAGTCAACACAATAACCAACATTCAACACTACACCTCACAGTCAACACAATAACCAACATTCAACACTATACCTCACAGTCAACACAATAACCAACATTCAACACTACACCTCACAGTCAACACAATAACCAACATTCAACACTACACCTCACAGTCAACACAATAACCAACATTCAACACTACACCTCACAGTCAACACAATAACCAACATTCTGCACCACTTTCCTGTAAAGATTCAACACATGCCACATTTATTATGCTTGCTTGTATACACACACACACAGCTGTACAGATATATAAGCACAAAAACAACTCTGATATTTTAGCAATGCCAATGGCCTTGAAAATGCTGATTAAATCAGCATAAGCATAGACAAGAGCTATGTCAATTTGTAAAGTTCACCACACATAAGAACAGAGCAATTCTTCCTCTTCTTTTGCGTTCGCTATCTTATAACCACAACAAATAAATCATGTGATTTCCTCTGATGAGCGTGAAGTACTTTGAACTGTGTTATTTGCACATTGGTTTGTTCACTTTGCAGCCCAGACACATCTGTTTTCATCATGCCTTTAAGTCGGGTAGTAGACTTCCCTAGCCTGTGTAGTGTTTAACTGTTGACGGGCGCGCGTATGTATAATGACTCTTCGCCAAGACGATTGTCATTCATGTCTATCTTGCACAAGGTGTTCTACATAAGTGAACTTGCCTCGTGTAATTAGATGTTCTGTGCCCATCGAGTGCTGAACCTTTTCTCATCCGTAAGCCTGGTTTCAACTAAGGAAGAACTCAACAGAAGAGTTGGATACGGGCTCTTAGCCAAGGTGTCGTTCACGTCTGAGTCTCACCATGCGTTTGGGAGCAAGGCGTGTTCTCGAGCTGTGTCCCATTTGTGCCTGAGCCCATCGGGTACTGAACTCTTTCTCTCTACAAGCATGTTTCCGGTACAGAAAAGCTTGGCTACCCCTCCAGTGCTCGGACTGGACTGACTAGCATCAATGTGTCAACTGCATGTGTTTGCATAGTAGTGTCTGAGATATTGAGTGACTGTCTCTTTTGTAGTCCATTTTCTTTTCATCTGCTGTCTCCACATTCACGGACATGATCCCCAAAAGGTTTAGCCAGAATCAGCACGAGCAGCTGTATTTCTGTTTCCATGGTGCACCATGAGGAGGTACTTTTGGTATCTTGGTTATCCGTTAAGCCTGGGTCTGTCGAGAGCAATGCGGTAGTCTTTCCACCCAGAGCAGAGTGATTATAATAGATATTACGGCAATTACCTCAATATTAATGAAGGTGTTTGTATTTCTCGCAAACTGTTTGTAGTATTTAACCACATATCTCTTGCGTGTGCTGACATTACGATCTTTCTAGCACCACTCTCTTTCCATATGGACAACAGCAGGAACACGACTTGAAATAGCCGGCATTACTATTGTACATACTTGTTGTGGTTCATATGTTTTCTGACACGATAGGCCTGCCAGTGTCATGTTGATACTCTACAACATTTTCAAGGAATTTGGAAATCGTGACTTCTTTTACAAACCAGTTCATGGCATGTTCTTTCTGCTGCTATAACCATTTACATGTACGGGTATATTGATCAACTGGACAATAAGACCAAGCTGCATAACAGAACAATGTGCATCCATTCATTTCTGGTGCTGTTTCATCAAGAAATAACAGTAGACATTGTGAGGAGTAATATACCTGCATTTGAACACACCATCATTGTCTTCACACTTTTTAGCAAGATCTGGAAACGGTGCAATAGTGCAGCAAATCTATTGATATCAGATTAAATAATTTCTGCACAAAATGTGCTGACACCAACTTGTGAAATATTACCAGACAAATATCCAACAAGAAGTAACCAGGAGTTGGCTCCAGCTACAGAGTCTATCACGAGAAAATTCTTGTAGCAGATTTTTATTACCAGCATCATTAGGGGAGGTATAGAGGTAAATACCATGACAATGATCACTGCTAGTTTGAACACTGCAACCAGTGATTTTGGAGATAAACTGGAAACATTCATTGCTCAGGGCCTGTACCCATAGGCAATAAATCTGTTCTCATTCATCAGCAAGTTGTTTCTGGACGTAACAATTTTCTTCTACATAGCTACCAAGTTCTTCTTCGTGTGTGCCATTTAAGTCACTTCAGATGGGTTTTTTTGCCTAAATATTATTTTTATACCAAAGCTCCCACTCAGTTTCATCTCTCAGTATCTTCTTCTTCTTCTGCGTTCATTCTCAAACTCCGGCAGGATGTAGTCCAGATAACAGAATGCATTGTGTCATGATTTACAGCATTGCTGCAACATCTGCGTCTTTTGACCTGATACATCTGACTTCAAAATGGCTTTGGGTCACTGACCCTATATGGGATAGGACAGCCAACTCCATCCCATAACCTCCTTAGTCGCCTCTTACAACATGCATGGAAGGTAAACAGTGTTGCTATTATTTGCTCCCCTCTCAGGTCCGGCGACACACAGGCGTCTCAGTAAATGATCATCAACAATAGTTAGCTCAACGCAGCAAGGATGTCCGGGATCCTTTCATACAAGTAGATCCCACAGAGTTCACTCCTGGAAATAGGAACAAAGATCAACCTCCAACCAAGAAGAATGTGAGGCAGAAGTTATCTTGGCAGGTGGTTCTGTCTGGATACAAAGCCTATTTCATCAATGCTACAAAGCAGTATGCCATTGTTGAAAAGTTCTAATGATACAATTCTGGGAGACTCAACTACAATCTAACCTTTTATAAAAATCTGCTCAATTCAAAATTTTGTGATGTCACCGTCAGCTGAGTCCTATATACAAAATGGCTTACATAATCGTAAGTTTGTCAGACATTCAAACATGTAGTAAGTCTATTGCAGTTTGCTGGATACAAAAATGTGCATGCCACCCACTGAGAGCCCCCCCCCACCTTGTGCACACCACACCCATACAACCCTCCTAATTAAATATCTCAATCTCCAATCACTGATGGATAATTATGTTGTTGTTATGTGGCATATTCTTTCCAGAACATTGTCTTCCTTATGAATCTCTTCACAATAACCATCAAATATCTCCTTAGTTCTGGGCTACCAGTAATTGTCCTGCCTCCTCCAGCGATTAATGCATGTATTCTTGGATATCTCTTTATCCAATGATGTCTTGGGCAAAACCAAGCGCTGTTTCAACATTTAAAACCACGCTCATTAGATTAGTAGTTCTCTATCTGTTTCAACATTTAAAACCATGCTCATTAGATTTGTAGTTCTCTATCTGTTTCAACATTTAAAACCACGCTCATTAGATTAGTAGTTATCTATTTCAACATTTAAAACCATGCTCATTAGATTAGTAGTTCTCTATCTGTTTCAACATTTAAAACCACGCTCATTAGATTAGTAGTTCTTATCTATTTCAACATTTAAAACCACGCTCATTAGATTAGTAGTTCTCTATCTGTTTTTTCTTTCTGCTTTTGCTGTTCTGCGTCACACAATTGGTTGGCCATCTGTTTTTTGGGCTATGGCACATTTGTTTGCTTACATGTAGTTCTCATCTATATATTTTTCCTTCTCAAACTCAGAGATTCTGATATTCAGCTATTGTTTAGTCAACTGAAGTATACTTATGATAATGTCATAAGTGAAATCAGCCGGGGCTGTTATAGTTAGTGCAAGTTGTGAAATAATTGCTGCCATTCGCGGATATCAGAGAACATATAGGTTTGCATAGAATGCATCTATAGTTGGTGAACTTTGAATAGATAAGCGAGAAATTTTGCAGTTGTGTGGTGCCTGTTGAATGTGGACACTACTATATATGCTGCATCTAAGATGATTGGAAGAATATAGTATTCAGTGTGTCATAAGTACGACTGGACAACTGAGAGCAAGGCAGAATGAGAAATGAGTTCAACCGGCGAGGTATGAATTCCTTCAGTATGTATATACTTTCATATTTGCTTGGGGACTTGTGTTTATGGGTTTGCCAGAGTGTAGTGACATCAGCTTATAATTATCAATTACCTGAATCCTGCCTGCACTAGCAAACATTCCTAGTATATCTTTTGCCTGTCAGGTAAGTGCAGTCTAGATCTACACTTCATAAAAATGCAGATTATACAGATTTCTGGATGATATGGCTAAACCAGGATAACAGTAATTTACATAATCTCATTCTTCATTAAAACTATCAGTCATTATTATTTAATTTATTACTATCACAAACATTATGCATGGTTCTCTGTAGATGACCAGTTAAGGTCTAACAGAAGGCCAAATGACTTCAATCAGAAGCACCTACATGTGATGGATATCTATTCCTTCAGGCATGTAATATCAGCTGCAGTATAAGTTCATTTTATACCTTACTAATAAGAAACAGATCATAATGAGAATGTTTGTGCCAGCAGGACGACATGAAGAATACTAGCATTCACTATGAAATAATTCAATATATGTGATGGCAACATAAAGGACCGTAGTAAATAAACTAAGTTATCGATTGCAACCATGATCAGAAGATTGATAGGTTAATGGAGGCTGTCACTTGAATCTGGAGAAGCAACGTAACTTAGCAGCCTGAACATCTAACAGGTAATTTTAACATCTAACATAACCTACCATCTGACAAGTAGCTTGAACATATAACACGGAGTGCAAAGGGAACGCATTGCTCTAGGCGGACCAAGGGTTAACAGATAACCAAGATCCCAAATGTACCTCCTCGCGGTGCACCCTGGTAACAGAAAAACAGCAGCTCGAGCTGATTCTGGCCAAGTCATTTGGGGGATTGTGTTCGAGAATGTGGAGGTAGCAGATGGAAAGAGATTTGGTGCAAAAGAGACAGACAATATCTCCGACACCATTAGCATCACCACATACAGCGACACTGTCGACATACAGTGACGCCAGATAATCCAGTCAGAACATTGGAGGGGCGGTCAATGTAAAAAAGGCACGTAAAGGTGGATGCATGGCGAGAAACATATATGTCATGAGTACAATGACACAATGAAAGGGCAGAACAACCCGAACTGCAAATAGAAAGTGAAAAGTTCCTAGGAAAGGGGAACTACAAGTTCTGTTAGCTTGAGACGAGCTTCTAGTTACCTGTGCTCCTTATAGGCAGAGACCCAGACCCAATCCTGGGCGTCCGACAAAGCAAGAAGACCTGGCCTAACTTTAATGTCGAGCCTTCCTATACCGGAAACATGCTCGCGAAGAGAAAGGGTTCCGTACCCGATGGGCTCAGGCCATAAAGGGACAACGATGGCAGTCCTGGCCCAACTCTACTGTCAAGATTTCCTATACTGGAAGTACACTTGCAGAGAGAAAGGGTTCCGTACCCGATGGGCTCAGGTGCTATTGGGACAAGGTCGTTCAGCTCACCTTGCTCCCAAATGTGTGGTGTGAGACTCGAACTTGGGTGAGGGGTTCACGATGTCGGTGAATGACACCTTGGCTAAGAAGGTGAAAGAGCCATAATCCAGCTCTTCTATTGAATTCTTCCTCTTATAGAACCAGGCTTGTGGATGAGAAATGGTTCAGTACCCGATGGGCACAGGTACAGTACGTCCAATTACATGAGGCAAGTTCATAGACAGTGGAACACCTCATGCGAGATAGACGTGAACAACAATCGTCTCGGCGAAGAGTCATTACACACCTGCATGCCGGGTGACAGACAGGGAGGCTGTCACAGACTAGGGTAGCACGCCCGAACTGTCAAGACATGCCAAAATCAGATGTGCTAGGCCTACAAGGCGCATAATGATGGCACAACATAATCACGCCCCCGGTGGAAATAGCACGGATATCCGTGCAAAAAAAACAACAAAAGTAGCTTGAACATCTAACATAACTTACCATCTGACAAGAAGCTTGAACATCTAACATAATGTACCATCTGACAAGTAGCTTGAACATCTAACATAACCTACCATCTGACAAGAAGCTTGAACATCTAACATAACGTACCATCTGACAAGTAGCTTGAATATCTAACATAACGTACCATCTGACAAGTAGCTTGAATATCTAACATAACGTACCATCTGACAAGTAGCTTGAACATCTAACACAACCTACCATCTGACAGGTAGCTGGAACATCTAACATAACATACCATCTGACAAGTAGCTTGAACATCTAACATAATGCACCATCTGACAAGTAGCTTGAACATTTAACATAACCTACCATCTGACAAGAAGCTTGAACATCTAACATAATGCACCATCTGACAAGTAGCTTGAACATCTAACATAATGCACCATCTGACAAGAAGCTTGAAC
This sequence comes from Meghimatium bilineatum, assembly GCA_034231615.1. NCBI lineage: Eukaryota > Metazoa > Mollusca > Gastropoda > Stylommatophora > Philomycidae > Meghimatium > Meghimatium bilineatum. The sequence goes on along the minus strand of CM067321.1, from coordinate 56,784,123 downwards.
ATCTAACATAACCAATCACCTGACTCTTAAGCATATTGCTTGAACATCTAACATAGTGGTTCCCAAGTTTTTCCTGATGACATGCACCTTGGACATTTTGCAAAGTCTAACACCCCCTTTCCTCACTTTTAGACCTAAATTTAACCCCACTCCCACTTTTTCAACCACATCACAGAAAACAAACAAATGTTGACAATTGACAGCATTGTCTATCTTGATATGTTTATACAATTTCTATTTTGTGTAATGAATATGACTTTATTGACAACCCTATAGGATTAACATAAAATAAATGGAATGAAACAATGGCCTTTTCTTAAATATATAGTTTTGTAAAATTCTTATAGTTTTGTAGCATGCTTACAGTTTAACCTTAGGCACGCTGTGTGTACAAACCAGGCAGTGCATTCCGCCAGAATTGTGTCATGTCGTGATTTCTGAAGGCATCTTCAATCGGCCGATTCGGAAAACCGACACCGAACGAAAAGATCTTGAAAAATCAATATCGGTAGGATTTTGACTTTTGTAATGATGCCGACATTGGGAAGAAAATTTGCAGCCATTTTGTTTATAATAGCATATTGGTGGATAAAGAGGTTATGAAGCGATATGAAGTGATTTTGACATCGTTTTGACAGTCTTCTGCGTCGTAGCGGAGCGACAAGACAGCGTGTCATGTGACGTATTCCTTCCAGAACGTTGTCTTCCCAATGAACTCTCTGAACCTCTCTCTGTCTTGGGCGATGTGGCTTGCATTTTCTAGCGATGTATTCATGTTATCTTTAATGTCGTCAGTCCATCGTCTTCTTGGTCTGCCCCTTCTCTTCTTCCCAGGTACTCTTCCCTCCATTATTTGTCTCTCTAAACAGTTATGTCTCTTTATATGACCAAACAGGCGTAGTTTTCTTTTTGTTATTGTGTTTAGTAACCAACACTCTGGAATATACAAGACAGTGAATCGTGTTTATTATACTATCTGTCAATGGTATATCCAGTGAAATCATAGTGTAAACTGCTAAAAAATTGAGAAAACTGTAAGGTAAGTTCTTCATCTGTGATGTTAAATTATTCCACGATGTTTCCATTATATAAAATATATAATAGTCAACAAATTTCACAGCTTACGATCGATCAAAAATACGCTAGATCGAGATAGGTTTAAATTTGACTTTATCACTTTCTCACACGTCTCGTATCACACACACACACAAAACTTACACCAATGTATGCAGAATTTAATTCTTTATTTATATGTGCAAATAGTATTTAAATATCAGTAACAACGAAAAAGTTATCACGATTTTAAAACAGCCACCGACGATTGTGTAACATTTCCAAAAACCAACTCCATGCCAGAAGAAAAATTGCACAATTGTAAACAAACCATGCTAAAGGTTAACTCAAAAGCAATCATGCTTTTCAATGCGCTAAAATTCCTATGAATTGGACACTTTACTGTGCCCCCCCCCCCCTTGAGATCATATTAACACCCCCTACCCCTCCCTCAGGATGAGTCCAGGTTTAGAAACCCCTGATCTAACATAACCAATCACCTGACCACTGAGAAAAAGGAAAGTTAAAATAGCAATTGTATTGCAAATATAACTATATTAGCTAAATTTATATCAATCCATGAAAGACATGGCTAATGACAACACATTTTTTAGCACCCCCCAAATGCATCTGTTCATTGCATGATAGATGTATTATCAATTTCATTAACTGGGTTTAATGCATATATTTTCTTCAAGTGTTGAAACAATATTTGTTTGAGAACCTGGTCAAAGAAGAATTAAATCTGCACTGCAGTAAATATTCATATGAGATCACTAAAATAACCCAATCAGTCATCCTCCATGTCATATAAATTTCTGATTAATGTTCCCTCCTCTCCATTAACAAAACATAATGATTAGCACAAAATGTACAGCTTTAAAATTCTACATTGTACACACATAAATCTACATCTACATTGTACACACATAAATCTACATCTACATTGTACACACATAAATCTACATCTACATTGTACACACATAAATCTACATCTACATTGTACACACATAAATCTACAAGAATTGATGATCCTATGTAAACCTGACTGTTATCCCCAGGCTTCTGTCAGACAGTAATGTAGCACTAGTTGTCCATCACTTCCAAAACACTGAAAAAATACGTGATACAATATAACACTTCAGTCTATAACTCTAATCACTGATAAAACACTGAAAGATACGTGATACAAGACAACACTTCAGTCTGATAACTCTCATCACTGATAAAACACTGAAAGATACGTGATACAAGACAACACTTCAGTCTGATAACTCTCATCACTGATAAAACACTGAAAGATAAGTGATACAAGATAACACTTCAGTCTGATAACTCTCATCACTGATAAAACACTGAAAGATAAGTATATACAAGATAACACTTCAGTCTGATAACTCTCATCACTGATAAAACACTGAAAGATAAGTGATACAAGATAACACTTCAGTCTGATAACTCTCATCACTGATAAAACACTGAAAGATAAGTGATACAAGACAACACTTCAATCTGATATCTTTATTAATTACCAATAGTGAAAGATAAGCTCAACAAGACAACATTTTGATAAGATATTTGTCTTGATAGATCTCTGGACTGCAGCCTTCTGATCTGCAGGAGTTTGAGAATGAATGTAGAAGAACCCTACGTATAATAGTAGAACAAAACTTAGAATGGAGATCATTGTTATACATATGTTTTGTGGACTACGGAAAGACTTTAAATTGACAATTTAGATAGGGACTGTGGAAGCTATTCAATCATTGTTCCAACCAAATTTACAAAACCTTAATAGAAAAAACATAAAAGGAATAAAATGCAGAGTTTTCCATAAAGGACTTGTGACAGATATTTTTGGGATAATAACTGCGATACAACATGGATGTCTCTTGTCACTATTTCTCTTTTTTCTAGTTATAGATTGGATAATGAAATCAACAATAGCAGAGAACAGATTTAGAATCCAACGGAACATGACAGAACAACTAGAGGACTTGGCTTTTGTGAACGATCCTGTATACTTGTTTCACAGCTCCACTCAGATAAAAGAAAAGATAAATATTCAAAACAACAAGTAGGTATTAACACACACACACATAAAACAAAAATTATGAGAATAAATGCAGCTAATGGAAACCAGAATATACTAAGTGAAACAGCCCTACAGGAGGTAGAATCAGACATATAACTGGGCAGCAACATTGGCAGAGAGAGAGGAACAGACAAAGATGTCCGGATAAAAATACAGAAAGCAAGAGGAAACCGTATGGGATTTGGAAATATATGAAAATCAGAAGAAATTACAGCAAAAACAAAACAAAGAATATTTAATTCAAATGTTTAATCAGTGCTGTTGTATGGCTCAGAAACATGAAGTATAACCAAAGTGGCTACCATAAAACTACATACATTCATCAATGGATGTCTGCATAGAATAAAAGATGTATAACAGAGATCACCAATAAAGAGTGATCACACTTTTCATGCAAGTAACTAAACAAACTCCAATGGATAAAGAACTACGGAAATGGCACTGGAGAAGGAAAGAACATATGCTAAGTTAAGAAGACCAATAGAAATAATAATAAGACAGACATTGTTCTGGAACTAACAGGGAAAGAGGAAAACCAAGGAGTACCTGGAGGAAAGAATGAGATGCAGTGCCACAAAGACTTTGTAGAACATAGAAATAGCTAGAAGTAGTAGTTCTGAAAAGTATAAAGAAAGTGTTATTTCTTGCAATCAATTTTACTGTAAACAGTGTAAAGATAGATAATATTATTTCTTGCAATCAATTTCACATTAAAAAAATGTAAGGATAGATAGTGTTATCTCTTGCAATTAATTTCACATAACTTCATCTTTTCGCAAAACAGCAAAATATATTGCTTGAGCACATCAAGCTGGAAACTAAAAGAAGATACAGTGTAATGTGACAGTGACCACTGACTCTGAAAGAAGGTTGACAGAAGAACAGTATAACTGACTAGTACCGAACACCAAACATTAACTTGGTTGTAATGTTAGACAATTCCTCTTGATCCATATCACAGCTTCCAATAGTGAGTCAAAATGCATCTGTTTAAATTTTCTGTCAAAATGTCAATTCACTCACCAACTAGGTCAGAGATATTTGTTAGTTAGTTTAGTTAATTAGTCGTTGGATCATCATCATTGCACTCCAGACAAGTCCATAGGTGCTCAGATCTCTCCTTGAGTGTAGCTGCCATTACATGTTGACTGACTGTCTCAGTACGCAGTTGATTGATTATCATTCTTTCTTGCCCATGAAACCGCTCCATTCTAGCGACACCATATTTCAAACCAAATTCCTTTATTCTAGTCATGAAACAAGTCATCGTCACTTATACAGTCATTTTCTCGTGCATTTTCCCATAGGGCATTCAAAATGTCTGCTCTATCCATCGCTTCGCCAACAGCCGTAGTAGCAGCGTGTGCGGCCAAACTATCTGCTCTCTCATTACCCCGGACTCCCGCATGTCCAGGCACAAAAATGAAAGTCACCTTATGCATACAGGAATTCTTCACTGCATCCAGCCACTGTTCCCGAATGTATCCCGCCTAACTTTCACAATCATGCTCATCGAGTCACTTAGTATGCAGGCATGCTCGCAGATAGTCTTTGAGCAGACCCATTGCAAAGCTGTGGTTACTGCCAAAACCTCCATTGTCATGCTGCTTGTGATCTGAGCGAAAGCACCAATTTCCTCTCTGATGGTTTCCCCCCACCTTTGAGCCGTGAAGGCCCAGGCACTTCTGATGTGTCTCTCAACCGACCCATCTGTATATATAATCATATCACCTTCCCTGCAATTTTCACCAATTAGAGCGAGTACCTCAGACACCACCACTATCGGACACCATTCCCTGCATTCTCTACTGAGTGTTATTATTACTTTGAAGGCTGTCAGACAATCTAAGGGCGCACAACTCCATTCCGCACCAGGTAGCACATCCTCTAATCTGCACACACTCTGTATAATATCCTCTGTGCCCCCATCCACGACTTTCCTCTCTTAAGTCGACTGCCTTTTAAATGCACATATATTCTTTGTGCATATATGCATGACATTTAAACACCTGTGTATTGATATATACTTAAACATTATTAAAATATACAAAATAAAACAGTTATAGTAAACTATGACAAGAATTCAAATATCTAGGTACAATTATTACAGCAGATGGAAGAAGTTCAACAGAAATAAGATGCAGAATAGGACAGGCAAAAACAACATTCAGAAAAATGAAAAATATACTATGTAATATGACCTTGTCATTAGAGGTGAGAAAGAGAGTTCTGCAGTGCTATATAACTCCTATACTAACATATGGGTGCGAGTCTTGGACAATAAACAAACTGGAAAGTGGGAGATTGGAGGCAACAGAGATGTGGTTCTACAGAAGAATGCTGAGAATACCATGGACTGCCAGAAAAACTAATGTAGAGCTGTTAAAAGAGTTAAATGCGAAACGGACCTTAATCAACAATATAAGAAAAAGGCTTAAAAGAGTTAAATGCGAAACGGACCTTAATCAACAATATAAGAAAAAGGCAATCTTCTTTTTTTGGCCACTTCATGAGACAAGCAGGTTTAGAGAACATAATCACAACAGGCAAGATTGAAGGCACCAGAGACAGAGGGCGACAACGTGAGAAAATATTAGACAGTTTGACAACCTGGCACGGCAAAGAAACAACAACGACTTTGATACATAATACTGTGGACAGAGAGCTGTGGAGAGCCATGACCGCCTACGCCACCCGGCATGGCACCTGATGATGAAGACAAGAATCCATTTTACTGAGGTTTTTCACAATTAACTCACAATTATATGGACCACTGTAAAAGAATTAACTTCATGATACTAAGGGAGAAGCACAATATGGGACCTGTGCTTTATGATTAGTTAGTTCAGTAGTGAATAACATGTTATATGTATTCTTATGTTACAACACTGAACTTGATTGTAATCCTATTTTTCAACCTCTAACAGTGAACTTGTTTGTATTCTTATGTTACAAGCTCTACCTTTGAACTTGTTTGTAATCTTATGTTATAAGTTCTAACACTGCACTTTTTTTGCAATCTTATGTTACAATTTCAAACAGTGGTCATTGAATGTGTTTGTAATCTTATGCTGCAAGTTCTAACAGTGAATTTGTTTGTAATCTTATTTTACAATATTTAACAGTGGAAATTGAACATATTTGTAATCTTATGTTACAAGTTTTAAGAGTGAATGTGTATGTAATCTAATGTTACAAGTTTTAACAGTGAATATTGATGACAAAACTTACATCAAAAATACATCCTATTTCTGTGTCAGGAGATGGAGCAAATGTCTGGTTGACATACAAAAACTGTGGAAAATAAATAATCTAACAATGTATTCAAATGAGTTTGTCAATACATAACATTTCATTTGTTTTATATGCATGAAATTATTTAGAAGTTTGTTGAGCCATTTCTAATACAGTAAAGGGCATCACTCTCTGGGTTTTTAGTTTGTAAACTTGACCATATTCTGTGTTGCCTGCTGCAAAGACTACAGATATCATGTTTTGGATGCCCCAACTCCCTCAAATCAGCTGGTACAACAATATTCTACAAAGTGAGATTCTGCAAAGTGCAAATATTTCAAGCATGTACTCTCTTTTGAGACAACATCATTGCAAATAGCTGGGAAGTGTTCAATGCATTGTGGAGGATACTCTATATGGAGAAATGATGCCGCAATGGTTGATTACCTTTCACTTGTCTTATGCATGTGTGCCACTAGACACCATGGGGAGCCAAAAACCACATCCCCCTCTTTGGTATTCTCACTGACCAAAGCCTGCACGTCTTTCTCCACAGCTGTGGGACACCATTCTCTGCTAAGTGATATTACTACTCTCAAACAATTTCCTAAATCTGTGGGTAGACTTATTCATTCCGCACCTGCTGCCACATCCTGCAATCTGCATACGCTTTGTACGACCTCCCTTTTTTTAGTCTGCTGTTTTTAACTTTCTGTATTTTGGAATGCAATTGCTGTTCCTTATCTGCATGTATTTGAAGGTACGCTCGTGCATGGCAATACTGTAATCTGTGCTCAGCTGTTGGACAGTCAAGTAGGTATCACATAGCTCTTGTCAATGTGTCTCTTGTGCACCCAAGTATGATACCCATTGCTGCATTCTGGGTCTATCCAGTCTTTTGATCTGAGTTTGGCTAAGAGTCAGAATTGCCAGTGCATATTCCACCACAGCCACAACCAAACCCTGGTACAAAAGAAATAACAATCTTTGCTGACACTGCGCAGCAGCCATAACCTTCATTGCTGCTAAGCCTTTGCCTGCCCTTATGATAACGTGGTCAACATGTTCCCTGAAACTCAGGCTTCTGTCAAAAAACACACCCAGATATCTCATTGTGCTAGTTCTTTCTAAACTTTTCCCAGACAACAAAACTTGTGGCATGGGTGTCTTTACCATGTGATTGTTCAAGGAAAACCATGTCACGAATGCCTTAGAAGGATTAACCACTGCTCCCGTATCTCGACACCAATTTGTCAGTCTGTCCAATTCCTTCTGTAGTTCCACGACGTACCGGTACTCTTCTCAAATTCTGCCCTGTCTATACCAGGATATCATCGGCGTAAGACTTCGTTCTGCCAGCACCTGTGATTTACTTGCCAGTGATATGTACTGTTTATATATTGAAAAGTATAGGAGAGGTGATCCCTGTTGCAGACCAGGGTTAATAACCGTTGGTGCCAATATCCAGTTACCATACTTAAGAACTACTATCCTGTGCATCAGGGTGGCACCAACCCACCACACGACAAAAGGATTTACTGCAAGATTTAACAGCTGGTTTGTTTGTTTCATTTGCGTTCGCTCCATTGTAACTAGCACGGATATCCGTGCGATTTTCGCCGGAAGCGTGATTACGTTGTGCCATCGTTATGCGCCTTGTAGGCCTAGCACATCCGATTTCGGCATGCCGTGACAATTCGGGTGGGCTACCCTAGCCTGTGACAGCCTCCATATCTGTCTCCAGGCATGCGTGTATGTGGTGACTCTTCGCCCAGACGATTTTTGCTTTCGTCTGTCTCGCACGAGGTGTTCCACTGTCTATGAACTTGCCTCGTGTAATTGGACGTACTGTGCCTGTGCCCACTGGGTACTGAACCGTTTCTCATCCATGAGCCTGGTTCCTTAAGGGGAAGAACTCAACAGAAGGTTGGACCCTGGCTCTTTCACCCTCTTAGCCGAGGTGTCATTTACCGACATCGTGTACCCCGTGTCCAATTTCGATTCTCACACCACGCGTTTGAGAGCAAGGCGTTCTCGAGCTGAGCGACCTTGTCCAAATAGCGCCTGAGCCCATCAGATACTGAACCCTTTCTCTCTGCAAGTGTATTTCCAGTATAGGAGAACCTGACAGTAGAGTTGGGCCAGGGCTAAAATCGCTGTCTCTTATGTGCAAGGAAAATTGGGGCATAGGCTGACAACATGTCACCTACAATAAAATCGTCCACATGGATGACAAAGAGATGCATGATAGCAGACATTGCACCATTGTGTTTTTGTGGCAGATTCCTAAGTGACGGAGAATGATCGGTGTGCCATCACTACAAATGGGTCAACAAATCTGACAGAAAAATTAAAAGATACAGTAGTTAGCCCAGAAGTGGCTATTGTGCTACTGGCATGATGTGGTAATCCTGGGATATCAGCGCACTGGAATTTCTACTTTCAGGGAATACACATGCACTCATAAACCTCCCTGTCCCAACCATGCCTTTAAGAAAACTTTATATGAGTCCGGACGTCGCCTAGGTAACAACTGAGAAGGACCCATGCTTATGTCAGAAAGGCTAAGGGCTGTCAAGAGCTAGCTGCTCACAACTAAAGGTGTGTATTCAAGTGCATTCATGAATATTTTACTTGTCTTTCGCCTATAATACAAGTCACTAATATTACAAATGTTTATAGGCCTACATTTAAAGGAGCCAGCCTTCACAAAAACTGCAACATATTTGTAATATTTGGCTAACAAAATCATATTTCTTCTTCTTTGGTGTTCATTTTAAAACTTCTGCTGGATCCGTCTTGTAGCAGGACAATGGTCCTACTAGATTCCCAGCAGGATGTAGTCCAGAAAATGTAAATGCATTCTGTCACTGTTTTATTTGTGCCAATATCACAACACATCTGTCCCCGGTGGAGAACATATTTCAACATTACAGTATTTCTCTTACATTGTAGTATGACTTACAATGAATATATTACACTGCAAGGTCATATCATGAAATAGAAAGAAAACCACTTCAGAAATTATGTAAGGAGTAAATTCATTTCAATCTTGAACTAATCATACCAAAGACTCTGTTTGCTCAATTTTGATGTATTTTTTAATGAATTCAGCAACTCCAGAAAAAGTCTTAGTCCGTTCCACTGCCCATTTCTTCCTTTTCATTATTGGTGCATTTCCTGCTGGCTTCAAAAGAATTTCAACTTTGAGGAGGAAAAAAAAAGCATGTTACCTCATTTAAAACTTGAATTTATCATCAATCATTATATGCCAGACTATACTTTTAGTAAACAATAGACGAACAAGAATATCAAAGAATATCTTTAAACATATAGAAAGAATGTAAGGACTCAAGATCAGTGGGAAAATAATAAACAGCATGAGATACACAGATGACACTGTTCTTTTAGCAGAAAGTGAACATGAACTACAAAGTCTAATAGATCAGGTCGATAAATCAAGTAAAGAATATAAACATTCAAAAAACATGAAAATCAGCAAAGTCACAGAAGAACAGGTGCTAAACATAAAAATACATGCAGAAAAACTACAACAAGTAGAACATTATCAATATCTTGGACAAATAATCACAAATGATGGCAGATGTGAAACAGAGGTTAAAAGGAGAATATAAATGGCTAAAAGTATTTTAAATGACATGAGGAAAATATTAACATCTAAACCAATTAACAACCAGCTAAAAATGAGAATTATAAAATGCTACATCTATTCTATGTGTGACTCAGAAACATGGACAATAAGCAAACAATTAGAAGACAGAATTGTCTTTGAGATGTGGATATATAGAAGAATATATCGGTCGACCCAGCCTTATATGGGTACCGGATTAATCCGGGAAGTAAAGACTGCGAGAGAGAGGAGATGGCTACCACCCTCATTTGCAGAGCCTCTGAAATGTGAGATCGTTAACATCTCACACCCCTACGGCATTAATAAATGCTATGGGTTACTTTATATAGAAGAATAGGGAGAACATCATGGAAAGAGGAGAAAACAAAGAGATTCTAACAACAGTTAATATGAAGAAAGAATTATTAAAGTAAATAAAGATCAAGAAAATAAAATATTTTGAACACATTAAAAGATATGACACCTTGTCCCAGACCCTACTTTTGTTGAATATGCCCTCTGGGTTTGAAAGCAAGCTCCAGAAAAATAACCCCAACATGAAAGTGCCTAAACACAAAATATCATATGAGCTCGGACAATGTCTCATAAAAGGTCCACGTCTGGCAGTTTGCCCCCTCCCTCAGGGGGCAAAATAGTTGCCAACAGAACTATCATTGCAAGAATTAATAGCAAAGTTGGAAAAAGTTACCAGCAAGTACAGAATCAAAATCAATACAGATAAGAGCAAAATCTTGGTAAATAGCAGAGACACAGAAAACCAGACTAATATTGTGATGAATGGACATAAGTTTGAGGAGGTGAATACCTTCAAATACCTCGGATCCAGTATATGCAGCGATGGTAAATGCAAAGCAGAACTAAAAGTAAGGCTGGAGAGGACTTTAGCGTACTTGTCACGGTTAACTGTGATTTGGAAAAGCAACATCAGTGTTGGAGTGAAAATCAAACTGTATAAGTCGCTGGTGCTTTCTGTTGTGTTGTATGGTTATGAGAGTTGGACACTCACTGTGGACATGGAGAGAAGATTACAGGCTTTCGAGTACAAATGCTACAAATGAATTCTACGAATTTCCTATAGGGAACATAAGACCAATGTGTATGTAAGAAATAAAGTAGAGATGTGTTCAGGAGCCATTGCTTTCAATAGTGAAAACTAGCATGGTTCGGACATGTATGCAGACACTATTCCTTGTCAAAAACAATACTGCAGGGAACTGTCGAGGGTGAAAGAAGCAGAAGAGGTCAAATAAAGGCATGGACAGACAACATGAAGGAATGGACAGGGCAAGATATTTCCACACTCATCCGCATCTCTGAGGATAGAATTTGCTGGAGGACTCTGTGTACTGAGGCATCCAATGTGGTACCCCTACGACCCTGAAGGGTTACGGGTTTATTGATTGATTGATTCTCACATAAATAAATGCAATAACATGAAAATTCATACACATAGATATATATACATACATATACAGGTATTCCATTGAACATTCATTCACATGAAGATATTAACATGCAATGCTAAATATGTATACATTCAAAAGTGTGGCCCAAAGTAGTAGTATGGATACATAGAAACGTAAAACAAAATGCATATACAAATAACTATACGTGTGTGGGCAACTATCTGTGAGACAATTACAATAATAAAATGAAGAAATAATAGTCACGATGTGTAAATTATTGAACAAAATTATAACAATAAGATATACAAATGATGGACTAGAGTGCAAAATAATCACATTTTAACATTAGAACAACCACAAAAAATAAATATACAAAAGTCTAGCAAACACAACATAATTAATACTGAACATGTACAAAGACAAACAATGGCAAGATCAGTACAATACAGGAGTAGAGGTTATGATGAAGAAGTGGATAAATCAAATGAAATGGTGATTGATGTTCAACTACTGTGGAACTTGCAGCACAACATACTTCACGATCCCCTGTGGAAATCACATGATATATTCGTTGTGGTTATAAGAGAGCGAACGCTGAAGAAGAAATAGAGATGAGATGTCAAAAGGCAAATGCAGTAACATACCAAATGTCACCACTACTTCTTTATCCCAAGATCGAGATGAAAGTTAAAAGACAAATGATCAACAGTATATTTCTACCAACACTGTGTTACCAGTGCCAAACCTGGTCTCTCTCATCTTCACATTACAGAAAGATAGTGACATGTGAGATGAAATGCTTGAGGAAAGTCATCGGGGTCACCAGGCTCGATAGATTATGAAATGAAGATATCAGAGAAAGAATAGGTATAATACCTTGTACAGATTACATAGAAAGACATCAGATCAAGTGGTTTGACCACATTATGAGAATGTATTACAAGTTCCGTACAGGCATATAACCAAATGAGATCAGGGTACAAAGCCAGAGGAAGACCATGGAAAAGATGGGTAGAAAACGTCAGGGACATCCTGAACAGACACAGTCATAGCACAGCCGAGGCCACACATCTGGCTTTAGAACACAGGCTCGAGCTCCAATCACCCCTACGCTTAACGGGAAAAGTGGATCACAAACCGCCTGGGGAAAGTCAATAGACAATATAAGTGCAGAGAAATTGATAGGCTAAATTTGATTCGAGTTGTTTTAGACTAGGCTCAATATCAACCCTTTAATTATTTTGTAAACTCAGTAGTTGTGATCTTTGTTTGAGTACTGGCGAGCTGAGTAATTTTGGTTAGTAGTCAGGTGTGCCCAGCGGTCCATAGGTTGCTGACCCCTGCTATATGGGATGGGACAGCCAACTCCACTCCATAACCTCCTTACTTAATAATTTACAAAATTGATATAGTAAAACATCAAAATCATGTCAGAAGTAATAGTGAAATATTACACTTTTGATCAGAACCATTCTAATGTTGATATAAATACCAAAAAATGATAAAAAAAACACACAATGTAATAGTTGCTTTGTGTTTTTTCCATCTAAAATGATGGTCCCTTTGGATTGAATATTTGATCCTCAGTAGAGAGACAGTAAATGTACACAGAAAACCAGAAGTTAGTCTGGCAACACCAATTACAACACCAAAGTGAAACAAGCTACGGAATCTATCTAGGCAGCATTTCTTTACAAAAATGGAAGACTAGACAGAGAAATAGAAACAATATGTCCGAAAGTAAACAATGACTTATCAACTTTCAGTGAAAGTTTATGGTGAAAGTTTCACCATTACTTCTCCATCTGAAGATCAAGATAGAAATACAGTTGTTATACGAACACGCTGCCGCCAATATCAAACATGGTCTTTAACATAGTCTTACAGCAGAGTAAAATCATCACATGTGAAATGAAGTGTCTGAGAAAAGCTGCAGTGGTTAAAACTAAATGGTAAAAGTTGCTTTTGATTCTTCAGTGCTATAAATAGCACACTGTTTACATTTTTAACTAGCCGATGTCACGGATTTCCGTGTAACACCAATGAAATTAATGGCTGCTGTGACGTCACATTCCGACAATCACTGAGTTCAAATCTAGACACAGATGAACTTATGCATAACCTGCTTCTTTTCCAATTTACATATTTAACAAAAATTTTCCAATGATTTGTACTGAGTGCTTATTATTTCTGCGCATACACATGGAGCGAAGTGTGCGCACACATTAGAAATATTATTTCTAATCCTAACCGTACTCTAAATGCTTAACCTGGAGCTTGCCAAATCCCACAACAAAGGTTAGGTAATACTTCAAAACTAGAGCAAAGGTAACAATGATGAACTAAAAGCAACTTGCGCCAACTAAATAAAATAAGAAATGAATTAGGAAATAGGTCGCCCGCGTGTTGCCAGGCCCAAAAGGGGAACAAAGAATAGCAACACTATTTACCTTCCATGCATGTCGTAAAAGGCGACTAAGGGGGTTATGGGATGTAGTTGGCTGCCCCATCCCATATAGGGTCAGTGACCCAAAGCCATGCTGAAGTCGGATGTGGCAGGCTGAAAGGCGCAGATATCACAGCAATGCTGTAAACCATGACACAACGCATTCCATTCTCTGGACTACATCCTGCTAATCTGCAGGAGTTTGAAAACGAATGCAAAAGAAGAAGAAGGAAAACGGTAAGAATAATATCATGCAGGCCTATTCAGTATATCACAAGACTGCAAGTAAAATGGTTGGTCCCTTATGAGAATTAACCCGAACTAAATAATCTTACCAATAAATAAGAGCATATTTTATTCTAATCTAACAAAAGAATATCCGGATATAGAGCCAAATGTAAACTAAGAAAACGGTGGATAGAAAACATCAAGATAATCTTCAGCAAACATTGGACTCATCGCAATCAGGGTGGCACATGCCGCACATCTAGCCCTGGAACAACAACTGCAGCTCCCACCCCTACGTCGTGATACACGACCAACAATTATGATTATTCACCTAGGACAGGACAAAATAATGTTAGTAATTTTAATAGTATTAAAATAAAATAATACTAACTATAATTTACTACAACAACATAATAGTCTAAATAGTTTAAATTTTAAAAATTAATAGTTTAGTTATTAGTTTAATTAGGCATTAGCACTATTATTATTTTTTTACCCTTTTTAAGACACAATTGGTTATGTCCCTTTATAAATAATTGTGGGGACAGTTTTCCAGATACTTACCAATCCAATTATCATTAAAGCATCGTGAAGCGACATCAGTGTCTATAATAGGGGACTGTTTCAGTTATGTCACCCATTTCTACATTGGATTCCGAAGGTGGCAGTTGGAAATATGTTGTGTAAAATTTACAGCAAGGATTTCAACAAGCTGATAAGTGTTTAATAAGTGTTTCTCACTTTTGCACATGTGTATCGAATTGTAACATTTTTGGAAGTGGCTTGTAATTGCTATTGAATTTTTACAATAATGTGTAAATATTGTAAAATGACAATATTGCCATTTTAATGTTTATTACCCCAAATCACATCTGAAAATTTGTACAATGGTTTTAACAGAATCATCTAGCCTTCCCGAACACAAAAATGTATAGTTTTATGCATATTTTATCATAAATAACTCAGATATTTCATAAATTGTTAACTATGCTGTTTTGTCACAACTTTCTTCACCAGTCCATTCATATTTTCTTATATGTTCTCATGTAATTATGATTATCTATTCATTATTTTTTTACCAAAAATGTAATAACTTTTCTCAGAATTGACCTAGACTTGGTTGAGGTATCATTGAAATACAAATTTCAAGGCCTATCTAGCTGTGGTGTTTATAATGCTGTAAATCCATTTTGAAAATTTAGTGCTAATGCCTAGATTAATTAAACTATTAGTAGGTACTTGGATAGTAGGTATCTAGGATTAGCGTGTTTGGAAAATTTTGCTTAGGCTATAAATTTCTTGTCACATTTAGTGAAAATTAGTGACAACATCATTCAACATATTTGCAACTTGATTTATTGACTTCTGTGACCATTTTTCTTTTTATATATGTAACTTTTACGGATGCAGGACGTTGCAGAAAACAGCAGTTAATACTTTAAAAACATCAACAATTGTTTTAATTATGGAAATTGGCCGCCATTTTGAATATTAATTAGTTGTACATGCTTCAGAGAATCACAGCAATGTGATCAATAATGTCTTTGTGAATACAAAAATATATAGTTTCTGTGGTATTTTATTATGTTTAATCTTTCTTCTTCTTTCTGTCCTCATGTACCTTTCGGTGTTGAGGGGAGAGTGAGTGTACAGTCTTTTGCCCTTTTATTTGCCTCTTCTGCTGTTATATTTCCGAGTGTCTCTAATACACTATCTATCCACCTTTTACGAGGGCGTCCAATAGGTCAACTGTTTTTCGTATCGTTTGTGAAGTGTTTTTTGGATAATACTTTGCTCTTTCTGTCTGGTTATGTGGCCGTACCATTTTATGTTTAATAGATATTTAATTTAGTTTCATTATAATTATGCAAATTAGCAGCCATTTTGAATATTAATTAGTTCTGTGTCCATCTGAAAATTCCAAAAATGTGATCAACATAAGCGTCTTATCTTCACAAACACAAAAATGTATAGTTTGTGAGTTGTATTATTGAAAATAACAAAGATAATTCAGAAATTATCAGCTCAGTCACATTTTGTGGTCACAAGTTTTATTAATTTTTTCCTACTTAGGCCTATATTAGGTAAAAAAAAGGTAAAGGTAGGTCCCATGGCATTTGCCGTCGGGGATGAAGATAACTCTTCATGTACTAAGCCGCAGCAACTATTAGGTGGGGTGGCCAGTTCCCTTCCTTGCTGTTTTTTACCTTCCCTAACTCATGCGTCAGGTACTCATTTACAGCTGAGTCGACTGGAGGAGTGGTCGTGTCAAGTGAGAAATCACAACCCGGATTTATTTTTTTTTTATGTCCGGACGTGGTTTCGAACCCGGCACGCTGTAACCAGATGACAGCAAGCAAGCTCACTATACACTAGGCTACCGCGCTCCTCAAGGTACTATATTAGGTACTTGGAAAAAATGTTCAAAATAATGCTACATAATTACAAATAATATAGTTAGATAGCCATTAAAAAAAAAATGCAATTCAACGATACCTCAACCAAGTTTGTACGTCAACCCTGAAAAAAGTTAAAAAAAAATTTTTCTGAATTAATTTCACATCAAAATAATTTACATGAAACATATAGGAAAATATAAATAAAACTTGTGACCACAAAATGTAGTCACGCTGATAATTTTTACATTATCATTGTTATTTAAAATAATACAACACACAAACTATACATTTTTTTGTTCGCGAAGACAAAAACGCATCTGTTGATCTCATTTATGTAACTTTCAGAAGCTCGCACAACTAATTAATATTCAAAAATGACTGCCAATTGGCATATTTAAAATATAAAAATTAATTATATAGCAATTAAAAATATTTAAATACCACATAATATATATATATATATATATATATATTATATATATATATATATATATATATATATATATTATATATATATATATATATATATATATATATATATATATATATATATATATATATATATATATATATATATATATATATATTATATATATATATATATATATATATATATATATATATATATTTGTGTTTGTACAGGCAAGATGGATCTATTGATCACATTTCTATAATTTTCAGATGCACGCAGAACTAATTAATATTCAAAATGGCAGATAACTAGTGTAATTAAAATGAAAATAAATTATACTACTATTGAATACAATAAAATACTGCAAAAATATATATATATGTTTGTGTGCGCAAAGACAAGACGCATCTATTGATTATATTTGTCTAATTTTAATATGTGTGAAAAAATAATTAATATTCTTCTTCTTCTTCTTCTGCGTTCATTCTCAAACTCCAACTGGATCTAGCTGGATCATGGTCCTGCTAGATTTCCAGCAGGATGTAGTCCAGAAAATGGAAATGCGTTGTGTCGCCGTTTTATTTGCGCCAATGGCCCGACACATCCGTCTTCGGCGGGAATTAATATTCAAAATGGCAGCTAACTAGCATAATTAAAATAAACTATATATATTAATATATAAAATATACTAAAATACCACCGAAAATGTATATTTTTATGTTTCAAAAGGCAAGACGCATATGTTGATTACATTGTGTTAATTTTCAGATGAAATTAAGGTTAATAAAATTCAAAATGATGGCTAATTTTCATAAGTAACTAATTATAAAATATTTCCGTTATTTGTGATATAGTATCCTAAAATATATACATTTTTGTGTTTGGGAAAACTTGCCGAATCTGCTGGTTAAGTTACCATTATTTTTTAATACAACCAAAGCTAATTAATATTCAAAAAGGCTAATTTACATAATTAAAATTATATTTCACAGGATTGTTAAATGTCCTAGTTATTTATGATAAAATGTTTCTGTGCTCCAAATGTGAAAAAACTTTCACGGATTATGTGCATAGTGATGTGTTTAGTTAGTTTTGTGAGCAGCTTGTGTGGAGGAATACTATTCATGAACATCTACTGGTAAGTAGATCTTTTATTTCTGCTGTATTATATCTTTCTCCCCCCCCCCATATTATACAATAGTTAGGTTTATTGGTAGCATTATTGTGCAGTCATGTTGTAGGAATATTATAATGGTTGAACAATTTGTGAAAAGAAATTGTAACAAGACTAACTTGTAGGGTCAAAGTCAGATTTCTTGTCTAAAGTCTTAATTTCCATATCATGAAGCATGGAAAACGCCTTACATAAAATCCCCCCTCCCCCAACTACGGGCTGGTATGTTCCCTCAGATCATCTATGGACCTCTTGTCAGCCAGTTACATTTATGAAATTATATTTCTAAATAACTTCTAACAAAAGAAAAACTGATGTTCACTATGCAGATTTGATAGCAGATAAATGCCATTTATTAGGCCTAGTGTTATTTACAGTAGCCATAGTAATGACTGTGCAATTGCACGACATGCTTAGTCGGTACAGTAGGCCCAGCTATATATTATTCAATACTACAAGCCTAAGTAAATTTGCATAGTCTACATTTTTAATTGCTACAATGTATTTATTAAGCTTATGCCATAAATCAAACACCAAAACAAAACTATATATTTAAATTACATGCGTAGAAATCCGACCTGGCCAACATAATTAATAGAACAGCCACAATGGCCGATCACATCACGGTTGTCAACATGAAATATCAATGTCTTTACAAATTATTTTCATCTTCCCCATCGAGGCCAGAACCTTGAAGTGGTGATGGGGCTTAGTTCAGCCATCAGAGGCTGGAAACTAAGACTGGTCGGGCACTCCCACTCGAGCAGGACCATAGTCCGGCCCAAGTAAGCAGAGTGCTGAAGACGGAGGCAACCAGCCAAAAGGCGCACAGATAATCAGGTTGCCACGCATAAAACACAATGGAAACATGTCTGCATCTAATAAACGTTATGGTGCCTGCCCTGTGGCGGACGTTCATGCAGGGACGGTGCCGGGCCCTATACCTCGAAAGGGCCCAACCTCAGTTACTGGAAGTCCTTCTCAATTGCCCCGAGGAGCCAGGAGGCAAGGGAATAGAGCTACTGGCCAAACAAACAAACGACCAATAAAAATAATGCACTGGAATGCTGAGGGTGTCAACAGTAAAAGAGATGGATACAGCAAAAAATTGGAACTTGAAAATGTCCTCAGTGAAGAACAAGTTAATATATGCTGTATCCAAGAAACACACCTCAGCAGCGACATAGCCTTCAAAATCAGAGGCTACCAGTGCTACCGATCTGACCGAAAAGACAGGCGAAAGGGTGGAATTCTGACACTAGTTAAAAACAATATCAGTGCATGTCAGCTGGAAGTATACATGGACGGGGCAGAATACCAGATGCTCCACCTAAAAACAGACAGTGCAGAATTCCATCTCCTGAACTACTACTGCCCAAATGATAAACCATTGGCACTAGACACAATTCCAGACAAAGAAAGGCTTATGGTGTGTGGTGACTTCAACAGCCACTCTCAGAGCTGGGGCTACGATCATATCGACAAGAGAGGTGAGGAACTTGAGAGCTGGCAGGATGAAAATAATCTCATTCTTATTAACCAGCCAGCAGACTCACCAACCTTCTACTCGAGAGCATGGCACACCACCTCTACACCAGACCTGGCATTCTACTCACCAGGCCTGGAATGGAACATCACACGTATCGTTGGAAAGCAGCTTGGGGGTAGTGACCACAGACCAGTATTTCTGGAAATTCACAATGAATATACCAAGGACAGCAGCACGCTCACTAGGTGGAACTATAAGAGGGCAGACTGGAAAATGTACCAGCATTTAACCAGTGTTCTAGCTAAGGACATGAACTTGGACAAAGACATCAATAGAGCAGTGAGTGAATTTAATAGATGTATACTACATGCTGCTAGTAAAACCATACCCAGGGGGGCACGCAAAAACTACAAACCCTACTGGAATGATGAACTGGAAAAGCTGCAAAATGAGATGGAAACATCTAGAAAGCAGGCTGAGAACAGACCTAGCCAAGAACATCACAACAAATATCAGCAAACAAAGGCTAAATTTCAAAGAGCCAAGTTACAAGCCAGACGGAACAGCTGGAAAGAAAAAACAGAGTCGCTGAACCTAGAAAGAGATACTAGGAAATTATGGAAACTTGTAAAACAACTAAATGATGATCACACTTTATAAAGATAAAAACATTTTAACAGGTAAACATGCAGCTGATTACTTTGCAGATTCCTTTGCAGAAGACAATAACATCAAAGTCAGCCCAGACAAACAACAGGAGGTTCGAGAGAACCAGCAAAACATTGGACAAGGCGAACCTATACCTGAAGTCATGGAGGCACCAATCACAATGAGAGAACTGGAGCATGCAATATCCAAATTGAAAATGAAAAAGTCCCCTGGAGCTGATGGAGTGTCCAATGAAATGATTAGAAACCTGGGAATTGCAGCAAGAGCAAAGCTACTGCAGATCTTTAACACAAGCTGGTCCACGGGTAATGTACCACAGGCGTGGAGAGAAGCAATAATGATACCACTCCTCAAATCAGGAAAAGATGGCAACACAGTCTCCAACTACAGGCCCATCAGCCTCACAAGCTGTCTATGCAAAACAATGGAACGCATTATCAATCTTAGGATGCAGTGGTACCTAGAAAGTGAAAACCTTCTGGTATCACAGCAAGCAGGTTTCAGACAGTGCTACTCTACTGAAGATCAGGCAACCTACCTCTCCCAAGAGATTGAGGATGCCTTCCAAGATAAGAAACTGGTACTAGCAGCATGGATAGACCTCAGGAAAGCATTTGATAAGGTCTGGAAAGAAGGGCTCCTAAAGAAATTGCGAAATTGCAGGGTTAGCTCAAGAATGTATAAAATGGGTAAAAGCATACCTGCATAATAGAAGAGCCAGGGTACAATTAGATGGTCGCAAGAGCAAGAAAGTTCTACTGCGTCATGGAGTCCCCCAGGGAGGAGTTCTGTCGCCCACACTTTTCTTGGTTTACATCAATGACCTAGTTGCTGAACTACCACACGGGATCAAAGTGGCAATGTATGCTGACGACCTGGTGATCTGGTGCACAGAAGAACATGCGACAGTGGCCACTAAACAAATACAAAGAGCTATCGATGCCATAACCTTATGGGCTAATAGATGGTGCGTCAGCATTAACACAGATAAGTGCAGCACTACACTTTTTACCCTCTCACCAAAACAAAAAGCCGGTCATATCAAAATAGATGGAGAGCTCTTGAAAGAAGACAAACAACCCACATACCTCGGAGTTACTTTTGATGATAAACTGACATGGAAGCAGCACATAAACAAAGCAACAACAAAAGCCAGGAGGAAGTTAGCTATCCTGAGAAAACTAAGTGGAACCACATGGGGAGCCAGTGGGAATATACTCAGTAAAGTTTACCAGCAAGGCATAAGACCACATCTGGAATATGGTTCAGCTGCGTGGTGTCCTGCATCAAACACCACATTGCAAGATCTAGATAAAGTGCAAAACCAGGCACTTAGAATAATGTTGGGAGCAATGAAATCAACACCCATAGCAGAGATGCAGAAAATGGGAAGAATGCAAACACTTGGCGAACGCAGAGACACAAAAAGTACTAATTCAGGCAGAAAAGTTTCAGTGTATGCCAAGTCATCCAATGAAGGAAAGATTCCAAAATCTAGCAATGGGACGACTGAAAAGAAGCAGCTTATCCATCAAGCTAAACGACTCCGCAGGACAACTTACAGACCTACCTGAAGTTGACAGCCCTTAAGGCCTGTACCAGAACAAACCCCGTGGGAGTGAAAGACATGGAATGCCAATATATATTCAGACCCATGTGAGAAGGGAATACTAAGCGTGGACGAACAGAACAGTTTGCAGCGAAGGACAGTCACCTCAGTTTCCTGGATGAGGAATATCCACAAGATATATGGGTCAGAGTATACACAGATGGGTCAGCAACAGAATGCCGTGAGGAATGGAGGTGCAGGTGTATATATAGAATATCCACACAAGCCTAGAGATACAATCAGAACACCGACATGAAAATTCTGCAATAATTATGATGCAGAAATCCAGGCAATTAGTGGTGGCTGCTAAAGAAACTGCTGAACTCCAACTCTGACCTACAGCCTGTGGTATTCCTGACAGATGCAAGGTCAGTGCTTCAAGCTCTCCAGTCTGAAAAACTAACAGACTTGAAAAAACTACTTAGCGAATTGTCTTACCAGTATAGGGGTAACCATGCAGTGGATACC
Organism: Meghimatium bilineatum; assembly: GCA_034231615.1. Lineage (NCBI taxonomy): Eukaryota > Metazoa > Mollusca > Gastropoda > Stylommatophora > Philomycidae > Meghimatium > Meghimatium bilineatum. The sequence continues at coordinate 56,761,789 of CM067321.1, read as the reverse complement.
CTCTCACTGTGGAATACCAGGAAATGAAAAAGCAGACCAACTGGCTAAGGAAGGTGCTGCCGAAGACCAACCAGATATACCAATCACCTACCATCAGAAAAAACAGATGATCAAGTCAATAAGAAAGCCACAAACACCAACACAAGATGACTATCATATTATGAACAGACCAGAACAAGTTATAATTCTACGTCTCAGAACAGGACACAACCGACTCCGCAGTTCACATGTATACAAAGTTCAAGATGGGCAACACAGCCATGTGTACATGTGGACAGGCAGCACAGAGTGCCAAACATATACTTCAAGAGTGTTCTGAGCATGAAACGCTGAGCAGACATATTGGCCAGAGGAAACAACACTGAATCAAAACTCTATGGACACTGTATGAACTACAAAAGACAGTGAGTTTTATTAAGGGAGACAGAATTACAGATATAGACATGTTTCAAGTGAACGAAAGAAGAAGAAGAAGAATTTTCATCTTCAAGGCATTGTCTAACATTCTTAAAAGTTAAACATTTCAACATAAAAATGGTCAAATAACTTACTAAATGTGGCATTAAGGGAATTGCAAGTTAAAGAAACAGTTATAACTGACCTATCTTACAAAAAAAGAACATCCATATGGGCGATTCAAGCATAAAATGGCGTGTTCAAAATTTATTTTCATTTTCAGGGCACTGTCAAACATTCTTAATAGTTGCACATATCGGCATATATAAAAATGGTCAAAGAACTTTACAAAACTATTGACAAACACGTTAAAACACATAGACGAGTGAAAAAAATAGTGATAACATAACTGTGAGCACTCAAAACAGTATTATTTCAGAATAATTAAAATTTCCCAAATTATTGATGTATCAAATGTGCGCCAGAATTCGATGAATAATATTTATATGGGCGCATCTGCTGATTAGGTAGCTGCTATGATTTTTGACCTAGTTTGGTGGTGTTTCCCAACCGTCGTCTGACCTAGGTAGTATGACCCGATGTTCGCGCGGGGTTTGTCTTGTCACAGTTCGCGCGATGTTGGAAGCATCGAGAATGTGAGAGTAGTTGTGACGTCAGGTTTTGGCGAGGAAATGGCATATTTCTTTTAAAAAAAGGAATAAAAGGAATTAAATAAAGGGTGGGAGGCAAAAGTTGGGTTGGTGGACAGTTAAGGTTGGGTTGAGAAAGAAAGGGTAAGAAAGAAAGAAAAAAGAAAAGAAAGGGGGGGGGGGGGTTAAGGGGTCCCCCTTATATTATATTTAACTAAAATAATTCATTTCTTTGACATTCAATTAAAAAAAAAATATTAACAAAAACAGGGACTTTCCTTCTGAAAAAGGAGGGACTATATCACACACACAAAAAAACGGGGACTTCTTTCGGAAAAAAAGGGGGGGGGGGCCTTTTAGAAAATAGCCCGCTATGCTCATTAGTAAAATACTGTAGTGCACATTGAACATGGTAAATGACGAGTTACGATCAGGACATATTTCATAAATTTACATAGTAGTTAAATAAGTGCATATTTGGATTGCTTTATTCGTGAAGGTTTGATATATAACTATTATGTGTGCCCGTTGGGTGGTAGATATATGAAAATGATAGAAATTGATAGCAGAATTGACGGATTCAATATCTACAACGGATTTGGCAGAAGTCGGCAGATATTTTCTAGGAGTTCTTGTGTGAAATAAAGCTCGGTTTATCCCCAAGGCTGGATGAGGTACGTATTTAATGTAATTAACAATGTTTATATTTTGAACTAGCCCAACTATGGATTTCGCCATATTCCGCGCAAAGTGAATGAAATGATGGATCTGCCATTCACAAAGCCACATTCCGCGCAAAGTGAATGAAATGATGGATCTGCCATTCACAAAGCCACATCAAGCCAACTCTCCTTTTTGCTTCCGCACTGTGACGTCACGGCATCCATTAATTTCATTGGCAGTACGCGAAAAATTCATGACGTCGGGTAGTTCGGAATATAAACATTGTGCTATGTATAGCACAGCAGCTACTCTAACAGCATTTTTACCTTTATATGTTCCATGTAATTATCTCGAGGCAAAAATTAATGCGAAAAATTTCATAACTTCCCCTCAGGATTGACGTGCAGACTTTGTTGAGGTATCGTTGGATTGAAATTTTCAAGGGCTATCTAACTGTGGTATTTATAATGCTGTAAACTGTACACTGTTAAACTTAACCCCATTTTGAAAAATGTGTGTCTAATGATTATATTTATTTATTATAATATAATTTAAAATAATAGTTAACTTTATAGAACCAAGACTACGCTTTGATGCTAACCTTTCAAGTTTGATTTTTGTTTGAGAGCTGGTGATACAAGTAATTTAGGACTATCTGGAGCAGGTCTTTAAATCTGATTCGGGTGCCTCGTTTGATGGTGCAAGGGGGAGAGTACCTGAATCCACAACTCGTTCTTCGCTTTCTGACATATTTACTTCTATATCACTTCCGGATAAACAGAGTAGATTCCCTTTGTTTCATCGTTAGCAAGTGCCGTGCAGTGTGTCGCAGGTGAAGTTTCTCAATATCCTCTTGACTACTATTGTTTGACTAATTCCTAATGTATTAGAATAGAAAGTCATCATAGACAGCCAATGTCCACAGCAGGGAAGGCCCATGTCAATAAAGTATGTGACGGTGAAGGAAGAATTCATATGAATATCCAACCTTTCGATAGGCCTACGCCTACAGTCTATGATCCAACAGCGAAGTGTGTGGCGCACACGAGAACATTCAGGGAATAATAATAATAATAATGAATGTTGCTATGTTTGTGTTATATATATTTTATCATGAAGTTAAATCCAGGTTTAAAGCAGGAAGAGGAACAGGAGACCACATATTAAATATGAGGAACATAAGTGAGAAATGTCGAGAATGCACATTCACATATTATGATCATGATGTGTTTCATAGACTACACCAAGGCGTTTGTGTTTAACATCACCATGGTCCATCAACCAAAATCACATGAACCAATAGGGGTGTACTTCTCATTGAAACACTATGATGATCGTCCGCCGTAATCGACGATGACCAAAAACTAAACCATAATAATAACAATAAGTAATAAAAAAAAAATAGTGCGTTTTAAAATGACTAACAAGTCCAATGCGCGCACATGTTCTACAGAATTGACAGCTGTAGAGGGTGTTATGGGACCTTGGGGTGTTTTTATTTGGTTGAGAAATGACTATCGCTGAAGTTGGTTTACAGTGTGGAAGAGTTGAGCTAATCGTCAACCACAAAACATTATAGGCCTACCACAAACTGCAAGCAATAGTAAGAGTGGAGGGAGAAACTAGAAACATCAACGTGGTTTACTGTACATGTTGTTGTTCGTCCATCACAAGTGATGACCACCATTTGTTACATCCACTTTTGAAAATTCAATTTTAGTTATGTCCTTGATTATGAGTTCGTAGATGGCTAATGAGCCCTATTCGAGATGTAAATGTCCTTGGACAGTTCGGACATGGAATGACGACAGTAGACGGATGTTGATCTATCAGTGCCTTTCTAGCTGCTCTCCGCTGTTGAGCTGCTGCATTTTCCTCTTTTCACAAGATGATGCGCTCTTATTGATTTTAGAACGCCATGTAGATCTATTTTGTGCAAGTTCTTCCCATGTATCGTGGTCTATTTCAAAGGCTTTTATTGAGTTCTTTAACGAGTCTTTGGGGCGCTTCTTTTAGCCACCTTGAGATCGTGTGCCCTTCTCCAGGCTCACCATAGAGAAGTATCTTTGGCAGACGATGGTCTGGCATACGCACCAAATGATCTGCCCAACGAATTAAGTGAAGTGTACATAAGTGAAGTGAGACGGGTGCACTCTATCACCTTTTTTAAGCATCTATACAAAGAACAGAATGAGAAATGTAAGAGAAGGACTAGAGGAAAATGAGTTTCATCCATTAGGGGTAGATGAGGGCAAAGATGCGTTTTGAGCTTTTTCCAGAGCTATGGATTTTTACCGCACACCACTTCACTACGTCAGATGCTAACATCCGAGTCTGTCACACAAACAAGTTTTATCAGTCAAGGACATTACATTTTTTAACAGTGACATAAAACCATTTTCAATATTTGCGATCTAACTTTTTTCCAAATTCTCACTCTTTGTCTGATGTTATCCTTACTGCCATGTTATTTTACATGTTTAAACTGAAACATATATTGTATTGTTAAGTTATTAAGCACGTTACCTTGTCAAGATACTAGGTTTTTATGACATTTTATACAAATTGTTAACAGTGTAATTTGGGGTAAAGCAGCGCAAAGTTGTTTTTTTTTTTTGGGGGGGGGGGGGGGGGATTTGCATGTTTCCCAACTAACTACCCTTTCTTGTTGCATAACATTTAATATTTTATTGTGGCGTTATGTTTTTTTTTTTACAAGAATTATTATCAATTCCCTTTCCTATATTTATGTTCTTTCTCTTTTTGTTTTCAAACTCTCATTCTGTACATGTAATGAAAATCAAAAGTGAGGGCATGCATCCTTACCTTAACACTAGTGTTTGTTTGGAATGACTCAGCCATTCCATTTAATGTTCTCACTGAGACTATGGAGTACAGTGCGGTAGATTTTCTCAGTATGAGGCAAATTTTCGAAATGTCGCTCCCCCTTAAATGGTTTTCTTCGAAATTCCACCCCCAACAATGTATTATGATTGCTGTCACCTCTCTACATCATAGCACCACCCTGGTTTATGACATTTTTGTTATAGTGGTTTTTTTTATCATAATCTAATAACTATTCATTGATACCAGTGTTTTCTAACATTTGGTAAACATCTCTTATTAGGTATTAGATCTGTTGATTATCCTCTTCGCACATCGGACCTGTCCAGAGGTGCTCCAATCTCCGCTTCAGTAAATCTCTCAGGTATAATGGCTGATCGTTCCCGTTATATGTTGGTTTTCTGCTCTTTTTGAAATCTTTGTCAGGGTTCTCTACGGGCTAATCCCATCTTCACTTCCAATTCTCGATATTGACTCGTGCTCATTCATCTTAAAATCCTCTGATCGTGAGGACTCACGAAGAGCGGTGAGAATGTCTGCTCGGTCCATAGGCTCGGTCTGTTGTGGTGGCGCGACTAGCTAATTGGTCGGCCAGTTCGTTTCCCTCCACGCCCGCGTGTCCGGGGACAAAAATAAGCGTTAATTTTCGTAGTGATGCCAGCAGTTGAGCTCTCTAATGGTTCTACCAATTCCATACATACATCACGTTTTGACTTTCTGAATCATATACAGTGAGTCACTTAGTATGCACGCATGGGAATAGGCTTGCGATTCAAGCCAGTTAAGTGCCTGCGTTAGTGAATACTTCCATTGTTAGACTGCTCGTTATTGCGGTCTGACAGTAATGGCTATTTATTTACACAAATATTATTTTATACAGTTAAGGTTATTTATACATCTCTATTTACTCTGTTGAAGGTGCAGAAACATTTGAAACACTTCTGAGGGTCAGACTGGAATATAAATGACACACACACACAATGTCGCTGCAGCTCTACAGTGATTGACTCATTCTACAACAAACTCTAAACATGTGAACCTGACTCATTCTACAAAAAATCTCTAAACACATGAATCTGATTCATTCTACAACAAACTCTACGTAAACACATGAACCTGATTCTTCTTCTCCAGCTTTCATTCTCAAACAGTTGCTGGATCTCTCTTATAGCAGGACAATGGTTCTACTAGATGTCCAGAGAAAGGAAATGCGTCGTGTCGCCGTTTTATTTCTGCCAATGGCCCATGACTTAGACCCATCATAGAGGCACAGTGACTCAGGATGTGACAATCCTTTTGACTTGAACATTTGGCTGCATGCCTAGAGCAATAGAGAAACTCGGCATAACAGTAGTCAATTGGTGGCGGGGAATGAGCACAGTGAACCCTCTTGGCTACAGTGGCTAGGAGCAGTGCATATGTTGAAACCGACCTTCCTGGAGGTGTGATAGTTATTATCTGGCTCTGTCCCGGGGTGGACTGAAAATCCACAGGCTTCCCAGCAATATAATGCCATTTAATGGCGTTAGGTAAAAGGTCATGAACCCATGGACCGCTGGATCAGCAACCAACCAACTCTACAACAAACTCTAAACATTTGAACCTGACTCATTCTACAAAAAACTCTAAACACATGAATCTGATTCATTCTACAACAAAATCTACCTAAACACATGAACCTGATTCTTCTTCTCCAGCTTTCATTCTCAGACTCTTGCTGGATCTCTCTTATAGCAGGACAATGGTCCTACTAGATGTCCAGAGAAAGGAAATGCGCCGTGTCGCCGTTTTATTTGTGCCAATGGCCTAACTCATCCATCTTCGGTGGAGAACCTGATTCATTCTACAACAAATTCAACATAGACACGTGAACCTGATTCATTCTAAAACAAACTACACATGTGAACATGGTTCATTCTACAACTCGACCTAAACACGTGAACCTGATTCACTCGACAACAAACTTGACCTTAATATGTGAACCTGATTCATTCTACAACAAACTCTACCTAAATACGTCTATCCATACGCTGTATCCCTTGTGGCGTCAGGGTTAGAAGAGTTCTCTAGAGATGGCTTTCCTGTGTGTTGTTTGTAAGCTTGTTCCTATGGCTTCTTTCTTTTGATTCATCTTTTACATGGTCTGCCCTGGCTTTATAGTCGTTATTTCTATCTGTCATGGCCATCTGTGGCAAGCTGTCTGTTGGCAGTCTGGAAGAGTGTGGAAACCACTTGATCTGTTGTCTTTTGATGTGTTCCAATACTGGTATTGTTTTGGTTATCTGTCTAATTCTATCTCTTAATGACACTCCGAGTATCTTCGTAGACATGTCATTTCTGTTGTCAACATTTTTCTTTTGTCTTGTGCTGTCATTGTCCAGGTTTGGCACTGGTAGCATAGTGATGGGATAGATAAAATTCGCTGGAGGACTGTGTGCTGAAGCATCCAATGTGGTACCCCCTTGACCCTGAAGGGTTACGGGTATATTGATTGATTAGTACTTGGTCATCTGTAGTTCGTTCAATTTGTCTTTCATGTTATCTTCTTCGTTGGTACTCGTTAGTTTACAGATATGGTCGATATATGAATATATATATATATATATATATATATATATATATATATATATATATATATATATATATATATATATATATATATATATTACGTATAGTCCTATATATTACCTAAATACGTAAACCTGCGAAATAAACCTAAAAGATGAAAAAGGCTATGTACATTACTCTATTGAAAACCGGTCCTTTCCTAGGACCTACATGTTTTCTAAAACAAAATATAGGTGTAGCAGAATTTAATATAAATGGGATAATAAAATTGTGTTTCTCATGTTTTTATTTATTATTTCCATGGTGTTAAAAACTAAACACCAACCCCATGTTGTTTATTATGAGCTCACAAGCTTCTTTAAATTCGCAGTACCAGACATTCTTACCTCAGCCTGGTAGATAAACATCACAGTACGCCCCCCCCCCCCCGTGTATATATTTCATCTGGGAACACTCCTTGCAACAGTAATAACGAATTTATCCATCAAAGCACAATTACGGGGTGCAAAGGGAACGCATTGCTCTCGGCGGACCAAGGGTTAGCAGATAACCAAGATCCCAAATGTACCTCCTCGCGGTGCACACTGGAAACAGAAATACAGCAGCTCGAGCTGATTCTGGCCAATTCATTTGGGGATCGTGTTCGAGAATGTGGAGGTAGCAGATGGAAAGAGATTTGACTGCACAAGTGACAGACAATATCTCCGACACCACCAGCATCACCACATACAGCGACACTGTCGACATACAGTGACGCCTATTAGTCCAGTCCGAACATTGGAAGGGCGGCCAATGTAAAAGTCAAGTAAAGGTAGATGCATGGCGAGAGACAAATAGATTTCATACTTAGTATAATGACACAATGAAAGGGCAGAACAGCGCCAACTGCAAACAGAAAGTGAAAAATTCCTAGGATAGGGGAATTACAAGATCTGTTAGCTCGAGATGAGCTTCTAGTTACCTGTGCTCCTTTTAGGCAGAGACCCAGACCCTATCACGGGCGTTCGGAACATTAAGAAGACCTGACCCAACTCTAATGTCGAGCCTTCCATGCTCGCGAAGAGAAAGGGTTCCGTACCCAATGGGTTCAGGCACAAAAGGGACAAAGAATTTAGCCCTGGCCCAACTCTACTGTCAAGCTTTCCTATACCGGAAATACACTTGCAGAGGGAAAGGGTTCAGTACCTGATGGGCTCAGGTGCTATTGGGACAAGGTTGCTCAGCTCGTTAACGCCTTGCTCTCAAGCGCGTGGTGTGAGGATCGAACTTGGGCGAGGGTTTTACGATGTTTGTGAAAAACACATTGGGTAAGAAGGCGAAAGAGCCAGGGTCCAACCCTTCTGGCGAGTTCTTCCTCATACGGAACCAGGCTTGCGGATGAGAAACAGTTCAGTATCCGATGGACACAGGCAGAGTACGTCCAAATTGCACGAGATTGGTTCATAGACAGTGGAACACATCGTGCGAGAAAGACGTGCTCGACAAGCGTCTTGGCGAAGAGGCACTACACACCAGCGTTTCCGGCAACAGATATACAGGCTGTCATGGACTAGGGAAGCCTACCCGAATTAAAGGCATAACGAAAACGGATGTGCTGGACCTAGGACGTCCAGACCACAAGTGGCCAACCGAGGTGCAAATAACACAGTTCTACTGTGGAACTTGCAGCACAACGTACTTCACGCTCCCCGGCGGAAATCACGATATATTCGATGTGGTTATATGAGAGCGAACGCAGAAGAAGAAGAAAGCACAATTACATCAGCCATTTTGTGACTAGAAATACTGCGGTAGAAATTACTACAAATTTCAGATTGGCACAGATTTCTTTAAAATATCAATGTAGGCCCGGCTGTTAGGAAATAACCCAACACCCTTTAGAAAAAAAAAACAAGCTTAAAGATGTTGATAGGAAAAAAAACAACTAAGTATATGTATATTCTGTTTATTTCTGCATCGCAATGATAATTCATAGCATAAATGTCTAACAGTAGCTACAATTTAAGCCACAGACATTTCTGAAAACATTTGACTCATGTACAAATATTGCCTCTCATACACCAGTCAGCTCCACACACACACATAAGACAAATATCTCAGGGAATGCTGTGGACTGGCTGGACATCAATGTCTATTGTCTTTCCCCAGGTGGTTTGTGATCCACTCTTGCCGTTAAGCGTAGGGATGATTGGAGCTTGAGTTCTAAAGCCAGATGTGTGGCCTCGGCTGTGCTATGACTGTGTCTGTTTCCACAAAGGTACGATTACTGACTTTTGCCAGTCCTCTGGGACTTCCCCTTCTTTCCACACTATTGTGAATATTCTCTGGAGCCATTTTACCCCAATATCTTTGCATGCTTTAATGGCTTCTTTGGGAATGCCATCTGTGCCTGGTGAATTAAACCATTGCCTTTGCTTTTAACTGGAAAATGTATGAAACTTGACTGAATACAGGATAAGATTCAGTACTGGAATCTGCTTGTGTGATGCTAGGGACAGAAAAGGGAGCAAAGAATAGTAACACTAACTTTCATGTATGTCAAAAGAGGTGACTAAGTAGGTTATGGGGTAGAATTGCAAGCAATGACGCACAGCATTCCATTCTCCTGACCACATCCTGCTAATCTGCAGGAGTCACTACCATGTTTGAGAACAAATGCAGAAGCTCTTACTTCTTATGTGCAATGGAGTGATTTCTTCTGGGCTTTCCTTCATACCCAGGAGATTCTCATGAAGTGAGCAATAATATGAAAAAAATATGCTTAGTTGTCTTTTATGACATGCACGGTAAGCCACATTGATACTATTATTTGCTCCCCTTTCAGGCCCCTACAAGACATGGGTACATGAAGTATTTTAGCATACAAATTACACTAAATATGTCAGACAACTAGAACAGACACACAATGGTTGATTGGTTGATAAGAAATGTCATGAAGAGACTATAATAGTATCACTTGTTGATACCAATACTTTATATCACGATGCTGGAACAACTGTCTTCTTTGCTTTTTTCAGTTCAGGTTGTTTCTCTTGTTCTAAGTACATTTGGGGGAAGGAAGAGAAAATATAACATAAATATGAGTTCAAAAATGATTTTTATGAATATATTGTCAATAAATTGATTTCTTGCTTTTGGAGTATATTCTTCTTAAGTGTTTATTCTCAAACTTCCGTTAGATCTCTCTTGACAATGGTCATACTTGATTTAAAGCAGGATGTAGTCCAGAGAATGGAAATGTGTTGTATCGCCGTTTCTTTGCGCTAATGGTTCGATACATCCAACTTTGGCAGCATTGGAGTGTAGAATCATGTTTGAGTTTTCAGGCTTTACCCAACCTACAGAGTTAGGGCTATAAGCTAAAATGTTGTAGCAGGGCATTGACACCAACAGTCATAAGCCATAGGGGTCACTACCATGACCAGTTTTGTTTAATGTGTATACTGTACAACTTAGTCAATAATAAGTGAGACTGTAAAACTATAACAATTAGTATTTACGTAAAACACAATGTCAATCAGCTTTACAATAAACACACAGAATATTGGTACGAAAAAATACAAATAACAGTATACAAGACAGTTTCAACCTTAAGATTTTTTCAAGAAAATAGACAAACAATGAGCAAACAGTAAAAATAATGGCACTATCATAAAAGCATTAGATGGCAGACAATTAACAGCAGAGACATCCACAGTAGCAATGACAAACATATACACAAGTATTGTCATAGAGATGTGCATTAAAAAATATGGGAAATAACAATGAAATAATATAACTATGCCTGAAAATATGAGCAACAACATTACAAAGGCCTCCACCACAAATCTATATAAATTAATGTTCAATATTAACCTGTAACAATCCAAAGTCTACAAATGCCTACATTGAGGTAGCCATTTGTAGTCATGTTTATTTTATCGTGCATGTTTATTTCCCATCATGCTTTTTTAGTAAGGGTGTGCTAGAGTTATTGTTCCTGAGTTTTCTGCAGCGATATAAATACGCAATGTAATTTATTCTACCTTTCACATCTGCAAGCCAAACTGCGTAGGCCTAACTTCAGTGCTGTCATTTTTCACTAATTCTTCATGGACTATGATTCAGAAAAGGATGCATTTTAAAGCTTTAGTGATTCGGTTAATGAAGATCAACATATGGTATTTGAGAGAGATGTTTATAATATTTAATAGTGATGTAATTGATGTTTATGACGAGGATTTGAGGAGCTGTGTTTTCTTCAGCTAGGCCTACACATGACCGTGACACGGTAAGTTCTTTGTGTGTGTTTGTTCACATTCTTGATTTAGGCTGTACACAACATAATACTGACACACAAAAGCAAATAACACCTCCAAATCATATCCAGCATCCATTTATCTCTATTATCTCCGAATTTGAAATCAATAACTCAATAAATAAAAAACATTACGTCAAAAAAGCAAACACATGCTAAAAAACCAGAAGTCATAAAAATTACAGGGTGTCAGAGGAAGTATGCGCTATTTTTATCTGGGCTGCTACAGGTTAAGACAAATGGCTTACTGGTACCAAACTGCAATATATAGGGTGTATAAAGTTCTATTGTCAGTGCTGCATTAATTTAAAGGATGAGAAGAAGTGTCAAGCAGAAAACTATGTGCATCTGTAGGTTGTAGGAAACAGATGTGCGAAGGTAAGAGAGATGAATTGTGACAATTGTCAAAAGTAGTAGAGATGTTAGATGTGAATTGAATAGCAGGGTTAAAATCCTTTTAAGAAATGAGACAATTCTGACTATGACATGTCAGTAATACCCATAGCATCTATGGAAAAGAACCTTCATAGAGCTGCCAAACTTGATGTTCCAAATGTCCCATTATTTTAATATAGTTTGTGCATGCGTAGTGTCTTTTAAGAATGAAGGAAGTTGCTCTCAATGTCATCGTAATGACAAAGCTGTGACAAGGCATGTGACTCTGCTAGGGTGAAGTTGAACATCTGATGTGATTATGATGAAGAAAATTAATGTCAAATAGAGTATTCTTGATGTAAAGCATGGGATGCACCAGGAGGAGAGTCCAGGCATATTTCTCGGTCATTATTCAGAGAACATCAGTATCAGATGACTTTATCGAAGAAATGATAATGAAGGCAAAGATGATGATAACGGCGGACATCTTCAAAAGTGTTGTCATAATTTTTGTTTTCTGTGCGTTTGGATATAGATTTTGGATCTTGCTGTATTTGTTTGTTGTTGTGAAAAGCTGTTTCAGTCCCTAAGGATGTGTAGTAAGGAGGACTGTGTCATCTGCATATCTTATTTATGGAATCTTGTACCCACCAATATTTATTAGATTAAACTCATTTTCCTCTAGTTCTTCTCTTAAATTTCGCATTATATTTTCTGCATAGATGTTAAAAAGATAAGGGGATAGAGTGCACCCCTGTCTCACTCCACTTTGAACAGCGAGCCATTCAGATGTTTCTCCCTCCACTCTTACTGCTGCTTGTTATTCATGATATAGTGTTTCAATAAGATGTATTAGATGTTTGGGTAAGCCCATGTCTCCCATGATGGACGACAGCTGGTGATGTTTAACACAATCAAACGCCTTGGTGTAGTCTATGAAACCCATATATAGATCTAAGCTGTATTCTCTACATTTCTCAATTATATTCTTCATGTTAAATATGTGGTCTCTCGTTCCTCTTCCTGCTCGAAAACCGGCTTGAACTTCATGAATTTCTGTTTCTAATTTGCATTGTATTCTTTTCATTATGATCTGCAGTAGTATTCTGATGGCTTGACTAATTAGTGCTGCTGTTCTATAGTTGGTACACAGTTGAAGGTCTCCTTTCTTAGGTGTTTAATTACCAGAGACAAGTTCACTGGCAATGGAACACCTCGTATGAGAGATGTAGTCAGCCCAAGTCTTCTTCTTCTTTCGTTCACTTATGAAACATGTCTATATCTGTAATTCTGTCTCCTGAATAAAACTCACTGTCTTTTGTAGTTCATACAGTGTCCCATAGAGCTTTGATTCCAGTGTTCTTTCCTCTGGCCAATATGTCTGCCTCAGCGTTTCATGCTCAAAACACTCTTAAAATTATATGGTTGGCACTCTGTGCTGCCTGTCCACATGTACACATGGCAGTGTTGCCAATCTTGAACTTTGTATACACGTGACTGCGGAGTCGGTTGTGTCCTGTTCTGAGACGTAGAATTATAACTTGTTCTAATCTGTTAGTCATCTTGTGTTGGTGTTTGTGGCTTTTTTATTGACTTGAACATCTGTTTTTTCTGATGGTAGGGGATTGGTATATCTGGTTGGTTTTCGGCAGCACCTTCCTTAGCCAGCTGGTCTGCTTTTTCATTTCCTGGTATTCCACAGTGAGAGGGTATTCACTGCATGGTTACCCTATACTGGTAAGACAATTTACTAAGTAGTTTTTTCAAGTCTGTTAGTTTTCCAGACTGGAGAGCTTGAAGAACTGACCTTGCATCTGTCAGGAATACAATACCACAGGCTGTAGGTCAGAGTTGGAGTTCAGCAGTTTTTTAGCTGCCACACCAATTGCCTGGATTTCTGCATCATAGTTATTGCAGAATTTCCCTGTCAGTGTTCTGATTGTATCTGTAGTCTTGTGTGGATATTCTATATATACACCTGCACCTCCATTCCTCTGATAGAACACTGGTTAAATGCTGGTACATTTTCCAGTCTGCCCTTTTACAGTTTCACCTAGTGAGCATGCTGTTGTCCTTGGTAAATTCATTGTGGATTTCCAGAAATACTGGTCTGAAGTCACTACCCCAAGCTGCTTTCCAATGACACATGTGATGTTCCATTCCAGGCCTGGTGAGGGGAATGCCAGGTCTGCTGTAGAGGTGGTGTGCCATTCTCTCGAGTAGAAGGTTGGTGAATCTGCTGGCTGGTTAATAAGGATGAGATTATTTTCATCCTGCAAGCTCTCAAGTTCCTTACCTTTTTTGTCAATATGATCGTAGCCCCAGCTCTGAGAGTGGCTGTTGAAGTCACCACACACCATACGTCTCTCTTTGTCTGGAATTGTGTCTTTAAAAAAGCCCAAGTCTAAATTCTTGTTCAGCATCTCCTTGGAAACTGACACACAGGGACATGTTTTGACCTACAAGGTACAATGGCACAGTAGGTGATAAACCATCACAGTGTAGAGCATATACTCACTCGTTCTTGCTTGGTGACAGATAGGAAGGCTATCTCAGGCTAGGAAAGCCCACCCGATAAAATGGCAGACCAAAACAGATGTGTGGACTGAAAATAACAAATACCGTAGCTATGCTGTAAACTAGCAGCACAATATATGCATGAAATTTCCAGTTAAGAGACAATTTATGACAAACATCTCTGGGATGAACCTAGCATCATGAATTTGTTATCAAAGTGAACTTGGGTTAACAAAGAGAACTCTGCCCTTTTATGAGATGGGACAACCAGCCCCACCCCAAACCTCCTAAATTGTCTCTAGATTGGCCTCTATTCTTTGCTTCCCTTTCGGACCCATCGTTGATAATAAAGTTAAACAACATGTAATACATTACCTCCAATGGTGCCTTGCGGCACATCAGGCAACTGAACATCCTCGTCAACTTGAGTTTCTTGCTATAATAAAAGAAATGTACAAAATTGGATGATTTGACATAAACACTGATTAAAGATTTCATCATTGACAGTTATTGAAAATTCTGGACTGTTTGATAGAGACAACTGGCAAACTGAGGGATCAAACCGTAATTGATGATGATGTTCGTCCGTCGTGATCGACGATAACCAAAAACTCAACCATAATAATAATAACAATAAATAATAAAAATAATAAAAGTTAATAGTGCGTTTTTAAATGACTAGCACGTCCAATGCACGCACAAAATGTTCTTTTACAGAATTGACAACAATAGAGGGTATCTATGTGAGGTTGAGATGTTTTTTCTTTTCTACGTGTCCGCTTCTGTCTTGCAGTATCTTGTCTGAATTCTTCCGCCGCTAGTGCTCCTGTTCTAATGCTGTAACGCCATGCTGTTCTATCCTGAGCGAGGCTCTCCCAAGCGCCTACGTCAATGTTACGATGTTTCAAGGATGACTTGAGTGTGTCTTTGAAGCGCTTTTTCTGTCCACCAGCTTTTCGAAATCCTGCCTTGAGTGCTCCATAATATATTTGTTTTGGCAAACGCAATTACTCCATATGCACAAGATGGCCTGCCCAGCGTGCTTGCGCCTTCATAAGTATTGTGTGGATAAACCGTAATTAGGTGACAAATAAAGGGGCACAATGAGAAATCAACCCTTAATTAGGTGGCAGACCTTAATTAGGGCATCAAGAGAGATCAAACCTTAATTAGGGTGGCAGACCTTAATTAGGGCATCAAGAGAGATCAAACCTTAATTAGGGTGGCAGATAAATAGACAAAATGCGAGATAAACTCTTAATTAGGCTGGCAGATAAAGGGATAACATTCAGAAATTGGGTAAGTTAGCTTCATTCTTTAAATCATTTTAAACTGGATGAAAAATCAGTTGCTGTAGAAGTGGTGATACTTTCCCATTAAGATTTGGGCAGGATAACAATGTATTAGAAATGAAATGTCCTACAACAGGAATGTAAAGCAAGCAGGAGTAATTGTAAGTTCTGGTCAAAGGGAAAGAAACTTCAGTAAACTAATGTTGTAGCTATTATCAGAAGGTGGACAGACTATAGGGAACAACACAAACAGGAAATACAGTCTGATCTAATGATAGTGTGTTGTTTTCTTCTTCTTCTGCGTTCGTTCTCAAACTCCTGCAGATCAGCAGGATGTAGTCCAGAGAACAGAATGCGTTGTGTCATGGTTTACAGCATTGCTGCGATATCTGAGCCTTTCTGCCTGACACACCCGACTTCAGCACGGATTTGGGTCACTGACCCTATATGGGATGGTACAGCCAACTCCATCCAATAACCTCCTTAGTCGCCTCGTACGACATGCATGGAAGGTAAATAGTGATGCTATTCTTTGCTCCCCTTTCGGGCCCCGACAATACACGGGCGATAGAGTGTTATGATGCAGAAGCTTAGAGAAAATATAGCATACACACAAGCACAGAGTATGGACATGAACTAATCTGATATTTTACAAGTCTTTATGAAACTGTAACATGCATATAACCAGATTTTCTCCTGGTGACAAGTTGAATTGTTTAGTATAACCAATGAGTTTACAACACATGAAGACAAGGATCAACTTCAACATTCTTCTGTGCATGTACTTCAGAAATGCTCAACAGGAACCACTGATGAGTGGTGAAATGGCATATGCTTGCGCTGTT
Source organism: Meghimatium bilineatum (assembly GCA_034231615.1). Taxonomy (NCBI): domain Eukaryota; kingdom Metazoa; phylum Mollusca; class Gastropoda; order Stylommatophora; family Philomycidae; genus Meghimatium; species Meghimatium bilineatum. The sequence goes on along the minus strand of CM067321.1, from coordinate 56,745,342 downwards.
TGGATGTGTAACGAGACACAATTTACTTTTAAAGATTGTCCTGTAGAGAACAGTTGAACAGCGAACAGGGTACACTTGCAATTAACACTTTCCTGACCAACTTTGCCAATAGTCAAATTTCCGCTACAGAACCTTGCTGACAAAATTCGACGATAGTCAAAAGTGTTATGTTAGATCAGAAAAATGGGAATACCCATTGCAATAATGTGACTAAAATAGAGTTTCTGGGAAATTATGTTGTGTAATAATGGTGGCATATGTGGAATACCGATATAGGCATCGTAGATGAGTTTTTAATCAAGAAATATCGGAGACTTTGAAGGTAATATTGTATGATACGAGGCGTGTTCAAATGAAAACGGGACTTGTGGATTTATTTAAAAAGTATCATACGCAATTTAATATTTTCAACGGAATTGAACAAAGCAACCACTTGTGAATAAGAATGCACCTGGGTTCATCAGAAAAAATCTCCGTATGCATTTAGGCAAGCATCCCACTGTTTAGGTAGACGTCGAATGCCGTCCGAGAAAAAGTTGCTAGTTCAATTTCTTCCGAACAACCATGTGGGCTGTCCCAATTGACATATGGAATTCTTCTGCAAGCGAACGAATGCTCCGACGACGGTCAGTCAGTACTGCTTTATCAAGCACGGCTATGGCTTCTTCTGTTGCAACAATATGCGCCTGACCTGGCCGTGCAAGATCTGCCGTTAACTCACGTCCGTCTTTAAACATACGCACCCACTCCATCACTCTAGTCCTCGACAAACATTTGTCACCATATGCTGCCTTCATTCTCCGATGAATGTCTACTGCTTGACATCCTTCAAATGAAAGAAACTGGATCACAGCACGCTGATTCACTTTGGACGGGTTCGGAATCACACCCGCCATATTGTTAACAGTCTTCTGCAGCACATATGCATGCTGGGAAGATGAACACGTGACCGTATGTAAATTATTGGATACTCATTACTAGTGCAAAATGTCATCAATATCAGTGCGCTCTATCACGCGTGGTGTAACAAGTCCCGTTTTCATTTGAACACGCCTCGTATATAGAAATTAATGTAAATCTAGGCCTAACATTACGATAAGTAGCATTTTGCACTCGAAATAACTCTGGAGCTTTCAAACTCATTCAGAAAGTGCAAACAGTCATTACAACGATAAAAAAAGTTTCAAGGCTTTCTTGCGCTAGATCAATTTTATACAGATTTTTAAAGGTGGTGATGTCAATTTATAAAATTTTGTGTGCACCCTCAGTAATGGTGGATAAGTACGCTCTGGATTGCTGGTGAGCAAAGTCTTAAGCGTAGGGGTGGGAGCTTCAACTGTCATTCCAAGGCCAGATGTGTCGTCTTAATTGCTTTATGTCCATGTTTGTTCAAGGTTTTCTTGATGTTATCCACCGTCTTCTTGGTCTACCTTTGACCGTATGTCCGGATATTCTTTTGTTATATGCTCTTAATGGTATTTGGTTTGGGTTTGTTCTCATAAAGTGACAGAACCATTTTACTTGCTGTCTATCAATATGCTCAATACATGATATTATACCAACTCTTTCCTAATTTCTTATTTTATCCAATTCAGTAACCATTGCAGCTTTTCTCAGATACTTCATTACAAATGTAATGATTCCACTCTGCTGCAAAATTGTTAAAGACCATATTTGACATTGATAGCAAAATGTTGGTGTAAAAGTTTTAGATATTATCTGCCTTTTGATTTCCATCTTGATCTTTGGGTAGAGAATTAATGGTGAAAGTTGGTAAGTCACTGTATTTGCTTTCTGACATCTTGTTTCTATTTCTTTGTCTAGTCTTTCATATTCTGAAAAAAAATGCCTAGATATTTAAATTCTTTGGTTTGTTTCACTTTTGGTATTATTTATTGTTATATTCATTGGTGTTGCAGACTTGCTAATTTTCATAACTTCTGTTCTTTAAATAATACTAGGTTCTCATAATGAGAACATTTTAACAAATATTCAACTGACATATTATTGCTATGAAAAATATTCAACTGTCATATCGTTGCTATGACAACTGCACACATCAGAAGAACCCAATCTTTAAAAAAAAATTTCATTATCTAAAGATATGTCTCATCTAAACTCACCTTGATGATCTCATCCAGTTCTGCTAATACATCACTTTCATCCTCCGCAGACAAGCCTCCAGACAGAAGTTCATCAATTTCCTGAAAGACAAAACATAAATTTGTAATTCTATAGAAGTAGCTTAACTTTTCATCTCCGTAAGCCAAAGTAAGGTTGTCCTCCTATGCCGGAGCACATTTTAGAATATTTTTAGTAATTGATGGTAGTATTTGTATTTTTACAATTTCTCCATCACCATTCTATTCACATTATCAGTTCTGACATCAAAATATTCAGAAATGGATAGGCGATGATATTATGTTTAGTTTGTGTGCTGTTTTGAAATATTATATTAGGTATATAAAATTTAATTAATAAAAAACAAGAAAATATGGGGAAATAACAATATAAATTTTTACATACCCAAGCTTGTATCCCAGAAAATTGAATTATAATCCATTTATTGTGAAATAAAACACACCTACATTTATCCTGAACCATTTTGTACTGCATACAAGTATTTATATATACAGAATTACTTATAAATGTCACACTGTCTTAAGTCAACAAATGTATACAAAATACACATTTTCCACAAAAAATTCTAATCATTAGGCCTACATTTTAGTTATGTTATGTTCCTCCAGGATATAGGTGGCGCATAGGGCAGAAACCATAGCTTTCCATTTCTGTCTTTGTGTTGCCAGGTCTTTCAATTGTTGCGTGTTGTTTAGGTTCATTGACATGCCTTCTCTATTAATGGTTCTTCGTAGAGTTTCTCTAGGTCTCCCTCTTCTTCTTACTCCAGGTGGCACCCAATATAGTGACTGCTGGGGAATTCTTAGGCTGTTCATTCCGAGAACATGGCCGATGTAGGTCCAACGCCTTTGTCTAATGAAGGAGGATATATAGGTTTGTTTGCTTTCCTCTCTTATAGTAGTGTTAGATTTAAAGTCACTCCACTTAACATTCAGAATGGTACGTAGGCATTTGTTTTCAAAGGAGTCGAGTCTCTTATCTGTGGCTTATCTACATTTTAGTGCCCAGGACTTATTATTTAATCCTTGTATACATAATACAAATCATTATGCTTTAGATAATGTTCGGAATATTCACATTCATATATGATACTCCTAAATTAATGTTTTTGAATATAGATAAGGGGAAAAGCAATATATATTGCATTGGAAACGCCCCTCCTGAGCTTCATCAAAACTCAAATATAAATCAGAATTTCCATCAAAGTCAGATCGTAATAATAATTATAATTCAATATTAGGCCTACAATCATCAACTAAGCTAATGTTGAAACTATTACCTTACGTATTTTAGAACATTTCCAAAGCCTAACTAAATTAAAAACATAGAGGATGTCTAAATTTCATTACTTCAAATGTAAGTAGCAATAAGTTACACAAAATGAAAATGTAAACACACTTGTTTATATGAAATTAGAGCTCAAATTTAACAAAATGTCTCTGGCTTTCGCCACGCTTCCCAAGATAGACCTATTCTTGATCGAAGTACCGCAAATAATGACTGTTCGTTTGATTTTACGGTCGTTGTAATGTTTATGATTCATAATAGTAAATCCATATAAAAATGTTGATTTGAGCGGCTTTTGGCATAGCTGTTCTTCTGAATGTAGATATTAGCGGCTGGTGGATATAAGGAGTTAAATATACTTTCTAATTCTGTATGACTGAAAAATCTGAAATAACAAAACAGAAAACTTTCCATATAAAAAATATTATCCCTTCCAAATTAAATTAGACAAATGGGAACACACTGAGAATTTTTTTTTTAAATGGTAGCGTATCCTATTCAGGGCAAAGCCATCAACACAGAATTTTATGGCTGTAGTTATTTTCTAGGCAATATAAATACATTCAGTAGTTTGCATTGCTTTTTGAACTATTGTCTGTGATGAGATTCAAACCCAATATCTTGGCTGTCACACACACACTCTGTGTCATGTCGACACAAAGCCAGACCATTGAGAATATAAGGCTAAATGTGCCACACATAAAAATACACAATGATTTCAAGACAACATAAAAAACTGTTTCTAACAGAAACAAAATTGATGTTAAATAAATGATTAGACTTCATAGCTGCCTGTGTCATAGATGTCAACCAGTTGAGACTGAAAACCATACAAAAAGTTTGAAAAAAACATAATTAAACATGAAAAACCATATACAATGTTGAGGGCGACTCCACACGCACGCACACACACACACACCCACAAAAATTAGACCCATTCGATTTTTTGCCACCCCAATCGACATTAGCCTGCTAAAATTCATATTCTGTTTTGCTGGGAGCATGTGTAGACATCCCCCTCCTTTCTACAACCTTGTCGTCAGGTCGTGTTGTTGGGCGTAATAAGTAGTTTATTATTTGTAATAACCGTATTATTACATTTTTGTGGAATGTACAATTATCCACATTTTTTTGAGGAAGTTTAGTTGTTTGTGCAGGTTTACCCCTTACATGTTGCTAAGTGTAAATTTCAAGATTTACATTGACACCCCCCCCCTCCATTTTACAAAAAGGGTATGAATGACAACACCAAGCATCACAAACTCCTTTAGCAGATGTTTTTCATACACACTGCCAATAAATACACAAATCTGATTTAGTCCCTAATAAAAAAAAAATAGGTTGTATATCCTATTCAGGACTTAGCAATCAACCCAGCCTTTTTTGACTGTAGTGATCTTCTAGGAATCTGGACTTTTCTAGACTAGGAATATATTCTTTTCAATGAATATGGACTGCATATAAATATAAAAAACCATGATAATCAGCAAAGATACAGAAGCACAAGAGCTATACATAAGCATACATGACAACAAACTACAACAAATACTCAACAAATTATTAATTTCTTTTTCTTCTGTGTTCGCTCTCATGTAACCATATTGAATATATCATGTGATTTCCGCCAGGGAGCGTGAAGTACGTTGTGCTGCAAGTTCCACAGTAGAACTGTTATTTGCACCTCGGCTGGCGACTTGTGGTCTGGACGTCTGAGGTCCAGCACATCCGTTTTCGTCATGCCTTTAATTCGGGTGGGCTTCCCTAATCTGTGACAGCCTGTCTATCTGTCGCCGGGCACACTGGTGTGTAGTGCCTCTTCGCCAAGATGCTTGTCGAGCACGTATTTACCGCACGGTGTGTTCCACTGTCTATGAACCCATCTCATGCAATTGGACATACTCTGCTTGTGTCCATCGGGTACTGAACCATTTCTCATCTGCGAGTTTTTCCGTATGAGGAAAAACTCGCCAGAAGAGTTGGACCCTGGCTCTTTCGTCTTCTTACCCAAGGTGTCGTTCACAGACATTGTGAAACCCTCGTCCAAGTTTGAGTCTCACACCATGCGTTTGAGAGCAAGGTGTTCTTGAGGTGAGTGACCGTGTCCCAATAGCACCTGGGTTTCTCTCTGCACGTGTATTTCGGGTATAGGAAAACCTGACAATAGAGTTGGGCCAGGGCTAAAATCGTTGTCCCTTTTGTGCTTGAGCCCATCAGGTACTGAACCCTTTCTCTCTGCAAGTGTATTTCTGGTATAAGAAAGCTTGACAGTAGAGTTGGGCCAGGGTTAAATTCTTTGTCCCTTCTGTGCCTGAGCCCATCGGTTACGGAACCCTTTCTCCTTGCAAGCATGTTTCCGGTATAGAAAGGCTCGATATTAGAGTTGGGTCAGGTCATCATGTTTTTCCGAATGCCCGTGATAGGGTCTGGGTCTCTGCCTATAAGTAGCACAGGTAACTAGAAGCTCATCTCGAGCTAACAGAGCTTGTAATTCCCCTTTCCTAGGAACTTTTCACTTTCTATTTGCAGTTCGCGCTGCCCTCTGGGGCTGTTCTGCCCTTTCATTGTGTCATTGTACTCAGTATGAAATCTATTTATCTCTCACCATGCATCTACCTTTACTTGCCTTTTAATTTGGCAGCCCCTCCAATGTTTGGAATGGACTGACTAGCTTCACTGTATGTTGACAGTGTCACTGTATGTGGTGATGCTGGTGGTGTCGGAGATATTGTCTGTCTCTAATGCAGTCAAATCTCTTTCCATCTGCTACCTCCACATTCTCGGACACGATCCCCAAATGATTTGGCCAGAATCAGCTTGAGCTGCTGTATTTCTGTTTCCAGGGTGCACAGCGAGGAGGTACATTTGGGATCTTGGTTATCTGCTAACCCTGGGTCCGCCGAGAGTAATGCGTTCCCTTTGTATCCCTATTAGGGCCTAAATCAGATTTGTGTATTTATTGGCAGTGTGTAACAAAAAGATCTGCTAAAGGAGTTTGTGATGCTTGGTGTTGTCATTCATATCCTTCTTTGTAAAATGGATGGTGCAATATAAATCATGAAATTTACACTTAGCAACATGTAAGGGGCTATAGCAAATGTGGATAATTGTACATTCCAAAACATGTAATAATAAACTGCTTATTACGCCAACATCACGCCCTGATGACAAGGTTGTAGATAGGAGGGGGATGCCCACACACGCTCCCAGAAAAACAGAATATGAATTTTAGCAGCTAATGTCGATCGACACCGCCACCATAATGGTGGCAAAAAATCGAAGGTTTTTTTGGGGGTGTGTGTGCATGTGGAGTCCCCCCTCAACATTGTGTATGGTTTTCCGTGTTCAATTATGCTTTTTTTTAAAATTAATGTATGGTTTTCAGTCTCAACTGGTTGACACCTATGACCATGGAGGTGACTTTATTTAAAATAATGAATAACAACTGGACTTCAAAACCGAGGTTTGTTGATCAGAGGCAATTGACTTAATGTTACACTATCGTAGCTCCTTTAAACTATCAATGAAAGTAAAACAAAGTAAATGAGAATTAATAATGCACAAACAGATTTGATAAAAATCAATGGCCAAACAATTGAAGAGGTACAAAACAGATCAGAATGTTGACAACAGAATTATTATGGTCATGTTTGCCTTCAATACTTTTTGTCCAGTATGGAATTCCTTAATATTGTCCCAGAAAAACAAAGTTAGCTTGTTTAATACAAATTTGCACACATGGTTTGCATCTGTGGGTCTCACCAATGGTCCATTAGACAAACCACCCATGCAACAGAAAAACCTGAGTAGATGACATGCCGTTATATTGAGGTTATCTTCTTATAGAAGCTTTATGGCACGTCATCTATACAATTATGCCTCTCATACTTTTTTTTTTGTTACAATGTATTTTATGCAATGTTTTCTTTTTTTTTTGGTGTTTATGCATGCACCCTCTGTGGTTGGGAGGGAGCCAGAGATTTGCTGCGCAGCAGTGGGGAGGAGGAAACTGACAGCACTGTTTTTCCTATGGCTGAGTCCCATCATAGAGGCACACTGACTCAGGATGTGACAATCCTTTTGACGTGAACATTTGGTTGCATGCCTGGAGCAATAGAGAAGTTCGGCATAACCAGTTGTCAATTGGTGGCGGGGAATGAGCACAGTGAACCATATCTTGGCTGCAGTGGCTCGGAGCAGTTCATTGGTTGAAATCTACCTTCCTAGTAGTGTGATAGTTGTTCTCTGGCTCTGACCCGGGGTGGGACGTAAATCCACAGACTCCCCAGCAATATAATGCCAGTACAAACTGTTGACCACCACCTTTTTGAATGCGCAGCGCTGGATGGTGTCAGTAAAATGTTTCTCTCTCCAGAGCCAGAGAAATGGAACACATTATATGGAACAAAACAACAGCTCACAAACACATGCATATATCACACAATGGCATTGGGTCAAAGGGCATGATCCCATGGACCGCTGGATCAGCAACCAACCAATACAAATTTGAAGTCTGTATTGCTTTAATTTTAATCCATTATTTAATCCAGAAAATCCCATCAAAACTACAGATATTTACCAACAGATGTCTCTATCCACCATTTACTTCACATTAGATAACCAGATTTTATATAAAATGATATGTTGTGTAAGAGAACACATCAGTGCCACATGGAAGTAGAGATAAAAAGTCGAAAATGTAGATGGATATGACGCACTTTCAGAAAGGAGCCTTACAACATAATCAGACAGGAGCTGGTAACCCACAAGGTAACAGGAAAGTTGGAAAAATGAGGAACACCTAAGAGAATAACAGTGGAGGGAGAAATCAAATTATTTGGGATCTTGTGGGCATAGATGAAGTGGACAGCACAACACAGAAATTGATGGACAGCAACAATTGCAGCCTTATGTTACACAGATAATTGAAAGGAGATATATATACAGGCAGAATCATAAAATAAAAACAGGGACTTACTCTCTGCTTCTCAATGCCTTCCTGTGTTTCTTCCATAATCCTTTCCACATCTTCAAGGGACAGAATCTATATAGAAATAAATTAAATTCACAATTTAAAATACACAACACACGAGCCCACACTTCAATATGTTTTACTCTACTGTACTGCCCAGGTGGTAACCAGAGCCTGGACTTCAGTTCAGGGTGCAAAGAATGGGACCACTGTCTTCTTTCCAGGTATGTCGTAGGAGGTGAATAAGGTTAGTTAAAAGTGGAGTGTGGTTAGAATGCCGTTTTCAGACGCTTGAGGTCCCGGATTCAATCCACAGTTAGGACAGGATTTTTTCTTTCAGGGGTACAATAAAAATCCTTCCTGTACATGCCATGGCATCTGATATGGCAAAGCAGCCTTTATTTCCACAGCCCACAGAAAGCCTCCATGCACTTCTTCACAGGAAAACATGCAGTAACGAAAGAAAGTGGATGGACTAACAATCTGTCACCAGTGAAAAAGTCATTGTCACTGCATGTCTTGACTTGGTTTCTTACTTTTCTCTTCTGCCAAATGGTCCCCATGGATGGTAGAGAGATGCAGGCCAGTGAAAATTGTACCTTTGTCCTTTTGTGGCAGACTCGTAGGTGGTGGGGAATGTTGGATGTGCCATCACTGCAGATGAGTTCAACAGATCTGAGAGAAGAATGAAACTAGTTGGTCCAGGTGTATATACTGCACTCTTGGCAGAACGTGATGATACTAGGATACTGCCACACTGGAATTCCTTCCTTCAGGGACTAAACATGCATCCATAAACCCTCTTAACACATCCACGCCTTTAAGACAGCAAAACTTTTGCATCTGAGTGTTATCTCGTTTGTACATTTGAGAGTCTGGAAAACTAACAGACTTAAAAAAACTACTTAGCGAATTGTCTTACCAGTATAGGGTAACCATGCAGTGGATACCCTCTCACTGTGGAATACCAGGAAATGAAAAAGCAGACCAACTGGCTAAGGAAGGTGCTGCCGAAGACCAACCAGATATACCAATCACCTACCATCAGAAAAAACAGATGATAAAGTCAATAAGAAAGCCACAAACACCAACACAAGATGACTATCACATTATGAACAGATCAGAACAAGTTATAATTCTACGTCTCAGAACAGGACACAACCGACTCCGCAGTCACATGTATACAAAGTTCAAGATTGGCAACACAGCCATGTGTACATGTGGACAGGCAGCACAGAGTGCCAAACATATACTTCAAGAGTGTTCTGAGCATGAAACGCTGAGGCAGACATATTGGCCAGAGGAAACAACACTGGAATCAAAACTCTATGGGACACTGTATGAACTACAAAAGACAGTGAGTTTTATTAAGGAGACAGAATTACAGATATAGACATGTTTCAAGTGAACGAAAGAAGAAGAAGAAGAATACATTTGAGAAAGACTATGTTTTTGTCAAAAAAGGCTATGGGATGTTAAGAGGTATCTGCTCAAAGCTAAAGGGATTATTTTATCATCACTCCACTGTACAAATACTGAATTCAGGGACATTTTATTTCTTGCATACACTCAGATTGACATGCTAAACCTTTGAATATGGGGTGCCTGAGTTACGAGCTATGTCCTGATAGTTATATGTGTGGTCTCAGATAGCACAACCAGCACAACACAAATGTGTATCATAGCTGTCAAATAATTTTTTCATAAATAAAAAGTCTGTATTTAGCACCAAAAGATCTTTTTTTCTTGGGCCCATCAATATGTTCAATACATTTGCGTGCGAGATAAAAACGTCTGCATTAGTAATAAATGCAAACATTTAACACCAGATGACCTTTTAAATAAATGTTATTTTTCATTTTTGGGCCCGAAATCCATATCAAAACGGAAAAGCTATACTAGTTGACATCTATGATGTACACAAATGACAACTACACATGTATTGTTAAATAATCCTTTAGTATGGCATCCCCAATATAGTACAAATATTTTACATTATTTTCATGATGGAGAAGAAATGTAGCATTTACTGTGATTTGTTCACAGAATGGACCTGAAATTTATTTGCCCATGCTGGAAATGATTTCAGCATGATTTTCTGGATTACAACCTGATGGAAATCTAGTTGGACCATTGTCCTGCTATAAGAGAGATCCAGTGGGAGCATGAACGCTGAAGAAGAAGAAGATAACCAAGATCTTAAAAGTACTTCCTCGTGGTGCATCCTAGAAACAGAAATACAGCTGCTTGTGCTGTTTCTGGCTAAACCATTTGGGGATCATGCCCGTGAATGTGGAGGCAGCATACAGAAAGAGAAGTGACTGCAAAAGAGACAGACAATATCTTCGAAACCACAGCGCCAACACATGAAGTGGCACTGTCAACACATGGTACGCTAGTCAGTCCGGTCTGAGCATTGGAGGGGCGGTCAATGAAAGCGACATGAAAAGGTTGACGCATGGCAAGAGACGAAAAGACAACATACTGAGTATAATGAATGGGCAGTGCAACGCCAGAGGGCAGCACCAAGTGCAAATAGAAAGGGAAAACATTCCAAGGAAATCGGAACTACAAGCTCTGTTAGCTCGAGACAAGCTTCTAGTTAACGGTGCTCCTTATGGGCACCCAGTCGTGGGTGCCCAGCAAAGAAAGCAGCCCTGTCCAACTCTAATGTCGAGCTTTCCTATACAGGAAATATGCTACAGAGAGAAAAGGTTCAGTACCCGATGGGCTCAGGCACAAATGGGACAAGGCTGTTTAGCTTGAGAACACGCCTTGCTCCCAAATGCATGGTGATATGAAACTTTGATGAGAGGTACACGATGTCGTGAATGACACTTCATCTAAAAGGCGAAAGAGCCTGGGTCAACTTCTTTTGTGGAGTTCTTCCTGGAACAAGGCTCATGAATGAGAAAAGGTCCAGTATCCGATAGGCACAGGCACAGAACGTCTCAGTACTCAATGCAAGTTCACTGACTGTGGAACACCTCGTGCGAGATAGACGTTATTACACACACACGTGTCCGTCGACAGATAGGCAGGCGAGGAAAACCCACTTCCCGAATCAAAGGTATGATGAAAATAAATGTGCTGGGCCTAATATGTCTGGGCCACAAAGTGAGCCAACCAAGGTGCAAATAACACCGTTCAACTGTGGAACTAGTAGTACAATGTACTTCACTCTCCCCATCAGAAATCACATAATTTATTTATTGTGGTTATAAGAGGGCGAATGCAGAAGAAGAAGAAGTTATCCATAAATTGTGTTCTGTTCACAGAATGGACCTGAAATTTATTTGCCCCGTGCAGGGAAATGATTTCACCATAGACAGAAAGTATTTCACATAATTTGTTATGCATAAACAGATGGATTCAAGATATCTCAGTGTCTACATATGTTACTGGAAGACACAGGATTGCTAAATAAGACCATACAGGATAGGAAAAGACAGGCAGGAAATGGTAGATGATATATATATATATATGACATATTAGTAGCTATTTTTCGATGGTGTAATGAATGAGGCTCTCAGGTTAATCCCATTAAGACTTGAATCATGTAGTGCTCCTTGAACAGAAACATCATACAAAAGACAATACTTCCTAGTATGATGAAGTTTGATGAACAGACTATCGATCAGGGTGACAAAACTAAATATCTAGGAGTAACTTACCAGAACCTGTCCTACACATACTGTGTAGACAATATTATTCAGAAAAGTAAACAAAGCCTGGCAGCACCAAAAACAATGGCAGTTGTGGGTATAGAACAGAGCTCTGCTTTTTAATAACTGATCCTTTCAGGGAAATATTGTGATCTTAGTCTCCTCCCATTGTCAACACAGCACAATGTCAATGTTTTGGAATGTGTTCAGAATGAGGGTTGAGTATATGCATGATACCCCTATCATGATAATGAGACACATGATGGGATTACTCTCTCACATCAAGACCGGCTCAAGTGAAATACTACATGAGCATGACAGGGACACTCCTGCATGGAAACATACCTGATGTTAAGGTTCAATACTCCAACTAGGTGTGTCATGGATGGCAGGTGCGAAGATGATAATTTCCCAAATCACCCCCCTGTTGAGGAAATACTCAAAGAAGAGGAATAGGTAAGAGCTGGAAAAAAATCTGTCACTTTATCGAAAGGTTATAATCACACTCTGCAGAGAATGCAGGGATTCATGCAATGGAAAAGTTGATTTAGAAATCAAACAACTGATTACCAATAACACAGAAGAGAATGTGATCATATCCAGAGATAATTCTGTGTGGAGGGTCAAGATGGGCTGGGCTTCTCTGCTATTCTAAGAGGTAGAGTAATTGCTGAAAAGTGTGAAGTGTATAATACAACAACCTCCAGTATGAGAATGGAAATCAAGGTAGTTACAGAGGTTCTAAAATGGGACTCAGAAATAATTAAAATCAGTCATTTTGTCACTCTCAATAATTGATCAGCAAAATTCAGAATGGATGACTGTGTCATGAGTGGGTGGCTGTGTCATGAGTGGAAAGAGTATATTGAAGTTTCACACCTACAGGATTTGGATATTTTGCAGTGGTCACGCTGGAGTTGAGGGTAATAAGAGAGCGGACAGACTTGTGTCAAAAGCATGTGTCAGGACAGATAACAATGGGTATTGTAAACTCTGTAAATATGTGTCATGGGATGAAGACACTATGGCAGATGACTGTTATTAAGAGATTGAGGGAGTTTGGAATTGATTAAGGAGATAGTAGCAGGGGAAGATTGACGAGTAGGACATATACAAAGGAAATATACAAATAATGTGGTACAGGAACAATCAGCATACATACCCTTCACCATCTGCTGAAAGAGATGGACCACCTATGGGGATGCCCAGGGTCTCACCAAATAATCAGTAATTAGAATCAAGACTATTTCAAATCTGCTGTCACATTTTGGATATTAAAGTTACATCCTCGGCTTATAAACAGATCGGCTTATATTCTGAAACATGGTAATTTCATCTTTTTTATAATGCCTCAACCCACATGAACATCACAGACTGTTTCAATCAGTATCCTGCATACAGGTTTGGGTAATACCTTTCTGTTTATAAATGTTTGAAGACTCATAAACATATAACACACAAGTAATATTTGGTACAATTTTCAGTAAATTCAATTTGGTATACTATAATACAGTTAGTAATAATGACATTAAAATAAGCTTTTTAAGATCATGTGTTTTTCCAGTGGCAACATATGGATGCAAGCTTGGACTTCAAACAAGACAATATCCAGATAACAGCAGAGGGTAACATCACCGACTCATAACAAGATAACTCAGAGCAACTAAACAATGAACTGCTTTTCGCAGACGACCAGAGCCTCATATACAAAAACAAAGAACATCTACAAAATCATGTTAACTCACTATCTGCAACATGTAGAAAATACAACATGAAGAGCAATACACAAAAGACAGAAACTATGAAAATATGCAGAACACTGAGCCCACTAAACATACAGATAGACAACATAGGAGTAAAACAAGTATCAGAGTTCAAATATCTCTGTAGTATTTTCACAGAAAATGGAAGCCTCGATAGAGAAATAGAAATGAGATGTCAAAAGGCAAATGCAGTAACATACCAACTGTCACCACTATTTCTTCATCTCAAGATCGAGATGGAAGTTAAAAGACAAATGATCTACAGTATATTTCTACCAACACTGTGTTACCAGTGCCAAACCTGGTCTCTCTCATCTTCACATTACAGAAAGATAGTGACATGTGAGATGAAATGCTTGAGGAAAGTCACCAGGGTCACCAGGCTTGATAGATTACAAAATGAAGATATCAGGGAAAGAATTGGTATAATACCTTGTACAGATTACATAGAAAGCAGATAAATTGGTTTGGCCACATTATGAGAATGCATCACAAGTTGCCCATACAGGCATATAACCAAATGAGATCAGGGTACAAAGCCAGAGGAAGACCACGGAAAAGATGGATAGAAAACGTCAGGGACATCCTGAACAGACACAGTCATAGCACAGACGAGGCAACACATCTGGCTTTAGAACGCAAGCTCGAGCTCCAATCACCTCTAAGCTTAACGGTAAGAGTGGATAACAAACCATCTGGAGAAAGACAATAAACAATATCCAGAAGAATAGTATCATTTGAAATGAATTGCTACAGAAAGATCCTATGAATATCATGGACAGAGGAAAAAATGAACATTGAAATTTTGAAATTACTTGGATGGCTTCTAAATACCATAAAAAACAGGAAACTACAGTATTTTGGACACTTAAAGAGACATGACAGCATCAAAAGGCTGATTCTGGAGGGCAGAATCCCAGAAAAGAGAAGAAGACAACATTCTGGAAAATATGTCACTTGATATATTCACTACAATAAATTGTACAAGACTCAAATATGATTCAGAAGTACCTCATGCATTTTTTTCAGGGAAGCATTCCCTATCTGTAATCCCTTGATGACTTGTTGCTCAACTTGAGCATATTCCAGATCATGCACCTGATTTGTGAAAACAAGAAAAGGACTGTTTTAACACAGTTGCCATAAAAATATTTACAAAAACAAGCACATTATTTATTTGATACTATCTTCATGTTGTTGTTTCAGAAAGTGACAGGTCTGAGATTTATCTTCCCAAGTCTAGGTATATTCTATAATTCCTCATGTGAATAGCACAATCTTTAACATCTGTAAACTTCTCCTTTCTATGACCACAATATTATATTATCAAGTTAAAAAGTCTTTATTGATATTGTCTCTTCATCGTACTGAACTAGTCTTTGCTGATGATCAGTGCCAACCTGCACAGTTCAAGTGAAAAGCTGTAACATCACCATAAACCTACTCCACAAAAGTTGTCTCAATCAAAACACGAAGATCAACACATAAAAAACAGAAGTAATGTCTATAGGCAGAGAACCCAATAAAATCAACATAAAGATAAATGATTAATTGCAAGTGCAAGAATTAAAATATCTTAGAAGCATTTTTACAGATGACGGAAGAATGGACTGAGAGCTCAAAATAAGAAATATCTTCATTAATATGAATTAGGTCTCTGCAGAAGAACCTTTCGAATAATGCTGTCCTTAGATGCCTCTCTTCTGTATATCTTCCGCTAGGATTTTGCCTTCCACTATCTTCTATAGCATGAAATGTCTATCTTATACTATGAACAAGTCATGACAATACACTTTCCCATTCTCTTTAGCAGCTGTAATGGTGACTAGGTAATGGTGTCAACAGCCATCGCTTGTACCCTGAGGATATCCTGTTATCAGATTTACAACGTGTTCTTACCATTTCCCGTTCAGTGGCCCTCGTACCATCTATTAAACATACATCTGATCGCCCTATATTGGCTATTACTTTTCATCCTCATAATATGCCGGCACTACGTATCTTATTACGACATTTCTCTATCGTCCAATTAGATCCTATCTCCAGTCCTGCATTTCCCTCTCTTCCCTTAGTTGCTTTTCAGAGAGACAGGAACCTTCATGATCTCTTGGTTCATTCCAGTCTGCGCACTCCTGAAGGTCAACTAGGAACTGTCCCCTGTCACCGAAATTGTTTGACTTGCCCTTTTGTTATTCTCACTCCTATGCTACAATTCCCTACATCACATTTTGATAATCAGGATTCTTTCTCATGTTTATCCCGCAATCTTATATACTCTATCATTTGTAAGCGTTGTGATATGAAGTATATTGGTGAGACTGGTAGATGTTTAGCTGATAGATTCGCAGAACATTTGAGAGATATCACCAATCATTGTGACTCCCCAGTGGCTAATTATTTCAAGTGCCCGTCACATCATGGTAGCTCTGATGTCTCTGTAACTGGTTTGTTACGATGTTACACTGGTGATTGGCAATGTCAGACTTTGGAGTATCGTCTCATTTGTCACATGGGAGTCTTACAACCACACGGTATGAACATCAATCATTGTTTCATTTGATTTATCCACTTCTTCTTCATAACTTCTTGTCCTGTATTGTACTGGTCTTGCCATTGTTTGTCTTTGTACATGTTCAGTATTAATTATGTTGTGTTTGCCAGACTTTTGTATATTTATTTTTTGTGGTTGTTCTAATGTTAACATGCGATTATTTTGCACTCTAGTCCATCATTTGTATATCTTATTGTTATAATTTTGTTCAATAATTTACATATCATGACTATTATTTCTTCATTTTATTATTGTAATTGTCTCACTGATAGTTGCCCACACACGTATAGTTATTTGTATATGTATTTTGTTTTACTTGTTTCTATGTATCCATACTAATACTTTGGGCCGCACTTTTGTATGTATACATATTTAGCATTGCATGTTAATATCTTCATGTGAACGAATGTTCAATGGAATACCTGTATATGTATGTATATATATCTATGTGTATGAATGTTCATGTTATTGCATTTATTTATGTGAGAATAGGCTTATGTTGATATGTATATGAATATATATATATATTTATGTGACTGTTTGTTTCTGTTATCTCCATTATTTGTCAATGTGTATGCAGATTTTTGTGTGGGCCCTCACTTCAGTGTGGAAAAATATTTACATGCTTGTGCATTTTGTGTGGGTATCTTTGATACATCTATGTTTCGATTTTGTTTTGTATTATATGTTTCTTATCTATTGTTGTTTGTATATTTTTGTGTATATGTATGATATGTATGTGTAGATGTGTATATATGGGGTGCAAAGGGAACGCATTGCTTTAGGCGGACCCAGGGTTAGCAGATAACCAAGATCCCAAATGTACCTCCTCGTGGTGCACCCTGGTAACAGAAAACAGCAGCTCGAGCTGATTCTGGCCAAATCATTTGGGGATTGTGTCCGAGGATGTGGAGGAAGCAGATGGAAAGAGATTCGACTGCATAAGAGACAGACAACATCTCCGACACTACCAGCATCACCACATACAGCGACACTGTTGACATAGTGACGCTGAACATTAGAGGGGCGGCCAATGTAAAAGGTATGTGGAGATAGATGCATGTCGAGAGACTAATAGATGTCATACTGAGTACAATGACACAATGAAAGGCAGAAAAGCGCAAGTGGGGAGCGCAAACTGCAAATAGAAACGGAAAAGTTCCTAGGAAAGGGGAACTACAAGCTCTGTTAGCTCGAGACGAGCTTCTAGTTACCTGTGCTACTTATAGGCAGAGACCCATACCCAATCATGGGCGTTTGGAAAAGCAAGAAGACCTAACCCAACACTAACGTCGAGCCTTCCTAGACCGGAAATATGCTCGCGAAGAGAAAGGGATCCGTACCTGATGGGCTCAGGCGCTATTGGGACACGCTCGCTCAGCTCTAGAACGCCTTGCTCTCAAACGCGTGGTGTGAGACTCGAACTTGGACGAGGGGTTCACGATGTCTGTGAACGACACCTCGTGTAGGAGGGCGAATGAGCCAGGGTCCAACTCTTCAGGCGAGTTCTTCCTCATGTGGAACCAGGCTCGTGGATGAAAAACGGTTCGGTATTCGATGGACACTGGCATAGTACGTTCAATTGCACAAGATTGGTTCATAGATGGTGGTACACCTTGTACCATATAGACGCACTCGACAAGCATCTTGGCAAAGAGGCACTACAAACCAGCATGCCTGGCGACAGCTACACAGGCTGTCAGGGACTAGGGACCAAACCCGAAATAAAGGAATGATGAAAACGGATGTGCTGGACCTCGGACATCCTGACCACAAGTGGCCAACATGGGTGCAAATAATCAGTTTTACTGTGGAACTTGCAGCACAACGTACTTCACGCTCCCCGGCGGAAATCACATGAAATATTCGTTGTGGTTATTTGAGAGCGAACGCTGAAGAAGAAGAGACAGGATCAAGTCATCTTGACTGTTAATATATTTACGGTTTGGTGTCTTTTTTAGTTGTGTTTTGTGTGTGGTTCTTGAAAAAGGTCCCAATAGGGACGCAATGTAGGAAAATTGTAATTTTTTGTTATATTGCATATTTCTTCTATACCTTTTATGTAGATATGTTCATATTTGTTACTTTGGTTACTGCGGCACCCTCCACTTTGTCGGACGTCCTCCGTTCATTTGGTTATTTTGATATTATATTAGTTTGGTTATGAAATGAATATATTTACAATAGACTTTGGTGTATACAACTGTACTATGGTTGTCATATCAGAAATAAAGGTACATAATTTTGTAATAACTTTCTGATTCAACCAATTTTTTTACCCTGTTTTCGATCTTTATAACTTTCTCACACCTCTTGTATCACACATACACAAACAAAACCTACACTATATATGCAGTATTGAATTATTAAATAAGTATACAAAAAATATTTTAAAATATCTAAAAAGAAAAATGGTATTGTGTATTCCAAACAGTAACACACGTTTGTTTATGTGGGTTTTTTTTGGGGTATTTTGTGGGGGAACAACGACTTCATAACTGCCTTGCATCTCTCCTATTACACATGCAAAAAACACATTAACATATCTTTGCAGTATGCAATTCTTTATTTAAATGTGCAACAATTATTTTTAAATTTCTAATAACAAACATGTTATTGTGTTTCCAAACATCCTTGTTTGGTTAGTTGTTTTTTTGTGAAAGAACTTCTGCACCACTGCCTCAAACCTCTTGTATCACACATAAACAAAACTTACACCTATATTTGCAGTATGCAATTCTTTATTTAAATGTGCAAAAATTATTTTTAAATCTTTAAAACCCCAAAAATTATTGTGTTTTCTAAACACCCACCAAAAAACAGCCCTCAAATTTTTCAAAAGAGAATCTGGTGGCAAGTGATCAATAATATGTAATAATAAACAATGCTGCCCACATGTATGTACACTTGGGCACAAACATACATGAAGACAAATTCACATATGCATGCATGTCCATACATACACAAAGTAGACAAATATGTTACCAAACGTTCAATATTCTCCAGTTGACCATCAGTTTTTGTAAGCAAACTTTCCTGAAACTTTTTCTTTCTGAGCATCAGCTTAGCTTTACTGTAAATGTAACAAGAAATATATTTTACTGGGAGAATCTGGTTATCAGCAAACTGGCGATGACAACATTGCATGATGACAAACTGGCATGATAACAAACTTACAAACTAACATGATGACATCACAATGACAGCACCCTGATGGAGCATGAAGTTGATCATTTGTTTCTAAAGATAAATGGTGGAGTTTTCCTTTAAACTCCAGATTGGCATTCTTTTGTAATGAAAATGTTTTTCAGAGCTTTCACAAGTACCAGATGACTGTTGTACTCAATATAGCTGCCAAATACAATATCATGAGCAAAGCTATTTTATTCTGGATGGGATTTTTTCATTGCTTTCTTTCAATATTGAGGCATGCTGAAGTTTAAAGTGTTAATTCTCTCCTTGCAGTACAGACATTGGTCTACAGTAAACCATCATAACAAATGTTATTGGTTGGGTGGCCAACCACAACTTCCTTAGTCACCCTCTAACAACTTCCCTTGTCACTTCTAACAACTTCTCTAATGACCTCTATCAACTATCCTAGTCACCACTAACAACTTTCCTAGTCACCTCTAACAACTTCCGTAGACAATCACCTAACGAGTATAGTTCGAGTATAGGAAGGCTCGACATTAGAGTTAGGCCAGGTCTTCTTGCTTTGCCGGACGCCCATGATTGGGTCTGTGTCTCTGCCTATAAGGAGCACAGGTAATTTCCTTTTCACTTTCTATTTGTCAGCTGCTTCTATTTGTCACTTAAACTTTGACAAAGAGGGAAGAAAACTATGTAAAATAATAAAAATGCTCAACAATGAAGATAACAAAACAGCACCAGTGATTATAGAGAACGGAGATGTACTCATAGGAAAAAAGGCTACAAATCACTTTATACAGCATTACCAAAGTACTGCCTGCCACAAAGTCAATGAAAGTAGGAGAAGAGAAGTAAGAAAAGAACTACGGAAGATCGAAAAAGAGATCAGCATAGATAAACAAGATGTCATGAATATTTCATTCACTATCAATGAACTAAATGGAGAACTAGCAGTATTAAAACTTAGGAAATCACCTGGCCCAGACGACTTACCAAATTAACTGCTAATTCACATCGGAACATCAACAAAAAAGAAACTAATAAAATTTTTCAACAACTGTTGGGATAGAGGCCTAGTGCCACAGATGTGTAAAACCGCCATAATGATACCCATCCACAAGAAAGGCACACCAAAATACAAGGTGGACAGCTATCGCCCAATAAGTCTGACCAGCTGTTCATGCAAACTGATGGAAAGTCTGGTAAACAAAAGAATGATGTGGTTCCTAGAAAAAAATAAAATCCTGCTAAATCAGTAAGCTGGCTTCAGAAAGTGTAGATCAACTAAGACCAGATTACAATAATTGCCCAGGAAGTAGAGGATGCTTTCCAGGAAAAAAACTAGACATCAGTGGTGTGGGTAGACATGGAAAAAGCCTTTTATTGCGTGTGAAAATATGGACTCCTCCTTAAACTACAGCAAAACAAAGTGGTCAGGCACATGTATTTCTGGATAAAGCACTACCTGAACAACCGAAAAGCAGCAGTGAAACTCGAAATGAAGCACAGTAGAAAGAAACTCTTCAAGCACGGAGTACCACAGGGAGGTGTTCTATCCCCCACTCTATTCCTTGTGAAAAGTTCCTGGGAAAGGGGAACTATAAGTTCTGTTAGCTCGAGACGAGCTTCTAGTTACCTGTGATCCTTATAGGCAGAGACCCAGACCCAATCATGGGCGTTCGGAAATGCAAGAAGACCTAAACCAACTCTAATGTCGAGCCTTTCTATACTGGAAACATGCTAGTGAAGAGAAAGGTTTCCGTACCCGATGGGCTTAGACAAGAAAGGGACAACGATGGCAGTCCTGGCCCAACTCTACTGTCAAGATTTCCTATAACGGAAATACACTTGCAGAGAGAAATAGTTCAGTACCTAATGGGCTCAGGCGCTATTGGGACAAGGTCGCTCAGCTCGAGAACGCCTTGCTCTCAAACACGTGGTGTGAGACTCGAACTTGAGTAAGGGGTTCACAATGTCTGTGAACGACGCCTCGGGTAAGAGGGCGAACGAGCCAGGGTCCAACTCTTCTGGCGAGTTCTTCCTCATAAGGAACCAGGCTCGCGGATGAGAAATGGTTCAGTACCCGATGGACACAGGCAGAGTACGTTCAATTGCACGAGATGGGTTCATAGACGGGGGAACACCTCGTGCCAAATAGACGTGCTCGACAGGCGTCTTGGCAAAGAGGCACTACACACCAGCGTGCCCGGTGACAGATAGAAGCTGTCACGGATTAGGGACCAAACCTGAAATAAAGGAATGACGAAAATGGATGTGCTGGACCTCGGACGTCCTGACCACAAGTGGCCAACCGGGGTGCAAATAATCACAGTTCAACTGTGGAACTTGCAGCACAACGTACTTCACACTCCCCAGCGGAAATCACACAAAATATTCGTTGTGGTTATATGAGAGCGAACGCTGAAGAAGAAGACAATAATTTCCCCTACACTTTTTCCTCCGCTATAAATAACATATACAAGATTATACACATCTTTACTAGCTCTTATTTAAAAATTAGTTGCAGCCAATCTTCGATGCAGAGATGGCACCTGATGATGAAAAATGAGTAAATACTGCAACAAGGAATACATACTCCTTCTTTCCATCTTTCAGCAACGCTCTTGCAACTTCTCTGTCTCGTTCCAGTTGTACATTAATCTTTTTCTGATATTGTTTCAACTTGTCCCTTTGTTGCTTGAGTTGCTAAAGAAGAATGCATAATAAAATGAGATAAAATAGCAATTTAAATGTAATCTAATCCAATAAATTTAATAATGAGACTAAAAATAGATAATCCATAACCTTAAGCACGCTTTAGGCCAATGGTTTCGTCAATATCTTTCCATGTCCGGATCGCTATTGGCAAATATATTTGCCACCACTGCTAGGCACCATAAAGCTACCGCCCCATATCACTAATAACATGTTTTGGAAAATTGTCAGAAACGATTAATTTACAACTATTGTTCCTTCAGAGGTTAAACATCCTGTACCATGAAGAGGCAGGCTTCAGAAAAGGCAATTGCACAGAAGACCCAACTATTTAGATTGACACAGAAAATCTATAAAGAATTCCAGGAAACTGACACACTGTAGCCATCTTCTTTGACTTACTACAACAGGCTTATGATCTAGTATTGAGCTATATAACTGGGTAAAATACTTTTTCATTGACAGAACAATCCAGACAAAGATAAATGATGCAATTTTATCAAAAGAGGTTCAAGAGGAAGGCTTATCACAAGGTTCTGCTTTGAGTTGCACCCTCTTTCTCATTTACATTAAATACCTGGCCATACACATCAAAGCTGAAAAATCTCTCTATGCTGATGAACTAACAAAATGGCAGAGCCATAAGAATGCTGAAAGTGCAAAAGCTGAAAATGCTGGAAGCTGAAAATAAACTGTGAGAAAACTGTCTATACCATCTTTACCAAGAGTCATAAAGTGGTAAAAGAAAATAACAGTCTATGGTTAGATAATATAAGATATGGTTAGACCTTGCAAGATCAAAGTGAATGATATAGTATTAAAACAGGTCCACCAATTCAAATATTTTGGTACAACGATTACAGCAGATGGAAGAAGTTCAACAGAAATCAGAAGCAGAATAGGACAGGCAAAAACAACATTCAGAAAAATGAAAAATATATTGTGTAATATATTGACCTTGTCATTAGAGGTGAGAAAGAGAGTTCTGCAGTGCTATATAACCCCTATACTAACATATGGGTGCAAGTTTAGATGAATTTCCTACTTACACGGGGTCTTTGTTACCTCTAATATTTTATGGTAGTGTGTCCTGATATAACCTAATTGGACTTTGTCCGCTGGTTGAAAGGGGCACGCCTCTCCAAAAGAGAGGCAAACTTATTAACTACCTACCTACCATGGGTGCGAGTCTTGGACAATAAACAAACTAGAAAGTGGGAAATTAGAGGCAACATAGATGTGGTTCTATAGAAGAATGCTGAGAATACCATGGACTGCCAGAAATAATAATGTAGAGGTGTTTAAATAGTAAAATGCGAAACGGACCTTAATAATATAAGAAAAAGACAATCTTCTTTTTTTGGTCACTTCATGAGACAGGCAGGTTTGGAGAACATAGTCACAACAGGCAAAATTGAAGGCAACAGAGACAGAGGGCGACAACGTGAGAAAATATTAGACAGTTTTACAACCTGGCATGGCAGGGAAACAACAACGATCTTGATACATAATACTGTGGACAGAGAGCTGTGGAGAGCCAAGAACGCCTAACCAGCCAGCATCAACATGGTACATGATGATTAAATAGTAAAATATATGATGATGATGGTTAGATAGGCAACTCACCCTAAAGAAGCACATAGACAATGTCATAAATAAAGCACTGAAGCAGCTACAGCTACTGAAAAGGTTCACTGGCACATCTTGGGGATCAGACAAGGATGTCCTTAGATGACTACATACTTTCTGCTTTAGAATACAACAGTGCACTTCAGACAAATGTTCCAAGACAGGTCCACCAATTCAAATATTTATGTACAACGATTACAGCAGATGGAAGAAGTTCAACAGAAATAAGAAGCAGAATAGGACAAGCTGAAATATCACAAATGCTGTGAAATTTTGAATGTCTAGACAGTGCAAAACAATGCCCTACGCCTTATTAGTGGAGCAATGAGATCTACACCAACAGCTGCATGTGAAATACATACAAATGTAGAACCCCTTGAGATATGAAGAGATATGGCTGCAAAGCAGGCTTATGAAAGAAGCAAAAGAATGAACAAAGACCACCCAAATAAACAACTTGTACAAAACTGGCAACTGCCGGTAAATCACAGAATAAGACAAAAGTCAGTCCTCAGATATGTAAAAAAAATAAACAACAGATATCAGCTCCCAGACAAGAGAAAAGAACTGCAAAGAGTAGAAAATTTTTTATCACAACATGCATGTTTTAAATTGCCAGAAATCAAGACACAATTAAGAGATAATGCAATGAAAAGTTCAGACCCAATAAGTCTTATGAAAACAACACAGAAAACCATAGACACCTATCCAGAACATTGGATTCATGTCTATACTGAAAATGATGGGTCTGCTTTCAAAGCCACCATCAAAGCAGGTTATGGTGTCGAGATAGAATATCCAGACAAAACATCCGATGAGTTGTTTGATGCATGTGGGGAGATATGTTCTAACTATGAAGTTGAAATAACGGTGCTAGAAGTTACCTTGTACCACTTGAAAACCAAATTCGATACTTTTTCATCAAGTCCAAAACATTGTGATTTTTACATTGTGATCTGTCTTCAAGCACTAGAAAATGATGGACATTGTAAACATGATCTAGTTCAAATATATCACTAATTGTCAACCAGCAGCTTACATCTTATGGAGTCAACATTGTTATGCAGTGGATTCCTGGCCATTCAAACACAGTTGGCAATGACAAGGTAGACAGACTAACAAAGAAGGGAGCACAACAAGAACAGCCATATAAACAAACTACCATGCACAAAGTTAAAATGATGTTGAAACCTGTGAACAAAGAGAATTAGATGAACAGATGGACCATGGATGGGAAACACTAGGTTTTTTGGGGGGGGGGGGGGGATTTTGGGATAAATAGTTAGTTTCAATGTATGATGTTGAAAACATAACATTGGGTTGAGCACTGTATTAATGATTTGCCTTTTGGTTTCCATCGGGGTAGATGCGTGCTTCCAAATTAGTGTAAGTTAATAATTTACGTAGTTGACTATTTTAATTATTGTCTCGAGCTCTCTGTCCATTCTTCCATCGGCTGTAAAAATGCTCCCTAGATATTCAAATTCCTGCACTTGTTTCAGTAGTTGATCATTTATTTTTATGTTGATTGCATTGGGTTTTCTGCCTATAGACATTACTTCTGTTTTTTCTCTGTTGATCATCATAAGTTCATGTTGTGATTGTGGCAGCTTCTGTTGAGTAGGGTTATGTGATCTTGCTGCTCTGCACTTGAACTGTGGAGTAAGGCTCTACTAAATTAGATCTAATTTAATGAAACCAGAAATTAAAAAATGTAAGGCCCTACCCTAGGTGAAGTAAGGTGTCTATCCTTTATTTAATTACTTTAATTACATAACATAATTATCATCATTTACTCATCTTCACATTACAAAATGATAGTGAGATGTGAGATGAAATGCTTGAGGACAAGTTGCCATGGTCACCAAGCTCGATAGATTACGAAATGAAGATATCAGGGAAATAATATGTATAATACTTTGTACAGATTACATAGAAAACAAGCAGATCAAGTGGTTTGGCCACATTATAAGAATGCATCACGACAAGTTGCCTTTACATGCATATAACCAAATGAGATCAGGGTGCAAAGCCAGAGGAAGACCACGGAAAAGATGGATAGAAAACGTCAGGGACATCCTGAACAGAGACGGTCATAGCACAGCCGAAGCCATACATCTGGCTTTAGAACTCAAGCTCGAGCTCCAATCACCCTTACTCTTAATGACAAACCAACTAGGGAAAGGCAATAGACTCATGATCAGATATATTATAAACAATATGTATTTTAGATACTTAGACATCTGGGATTAGCGTGTTTGGGAAATTTTGCTTAGGCTATAAATTTCTTGTGACAGGGTTTAAAATAGTTTTCAGATTATTTGTTGTGTTTGAAACTCGATTTATTAAGTTCTGTAACCATTTTTCTTTTTATATATAAAACTTTTAAGAGAGTAAAACAATGCCTAAACCAGCAGTTAATTATTTAAAACATCAACATTTGTTTAAATTATGCAAATTAGCCAACATTTTGAATATTAATTAGTTGTATGTGCATCTGAGAATCACAGCAATGTGATCAACAGATGCGGTATGTCTTTGCGAATACAAAAACATATAGTTTCTGTGGTACTTTATTATGTTTAATAGATATATAATTTATTTTCATTTTAATTATGCAAATTAGCAGCCATTTTGAATATCAATTAGTTTTGTGTTCATCAAAAAATTCCAGAAATGTGATCAACATAAGCGTCTTGTCTCCGCAAATACAAAAATGTATAGTTTGTGTATTGTATTATTGAAAATAACAAAGATAATTCAGAATTATCAGCCTGACTACATTTTGTAGTCTATTGTCTATCCCCAGGTGAATGATTGTTGATTGCATTCACACTTGCCGTTGAGCGTAGGGGTGGTATCTTAAGCTGTCGTTTCAAGGCCAGATGTGTCGCCAAGGTTGCATTTAGTCCATGTTTGTTCAAGGTTATCTTAATGTTTTCTATCCACCGTTTGTTTTCTTGGTCTACCTTTGGCTTTACGCCGGGATATTCTTATATTATATGCTCTTATTGGTATTTGGTTTGGCTTCATTCTCATAAGGTGACCGAACCATTTTACTTGCTGTCTCTCAATATGTTCGATACATGATATTATACCAACTCTTTTCCTAATTTCTTCATTTCTTATTTTATCTAGTTTGGTAACCATTGCAGCTTTCCTCAGACACTTCATTTCACATGTGACGATTTTTCTTTGCTGCGAAGCTGTTAAAGACCATGTTTGACATTGGTAGCACAGTGCTAGTATAAAAATTGTAGATATTATTTGTTTTTTAATTTCCATCTTGATCTTTGGATGAAGAAGTAATGGTGAAAGTTGTTAAGTCACTATGTTTGCTTTCTGGCACCTTGTTTCTATTTCTCTGTCTAGTCTTCCATCTTTGGAATAAATGCTGCCAAGATATTTAAATTCTTTGGCTTGTTTCACTTTGGTGTTATCTATTGTTATATTCATTGGTGTTGAAGACTTGCTAATTTTCATCTGTTTTTTATACATTAATTTTCATGTTGTACTTCTGACATGCTAACAGCAATGCATTGATGTGCTTGTGCAAAGTTTCCTCATCTTTGTATATTAAACTTTGATCATCGGCAAATAATAGTTCATTGATTTCATTATTAAGTTCTTCATCAGGTTTATTTGCAATGTTTTCCTCTTTGTTCATTTTGTAGTCACAAGTTTTATTTTTCCTATATGTTCCATGTAAATATTGTGATGTCAAATTCATTAGAAATAAATTCATAACTTTTTCAGGATTGACGTACAGACTTGGTTGAGGTATCGCTGAATTGCAATTTTTAAAGGCTATCTAACTATATTATTTGTGTAATTATTGTAATTGTGTAGCACTATTTTGAAAATATTGTCAAAGTACCTACTATTTATAACTGATTATCATTAATGGGGCCTACCAGAATTGCTTTGTCTTGTTCAGTTACTCTAGTAACTGGTTTCTTTTTACTTCCAAACAGATTTCCCATTTTAAACTCTTCGTAATTTACAAAACGAAAATTGTATATATATCTTGCGGAAAAAAAACTGAAAAGTCTTTACTCGGCAAGTCATTTGCAGACTACCTACTGGTAACTAGTACTATCTTCCGTTCCACGCCCCGGAAGTGATCTATGTGCCGATGCTAAAGTAGAATAATACAATCAATCAAGTGCCATGCCGAATGGCGTAGGTGATCATGTTTATCTACGACTCTCTGTCTCTTGTGTTGTCAATAAGCTCGGGTTGGTGAACTTCTACCATGCCACAATACTAGTCCATCTAGCAACTTTTCACTTTGTCGTCGTCTCCGATATCTTCTCCCCTTGATCTTTCCGGTGGTTATTAAGTGTTCAAGCTGTGTTCTTCTCAGCACATGCCCTAGAAATCTTGACTGACTAATGTTTGATCATTAACAAATTAGAGTAATACAACAGAAGATAATAGTCTCCAGCGTTACCACTACTGTGTATTTTATACAGATCTCTTGCTTTTTCTCTCGTGGTTTATTTTTCAAGAATCTATGCTTTTTTTGTCCAGTTAAAAAAAACAACGTCTGTCAATGTTTCATTAATTGCTGATAAATGTTTCACAATCCTAGCAGGGGCATACAAATCAACGGAAAGGTGTTTGAGATTGTTACAGCTATTCCAAAATGGCACTCTGGAACTTTATTTACTAAAGCTGTTATAGTGGTAGTGGAGCGCGTAGCCGTATGGGTAGTACGCCGGTCTCATAAGCCTGATGTTCCTGGTTCAATTGAGATAAGGATCTTTGTCTTTCGGAGGTGAAATAACAGTTCTTTCTGTACACGTCGCAGCGGCAGCTATGGCAAAGCGGCCTTTATTTCGCAGCAAAAAATCCTCCCTGCACACCTTAACAGGAAACATAAAGTAACGAAAGTTATAGTCGTAACCTCGCAAGTTCATGCTTCAAAGTGCCTAGAATAAACAGCATTGATACCAGGTATGCTATAGCTAATTTCGAATTCACCAGTAACACATTAATTTTTTTTTACATACATCATCGGCAACACCCACATCTTGGATGAAATTAAGAGACAACAGATCAAATGGTTTACACACATTAGGTAGATCCAGGAATAGGGTAATACAGTTTTGCTAATAACTAGAGACACACATAATAACACACACAACTCGACGTTTCGACCAAAAGGCCTTTATCAAGACAATAATTGGAACAAAATTAAAACAGAAAACGAACAGTAATGACATCGACGGTCACATTAGTATGTGTAGTATAGATTAAACCGGAATGGGTGAAATGACACCGGACAAGGAAAATACAAAAATGACCACAAACATGTGACACGAAACACACAGAAACTATGAATCTACTAGAGTCATACACGAGACAGGTGCTCATTAATGCCGTCGTGTTTAGAGTACCATATTGGTAAATGTAGCGGTTCTCAAGCGCCAGGCGGGTCCGATCGTCAGAGAAGCACGATTTAATGGCCGTAACCTGAAATACTTCTTTGACCAAATCAGTGGGGTTGCCATGTGCACCAAGATGGGGGCCTAGAAATGCCTGCTTGTTCATGTGCCACTTTGAGCACCATGTATGGTAATTCTATGGGGGGGGGGAGAGCCTACCCATCGGTGTTCCATAGGTATATCGATGATGGGATTGGCATCACTGACATGTCTGAGGATGACCTGGCACGCTTCATATAATTCATTTACAATTTTCACCCGGCCATCAAGTTCACATCGGAGATCTCCACTTCCCATGTGAACTTTCTTAACATATCCATCACTATCCAACCCTTCTGTCTTTGCACATTGGTACACTACAAACCGACTGATGCCCATAGCTTTCTTCTATACACCTCTTCTCATCCCACTGCATGTCGTGATTCCCTTTCATTCTCCCAACTTCTTCGCCTTCAGCGTTTGAGCAGTTGCGAGGACGATTTCCTCGAGAAGGCCCTACGAGATGATAGCTTTCTTCCGCTATCCCCTGTACCATGAGAATGTCCTCAGGTCTGCCCTTCTTTGAGTGTGCAGTCTCTCCCGTCAGGAAAACCTCTCAGCCACTCGGAAGTCTTCCTCTTCTGACAGGGTCAAGCTTGTTCTCACTTTTCATCCCCATAGCGTTGCCGTTCGTCATGTCCTGCTTCGTCACCTTCCCCTTCTGCAGTCTGACCCGAGACGTGGGAAGTGTTCTGTGACCCCCCCCCCCCTTGTTGCTTACAGACACGACAAGAACCTCAGGAATCTACTAGTCCGGAGTCACCCCCAGTCTGACGTTCCTAATCATTTTGGAACCTTCAGATGCGAACGGAGCAAATGCTATACTTGTGCCTATGTCACACATATTCGGTATTTCACATTTCCTAAAGTCACCTTCACCATTGAGGAGAGCTTCACATGTGGGTCCCGCATCTGTGTCATCATATGCAAGCGTTGTGTCATAACATACATATGAAACTGGAAGGAGGCTCACCGATCGATTCTGCGAACATCTGTATAGCATAAAAAACCATTCGTGTTTGCTTGTAGACGTCCACTTCAATGGCACGGGCCATCGGGGCGCCCAGGACATTCAGGTTACGGCCATAAATCGTGTTTCTATGACGACCGGACCCGTCTGGCGCTTGAGAACCGCTACATTTACCAATGTGGCAATGTTAAACCTGATGGTATAAATTTGAGCCTGTCTCATGTATGACTCTAGTCGATTCATAGTTTCTGTGTGTTTCGTGTCACATGTTTGTGGTCATTTTTGTATTTTCATTGTCCGGTGTCATTTCACCCATTCCGGTCAATCCATACTACGAATACCAATGTGACTGTCGATGTCATTACTGTTCGTTATCTGGTATATGTTTTAATTGTATTTCAATTGTTGTCTTAATAACGGCCTTTTGGTCGAAGCGTCGATTTATGTGTATTATTATATGTGTATCTAGTTATTCTAGTTATTAGCAAAACTGTATTACCCTATTCCTGGATCTACCTGTTGAATTTCAGTTTTGCACAGTAAGTAGGCCTACATATTATAGATTTTACAGACATCAGCAGACTACCATCAGACATTATACCACAGCAAGCTATGCGACACAGTAAAGGCAGACCTAGAGGTCGATCATGAAAACGATGGACCACCGAAATAAAAGAGGCGATAAATTCCACAATAGGCCTATACTCAGCATACAACAGGACAGTCTACAAAAAAACTCTTCTAACCCTGACAGGCAACAAAAAATTTAGCAAATAGATAGATATATAGATCATCATCATCAAACTCTTGGGGTGCAAAGGGAACGCATTACTATAGGCGGACCCAGGGTTAGCAGATAACCAAGATCCCAAGTGTACCTCCACGCGGTGCACCCTGGTAACAGAAAATAGCAGCTCGAGCTGATTCTGGCCAAATCATTTGGGGATCGTGTCCGAGAATGTGGAGGTAGCAGATGGAAAGAGATTTGAATGTAAAAGAGACAGACGATATCTCCGACACCACCAGCAACACCACATACAG
Source organism: Meghimatium bilineatum (assembly GCA_034231615.1). Classification (NCBI taxonomy): domain Eukaryota; kingdom Metazoa; phylum Mollusca; class Gastropoda; order Stylommatophora; family Philomycidae; genus Meghimatium; species Meghimatium bilineatum. The sequence continues at coordinate 56,713,968 of CM067321.1, read as the reverse complement.
CGACATTGTCGACATACAGTGAAGCTAGTTAGTCCAGTCCAAACATTGGAGGGGCGGCCAATGAAAAAAACATGAAAAGGTGGATGCATGGCGAAAGACAGATAGATTTCATACTGAGTACAATGGAAAAAAAATAATTAAAGGGCAGAACAGCGATAGAGGGCAGCGCCAACTGCAAATACATAGTGGAAACGATTACGGAAATGGGAACTACAAGCTCTGTTAGCTCGTGACAAGCTTCTAGTTACTTGATTTCCTTATAGGCAGAGACCCATACACAATAATGGGCGTCTAGCAAAGCAAAAAGACCTGGCATAACTCTAATATCGAGTCTTCCTATACCGGAAACATGCTCGCAAAGAGAAAGGGTGCCGTAACCGATAGGCTTAGACAAGAAAGGAACAACGATGGCAGTCATGGCCCAACTCTACTGTCAAGCTTTCCTATACCGGAAAAACACTTGCAGAGAGAAAGGGTTCAGTACCTGATGGGCTCAGGCGCTATTGGGACAAGGTCGCTCAGCTCGAGAACGCCTTGCTCTCAAACGCGTGGTGTGAGACTCGAACTTGGGCGAGGGGTTCACGATGTCGGTGAATGACACATCGGTTAAGAGGGCGAAAGAGCTAGGGTCCGACTCTTCTGTTGAGTTCTTCCTCTTAAGTAACCAGGTCCACGGATGAGAAACGGTTTAGTACCCGTTGGGCACAGGCACAGCACGTTCAATTACACGAGGAAAGTTCATAGACAGTGGAACACCTTGTTCGAGACAGAAATGAAAAAAAAAATTGTCTGGGCGAATAGTCACCACACACACGCGTGTCTGGCGACATATAGGGAGGCTGTCACATGCTAGGGTAGCCAACCCGAATTGTCAAGGCATGCCGAAGTCGGATGTGCTAGGCCTACAAGGCGTATAACGGCAGCACAACGTAAACACGCTTCTGGTGGAAATCGCACGGATATCCATGCTGATTACAATTGAGCAAACGCAAAACAAAACATATTCGATTTTTAAGGATTTTTACATATTTCGATTTTTCAATACTATTCTGTTGTCAAAGACATATGAAACTTGTTACAAAATAATATTCAGTCGTCAAAGACATATGAAACTTGTTACAAAATAATATCCTGTCGTCAAAGACATGACACTTGTTAACATTTTGTACAGAAAATCATCAGTAACAATCTCATAAAAGAAGACAAACTAATGAATTCGAATTTTATCTAACAAGTGCATCTTATCTCATGAATTTTAATATCTGCTTCTACTGTTTTTGAACATAACATTAAAAGAATTCTCCCCCCCCCCAATAATCGATGAAGAATAACACAAAAACCATATAGAGAATGTTAATAAATGACGCGGTTGCGTCTGTGGGTCTCACCAATGACTCACTAGACAAACCAACCATGCACAACAGAAAACCTTAGTTGGTTTGTTAGTTGCTGATCCAGCGGTCCATGGGCTCATGCCCTTTGACCCAAAACCTTAGTAGATGATATGCCTGTATATTGAGGTTATCTTCTTATAGAAGCTTCATGGCACGTCATCTATACAATCCCGTAGTCGTAACCTTCGATAACAGTTACCATGTTGTTCCGGCAGGCCTACGTTGTGCTTGAACTAGTTACGGGCACGGCGTGGGTGGGCGGAACAACAAAGAAACCTGTCTCAAGGGTCAGAGTTGTGCCCTGATGTCAACGTCTGTTTCGGCAGCATTAGACTCGAAACAACATCGAGTCCGATGGCTACTGGAACAGAGGGCGGAGCACTTATGGGAAGTGCTGTGAGGCCAGTTTCTAATCAAGAATCAAGAAATAAATGACCAATATATTAAACAAGCTTATTTGATGGCTAAAAGTATCGTACTTCAATGACATGAGGAAAATAGTAACATCTAAACAAATTACAAACAAGTTTAAAATGAGAATTATAAAATGCTACATCTATTATATAGTAATGTATGGCTCAGAAACATGGACACTAAACAAACGATTAGAAGACAGAATTGATTTGATACTTTTGAAATGTGGGTATATAGAAGACTAAGGAGAACATCATGGAAAGGGAAGAAAACAAACAAAGAGGTTCTAAAAACACTTAATATGAAGAAAGAATTACTAAGAGAAATAAAGATCAGGCAGTTAAACTATTTTGGACACATTAAAAGACATGCCACCTTATTGAAGACCTTTAGTTAGTTAGTTATTCCTCTAGGGCCAAAGACGGCACATAGGTCGGATGTCTTAGATTTCCATGTCGCGCGTTTCATTGCAATTTGTTTGAGGTCTTCATTGTTTCTGATACCGATGGCGAAGCGCTTTCTTGTAATAGTTCTACGTTCTATTGAAGACCTTAGAGGGTAAAGTCGAAGGGAAGCGAGCAAGAGGTAGGCAGAGATACAAATGGGAGAGTAAAATCACAAGATGCACAGGTTACAGTCTAGCAGAGTGCACCACCAAAACAAGAGACACGGGATGTTGGAGGTCTTGATTCTTGATTAGGAACAAGCATCACATCACTGGGGGCATTTCCATATATACTCTGCTTGCCGTTCCGTCAGCCATCTCAAAGCGTATAAGCTCAGTGTCCCAGTCAGTTGCTGATTATGCATTCTTCTGATCTTTCCGGAGAGGGAGCACTTTCTCCTATCGCCTCTAGTCACTCCCATTTCTACCATTCTCTGAATATGTACATTGTCTCGTTCGACTTCCTCCTCATCTTCTTGTAGGGTATCCGTGCCTGCTCTAATCAATTCAATTCTGTCTCTTATCACTTCGGTGTCGTTCATCAAGGCTTTATCAGCCTACAAATCAGCTCTTTCGTTTCCCCTGACCCCAGCATGACCTGGACAGTAGATCCATGTAATGCTCTGCGCGTGGTTGAGCAGAATGACCCATTCAGTTCTGATCATACACTCTTCTATCCTATGCAGCATACTTTGAGAGTCTGATAGAATCACCGAGTCTGTTGGTAGTTGCATCACCAGCCAAGTCAGAGCTGCTGTCACCGCTTCTATTTCCATTCTCATACTCGATTTGTAGTGGGGTACGCACCTGATTTCTCAGCTAATTTCTTCCATTTTGATAGGCCACGAAACCCCAACCACACTTGTTTGTTTATTGTTACTGAGGCACCTGTGTAAATTATTGTATCGTGTGGCTTTGGGTGCTGCAGTATCAGTACTTGGATCATTCCCTCTGTCCTGTTTACAGCCCACAGTCTCTTCTTATCTGTAACACAACTGTTGTCAATAGCTTTCTATCTTTGCCAAATTTAACCCATTCACAACTTTCTATCTTTGCCAAATTTAACCCATTCACAACTTTCTATCTTTGCCAAATTTAACCCATTCACAACTTTCTATCTTTGCCAAATTTAACCCATTCACAACCTCTCCAGCTCTTCACAACCTCACAACTTCTCCAGCTCACAAACTCTAAGTAGGGTATCTTCTACTTCTATCATCCAGGACCCTCCTCTCTTGATACGCCTTACTTTTGTGTTGTCGAGAGATTGGTGTAAGAGGTGGTGATCATCATTGGTGACCTTGAAGTATTCTTTAACCAGAGCTATTTTATGTCTCAATTTAATGCTCGGTAGGTTTAGGAGGAACCTCATGATCACGATTGGTGTATCTCTTGTGCATTCTAAAACAGCTCTCACTGCCTCGTTTTGAACTCTCTCCAATTTATCTACTTGTGTTTGCGACAGTGTCAATAAACCTAAACCATAGTCCAACACAGATAATACCACTGCCTGCATCATCTGAAAAAGTGTTCACTGCGGAATCTCTGCAGATTCCATGATTTTGACTGCACTGATGCCCTTCCCAGTTTCTGAATGATATTGTCCACATGTTTCGCGAAAGATAATACTTCTATCAAAAGTTATGACTGGATATTTCATAGTCTGCCCCCTGTCAATGTTGATGCCCATGCATTTAGCTACTGGTAATATGTCTATGACTATATTGTTGTTCAGTGAGATCCAGTCGATGTTTGCCTTGGTGGGATTGATGACTGCCTTGTAGTTAATGCACCAGAGTGACAAATGCATATTCTCATCCTTCTACATACACACATCAGAGCTACAAATGTTGGAGATCTATTGCAGCCAACCTCCATTGTGGAGACGGTACTTGATAATGATGATTTGATGCAACAAGATGTTGTTGCATTGTAACCGTTCAATGCGTTTATGTTGAGAACATGTTGAGTGGCTCTGTTACAGCAATGCTGTTTATAATGAAGCCATACTGAGAGGTTATGTTGAAGCAAAGCTAAATTGTTATGTTGAAGTCACACTGATTGGTAATGTTCAAGCCATGCTGAGTGGTTATGTTGAAGCAACGCTAAGTGGTTATGTTGAAGTCATACTGATTGGTAATGTTCAAGCCATGCTGAGTGATTATGTTGAAGCAACGCTAAGTGGTTATGTTGAAGTCATACTGATTGGTAATGTTCAAGCCATGCTGAGTGATTATGTTGAAGATATACTGAGTGTTTAAAAGAGAGCAACACAATACCTTGGAATGGTTACAGGCTTTGATGTGATTGAATGCTTGCAAACATAAGCGTGGAACAATCCTTCAACATACAAACATCAACTACCGTTGAGTAAGGGGCATCTTCTCATCCTTCTACACACATAAATCAACTTTTGTTGAGTAAGAGGCATCTTCTCATCCTTCAACATACACACATCACCTCCCGTTGAGTAAGAGGCATATTTTCATCCTTCTACATACACACATCAACTCTTGAGTAGGAGGCATATTTTCATCCTTCTACATACACACATCAACTCTTGAGTAGGAGGCATATTTTCATCCTTCTACATACACACATCAACTCTTGAGTAGGAGGCATATTTTCATCCTTCTACATACACACATCAACTCTTGAGTAGGAGGCATATTTTCATCCTTCTACATACACACATCAACTCTTGAGTAGGAGGCATATTTTCATCCTTCTACATACACACATCAACTCTTGAGTAGGAGGTATCTTCTCATCCTTCTACATACACACATCAACTCTTGAGTAGGAGGCATCTTCTCATCCTTCAACATACACACATCACCTCCCGTTGAGTAAGAGGCATATTTTCATCCTACATACACACATCAACTCTTGAGTAGGAGGCATCTTCTCATCCTTCTACATACACACATCAAATCTTGAGTAGGAGGCATCTTCTCATCCTTCTACATACACATCAAATCTTGAGTAGGAGGCATCTTCTCATCCCTCTACATACACAAATCAACTCCCGTTGAGTAAGAGGCATCTTCTCATCCTTCTACATACACATCAACTCCACTTAAGTAGGAGGCATATTCTCATCCTTCAACATACACACATCACCTCTCGTTGAGTAAGAGGTATCATCTCAAATAATTTTATAGCGATGAGAGCTGGGGTCTTCTGAGTATGAAAGAAATTAGAAAACCACATACTGCATATAGGTAACAAACGCTTCATTGCTCATAATTACTGGAGATCACAATAAATAGACATAATATGGAAATCTGATGTTGCATTCTGCACAGATCAATTTTAAATTAATTAAATATATCTGAAGTACTCGAACTACCGTTGGTCCAGAAGTACTTGCTGTGCTCCTGCCATGACATATTACCGCACTGGTATGCCTTCCTTTGGGGACTAAAGATGTCCATAACTATAATCCCCCCCCCCACTCTCCTAACACAACCATGCACATCAGACAAATCTTTTACAAGTCCGGGTATCACCTCTGTTACACACATGAGGAGGACCTTTGCTTTTATCAGATCAGAAAGGTCATGGGTTGTCAAGAGGTATATGGATTACTTCAGCATCATCTCATGTACTTTGTCTTCTAAGTATATATGCACCTGCACACTCGATCAATACTACTTAGGATCTATGTGGAGTGCATTTAGAGAGAGAAAGAGAGAAATATAGAGAGAGAATAGATACAACAAAAATTTGGATCGAATATGCGGTTGAATCACTATGGGAGGTAATTATCTAATAAGATGAAGTACGCGGCAAACAGATATAGCGACCTACACTATTTTTATCGTTGTTTTACAGTTTATCATTGCAGGAAAGCTTATCTTTTTCTTTTTAAACTAACGAATTATCTTTTCTCTGTCTACCATCATGAGACAGTTCAGAGATACAATAATAATTACATGAGAACCGCAAGGTGTCATACCAATTTGGAAGCAGAAACTCTGTAGAATACGAGTGACAGTATTATGTGTCAGATCTATGAGTTGTTAATATTTTACTCATGTCATTGAAGGTACTTTTAGCCATTCTATTTTCCTTTTAACTTCTGTTTCACATCTGCCATCATTTGTGTATCTATGTTTTCAAGATATGAGTAATGTTCTATGTTTTGTAGTATCTCTCCATGTATTTTTATGTTTACCAACGGTTTTTCTGCCTTTTTGTCTGAATTTTGTGTTTTGAAATGTTACGAACATCAAGAAGTGTTAAGAATATCAAGAAGGGTAAAATATACATATATATGTAGATCAAAGTCAAGATTTCGTCACAAAGAACAACTCCATGGTAAAATGGCTCGAAGTTACAGATGTGTTATTTCTTGTGACCACAAATGCAACTGGACGTTCAATGTTTCAGGACTATTCGCATGGAATATGTGGTTTCATTCTGTACATGTTAGAGATCGCAGTGTAGTCATGTACATTTCCTGATGAAACAGTGATACAGGATTAGCAACCGTCAGTGAGAACACAATAGCTGGTAGTAAAAAGGAGAGTTTTCTGGAAAATAAACAATCTAAAGGATAACTTAAATGAATTGCTATTTACAGATGACTGAGCATTAGTGGTATCACACTGACCCAAACTTTTTTTTATACTTTCCCTAACATGTTTTTCTTGTCACTTTTAATGCACTGTTTTTAAATCTGCAAACCAAACCGTTTTTCTCTATCAGGTCGGGATCTTTAGAAAAACGCAATGGAAGTTTTTTAACAATACCAAAAGTATTACAACATCATTCGTAACAAAAGAAGCAGTTATGTAGGTTTAAATTTCTTTGCAGTATATATATTGTTGTTTTTTCTATTCGTCCTATCTCATTACTTCTGTCTTTTCTATATTTATGTCTTTTTTATATTCATGGTGCTTGATATTTTGACTCCATCTGGTCGATATCTTGATGGAATCGTTCTCCATGTTCATTGCTGACTTCATCAAGGTTGTCAGGGAAAAAGTCAAGATGTGAATCGTGCATATGGATTTTGAGAGACATGTTACAACCCATAATTCTGTATGCATTAATACACTAATTTACAATATGTACATAGTCAACAGATGTATGATTTCCCAGAAAGTTAACGACAATAGATTTGAACGCCATCCATGCGTCAAGTTCACAACAATTTCTCAAATTGTTTGTCTGCAATAATTTTCCTAATCTGAAGTCCTACAAGGATACCTTCCTTTATCTTTGCATCGCTAACTTGAGGACAATTTTCTTGAAGATAAATTAAAGCTTTGCTCATTTTATCAAACGCTTTTACAAAATTCTTAATGAGCCCCAACTTTATATGTAACGGTGGTAAAATTATGTTAATTAATGATGGCTGGTGGATTACATTTTTATGCTCCAACTGCACATGATTCCTGATATGCAATACCTGGCTGTCCCATTCACATAGGAGGCAACAAAATTTAGTATACAAAGTCTGCATACCCGTGAGGATTGCAATGACATTTAGGTCTCCACAAATCCGCCATTGGTGGTCATTGTACTTTATTTTTGCCAAAAGTATAGCCATATTGTCATATGTTTCTTTCATATGAACAAAGTAGACGACTGGAACTGATGAAAATAAATTTCCGTTATACAATAACACAGCATTTAGACTAGTTTTGGAAGAGTCAATGAAATGTCACCATTCGTTGACTATATTCTCATGACTGAGGTGCACCATTAGACCGTTTACATCTTTGCAATAGTTCTTTGGTAAGAGCGAGATCACATATTAGATCTGAAAGTTCTGAATGGTTAAGTAAGAGAACACAATCATTTACTGATATATAATTCGAGTCAGAGTTAGTTTCTAGCGCAGATGAACTATCACTTTCTGATGGTTCACTCACGTACGACCGATATTGTTCTGATACGATGGGTATCGGACACGTGATAGGATCATGGGGCACTGATTTCAAATCATATTCAATATTTGAGTAAACCACAGACTTCATTGTTTTAAAAGTGAAACCATGTATATTTGTCAAGCGGAAATAACAATCAGTAGCATGATTTTTAGGTTCACGCCATATAACTGGAACTCCAAAAGGCATAGACTGAAAGTTAGGTGATTTTCGTAACCAACCTGCCAATATATTTGCACAAGTCGAACAAACTGCATTTGGCTTCCATGATTTATTTGCATCATCAACTTTTGAATCAAAATAAAGTTCATATGCTAGTAATGGTGTCAAGTTTTTCTTGTGAACACAATCAGTAAAATATTTGCACAGGTAACAGAATAAATCAGCAGATATTCTTTAGCATCTAGAAGCAATATTTCGCTCAGAATATTTTAGAATACAGTAACTGTTTGAAAAATAGCACAACATATGTCAGACATGTTTTAGCAGTATAAAAAGTAGAATTATTTTGCATTATATAAATTTAAAAAAAATGATATAATATAAATGAAACAGAACATATAATGGTTTTCCCCAAAAATATAAATTCACAAATATGAAATCATCACTAGAAACTGACCTAAAAACACTTATTCTTATATAAGAAAGTAAAATGTTGTTGAACAGTCTCACAAGAAGAGCAACTACAAAGACAAATAGACATATTATATCAAACATGCCAAATGTTTAACATGAAGATAAATATAGAAAAGACAGAAGTAATGAGATAGGAAGAATAGAAAAAAACAACAATATATATATTGGAAATAGCAGACTTAAACAAGTGACAGAATTCACATACCTAGAAATCAATATCATAGCAGATGACAAGAGCAGCAAAGAAATACACAATAGATGCAGTAAAGCATACAAAGCCCCAGGGCAAATGACACCAATCTTCAGAAACAAAAATGTAGATTTAAACACCAAAATAACACTATTAAAAATGATAACTATGCCAACGATGTGCTGCCAAAGCCAATCATGAAAAATCAAGACAAATATAATCTTGTGACAGCTGAAATGGCATGCTTACGCAGAATCCTAGGAATATCGCTAAGAGACAGATTGTGGAAAGAGGACAGTAGACAAAAAACTGGCACCACCCCAATCTTGGAATATATTCAACCGATTAAATGGTTTTCACACATTAGCAGACTAACATCAGACATCATACCACAGCAAGCTATGCTACACATATACAGTGATGGTAAACCTAGAGGCCGACCAGGAAAACAATGTACCACCGAATTATAAGAGGCGACAAAATCCACAATATACTCAGCACACAATGGCCATCTCCAGAATACTTTTCTACCCCTGAACCTGAAAGGCAACAAAGGGTTTATTGAACAGATAGATATATAGACTATCTTAGCTCAAACTTCGAACTCACTCTAATGACAACAGGAAGAGGTGGTCCATATGCAAGCATCGCCCCTAGTCCTCCAATTGCTCCGAATACGACAATCAAAGCAATCACTGAATGTTGGATGTCGTAATAACTGGCAAATGTTGCTCCACTGAAACGATATGAAAGGTATAATGTTAAATATACGCACATATGGTTAATCATAAATAAGCACTAGTATGGATATGGATAATAGTGGATTAAAAATGAAGTGCTGTTTGATGTTGGTCAGAAACTTGGATCCACACATCAACAGTTGTACATTCTCAGGAACTAAAAACTGGTGCCTCATGCCTCCAGCAGACAGCATACTTGATGCTCTTGTATACTGCAATTTTATCAAATAAAAATTACTCTTAAATTTATTATTTTACTACTTGAGGAGAGCGGTGGTCTAGATGATAGAGAGCTTGCTTACTATCACCGGGTTACAGCATGCAAGGTTCAAAACCACATCCAGACAAACAAACAAACTTTGGTTGTTATTTATCACATGACACGACCATTCTTCCAGTCAACCCAGCTGTAAATGAGTACCTGACTTATGAGTTCATTCATTTATTGGTACCATGCTTTCCGGCGTAGGCGATCATGTCTCTCCACAGTCCTCTGTTATACATTTAAATATAGTTTCTGATATATTCTGCATAATGCCAGGCTTTCAAGCCATCCAACATTTTCTCATGTTGTCTTCCTCTGTCTCTCTTACCCTCAATCTTTCTAGTTGTCACAATGTTCTCCAGCCCACCTCTTCTATAACATGACCCAGAAACTGTGATTGTCGCCTTCTAATACAGTTAATAATTTCCCTACTTGATTTTTCATATACTAGGAAGGGAATTGATCTCTCTATGTGACGCGTCCTTTACAGAACGTTGTTCTCACTGCAACTATGTAAGCCTCTCGATTCTGTGCAAGCTGCATATCTTCTTCCAGTGTCATTTTCAGAAGATCTTCGATGTCATGTGTCCATCGTAGTCTTGGTCTCTTGTTCACCTCCCTGGAACTTTCCATCATGAGTTTCTTGGCACAGATACGTCTCAGCAGTGTTTGCCATTACTTTCTGAACTGGTACTGGTCGCTTATCAGTTACCATCCTTCGTGCACCCTCAGCACAATATGGGGCCTTTCCAAATCCAACCTTCGAAGCCATTGTTGATAATACCATCTCTGCCAGCAGTTGTGTGTATGATAGGGAAGGATGTCCACTGGGAGAGTTGTTTCACGTAGTTCAGCCAACTAGCCAAGGGAATTGGTCACTTCATCTAATAGTTGCTGCAGCTTAGTATATGAAGAGCTATCTTCATCGCCAATGGCAGGTTGCTGACATGGGACCTACCTTTACCTTTACTGTACTACAAAATTGCCAGATGAACTTTAAATCTGATATTATAAATTAAATTATGAATAACACCTAAGTATTAGTCCACGTCTGAAAGTGGAGCAAAGATTAGAAACACTGTTTTTTTAATCTTCCAAGCATGTCATAAGAGGTGACTATGGAGTTTATGTGGTAGAGTTGGCTATCCAATACAGGGTCAAAGTGACCCAGTAGTCATGTGGGATTGTAAGGTATTGTATAAATGTTTTAAACCATAACACACCACATTACATTCTCCAGACAACATCCTGCTAATCTGCAGATGTCTGTGAACAAATATGGAAGCAGAAAAAGCAGAAGATTTATTAATCAAAATTCTTCGTCCCCCTCTAGCAAAACAGAACTTGCCACATAGAGCTATCAAACAAGTGAAAATTGTATATGCTCCCCCACCCCAAGTATTTTAACAAATAAACAAATATAATTAAGATAAAGAAAAAGTTGTTTTTAAAGAAACCCACCCCCATCTCAGCAGTCATATCTACAACCCTGCCATCAGTGTATATAAAACAGTCAGACAACCTTGCCATCAGTGTATATGAAACAGTCAGACAACCTTGCCATCAGTGTATATGAAACAGTCAGACATCCTTGCCATCAGTGTATATGAAACAGTCAGACATCCTTGCCATTAGTGTATATGAAACAGTCAGACAACCTTGCCATCAGTGTATATAAAACAGTCGACAACCTGCCATCAGTGTATATGAAACAGTCAGACAACCTTGCCATCAGTGTATATGAAACAGTTGGACAACCTTGCCATCAGTGTATATGAAACAGTCGACAACCTTGCCATCAGTGTATATGAAACAGTCGACAACCTTGCCATCAGTGTATATAAAACAGTCGACAACCTTGCCATCAGTGTACATGAAAGAGTCAGACAAACTTGCCATCAGTGTATATGAAACAGTCAGACAACCTTGCCATCAGTGTATATGAAACAGTCGACAACCTTGCCATCAGTGTATATGAAACAGTCAGACAACCTTGCCATCAGTGTATATGAAACAGTCAACACCCTTGCCATCAGTGTACATGAAAGAGTCAGACAAACTTGCCATCAGTGTATATGAAACAGTCAGACAACCTTGCCATCAGTGTATATAAAACAGTTGGACAACCTTGCCATCAGTGTATATGAAACAGTCGACAACCTTGCCATCAGTGTATATGAAACAGTCAACACCCTTGCCATCAGTGTATATGAAACAGTCAGACAACCTTGCCATAAGTGTATATAAAACAGTCGACAACCTTGCCATCAGTGTATATGAAACAGTCAGACAACCTTGCCATCAATGTATATGAAACAGTCAACACCCTTGCCATCAGTGTATATGAAACAGTCAGACAACCTTGCCATCAGTGTATATGAAACAGTCGGACAACCTTGCCATCAGTGTATATGAAACAGTCGGACAACCTTGCCATCAGTGTATATGAAACAGTCAGACAACCTTGCCATCAGTGTATATGAAACAGTCGGACAACCTTGCCCTCAGTGTATATAAAAAAAGTCAACAACCTTGCCATCAGTGTATATAAAACAGTCGGACAACCTTGCCATCAGTGTATATGAAACAGTCGGACAACCTTGCCATCAGTGTATATGAAACAGTCAGACAATAAAAGTCCAAAACATTGTGATTTTTACAGATTCTATGTCTGCTCTTCAAGCACTGGAATGTGACGGACATTGTAAACCTGAGCTAGCTGATATATCAACATGCCAACCAGCTGCTTACATCTTATGAAGTCAACATTGTTATGCAGTGGATTCCTGGCCATTCAAACACACCTGGAAATGACAAGGGAACAAAGAAGGGAGCACAACAAGAATAGCCATATACACAAACAACCATGCACACAGTCAAAATGATGTTGAAATCTGTGAACAAAGAGAATTGGATGAACTGATGGGCCATGGAAAACACTGGGAGGGAAATCTATAAATATATGACCAGCCCAAATCCTAAAGACAACATAAACCTCCTGGGAAGGAAAGACCAGAGTATCATCTTCAGAATACTCACACAACATGTACAGCTTAACAATCACTTGAACAGAATACAACCACAACACACTCCAGGGTGTCAGATGTGCACTCATCCCCATGAAACTGTTGATCACCACCTTTTTTAATGCCTAGCGCTTGAGGACATCAGGAAAATGCTTCTCCCTCCAGGGCCAGATAAATGGAACACATTATATGGAACAAAACAACAGCTAACAACAAACATATGCATATATCCCACAATGGCAGTGGGTCAAAGGGCATGAGCCCATGGACCGCTGGATCAGCAACTAACCAACCAACCAAGAATTAATGAAAATAGACTGTGAAAATAAAATACAAGACTACTTAAGAAATATAGCAACCACAGTGATAATATTACTAAGACTAACTCATCTACAATAGCATATTATTCTAAATGGCTGCACCCACATAATACAGTTTGTTTTTTTGACAGGGGTCTGGGTTTCAAGGAACATGTTGACCAAATTATCATAGGGGCAGGCAGGGGCTTGGCGGCAATGGAGGTTGTGGCTGCTGCGCAGTGTGGGCAGGGATTGTTATTTCTTTTGTGCCAGGGTTTGGTTGTGGCTGTGGTGGAGTGTGCACTGGCGGTTCTGACTCTTGGCCAGACTCGGATCGAAGGACTGGATGGAGTCCAGAATGCAGCAATGCGTATCATTCTGGGATGCACAAGAGACACATCGACAAGAGCTATGCGATACCTACTTGACTGCCCAACAGCTGAGCATGGATTACAGTGTTGCCGTGCACGGGCGTACCTTCAGATGCGTGCAGATGGGGGGCACCCGTTGCATTCCGAGGTACAGAAAGTTGGGGGCAGCGGACTCGGGGGAGGAGGGTCGTGGATGGGACGTGCTGAGGATGTAGTACAGGGCGTGTGCGGATTGCGGGATGTGGCGGCTGGTGCGGAGTGGATGGGTCTGCCCGCGGATTTCGAGGCTTGTTTGAGAGTGGTAGTGTCACTTGGCGGGGAGTGCAGAGAGTGGTGTCCTGCGGCTGTGGAGAGGGGGGTGCGGGCTTTGATCGGTGGGAATGCCGGGGGGGGTGTGGTTGTATACACTGATGGATCTGTGGTTGGGCATGTTCGCGGTGCTTGGGCCTTTACAGCTCGGTGCGCAGGTGGGGCGATCAGGGAGGAGGGTGGTGCCTTTGCGCTCACTGCGGGTGGTATGGCCATGGAGACTGTGGCGGTGACCAGGGCATTTGAGTGGCTACACACACAGAAAGTAACGCAGGTCTGCATCTTGAGTGACTCTATGAGTATGATTAAGAAGGTACAAGTGGGTCTCCTTCGCGAACAGTGGATTGAGGCCTTGAGAAATGCGAGCTTGAAAGCGGTTACATTTGTTTTCGTGCCAGGACATGTGGGCGTTCGAGGCAATGAGGGGGCGGATCGGCTGGCATCGTGTGCGATTGTGGCAAAGGGCGATGGGGCAATGGATCGCGCTGACGTTTTGAACTCCTTAGGAGATATAACACGCGAGAGTGAGACTGGTGTGGATGATGATTCCTTTTCAATGGCTAGGATTAAAGATCAGGGATTGAGATGCGGTGTTGCTAGAGGTGAAAATTTTGGAGGGCGCGGAGGAATGATGGTCGGCCGGCATGGGACCGGTACTGTCGGCAGAAGTGTGATGGCGGATACACTCAAGGAGAGATCGGAGCAACTATGGACGTGTCCAGTTTGCAGTGATGATGATCCGACGACTAACTAACTAACTAACTAACAGTTTGTTTACAACGTTTACAGGTATTTTTCTTGAAATTTTCAAAATTCTGAAAAATGAGCTTTTTGAAATATGAAGTATTTCATTTGGCAGTATCTCTTACACTTGTATTCAATGTGGGAAAACACTATTAACTAATCCTCACACTTAGAATCCTAAAATTACACCCAGCATTACAATAAGTAGAATTTCACTCTTGAAATAACTCTGGGACTTTCAAATTTATTTAGGAAATGCAAACATTCATTATAACACATTGACAATTTTAAAGCTCTATGGCATGTGATAGATTTTATACATACTTTTCAAGATGGTGATGTTAATATCTAAAAAATGTGCAAATGTCCTTGGTAATGGAAGATAAGTATATTTTGGAATGAAGATCAGTAAAGTGTTACGGTAAGTACAGCTAGTACTCAACTTGCGACCACGATCTGTTCCAACAGACTGGTCATAACATGATTTAGTCGTAAGTTGAGTACACTGTGTACAGTTATGTGAGGTGATGTTATAAAAATATTTAAGTTAAATTATATAATAAATTTCTTGTATTATTGTTATAAATTATAAATTTTGATGTTCGTTTTGTGCCATTTGTATCATCTCTACACCATTTTGTTTCTTATTTTTACATCACCAGGTTTACGAAAAACACTGCATAAACTGTACATGTAGTAAGCCCACTGGGTAATGTTTGCACAGTTCCCATTTTCAAACTTTAAAGGGCTCTCCAATCAACAAGCTTTAGCCACGCTTGGGGAAGTCAATGAACCTATGGTTATTGAGTGTGACTGTGTTATTTCTTAGAAATTTATGATGCCAACTAGCAGCATACCATCATGCCTCCCTTTCCTTAGTTAATGACCGCCTATGATTGCAGAAAATGCTGTTAAACTGATAAATGAGGCAGAAATAAATCTGAAAATTAATACATGTATGGCTAGTGATTGTGGTCATGAAGTCGAATGGTCGTAAGTTGCATAGGTCGTAAGTCAATCTCTCTCTGTATATCTTTCTAGGAGGCGAGCAAGAGGTAAGCAGAGATACAAATGGGAAAGAAACATCATAAGAAGGACATGTTACAGTCTAACAGAGTGCACCACCAAGGCAAGAGAATGGATGTTGGACGCCTGTTGCAGCCAATCTTCATTGAGGGAACAGAACTTAATGAATGAATTAATCTTTCTAGTAATTTTATCTTAAAAATAATTCCAATATTTTATAATTTTATCTTAAAAATAATTTCAATATTTTATAATTTTATCTTAAAAATAATTTCAATATTTTATAATGTTATCACACAATTAAGACTAAGAAATACTCCTACCACTGGATCCCTTTCAATAATTGTAATACTTGATGCCTTTGGGTTCTGCTGCTTCATCCAATAAGCAACAGATGAACCAATGACTCCTCCTCCAATGATAAGAATATCTGTTTCTTTGTTTATTTCATTTTCGGACACTGTTGCCTCAATACCTTGATATTTTTCTTTCTGAATTGTCCAAGGTGATTTGTACCTGTCTATTTTATAGTATAAATATAAAATTAGCTGATGACGAGATACATACAAAGGATTAGCTGATGGCAAGATACAGATAAAAGATTAGCTGATGGTGAGATACCGATAAAAGATTAGCTGATGGTAAAATACACATAAAAGATTAGCTGATGGTAAAATACACAGAAAAGATTAACTGATGGTAAAATACACAGAAAAGATTAGCTGATGGCGAGATACAGATAAATGATTAGCTGATGGCGAGATACAGATAAATGATTAGCTGATGGCGAGATACAGATAAAATATTAGCTGATGGCGAGATACAGATAAAAGATTAGCTGATGGTGAGATACAGATAAAATATTAGCTGATGGCAAGATACAGATAAAAGATTAGCTGATGGTGAGATACAGATAAAATATTAGCTGATGGCGATATACAGATGGTATATTGGTTGGTTGCTGATCCAGTGGTCCAAGGGTTCATACCCTTTGACCTAATGCCATTAAATGGCATTATATTGCTGGGAAGTCTGTGGATTTTAGGTCCACCCTGGGACAGAGCCACAGAATAACTATCACACCTCCAGGAAGGTAGGTTTCAACCTATGCACTGCTTCTAGCCACTGTAGCTAAGATAGGGTTCACTGTGCTCATTCCCCGCCACCAATTGACAACTGGTTATGCAGAGCTTCTCTATTGCTTCAGGCATGCAACCAAATGTTCAAGTCAAAAGGATTGTCACATCCTGAGTCACTGTGCCTCTATGATGGGTTTCAGCCACAGGAAAAAACAGTGTTGTCAGTTTCCTCCTCCCCAGTGCTGCACAGTACATCTCTGACTCCCTCCCAACCACAGAGGGTGCATACATATATATTCAGGTAAACAAAAACACATTTCAAAAACAAAATAAAAAGCATAATTGTATAGATGATGTGCCATGAAGCTTCTCTAAGAAGATAACCTCAATATAACGGCATGTCATTCACTAAGATTTTCTGTTGCATGGGTGGTATGTCTAGTGGGCCATTGGTGAGACCCACAGATGCAACAACATGCGTGTGAGATATAGATAAATGATTAGCTGATGGTGAGATACAGATAAAAGATTAGATGATGACAAGATACAGATAAAAGATTAGCTGATGGCAAGATACAGATAAAGATTAGCTGATGGTAAAATACAGATACATGAGATGGTTAATCATAATAAGACTTGCAACCCGTCAGGGTCAGGGTGGTGTCACATTGGAGGCTTCAGTACACATATCCATTGAATCACCTCTGTCCTCAGTTATTTGCATGTGTAGAAAAATCATGTCTGTGCCATTCTTTGATATTGCCAACAAAAGATTTACTGTTGCTGCCTCTTCTCCTTCCATCTTGACTCTTCCTTGCTAGAAGTCAGTAACTTCGTAAATGCTCTGTGTATAATCTTATAAGCATTTTCATCGCTTTTCAAAAATGGACATCGATATTCAACAGTATGCAAGCATATATTTCTAGTTGTGTCTTGAACAAAACTTCTGAAACTTTTAAAATGTTGCAACCAGTTTACAGAAAATCCTGGTTAGGTCCATATAAAAAAACATTGGTGTTTCAAAAGTGGACTCACATCCTTTGAAGATGTGATCATCCACCTACCATACTGACAAGAACATGGCACTATGCAAGAAATCCTATGCTCTGATAGATGTTTGAACAGTATTGCAATGTGTCCTTGATCCTATATGCAGACATTGCAGTGAGAAGCATTACACTGGCAGTTGGATCAATCATCATGCGAGAAGTATTACACAGGCAATTGGATCCATCATAATACACTCGCACACAAGTCTATAACAACGAACACATTTTTGACACAACACAATATTTTATTGCTTCCACAGCCTCCATACTTACCAGGTCGTGCTCCATGTGACTTTTTTCTTGTTTACTCAACTGATGAGACAAATGAGGGTTATTCCAAAATGTGCCTACCAGAGATGCTTCCTTCAGTTGCAGGAGTGATGAAATAAGTGTATACAATATCAAATTGTTATTACCAGAGATGCTTCCTTCAGTTGCAGGAATGATGGAATAAGTGTATACAATCACAAATTATGCCTACCAGAGAGATGCTTCCTTCAGTTGCAGGAGTGATGGAATAAGTGTATACAATCACAAATGAACTACTTTGAAGGAGATGGAGCTAACTAGTCTGTAAGTTTAAACTTTCACATAAAAAAAACATGTCCCGTAATTTAATCGATAATCCTCATACTATAATTGTTACCTTCTACCTTTATATTAATATTTATAACTAATAATAACAACAACATCAATAATAATAATAACAACATCAATAATTATAATAATAACAACAACACAACCCAATATTTCAATATTTCCTTGCAAAATAGTTTGTGAAAGTGTTCCATGTCTCATTACATGAAGAAACCAAACTAGTTTACTTCATTTCACCACTGCCAAAAGTGATTTTTGATAACCTGCAAGTTTGTTTAATTGCTGCCGGGAAAATATATTTGTCTTGTAATCTATATACCAACAGCAAGGTACCAGCAGCATAGTCAAACTATGTATGATCACAATATGCATATTTCCAGTTGCAATATACAGTTGTGAGGCATGGATAATAAATAAAACAATAGCAAAGAGAATCACTGCTTTAGAAATGAGAGGCTACAGAAGAATTTTACATATACCATGGACATAAAAAGACAAATCACAAAGTGTCAAGATCAATAAATGTCGAAGAGGGCTGACTCCTTGAAAACATCTTAACAAGAAAGCTGTGTTTTTTTTGGTCATATAAAGAGACATAACAGCATGGAAAGATTAATAGCTGATGGCAGAGTTAACGGCAACAGGGAAAGAGGGCATCCAAGATGACAATGATGCAGTGATATTCAGATTGCTTAATCATGTCTCGAGCTGCGGTAAGTCAACTCACTTAGTCTATCACGTGACCGTTGCTATACATGTCTTTACGTGGTTCAGATGCGCTCCATTTCATTTCCCAAGGCTACTTTCTCCATCAATGAGACCTTTACATGTGAGTTCCGTAATGTTTTTTATATGATCATATGTAAACACTGCGGCAAACAGTACATCGGGGAAACCTGCTTAAGATTGAGCGATTGCTTTTGTAACCATCTTCATGTCATCAAGCACAGAACACCCACTCCTATGATCACACACTTCAACAGCAATGGTCATCATGGTGCTTGTGATATTCAGGTCACAGCCATAAGATCTTGCACCACCGATGATAGATCTAGGTACGCTCTAGAAAATCGTCTCATTTTTTAATTGGGTACACTCAAGCCTTTTGGACTCAATTCTGACCACTCTTATGTCTAGTACTAGGTTGGTGTGGTCTTTGTCTTTATTATTTTTGTTCTGTCATTTACTCATCTGTTTTTTTGTTTCGTTTCCACATATATTTATGTTTTTTATGTACTTCCTGACCTCCTGCATCTCATTTCCATATTTCCGTTGGATACGTTTGTTTGTTGTGATAATTTTTCCATTCATCGTCTTTTGATGTTTTGTGTGTATCTTGATAAAGACCTTTTGGTTGAAATGTTGAATATGATTTGTATATTGTAATTTGTATGTTTTCTTGTGTGCACATCATTTCCCACTAGTTTTAGTTATAGTCTGGCGTGTCTGATTGAAGCAATTATATAAACCTGTGTTTTACGTAAATACGATTGTTGTTACGTTTCACGCAGTTTCCTTGTTTGGATTGTCGTATTAGAATTGAGGAGTGTTCAGAGAATCCATAAGGAAGACCATGATTTGGAAAGAATATGTAACATGATGATGATGATGACTATATAACTTATTTTTAACAAATGTCTGTAGCACTTACATTAAAAAACCTGATCCATCTTTACATTTCTGTATTAAGTATTTGGCTTTCACATCAGTAAAAAAGAATACAACACTAGTGACCTGTATAAATTGATGTTTACTGTAATACTGATCTTACTTTTCAAAATGATATTCAACCTTGACATAGAAATCTTAATTATAATACTTAAAATTACAAACTAAACAAAAAATGTACCAGTGTTAGACGCTTCATTCTCAGGACTGTTTTTCCAACCAGAATCTGTAGAATCATCATTTGTGGCAAATGATCTTGCAATATGTCTCCAAAACATTGCTGATTTGTCCACATTCTGTCTCCAGGAAGGATTACTAACCATTGCACAATATGAAGTGCCCTTGCATAGAATGCTTGGAATAAGCCAAACCATTTTCTGTAAAGGAATGATGTGTCTCTGTCAATTGAGAAGATAATTTTCATTGTCATAAAACAAAAACTATTTTTGTATTATGTACTTATTTACGTCTTGATTGTGAGCATACACATTCTAAATATAGAGTTGAAGCGATATGGATATGTTCACATAAATATTTAATGTTACTATCTCTAACACTAACCCCGAGTAAACCCTAACCCTGTTTGTTTATGTTAGCTGACATACATTTTAGGTCGCGGTAATCAGAGAACAGAGCACACTATTTTTATTATGACTTCAAATAAATATCCAAATTGTATAATAATGCACATCTATGTGACATGTCCTTTGTAGAACACTGTCCTCACTGTCACTCAGTAAGCCTCTCAGTTCTGTGCAAACTGCACTGCTTCTGCCAGTATTATTTTCAAAAGGTCTTCAATATCCTGTACTCATCAACGTCTTTGGTGGCATCTTGTTCTCCAACCTGGAAACTTTCTCTTCATAATTAATCTTTCTAGCCTACTGTCTTTTCATGTGTCCGAAATATGTTAACTTGCATTTTTATGGTTTTGAGGAACCAATCGTCATCTTTGTTCAGGTCTTTGCAGACATATGTGTTGAATCTTCTCTTTGTCTATATAATTCTTAGATTTTTTTATAACACTTCAATTCAAATGCAGATATTTTCATTTCCATTGCAGATGTCATTACCCACATCTCACATATGCTAACCCTGGAAATAATATAGCTTCTTAATAGTTGCAACTTTGATCTCTGTTTACCCCTTGCCATAGATTTTTCCTTTATACAGGCTATGTCTATTGTCTATCCCAAGGTGGTGATGTTGTCGTAGCTTCCACACTTGCCATGGAGCATATGGGTTTGTGATAGAGATGTAGTCTGCGTTCTAGAGCCAAGTGTGTTGCTCTGGTTGAGGTGTAGTCATGTTTGTTCAGGATGGGTTTGATGTTATCTATCCATCTTTTCCTAGGCTTTCCCTTGGCTCTGTATCCTGATTTCATCTTGTTATAAGCTCTTACGGGAAGTTGATCGATCATTCTCATAAGATGTCCAGACCATTTTATCTGTTGTTTCTCTATATATTCGATACATTCTGAATTATTATTCTGTAGCCTTGTATCATGGTGTGATCCTTGTCATGTTTGGGTAGTGGGACTAAATAGCCATGCAGCCAGTCTACTTTTACTGTGCCATTTAAAAGGCTATTATTTAACATGTCCGCCAACTCTCCCAACTCCTCATCAATTCTCTGACTAATGTCATCGTATCTAATGATATCTGGTCCTGGTGTTGTGTTTTTTGCACTTTTCAGTGTCTTCAAATTTTTCTTCTAATTTCGTCAACTGTGATTATCGTGTTTTGTCCATGCTCAAGTTCTTACACATGTCCATAATCATTTTCCTGATTTCTTGATATGCCTCAACATTTCTCTGACAAATTTGTGCAGTGTAGTGTGTCAGCAATGCCGCACCTTTTGTCTCATCCATTTTCTGCCAGGCCGTATCAGCACTCTGGAAATCGGCAATAGTCGTGCGTCTTATCAGACCCTTCATGGATTTATGCAAGTCAGGCGTCATGAAATAGGGTCTTATATGAGAAGAGATAGAAGCACCAACAAAGAAATAGGTAAAACTACGGATGAACTCTTCACAGTGCTATAAATAGCAGACTGTTTACATTTTTAACTAGTTGACATCACAGATTTCTGTGTAACAACAATGAAATTAATGGCTGCCGTGACGTCACATCCCGACAATCACTTGAGTTCAAATCTAGACACAGACAAACTTATGCATAATCTGTTTCTCTTCAAACGTACATAATTTTTTAAATTTTCCACTGATTTGTACTGAGCGCTCAGTATTTCTGCGCGCTGCGCAAGTACAGTATAGATCTTTACTGTGACCTGTGCTCTAGTTTCGAGGTGTTTTCTAACCTTTGTGTTGTGATTGCCTTGATAGTATTGTTGTATGATTTAGTTTGGAATATAAGTAGTATTTAAAATTAATATTTATTTAAAACGATTACATTAGAGTTAGTATTCAGCCTGGGGTAAGGGATTAGGATCAGTTTCTATTGTTAATTCTAACCTCTTGTTAGAATTAAGGTAAATTATTATTATGTACAATAGCGGGAAGATATAAATTAAGGGACATGCGCAGTGGTATACATTAGCAGACAGAACGAACAATTATGGCTCTGTGTTGTTAAATGTGATCTTACTTTCGTTATAAATTCATATATGGAGAAGAAATTGTGTGAAGTCAAATGATATATTATTAATTGAAAACGCTTGCATTAGAGTTAGTTTTAAGAAGTGTGTAGTGTAATAACATGCGAAGTATTTACTTTTACTCAGCGAGATAACATCAATATAATATGCCACATGTTGGAAGTGTTATCTCGTTTAATGGCCTAATAATAATGGTTGGACTTCATTTAAATTTAATTTATTATTAGTAAGTGGTAGCCTGATACGAATGATATATTATTAATTGAAAACGCTTGCATTAGAGTTAGTTTTAAGGATTAGAATCAGTGTTTAGTATTTAGAATTAGGATAAATTATTAGTATATAGAATAGCGGGAATATTCATGGAGTTTGTTTCTGTAATTAAAAAAGTGTATCCCGCAGAGAATGCTGACATGTATTTTAGCGGAAGTGTTTAGTGTAATAACATGCGAAGTATTTACTTTTACTCAGTGAGATAACATCAATATAATATGCCACATGTTGGAAGTGTTATCTCGTTTAATGGCCTAATAATAATGGTTGGACTTCATTTAAATTTAATTTATTATTAGTAAGTGGTAGCCTGATACGAATGATATATTATTAATTGAAAACGCTTGCATTAGAGTTAGTTTTAAGGATTAGAATCAGTGTTTAGTATTTAGAATTAGGATAAATTATTAGTATATAGAATAGCGGGAATATTCATGGAGTTTGTTTCTGTAATTAAAAAAGTGTATCCCGCAGAGAATGCTGACATGTATTTTAGCGGAAGTGTTTAGTGTAATAACATGCGAAGTATTTACTTTTACTCAGCGAGATAACATCAATATAATATGCCACATGTTGGAAGTGTTATCTCGTTTAATGGCCTAATAATAATGGTTGGACTTCATTTAAATTTAATTTATTATTAGTAAGTGGTAGCCTGATACGAATGATATATTATTAATTGAAAACGCTTGCATTAGAGTTAGTTTTAAGGATTAGAATCAGTGTTTAGTATTTAGAATTAGGATAAATTATTAGTATATAGAATAGCGGGAATATTCATGGAGTTTGTTTCTGTAATTAAAAAAGTGTATCCCGCAGAGAATGCTGACTAAGGTAAGTGTCTGGTTTTATTCACATTGTTGCAGTTTCTCAACCCTACGGATAATTGATGTTTTGGGGAGATCTATGATGTCAGCTAGTTATAAATGTAAACAGCGTGCTATTTATAGCACAGTGAAGAACTAATCTGTACTTTTACCCTGTGTGCTAGAGCGCAGTGCACACACACATTAGAAATATTATTTATATTCCCAACCTTACTCTAAGTACTTAACCTTAAGCTAGCCAAATCACACAACAAAGGTCAGGTAATACCTCAATACTAGAGCAAAGTGTCAGTGAAGAGTTGATTGGTAGTTGCACCAAGAAATAAAAGCTTATTATCTACTTAGGCATCATCTTAGCAACATATTTAAGTAATTAAACATTTTGATTAATTTGTAGATATAAAACACAGTCACCACGAAGACAGTGACAAAATTACGACTGTCTCCCTTGCAGAGGCTACTTTTTGTTCATGCACTTTGCTGGGACCTTTCCTTTTATACAGAAACTCTGAGAAACCCATCGGGGCACAATACATCATGTATTTTAGCGGAAGTGTTTAGTGTAATAACATGCGAAGTATTTACTTTTACTCAGCGAGATAACATCAATATAATATGCCACATGTTGGAAGTGTTATCTCGTTTAATGGCCTAATAATAATGGTTGGACTTCACTTAAATTTAATTTATTATTAGTAAGTGGTAGCCTGATACGAATGATAACTCTTCCTTGTATTTTTGACTACATTTCTTGCACGACTAAATGTTTACATGACCTTTGACACTACCTGGCACAAATTCAAAATTAACAGACTAAATATGATTTTAACGTTGTTTTGTGACCAAAGATACAATAGGACCATATCTCAATGTCTAGATTATTTTTTTTTAGCATGAAATTTAGAAATTTTTAAGAATATACATGAGAATAGCGAATAGGGCTACTTCAAAGTTTCATGGAAGTAAAAGCTTTGATAAAATAACATGCAACTACAGTGCCGTTGCAGGCAACCTTCGTTGCGGAGACGGTATTTAATGATAATGACAGTGTAGAGAACTACGGGAAACTATAGATCTCAGGAAGACAACAGCAACAAATTGAGCAGCAATAAACAAGTCGAGATTTTTCGACTGTGAACGGGACATTGCCGTCTAAATGCGCATTTACACCAAATCGATCCTCATCAACACTCTGCGACTTGCATCTGCCCAAGATTAACATAAGGGGCCTATAGGGGCATACACAAGAACCAGGGTCATAGATACGTCTTCGTTAAGGGGGAGGGGAAAATGTACCGAATTAAAATGATTATAACTTCGATCTCATGAGTCATTCCTTCATTTTCCTTGGGTTTTCGTTTATATTTTTTTTTTTAGACAACCCATTTTATTTTATTCGGGGGGGGGGGGGGGGTCTACCCTTTTTGACATTTTTTTTCCTAGTACTAAGTGTCATGATCTGACTTCTTAAGCGAAAGAAACACCCACCGCCCCCTTATTAACGGACTTTACCCTAAATAAAACACACTACGGTAGAAGACCTCTGTACGTTAGGACTTCGTTCGTTACGTTTTTTCAAATTATTGTCGTGTTTTCATTGGCCATTATGTGTATACTTGGCGTCGCATGCCGAAAATAGCCAGGCGACTCCAAGCATAGCCAGCGAACAGCACGGTAATAATAAAACACGTAACGAATGACGTCCCAATTAATTATGTAAAGAGGTCTTCTGTACAATATGTTATTTCCCAGAGCACATACTACAGAACTGTTTCAGCCTCTGACAAATACTCGATACAAAATATTCACGAATTTCTGTATTTAATTAACAAAGTTACAACTTTTTTCCCATCACAAGCACCAAAAATTTGGAAACGATTGCGCGGAACCAAAAATGAAAACGTCGGCATCTTCATGTTCTACTAAGACGAATGAACAAGGGAAATATAGAGTGTCGTCCTGTTGGACAATGGAGCAAACGAATGATTTCTGGGAAAGAAATGTTTGGTTACTAGCAAAGGATGGGAAAATATATTGCCGTGCTTGTAGCAAAATTCAAACACTCGGAACGGAGGCTAAAATGGGATCTAAGATTTAAAAAGAATGAGGAAACAGTGAAGTAACTTATTTTATCAAAACTCGGGAACAACATCTTTACAAATACAAATATTGAAACATAAAGCAAACGATGGCCATACACTTTTCATAACAATATTAGAAGACGCGAAGAAAAAGACACTTAAACGGTATCCCTAAAATTGCGTGGTGTGAGACTCGAACCTGGGCGAGGGGTTCACGATGTCTGTGAACGACGCCTTGGGTATGAGGGCGAACGAGCCAGGGTTCAACTCTTCTGGCGAGTTCTTCCTCATATGGAACCAGGCTCGCAGATGAGAAACGGTTCAGTACCCGATGGACACAGGCAGAGTAAGTCCTATTGCACGATATGGGTTCACAGACGGTGGAACACCTCGTACCAGGGGTGCAAAGGGAACGCATTGCTCTAGGCGGACCCAGGGTTGGCAGATAAACAAGATCCCACATGTACCTCCTCGCGGTGCACCCTGGTAACAGAAATACAGCAGCTCAAGCTGATTCTGGCCAAATCTTTTGGGGATCGTGTCCGAGAATGTGGAGGTAGCAGATGGAAGAGATTTGACTGCATAAGAGACAGACAATATCTCCGACACCACCAGCATCACCACATATATTGACACTGTCGACATACAGTGAAGCTAGTTAGTCCAGTCCGAACATTGGAGGGCGACCAATGTAAAATGCACGTAAAGGTAGATGCATGGCGAGAGACAAATAGATTTCATACTGAGTACAATGAAACAATAAAATGGCAGAAAAGCGCTAGAGGGCAGCGCGAACTGCAAATAGAAAGTGAAAAGTTCCTAGGAAAAGGGAACTACAAGCTCCGTCAGCTCGAGACGAGCTTCTTGTTGCCTGTGCTCCGTACAGACAGAGACCCAGACCCAAGCATTGGCGTTCGGAAAAGCAAGAAGTCCTAACCCAACTCTAATGTCGAGCCTTCCTAAGCCGGAAATATGCTCACGAAGAGAAAGGGTCCCGTACCCAATGGGCTTAGGCACAAAAGGGACAACGATCTTAGCCCTGGCCCAACTCTACTGTCAGGTTTTCCTATACCGGAAATACACTTGAAGAGAGAAAGGGTTCAGTACCTGATGGGCTCAGCAGGCGCTATTGGGACAAGATCGCTCAGCTCGAGAATGCCTTGCTCTCAAGCGCGTGGTGTGAGACTCGAACTTGGACATGGGGTACACGAAGTCGGTGAATGACACCTCGGTTATGAAGGCGAAAGAGCCTTTACGACTACCGGTCGTACCACCCTTTCTCTCTGCAAGTGTATTTCCGGTATAGGAAATCTTGACAGTAGAGTTGGGCCAGGGCTAAAATCGTTGTCCCTTTTGTGCCAAGTGTGGCACGCGTGCCATAGGTTGCCGACCCCTGAACTATGTTATACTTAGTATCCGTCCGATGTTCTAATTGCGCACCTTGTCGAATCTGGTGACTCAAATAGCCTTACTTAGACATTTCGCAAGTTTCGATCTTTCTCTTATGTGTAGGTGTTAGTTGCCAAGTCTGACATTGGTAGCATAATGTTGGCACAAAGATGATCTTACTTATGTGTAGGTGTTAGTTGTCAAGTCTGGCATTGGTAGCATAGTGTTGGTACAAAGATGATCTTACTCATGTGTAGGTGTTAGTTGTCAAATTTGGTATTGGTAGTATAGTGTTGGCACGAAGATGCTCTTACTTATGTGTAGGTGTTAGTTGCCAATTCTGGCATTGGTAGCATAGTGTTGGCACGAAGATGCTCTTACTTATGTGTGGGTGTTAGTTGCCAATTCTGGCATTGGTAGCATAGTGTTGGCACGAAGACGCTCTTACTTATGTGTAGGTGTTAGTTGCCAAGTCTGGCATTGGTAGCATAATGTTGACACAAAGATGCTCTTACTTATGTGTTTCTTTACTTCCATGTTGTTTTTTTGGGTGCTATCGAAAAAGTGACATCTAGTATATCACAATATTTGCATTTTGACATCTTGTTTCTATCTCTCAATTGACTCGTCCGTCTTCTGTGAAGATACTTCGTAGGTACTTGAACTCTGTGACTTGTATTATTTTTTTGTTCCCCATTTGCCTGTTTAAATGATCTGTTGATCTCGTTATTTGCATAGTTTCTGCCTTTTGTCTATTGATCCGCTTATTGTATATTCTTGATAGTGAGTTGATGTGAATTTACAGTTTTTCTTCGTCATCATATATGATGTTTTTATCGTCAGCGAAAAGTAGTTTATTGAGTTTGTTTTTACGTTGTTCATTCTCTGTTGTTTCATAAATCAGAAGTTGTATAAGAATACGCATATAAATTCTACTACATATGACTGTATGTAAAAATAAGATGAGAGCTATGTTGATGGAAAAGATCTAAAGATAGTAAGAAACATGTATTGGAAACAAACAGCTGTGTCGAGGGTTTACGGTTATGTAGGAGAATTTCAGAAGATAGAGATGGGCATCAGAGAAGGATGTGTAATGTCACCAGATCTTTTCTTTATGTATACAGAGGATATTATGTGAAACTTAGAAAACATGATAGGAATAGAAGTTGGAGGTTACAAAATTTGAATAATCTAAGATATGCTGACGATACAGTTCTGATTGCAGGGAGAGAACACGAAATTTAAACCTTGTTAGACATGGTTGTAGAAAAGTGAAAACAAAGCTCTGTCTAAACAAGAAGAAACCAGAAGTAATGGTTGTTTCAAGAAATGCACACCAACAAAATGCAGCATTACTATCTATGATTCAACATTTAATCATGGGGCTAAAGTCAAGTATCTTGGCAGCATTTTAACATCAGATGGCAGGTGCTCCAATGAGTAACAGTAATTACAGAAAGAGCAACTGTAACTTTTTTTGTTACATTTATTTTTTTTCATTTTTATTTGCAACAAAAAACATTTACAAAACCAAATACATTTTAAATGTGAAGTGTGCATTTTGTTATGAGATGGATTAATCAACATTCATGAAAATTTGTGATGAGAGTGTAATGATAAATATAATATGTAAGGATTTTTTATTTTTTTTCATCCTTGCACGCATACTATCCACACAAAAATGCATTTACACACACACATACATCGCATATATATATATACATACCCACACACGTGCACACATATACACATAGATACATACATAAATACACACACACACACACACACACATATATATATATACACACACGTGTACATATATGCGCATAGTGGGAGCTGGCTTTCGTGTGGTTGGGTTTATGGGTTTATTTTTCGTTTTCCCCCCAATAACATTGTATATACCTATACATATTTATTTACATATATACATTGTATATACAACATATTTGTAACGATTACAGCATAGAATACAAAAGTAACAACAACAGACATATGTAATGTAATATATTTTGCCTGCGAGTTGAAATGTGGAATGATGGACCTTTACAATTTTGTGAAATAGGTGATACATGGATGACAACAAAATTAATTGATGAAAAAAACAACAACAAAGGAATAATTGTTTACATATATCCACACATGTTCATATTATGATTAAAAGCTAACAAAAAGTCGTGATATAGTACGTGCAGTAGCAAAAGTTTCTAACATTGGAAATAACAAAAACTACAAAATATGTTTGGAAAAATAGTTAATTTAAAACATTTGGTCTTATATTGTGTCTCCTCGCGGAGATCCTTAGTAAAACATTTTATATACACAATTTACGTGAAAAATTTATCAAAGTAACGACAATAGACATATGTAATGTGAGGAAATTTTGCCCGTGAATTGAAATGTGGAATGGTGGGCTTTTACAATTTTGTGAAGTGAATGATACATGAATGATTATAAAATTTATTGATGAAAAAAAAGATAAAGATTTGCGTGTTTCTGTAGATGTTCATATTATGTGCTGTGTCATCTGATTGAATATGTGTAGAACTGTATCTGGTTGAAATATTGTATTGTGAAACACTGCCCGTATCCGACAAGACCAGATCAGGTATCTGTATTGGGATAACAAGATGATCAGTTTGTACATCTGTTGTCTGAGACAGTACGTTCAACATGATAGCCTTGTAAATGTCCGTGTTGTGTATGTGTGTTTTTATTATGTCTCTTAATCTGTTTCTGGTAGGAGTGATTGTATTGCATGTGTAAAAGATGTGGTCTTCTGTTTCTGGGATGTTTCTTCTGCAAAGTTTACATTTTGGTGTTTGCTCTAGTCTACGTGCTTGTTTCCCTATAATGGGCGTCATGTTGAATAATAACCTGAAGGCTATTTCCCTAGCTTTTGGCGTGACACCTAGAATGTGAAGGTTGTTGAAAGTCTTCGTATATTCGGTCATAAAATACGTGTACCCTTTCTTAATTCTGAGACGTAAGGGGGGTGCCTGGAGCTTGACCAGATGTTTATAGATAATGTTTGTTGTCTTATGAATGAGATGTTCATGCCAGTGGATGGCTTTAAGGCATGTTTTATAAAATGTTGGTGGTTTACCGTTGTGGTGGGGGATTGTGTTGTTGAATGACGCCAGTCTTGTCAGCCTCGTTCCCATGTAATAGTGGGCCAAGGTATGTCGTTGTGGGGTGTTTAATGATATGGCTTACATGGCTGATTCTAATGGCTCTGATTTTTGTGCGAATGTCTTGTAATGCAATGCCTCCG
This sequence comes from Meghimatium bilineatum, assembly GCA_034231615.1. Lineage (NCBI taxonomy): Eukaryota > Metazoa > Mollusca > Gastropoda > Stylommatophora > Philomycidae > Meghimatium > Meghimatium bilineatum. The sequence goes on along the minus strand of CM067321.1, from coordinate 56,683,356 downwards.
TGCTGTTTGTCTTGTATGAGTGTTTTATGTTGTATGCTTTGTATGGTGTGAGCAAAAATGAAACTCCTTATCTGTTTGTAAATTTCTGTGACAGTGTCGTCTGGGGATTCAAAAATTGTGGCTATGTATATCAGTTTTGGAATAATGTATGTATTCACGACTCTGTTTCTTCCAAAAATTGTTGTAGTTTTAAATTGATATCTGTACAGCATGTCTGTGATCTGTGTAACAAGGTTACATCATGTTGTCTTGTGTATGATAAGTGGGTTTGATGGGAATGTTATGCCATATAGTCTTTTGTTGTCTGTTGTTGTTATGTTGTAGGGGAAATCTGTTTTATTTTTCCACCTACCCAGGCCCATGATAATTGATTTTTGAACATTCAATTTGGAACCACTACCGGTTCCAAATTCTGTGAATGTGTCCAAAATATTTCGAATAGACCTTTCATTGGGCGGGAAGAAAGCAGTATCGTCCGCATAGGCGCACAATTTCTGCTTTCCTTTCCCTGGAATAAAAGTGCCTGAGATTGTGGTGTCTTTTCGAATCTTTTCAAGAAGTGATTACAAAACGAGAACATATATTTATATATAAGTTATATATAAGAACATATATAAGAGACATAATAAAAATGTTTTAAAAAAAGTGAAAACAAAGCTCTCAGTCTAAAACCAGAAGAAACCAGAAGAAACCAGAAGTAATGGCTGTTTCAAGAAATACACACCACCAGAATACAGCATTACTATCTATGATTCAACATTAAATCATGGGGATAAAGTCAAGTATCTTGGCACCATTTTAACATCAGATGGCAGGTGCTTCAATGAGTAACAGTAATTGCAGTAAGAATAACTGTAACAATGAAACAGTAACCCTATTATTTTTTAATATATAGAACAAGGGGACCTCATCCAAATTTCTCATTTGTGTATATAGGAAACAATAATTTTTAAAAAATATTTTAGACAGATGTATACAATTAAAAAAAGAACACACTAATTGGTAAATGCAAATTTAAAGTGAAAGTACATCAGGAGTAGATTTCTCAACTTTATTTTGACACAATAATTAATTAAAACAAATATGTTGATAACTATGTATATTATCTCCCCTTCATTGCAAACGTAAAACCACCTTCTATAAAGTGAAAACCACCTTCTATAAAGTGGCAAGTTCTCTGTTTACTGTGACTAAATTATATTTTATTAATGAAGCATTATGTTTAGTCAGTGTGACTATCTAAGACACATTAGTCAAGTTTTCTTCCAGTAAACAGAGCCCTATTTCTATCTCGTGAACACAGTTCACGAAAGTAAGATTTATCTTAAGATGTTAACATTAGGACTAGTAAGAAAAACCAAAACACAAACAATGCGTGATGTGGACTGTGCTATGTGGTTTAGATCAGTGGTTGTGGTTTAGATCAGTGGTGCCAATGTGGTGTGGAAAAATCAAGCAAAGTCAGTGGTACTGTTATTGTTCCCTACCATGCACATCGTAAAATGTGACTATGAAGGGGTTTTTTTGGGGGGGGGGGGGGGGTTGAGTTGGCTCTCCTATTCAATAGAGGATCATGTTATCCAGAAGTCATGCTTAAGTTGGGTGTGTCAGATCGAAAGGTGCAGATATCGCAACCACGATGTAAATGATGACAAACCTCATTCCATTCTCCGGATTAGATCCTGATAACATACAGGAGCTTGAGAACTAACGCATAAAAAGAAGAAGCAGATAAAGATCAGTGGTTCTCAAAATGTAATTAGGTCCACGTTTGGGGCTATATATTTGAAGGAAGGGGGATAATTGCACCAAAAAATGAAACTATGGCGCAGATTCTTCCAGATCTGCGACATAAAAATAAGTTTTTGAATGCTTTTATTCTTTTTACAAAACTGCCCACTTTATCACAGCACAAGGGGGAAACGATGGCTATCGGAAACAGCTCTGGTGGAAAGCTCTACTTTACTGTCTAACTGCTGCACTGAAGCTTCTCTTTGAACAGTTCAGTTCTTTGATGGAATCCATATCAGCGTCTGACCTGCTGGAAAACGAGGAAGAAGGAGAAAATAATTATGCGATGCATAAGATATACGATAGTAGTAATCCTTGAGGAAAGATGAAGCTTTTTTTCTGGTCTATAGGAATTAATCTCTAGTGCCGGGAACAACACATCGGCTGGAAATATGAGGGCTGGGGCAACACAGTGCAAAATATGGAAAAACGGATTTAGATACAAATGTTATCAATATGTATACACACGACATACTAGCGAATAGACGCAAAGACATACGACGTTTTGAATAAGAAACCATCATCAGGACAAACGATAGCTGACTAACAATGAATAGAAACACACATATGACGAAATGGGAGGCAAGGGATGATGAAAGTGAGAGAGAAAGAAGTGAAGCTCAAGTGGGTATTAAGGAAGTGATATTACGGACGATGTGATCAATCCTGGTAACAGGAGATAAAAAGGACATTGAGATCTGGTCAACAAGACATAGATGCTTTCCATCTTAGTTCTCACTCTGGATAATTGAGTTTCTGCGTTTTTTATCAAACTCCTACAGATTAGCAGGATGTAGTTCATAATGCGTTTTGTCATGGTTCACAACATTGATGCGAGATCTTCGCTTTTGACCTAACAGATCCGACCTTAGAATGGCACTGGATCATTTTGACCTCATATAGGATGGAACAGCCAACTCCACCATATAACTTCCTTAGTCGCTTCTTAAAATTTACATGGAAGGCAAACAGTATTGCTATTCTTTGTTCCCCTCTCGAGGCTTTAAAAAAAAAAACTAACGGTGTGTGACTTTTTAAAAACAATTTGTGTTGTCTAGTGCGTTTGACGGAACGAGTTGGTAGCACTTGCCTAAACACAATACGTATTAAAAGATGGTTATTTTGTGCATCCATCATTCAGGGCAATATACTGCTAATTTTTCAAAACAACTTGTATATCATATATTAATAAAGTGTGAAAACCAGAATACTGGTTTCATTAGTTATTATAAAGATAAAGAATGCAAGAGATCGCATGTAACCCATGTCTGCTGTAAGACACAGTACAAATAGAATTGCTCGGAATATACCGGTGTGGTATCAAAAATTCCCCATTACACATTGTTTACTACACTGTATAATCTTGTCTCTCACTTAGTTGTGTGGACTATTTGAAAATAATCCATCTGAAGTCACATTATTTAACCATGACAGTGATTTTCATTGGTCACTTTTGTATACATTGTGTCGACAGCCAATGACAAATCACCGTCAAGTAAAGTCATTTAGAAGAATGAGTTCACGTGACTGTATTTGACGAGAGACACGGTACAGTAAGTCGATATGACCTAGCAAAAGACACCTTACAAACAAAAATGTAATAGTCATGATTGAATGATTGTCCAAACAAATGTCATGTGTTTTGTTTTTGAGAAAACTAATTGTACTTGAATTAAACTCACAACATAAAAACATGACTCTTTTTGCAACTTGACGTTTTAAAAAGATAAAAACGTGATTGCAATGCAAAAATAGGATAAAAACTGAGGCTCTGTATGGAAAAATAATTTTGTGAAATATATTTTGAGGCTCTGTCTAGGATAGCAGGGCTATAGAGAGTGGACATTACCATTATTCATTAAGGGTCATAACCCCGCAGATACTATCAGATAAGGGGATGTAATACATGTGAAATGTATTAATATGTGAAAATGTATTAATAAATCATAAGAACACAAATATTTTGATCTGATCATGTGGTAATATAATTTAAATAAACAACTCTCATTTATCTTGAGTGATTTTGTGTAACTCTTCCCCGTTCTACTATTTATAAAAACGTTTTTTTGAAAGCAATATGCACGACATTCTTCCCTAACTGTTGACATGGTGAACAAAAGTGTGGCACATAAACTTTTGGATGTTAAGGGATAATGTCCGTATAAGGTTCAAGTTCCCCGCGGAACTTTACATGCAAAAGTTGGCTCTTGACTTTGTATGGGAACTAGTGTCAGTAGTCCGTTCACATGTCTTAGACTCCACCGCGGGGTCAAGGTTCAGCCAGTGTCGAGTCAGCTCGCTCGTCACAGTACCGCTTGGGATCTAGGCTGGTTCCTCCCCATATGACATGTTAAAACAGGACGAAGTCACCGGGGTGAAGTTTTCGGTCGTACGGAATGTTAACAGCATAAACGTGCTCAGCTGAGTGGTGAGCTATACTCAGCGTCCGAGTGGCTTTCGATGTTCGGCGCCTGCTATGTCATACCGCCTCGAGAGAGGATTACGGGGGTATAGGAGAGCTGCTTAGAAAGTGCTTCACTCGACTTTTTTGTCATGAAATAACTTTGGAATTACTTAAATTTTAGTATTATTTGTATTTACACGGTTACCTCCCTTACACTTAAACGTATTTTTGATTTAACATTTTGATACTGCTATTTATTGGAAAGAATAAATAAAGTATTTTGATCAAAAGTAGTAATGTAGTCTTACAGTTTTTATGGCCATAATTCTTAATTTGTAATTTAAAAGATATTAATTATCTAATTATAATTTCGTTAACAAAAGAAAATAAATTTAGTATTCACGAGGGAAAAAATGGGATTGCAATTTGTGATCTTTTTTGAGAAAATTTACTTTCAACAATAACGCAATTTCACAATATAACGACATCCACGTGTCAGCTGAGTTTTAAAAAAATGTAAACTCAAAATATTTTGACCTGATACATTGCTTACTAAAATTGCGGAAATATACATTTGTTTATGTTAATGGCACATATGTATTGTAATTGTATGTATTGAGTGCAAAGATGTGTCCAGGTCTCACCAAGATTGTCTTGGTTTTATAACATTGACTTATATCTCGCCATGTTATGCCTATGTCCCAGTTTCTATAACAGTTTACAAATACAACGAATGTGTTACGTGTTCAAATCAACACACTTGGTCTCGCTTCGTTTAAGCGAATAAACACGCTTGGTAACCCTAAATGCGGTTGAGCGTGAAGAATTTGATTTGTTTATTCATAGATCAGTGGTCATAAGGTATTTTCTGTAGAAGTATTAATTAATTCACAGTATTATGTGATTGCCATGTGTCTTCTGTCACGGAGATCAACCAATAAATAAATTAAATTTCCAACACAGCTGACCCGTGTTCTTTGTTATAATTAAAAAGATAGAATCTCTTCAAGAATCTGTTTCCAGTAAACAAAAATCTGAACGTAGTGATAGTTAGATAAACTTAATTTCCAATAGAAATGGTCCTTGGTTGGCGGGTCTGAAAGGGGAGCATGGGGAGCTAAACTGTTACTGGTCAAGCATATCGTAAGCAGCAACTAAGAGGAATTTAAGGTGGAGTTTGTTGTCCCATAAAGGCCCGTAGATAAGGAGGTTGTAGGGTTTAGATATTCAACTTCTCGTCCTTTAGCAAATCAGAATAGGTCTATGCCTTTTAGCATTAGAATTTTGGCCAAAATGTCCTCCGTTCTCTCCCCTTCCCCCACGTAGAGATTTTCACAAAAGGAACATCACAATTCACATGAAGAAGATCTGATACACGAAAACACACGAATGACTTTTTTAAAGGGAATTACTCCTCCCCACTCCCCCTACTTTATAACATATTTATAACACTGGTCTCACCCCACAGTGTCAAATTGACCTAGAGTCTATGCTGAAGTTCGATTTGTCAGTTAAGCTGTCAATTATGGCACAACTTTTATCTGGAGTTTATCCTGCTGATCTGCAGGAGCTTGAGAATGGATACAGAAGATAAACAAGAAGTTGAAAAGATGTTTACACCAGAAGGCATCTATCTTGGATAACAGTTTACAAATACAACGAATGTGTTACGTGTTCGAATCAACACACTTGGTCTCGCTTCGTTCAAGCGAATAAACACGCTGGGTAACACTAAATGCGGTAGAGCGTGAAGACTAATTTATTTATACATAGATCAGTGGTTATAAGGTATTTTCTGTGGACATATTAATTAATTCACAGCATTATGTGATTGTTATGTCAAATTCAGTAAATTTCCAACACAGCCTACATATGTTCTTTGATATAATTAAAAAGAAAGAATCTCTTCAATAATCTGTTTCTAGTAAAAATAAATCGGAACTTAGTGATAGATAGACTTAATTTCCAATAGACATCGTCCTTGGTTGGCGGGTCTGAAAAGGGGGCATGGGATATCTAAACTGTTACCTGTCAAGCATATCGCAAGCAGCAAAAAAGAGGAATTTGAGGAAGAGTTTGTTATCCCATAAAGCACGTAGATAAGGAGATTGAAGGGTTGAGGTATTCAACTTCCCACCCTTTTAGCAAACTGGAATAGGCCTGTGACTTTTAGTATTAGAAATTTGGCCAAAATGCGGGTAAAAAGACCCTCCCCTGGAGATTTTCACTAAAAAGAACATCACATTTCACATCAAGAAGATCTGATACACGAATGACCTTTTTTAAGGGAATCCCCACCCCCCAAACTTTATAACATATTTATGACACTGTTCGCACCCCACAGTGTCAAGTTGACCTAGAGGCTATGCTGAAATCCGATTTGTCAGTTGAGCTGTTAATTATGGCACAACTTTTATCTGGACTATATTCTTCTGATCTGCAGGAGCTTGAGAATGGACACAGAAGAAAAAACAAGAAGTTGAACAGATGTGTGCACCAGAAGGCATATATCTTGCAAAGATGTGTGCACTAGAAGGCGTCGATCTTGAACAGATGTGTGCACCAGAAGGCATTGATCTTGGTGAAGAATGGATTATCTTTTCAAGACTATCTTTGCAATCACTAGAGCGTTCATTGATAAACATATGAATGTGAATGAATGCTGTATTCACGGGGTTCATCTCTGAACATTTTCATGACACGGATGTTGTGAGACACAGACGATCAAAATAATCCACAATCAGTGGTTCGAATGGACTTTTACCACCAGATCACGTGAAAGAACAGTTCACGAAGCCAGTGGAGCCTTCACCACACAACAAGCAGCCTAACGATGTGTGTGTTTGCTGTAACGCAAGTACACTTGCTAGAAATTGAAGCCTATTTCCGTTAAGACGATATCATCATCAGGTGCCATGCCGGCGGGCATAGGCGATCATGGCTCTCCACAGCTCTCTGTCTCCAGTATTATGTATCAAGTTAGCTGTTGTTTCCCTGCCATGTCAGGTTATCAAACTGTCTATTTTCTCACATTGTCTACTATGTTCTCAAAACCTCCTTGTCTCGTGAAGTGGCCAAAAATATGAATATTGTCTTTTTCTTATATTATTGATTAAAGTCCGTTTCGCATTTGACTCTTTCAGCACTTGCACATTAGTTTTTCTGGCAGTCCATGCTATCAACATACCTTAACTAAAAGGTTTTAATCCCTTATCGACCAATATCAACTAAGGAGACATTTATTCAAACACTGTAAATGTCACGTGAATGTGTCTGCTGTGTACATCGTTATTACACGTTTTTGAGTATCCCTGTATTTCTCGGTTGTTGGTGGGTTTTTTTGGTTGATTGGGGGGGGGGGGGGGGGAGGAGGAGGGGGGTTTACCGTGATGATAAAATGAGACGATTGAACGGGCCTAAGTCTGATCTATTTATTCGAGATTCTTAATCAGGGTTGGCACATACTTTAAAAAAAAAGTGACATTTCTCTGTAAACATGACAGAAGTTTAACATTACAATAGGCTATTCATTTAAGATGAGGTACCGTCTTCGCACGAAAGGTCAGCAACAGTCCCCATTTACCTCATGTTGCTTTCCCTGCTATCACACCATACTATAAGCTTATAACCTGGTGTTGTGGCACACGCCCCACAGGTGGAAAGGGGGGTGGTGTGGTGGGAATTTAATTGTTTAGGGGGACACTTCGAAAAAAATTTATTGTACTTGAGATTTAGTTGTCTATTATATGTTTTGAAAATTTAGCCTACTTAACTGTGGGTTTTTTTTCTTCTAATAATTTTCTAGTGCTTTCTTCCTAAAACCTAAGTCTTGTGTCCTGAATAAGTTATAATTAGGTTTCATTTATTGAATAAGCCAATTTTTGAATAGACCTATATAAAAATATTTATGGGGGCCTACAAGGGGTGGGGGGGGGACATCAGAATTTTTGAAAGATTGAGGTGGGGAAGGGTTTAAAGAAAAGGTTGGGTAACACTGCTATAGGGCCTAACCTGCCAGGTTCAATGAGTACCACATTGGATGGAATAACACCCAGAGTTCTCCAGCAAATTCTATCTTCAGCAATGCAGTTGAGTGTGAAAATATATTGACCTATCCAGCCCTTGATGCTGCATGTCCATGATTTTCTTAGTCTTCGTCTGCTTCTTCCAACCTCAACTGTTCCCTGTAGTATAGTTTATGATGAATAATCATATCATCACACGTCCAAAAAAAACCATCAGGGCCATAGACAAGTTTTCATTGAGGAAGGGGGTTTACCTATAAAATAATGTGAAAAAAGGTATTCGTCCATTTTTGTATGTAATTCCCTCTTTTTCATGCGAAAGCTGATGACTTTTTTTATGCAAAAGGTGATGACTTTTTTAATTAGAAAGCTGATGACTTTTTTGATGAGAAAGGTGATGACTTTTTTAATGAGAAAGATGACCTTTTTGTGAAAAATCGTTAATGTAGGGGTTTCACCCACCTTTTGGCTAAATTCCTAGCAATAAAAAACATGTTATGATTTCCTAAGGGTGGTAGGGGGGAGTTGAACACCCACCTCCCTTAACAACAGACCTATAAACCATGCAAGTAGATATATTTGTCGCTTTACTATTGGCAGTAATGATTCTTATAGACCTGTATGAATCTATTTTATTTCTAACGCACACATTTGTCGCTAGATGGACTAGTATTGTGGCTTGGTAAAAGCTCACCAACCAAGCTTATTGACAACATGAGAGGCAGAGAGTCGTGGATAAACATGATCGCCTATGCCATTCGGCAAGGCACTTGATTGATGGACACATTTGTCTCATGCTCTCTATAGGAGATGTGCAGAATTTGTCTGTAACATTTGTATTCGAAGGTTTCTAACATCTCTCCATGACTGCAGTGAGTATTCAGCTTTGACACCAACACAACACAATAGACAACATAAGTGAGTTTCAAAGTTAGTTTTTCACACTAACACTGATTTTGCTTTTCCACATTAAAGTTAACCTTGATATATCCGCTACATCCATCTACAGCCTTAGGGACCTATCTCTAAGTCAGTTTTGCATTTTCCATCGCTGCATAGGCCTATGCAGGATCCGAGGTATTTGAAAATATTCACGTCCTCAAATTTATACCAATTTATCATGTTGTTGGTTTGTGCTTCTGTACCTTTGCTATTAACCATGAACATATTTAATTCAGGTCTCCTTGCTAGCACAATGTGAAAAAAATTATGACAACACTGTGTATGAAAAAAAATTATGGTGCTTTATGGGGAGATGTGGCCACATCACATGTCCATAGTCCAACTTTTTAATATTGTGAATAAGAAAGACATCTCCAAATAATCATATGTATATTTTGATAATTTTGTGTTTCTTGTTTATGTGTGGAGCTAGTGGAGCGCATGGCCATATTGTTAGAACTTTGTTCTCAGACCATTGATGTCCCAGGCTCAATCCACGGTTGGGACAGGATTTTATCTTTTGGAGGTACAATTAAAATCCTTCCTATATATGTTGAGGTGTCTGCTATGGCAAAGCAGCCTTTATTTCCACAGCCCATAGAAAGTCTCTCTGCACTCCTTCACAGGAAAACATGCAGTAACAAAAGTTTTAAGTTGTTTGTTTGTTTATGTGTTTCTTGAAAAAGGTCCCAGTTGGACCGTAAAGTAGAAAAAAGGTCTTTGTGCTTTTGTTTATTACTATTTATTAATTTTTTACATTGATACCGGTAGTTAGGCTATAACAGTAACCATTAGTATTTCATACAGCTTTTGTGACTTGGAGATTAAAAAAATCACAACTTCTGCTGCAGATAAATTGAGCTGCATGCAACGCACTGAGGGGCACCCCTACTAGGCTCATACTGGGGTCCTCTCAGTGTGTAGAGTGAAGATGGTTGGATGTGGCGATTTATGCGTCTTATCAAAATTTCGTTTTGTTAACTACTGTATGGTGTGTTTAGTTACAAATATGGCCTTGTCTCCCCGTAATTAACCAAAATTTCACAATAAGAATTCCTAAGACACATTCATTTTATGATTTTTTTTTTTCAGTGGGACAGTTTTTTTAAACAACACCGTGCTACCAATGCCAAACATGGTCTTTAATAGTCTCGCAGCAAAGAAAAATCATTACATGTGAAATAAAATGTATGAGAAAAGCTGTAATGGTTGCTAAACTAGATAAAATAAGAAATAAAGCAATTAGGAAAAGGGTAGGTATAATACGAGGGGGAGTCAATAAGTAAGTCACAAATTGATGTTGGATGGCAGGAAAATGCAGTAGGTGGTTTCTAAAGCTGTTTATAGTTGATATCCTCATAGAACTTTATGTTTATGTTCGCTAGATGGCGCTAGCTGTACCTTGCGCATGCGCAGCACAAAAAACAAAATGGCTACTGTACTTACAGAGTGTAAAATCAATGAACAACGTGCTGTTGTGCGTTTTTTATTGGCAAAAGGACCTCCTGCAAAAGACATTCATAAAGAAATGCTTCCTGTTTACGCTGACAATTGTTTGTCCCGTAAAGCGGTGCACAGCTGGGTAAAAAATTTTTCTCAAGGACGCTCTAAAATTGTTGACGAAATCCGATCTGGTCGTGCTGTTGAAATTGCAACAGACGCATCTGTGCAGCGGGTTGAGGAGATGATTCGAGGTGACAGACGAGTAACGATAGACGCTGTAGCAGCTGCAATAGGGTGCTCACATGGTTCAGCATACAGCATCATGCATGACCGATTGAAATTTAAGAAAGTGTGTTCAAGGTGGGTGCCCAGACAATTGACGGACGAACACAAAATGAACCGATTAGGCTTGTCATTGGAGCATCTCTGTCAATACGCAAATGAAGGAGAAGACATGATGAACAGGATTATTACTGGGGACGAATCATGGGTGCATCACTAGCAGCCTGAATCAAAGCGTGCTTCAATGCAATGGAAACATCCTTCTTCGCCTTGTGTCCAAAAATTCAAGGTTACACCATCAGCAGGGAAGGTTATGCTGACAGTGTTCTGGGATTGTCAAGGAGTGCTTTTAACCAATTTCAAAAAGAAAGGTGACAATGTGAATTCTGAATCATACTGTGAAGTTCTATCAGTGCTTCGGGATGCAATTCGAAGAAAACGTCCAGGGCTGCTGACTAGAGGAGTGCTACTCCTTCATGACAATGCTAGACCACATACGGCTCGATTAACTCAGGAGAAAATAAAAAATCTTGGTTGGAAAATTCTGGAACATCCTCCTTACAGCCCCGATTTAGCCCCTAGTGATTTTCACCTTTTTGGTCCACTAAAAACCCACCTTGGCGGGAAGCATTTCGCGACTGACGCAGAAGTTGAATGTGAAGTGAAAATGTGGCTTAAAAAGCAGAGCACGCAGTTCTACGCAGCAGGTTTGGGAGGACTCATAAAACGATGGGATAAATGCATCAATGTTGGTGGAAATTATGTTGAGAAGTAAAGGGATAATGTATGTGTAAAAATAAACAGTTTTCAGGTTTTTATCGTCTTCAGTTTTTTTCTAAAGAGCCATTTGTGACTTACTTATTGACTCCCCCTCGTATCATGTATTGAACATATCAAAAGACAGCAAGTAAAATGATTTGATCACCTTATGAGAATGAACCTAAATACTAATAAGAGCATATAACAAAAGAGTATCCGGACATATAGCCATAGGCAGACCACGAAAACGGTGGATAGAAAAAATCAAGATAACCTTGAACAAACATGGACTCAATTCAACCAAGGTGACATCCGGCCCTGGATCAACAACACTCCATCCGAGTAGAATGCTCCTTCATTAGGCATTTGCATTAAGCCGAAGTCTCCTGGGTATGAAAGAACGCTTATAAAAACTACCCCACAGCACATAGGAAGTAAGAGCTAATCGCTTGCAATTCCTGGTGCTAGAAAGAAAGAAGAACGGCAGGTGTGAATACTATCAACCATAATTCACCTGGAGAAAGACAACAGCTTTTTAAAATAGATTTAGCAAAGTCCCAGATGACTGGTTTTTTAAATGTAACTGTAGGGAGCAAGTCCAAGATCACTGGTTAAATGTAACTGTAGAGAGCAAGTCCAAGAAGACTGGTTAAATGTAACTGTAGGGAGCAAGTCCAAGAAGACTGGTTAAATGTAACTGTAGGGAGCAAGTCCAAGAAGACTGGTTAAATGTAACTGTAGGGAGCAATGCTAGGATCTGGGAAGTCTTTTACTTTAGAGAAGTCTTTGCTGTGACCATCCTGCATTTTTGAGACAAACTGTTAGGTAAAAAGGGTTGATTCCCTACCAAAAGTTAGGCATGACTTCTTTCCAGAAGTCATTGCAGAAAAAAATCATTTTGATTGGTATAGTGGGATTCCTCTATAGAGAATCCTCTTATAACACATTTCCCTATATAGCAACACATTTAAAAATCCCCAAATTATATTTATTCTTTATTGTTTGTACTGTACATGGTAAATTTCTGTTATTACATACATATTTTGTTGGTCTGGACCAAGTTGTAATAAGGAAATTCCACTATAATAAACCCTACATCTTCTTAGTTTCCTCTCATACCATACATGACAGATTGTAGTATTATTCGTCTTTGCTCCACCATTGAATCACTGTAACACAAGCAGTTAATTTTCTTTATAAAAATATAGCATAACTTTCTGTAATAATTTTTGTTGTTCGTCCATCACAAGTGATGATGACCATTTGTTACATCAACTTTTGAAAATTCAATTTTAGTTATGTCCTTGATTATGAGTTCGCAGATGGCTAATGAGCCCTATTCATGCTGTAAATGTCCTTGGACAGTTCGGACATGGAATGACGACAGTAGATGGATCTTGGTCTATCCGTGACTTTCTAGCTGCTCTCCGCTGTTGAGCTGATGCATTTCTCTTCTTTTCACAAGATGATGCTCTCTTTTTTATTTTAGAGCTCCATGTAGATCTATTTTGTGCAAGTTCTTCCCATGTATCGTGGTCTATTTCAAAGGATTTCAGTGAGTTCTTTAACAAGTCCTTGTAGCGCTTCTTTTCGCCACCTTGAGATCATGTGCCCTTCTCTAGCTCACCATAGAGAACTATCTTTGGCAGATGATGGTCTGGCATACGCACCAAATGACCTGCCCAACGGATCTGTGTCTGCATCAGGATCGTGTCAATGCTGGGGATACTAGCTCTATCAAGGACAGTGGTATCTGGAATCTTGTCTTGCCATCTGATGTTCATAACTTTTCTGAGACAATTTGTGTGAAAATGTTTTTTCACATGACGTCTATACACAGTCCATGTTTCACTAGCGGATAACAGCACTGGAAATACCACTGTTCTGTAAACTTTCAGCTTAGTCTGTAGGTTAATGCCATTCAATATCTGTAATATTTAGAATTTACTGAATGGCTTTTTGCATCTTGCAGACGATAATTAAGAAAACAAACAAAAACAAGCCAATGAGCCTTTTCTCTCAGTAATGAAAAACTTTCTAAGCGATCATGTTGTTAAAGCAACAGAAGATGTTTGTTTTCATCTTTCCCTTTTATCTTCCATATCTTTTATTATATTGTTCCTAAACAACATCGCCCCAGCCAGCATGCAGATTGTGCCCCCAGACAGCTCAACTTTGGCAATGTTTGCCAGATTTTGGAGAAATCTTTCATTGAGGACTTACAAATGTCTTTGTACCTCAGCATTGGACTACCACAGGCCTTCAGAAGCTTCTCTGAATAGTACTTATTGTGGAATGCAACAATTTGGCATTCTGTGGACATGGTCCAGCCCTTGCAATCTATTTTTATTAAGTGTTTCCATGGCAGATGGTAGCTGAGTGTGGCATAAAAGTTCTATATTGGTGATTTTATCGTGCCATTTAATATAAGATTTTGCTGAGACATCTTAGCTGAAAGGTGTTTAGTCTCCTCTCATGTCTTGTGTAGGATGTCCATGTTTCAGATCCATAATATAGTTTGGATTACCTTGTTGTGAAGCAGACATTAGTCATTTCAGCAATATTCTCTTGTATGGCTGGTCGATTACACAAGGCAACAAAATAAAACTTTTTTTAATCATCTGAAACCAAAATACACTTTTCTAAAGGATTTTTTGGCGCTGATTTCAGATCTGGTATCAGTTTTTTTCTATCACGTCAAGTTTTAAAGTTATGAGTGATGTTAGTTTTCACTGAACTTGGCTGTATTTTTTCGAGAATCGCAAACATCAATTAAGCAAATGATTCACATCTTCTAGACTAAATCAAATATACTCACATCACAGCATAGATATGTAGAATGTTTCTTCAAAAATGCTTGGAATTTGATTTTCTGTTATATTCTTCGCCTGGATTATCACGGAATAGCATCCAGCAGAAGTCGGCCATCATACTCTCATTCCACAAACCTTGATAACGGCGCTCCATTAACTGAATGTCCTGGTGAAAACGTTCTCCTTGCTCTTCACTCACCATACCAAGATTTTCTGGGAAGAAATCTACATGGGAGTGCAAGAAGTGCTGTGTTTTCAGTGCATTCCTCCCCATCTTGCATAGATACGAGTCCACCAGAAGGAGGTAAAGGAATAGGCAATGAATCGTCATGTGGAACAGGCCTGATGGCAGAATCTAAGCTAGGATATACAATGTTCTGTTTATTTTTAGCAGAGAATCCATTTGTGTTCACCAGACAAAAGTAGCAATCATTGACATGGTCTCGCGGTTCCCTCCATAACATTGGAATTGCAAATGGCATAGCTGCCTTGCGGCCATTTAGCCAGTCACGTAGTCCGCTTGAACAACTGGTACATATGATATGTGGAGCCCAAGATTTATCCTGATCACCCAGTGGACAGCCAAAATACAATATGTATATCTTCTTTAGATCATCTGAAATTGTGCGCCGCTGTGATTTCGTCACAAATGAACCACACACAAAACAGAAACAGTTTGGATGATTGATGCATCTTCTAGGCATGATAATAAGTTAATAAGTACACAAAATAAGTTATCAAGTACACAAATGCAAGGTTTTTGCAACCTTTAAAATAAAAGAAAGTACAAAACAACGAAATCTCATAATATACTTGTCGTAATTACTTTAAGCAAACACCACACGTGTATAAATGGATTTACTATCCTATCGAATACACAAAAATGGTAGCATCGATACTAAATCACGTGACCCGAAACTTAACAAAATTGTAACAGCCAGTAATAAAGTATCGATACCAATCTAAATAAAACATTGTACTCGATTTGTGGTCATAACCACTGTTGAAAGATATTAAATTAGCTATTACAAAAAAATGTTACGTGGTAGAAAAAAACTAAAGACAGATTTGAAATCAGCTAACCAAATACTACAAAACCCATATAAAATTATCTGTAATGATTTTTGTGTGTTGCCTTGTGTTATACTATCGATATAATCACAGACGTACACTGTTCAGCAGATGTGGTAAAAACATTTAATGTATTAGTTACCAAAGCCAAAGGTGTCAGGCCATTGGTGCAAATAAAACGGCAACACAACTACATTCTGTTGGAAATCTTGTAGGATCACTGTGCTGCTATAAGAGATATCCATGGGAGTTTGAGAACGAACAGAATAAAAAAGACCTACATAGTGTATAAACAGATAAACAGAAAACAAACAATGCATTTTTTTATTCAAAATGTATTTAGATTTGCACATTAACATTTCTTTCCTCACACACTAACTTTCCTTTCCTCATGTACTATAGCATTGGGAATGTTTATGTAGTTGATGCATCTGTTATTCTTATGGTGAAACCAATTCCATTCTTGATTGTTTTTCACATAAAACATTCAAGTAATAACTGTTTCTCATTGATGGTACCAAGACTTGTCTAGTTTCTCATTGATGGTACCAAGACTTGTCTAGTTTATCCTTGATGGTACCAAGACTTGTCTAGTTTATCCTTGATGGTACTAATACTCTTGCCTATTTTCTCCTTGATGGTACCAAGACTCTTGTCTAGTTTATCCTTGATGGTACCAAGACTCTTGTCTAGTTTCTCCTTGATGGTACTAAGACTCTTGTCTAGTTTATCTTTGATGGTACCAAGAAACTCAAAATCTAGTTTCTCAGACTGCTTCTTCATCAATATTTTTGTTTTGGTAGTGTATTCTATTCAGGACTTAGCATCAACCCAGCAATTTTTGGCTTTATTTATTTTCTATGCAATATAAATACATTCAGTAGTTTGTCATCTCTCTGAACAATATGAATATACAATTGTCTGCGGTGAGATTTGAACCCAGTACTTTGGCCATCACAGACTCAATAGTTTGTGAGCTGGAGGAAATGGGAAGAAGCTGTGAATGGGTGGCATTTAGCAAAGATAGAAAGTTATTGACAACAGCTGTGATTCAGCTGGGACGAGAGTGCAGTGACTGGGCTGCCAACAGAACAGAGGGATGATCCAAGAACTCATACTGCAGCACTTGAAGCCACATATAATTTACACAGATGGCTCAGTAACACAAGAAACACACATGTGTGGTTGGGGTTTCATGGCCTACCAAAATGGCAGGAAATTAGCTAAGAAGTGAGCTGCATATCCCGTTATAACATCAAGTTAGAGAATGGAAATAAAGGTAGTGACAGCAGATCTAACTTGGCTGGCGACTCAATCACCAACAGACTCAGTGATTTGATTAAACTCTCAAAGTGTGTTGTGCAAGATAGAAAAATGTTATGACCAATTATACTGTACGCCTAAAGAAATAATACAAAAGAGGTACATCTAATGTAGTACCGCAATGACCCTGACAGATTATGGGTTTATGAATAGATGGTTCATTTGTCATGTCAGAGGTGTTAAGTCTAAGGCATATGGTTCTTGCATTCCATGAACCCAGTCTGAGTATTACTGATTGCTTATTTTGTCTAGGTACTATACATGATTAAAATCAGTTTTCCCATGTTTCATCTATTTCAATGTGTCCAATGAGGCAGGCAGAAATAATGGGCAACACCTAATAGCAGCGCAGATTATGCCAGGTGTTAGCTGACCAGTACAACTAAATTGCTGTTTCACTGAAATGAGTGACTTGTAGTGAACTTCCACTAATTTAAGAGAAATTGAAACTTGTAAACTGTCTCATTCCGTGTTGTGTCCATTGACAAGAGGCGTTCTTCAAGGTATGGTGGAGGATGAAAGAAGACTAGGAGGCCAGAAGAAGACATGGCTAGATAATATCAATGACTGGGCAGGGTGTGAAGTTTCAAAACTCATCAGGATGGTAGAGGATAGAGATGTGTGAAAATCTTTCTGTACCAAATTTATCAATGTGACACTCATATGACCCTGACGGACTATGGGTTTTATTATTATATCAGTATCTTTTGCCCACCTCATCTTCTCCTACCATTGCCATTTAACTATGATCAAATTTTATGGCGCGACTAATGCATGCAATGACATCACCAGTACAATGTGAACGATTGGCTTTCATCCAATCATATCGCCAGTACAATGTGAACGATTGGCTTTGAAACCACAAGTAGGGTGCAAAGGGAACGCATTGCTCTAGGCGGATCCAGGGTTAGCAGATAACCAAGATCCCAAATGTACCTCCAGCGGTGCACCCCGGAAACAGAAATACAGCAGCTCGAGCTGATTCTGGCCAAATCATTTGGGGATCGTGTCCGAGAATGTGGAGGTAGCAGATGGAAAGAGATTTGACTGCACAAGAGACAGACAATATCTCCGACACCACCAGCATCACCACATATAGCGACACTGTCGACATACAGTGAAGCTAGTCAGTCCAGTCCGAACATTGGAGGGGCGGCCAATGTAAAATGCACGTAAAGGTAGATGCATGGCGAGAGACAAATAGATTTTATACCGAGTACAATGAAACAATGAAAGGGCAGAATAGCACTAGAGGGCAGCGCGAACTGCAAATAGAAAGTGAAAAGTCCCTAGGAAAGGGGAACTACAAGCTCCGTCAGCTCGAGGCAAGCTTCTAGTTACCTGTGTTCCTTACAGGCAGAGACCCAGACCCATTCATTGGCGTTTGGTAAAGCAAGAAGACCTAATCCAACTCTAATGTCGAGCCTTCCTAAACCGGAAATATGCTCGCGAAGAGAAAGGGTTCTGTACCCGATGGGCTTAGGCAAGAAAGGGACAACGATGGTAGTCCTGGCCCAACTCTACTGTCAAGGTTTCCTATACCAGAAGTACACTTGCAGAGAGAAAGGGTTCCGTACCCGATGGGCTCAGGCACAAAAGGGAATACGATTTAGCCCTGGCCCAACTCTACTGTCAGGTTTTCCTACACCGGAAATACACTTGAAGAGAGAAAGGGTTCAGTACCTGATGGGCTCAGGCGCTATTGGGACATGGATGCTCAGCTCGAGAACGCCTTGTTTTCAAACGCGTGGTGTGAGACTCGAACTTGGACAAGGGGTACACGATGTCAGTGAATGACACCTCGGCTAAGAGGGCGAAAGAGCCAGGGTCCAACTCCTCTGTTGAGTTCTTCCCCTTAAGGAACCAGGCTCACGGATGAGAAACGGTTCAGTACCCAATGGGCACAGGCACAGCACGTTCAATTACACGAGGCAAGTTCATAGACAGTGGAACACCTCTTGCGAGTCAGACGAGAGCAAAAATCGTCTGGGCGAAGAGTCGCCACTACGCGTGCCTGGAGACAGATATAGAGGTTGTCACAGGCTAAGGGTAGCCCACCCGAATTGTCAAGGCATGCCGAAATTGGATGTGCTAGGCCTACAAGGCGCATAACGGTGGCACAACATAATCATGCTCCCGGCGGTAATCGCACGGATATCCGTGATGGTTACAATGGAGCGCACGCAAAACAAACCACAAGTTAATTCAACCAAGTTGGGTCTGTGAAGTGAACCAAAAAACCCCTTTACCACCGAGTCAACATATGGAGAAAATGTGTGTTTTCAAATAGTGTTCAGAACAGAATAGACTTCTGGAGATAGTGCCCACTGCAAACGCAGAATAGACTTCTGGAGATAGTGCCCACTGCAAACGTTTGATGTTCAACACTGAACAAAAAATTTTTTACTTCCAAGCCAGGAAGTCTCCTGTTTTTGGCAGTTGGTGAAATTGTGACTTTATTGGCACTTCATAGAACTAAAAGGTTTAGCTTGATGTGCAATTTTAAATTTAGCTAGCTGACAAAATTAGGTTTGCCTCTTCTGCTCTAGATATAAAACTGGTTACCAAATAATGTAGCAAATGTTTGTAGTGCTTAGGTGGCAGGAGTAAGTTCAGCCTATTTCCATGTGACAAGACTAAAAAACCTTGGCGGAGACATCCACAGAACTGTAAGTCAATAAATCTTCCATTCCGCCTGTGCATTGCCGGGCCCGAAAGGGGAGCAAAGAATAGCAATACTATTAACCTTCCACGCATGTCGTAAAAGGCGACTAAGGAGGTTATTGGATGCAGTTGGCTGTCCCATCCCATATAGGGTGAAAGACCCAAAGCCATGCTGAAGTCAGATGTGTCAGGCCAAAAGGCAAAGATATCGCAGCAATGCTGTAAACCATGACACAACGCATTCCATTCTCTGGACTACATCTTGCTAATCTGCAGGAGTTTGAGAACGAACGCAGAAGAAGAAAAAATCTTCCATTCTTACAGTGAGTTCTAAATATAACATGACTGAAAAAATCTTGGTGGAGACACTCACATAACTGTTAAGTCAACAAAACTTCCATTCTTACAGTGAGTTCTAAATATTACATGACTTTTTCTAATAAAAATCTTGGCGGAGATACAGAATTAAAACTATCTGCTATAATGAAGATTAATCTCCTCTTTTACTGGATCCCCTGTTATAAATCTGTCAAAATGAAACCTCTCCAAATCAATTGTTACATAATTTCTGTCAACAATAAACTCTGTGATTGCACGACTGATGCCAATAGCATGTTGTAACCCATGTACACCCAATCCATTGGCAAAAATGAAGTTTTTCAGGTAAGGATGAGGTCCAACCACCAGGTTCTGGTCAAAGAAAGTCCAGTCATTGTAGCCAGCCCAAGCAGTTTTTATCTGAAAAGAGGGATACAAGGTAAGAGAAATTATGAAATAAAAACCAAAATATTGGTTTGCAAGTTCAGTATGCAGACAGATCAGGTCATGCAGACAGACAGATGCAAGACAACTATATACACTAAAATGCAAAATACTATATCATTAATTTAACAAAGATAGGCAGGGAAGTGTCACCTTTACAAACAAAATAAATATCTAATAATAATAATTCAAATATATTCTGTAAATAAATCAAATATTACGTGAGCTGTCAATCATTTCTTCTTATGGTCCATGCTATGTGGCATTGGGTATGTTTATCAACAGCCTTCTGTTTCATGTGCAGTCAATAATTTCCAATACGGATGTTCTTCCATGCCACAATACTAGGTTGTCCAGCATCTTCTCTCTTTGTCTTCCCCTACCCTTCTAATTTATGAATGAATTAATATCAACAGGCATAAATGCACAAGACCTGCAATCCCTAGCAACTGACCGACAGGCATGGAGAACTATGACATTCACCTTATGTGCCAAATTTGGCAAAAGAGGAACTGACTGACTTTCTTGCTCCTCAACTTGTCTGTTGTCATGGTGTGTTCCCTCTTTTCTGTTCTCATGATATGTCCAAACAAATGTGTACTGTCTCTTTCTGATGCGGGAGTGCAGCTTTTAAAAAAAAATTATTTTCTTTTATGTCATCTTCATTACGCTCTTGTATATGTCCATGGTGTTCTTAACATTCTTCTATAAAACCACATCTTTGCTGCCTCAATATAATTTTTCCCTATTCTGTGCATTGTCTGTGCTTTTCAACTATTCTGAAATATTTAGGTACCACCAATGCATTCAATTGTACCACAAATACATCCAATTATACCACCAATACATCCAGATGTACCACAATGTATTCAATTGTACCACCAATACATCCAATTATGCCATCAATACATCCAATTGTACCACCAATGCATTCAATTGTATCAACAGCACAATGTTCATGATCAGGTTTTGAACTCCAAGCGAGTTTGACAGATTTGTATTTGTTAGATGGGTTCAATAATTATTCAGCTAACAAGTTCATGAATTACATTATAGTATAGATAAAAATTAATTCTCTGAAAAAATTCTTTGACTTTTAACCCATTTGCTATCGCAGCCAAAAAGATATGTGAAACAGAAGTTAAAAGGAGAATCATCATCAAGTGCCATGTCGAATGGCATTGGAGATCATATCTCTCCATGTACATGGATCCCCATATATGTCATTGTCTCTGTTGGTGTCGTCAATCGAAGCCATTTAGTCAAACTGTACAATATCTTTTCTCTAGATCTTCCCCTTGATCTTTTCCCCTCTTTCATTCCTATTGTCACTATATTTTCAATGCCTCCTCTTCTCATTATGTGCCCAATAAATGTTGACTGTCTTATTCTTATATTATCAATAATGCATATTTTCACATCCATCCTTCTAAGACATTCTTCATTTGTAATCCTTGCCATCCAAGGAATGTGTAACGTTCTTCAAAAAAAATCACATTTCCGCTGCCTCCAATGATTTTTGTGATGTCTTAGTTATTGTCCATGCTAAGCTACAAATAGAGGGAACATAGAAATGTGTAAAGAAGAATAGCATTTGACAGTATAGGATAGATAACAAAATATATACACATCCAAATACAAATATGTATACATTCTATTTGATAATCATAGATAACTATAAAAATAAGCACATATAGATACAAATATCTAGATATATATGAAAGTATATACTGATATCACAGCATACATAGGAATACAGACACATACATATATATAGGTAACTGCATACTACACACAACAACATATATATATATATATATATATATATATATATATATATATATATACAAAGACACACACAAATGTGGATATATAAATATATACACATGCATAAGCATAACAATATATATATATACAAACATACATACAAATACAAGTATACTAGGAACACACACAAGGATATATCTAATATGATAAATACATAGATATAAGAAAGATACCCACACAACATGCACAAGCACGTAAATGTATCCAAACATGAGCAATAGCTCAAACAAGAATATGTGTGCACCTATCTATCTATCTATCTATCTATCTATCTATCTATACACTGTGGCCCTTGTTTGCCTTGCGGTGTCAGGGGTGGAAGAGTTCTCTGGAGATGGCCTTCTTGTGTGCTGTTTGTAAGCTTGTTGCTATGGTTTCTTTGATTTCTGTGATCCATCTTTTACATGGTCTGCCTCTGGCTTTATAACTGTTACATCTATGTGTCATAGCAATTTGTGGCATGCTATCTGTCGGTAGTCTGGAAGCGTGCGAAAACCACTTGATCTATTGTCTTTTGATGTGTTCTAATACTGGTATTGTTTTGGTTATCTGTCTGATGTTATTGTTTCTAATTCTATATCTTAATGACACTCCGCGTATTCTTCGCAGACACGTCATTTCTGTTGTCACTATTTTTCTTTTGTCTTGTGCTGTCATTATCCAGTTTTGGCACTGGTAGCACAATGATGGAATAATAATAGTCTTGTATAATGCAACTTTAGTGTCTATGTTTACATTTTTGTTCTTGAAAATACATGTCATCTGTCCTAGGATCTGGTATGTTTTGTTGCATCTATTTTGTATCTCTTTACTGGTTTTCCCTTCACTCGATATAATGCTTCCTAAGTAAGTGAACTCATTTACCTGTTTAAGGTGTTTATCATCAATGGAGATAGTGACATTTCTTTCTTTCTTTGCTATTGCCATTATTTCGGTCTTTTCAATATTGATCTTCATGTTGAATTTTTGACATGTGTGAAGTCTGTTCATATGGTCTTGCAATTGTTCTTCAGATGTCGCTATTAGTACTTGGTCATCTGCAAAGATTAGTTCATTCAATTTGTCTTTTATGTTATCTTCTTCATTGGTACTTGTTAGTTTACAGATGTGGTCGATATATGTTATAAAAAGTAGGGGGGATAGGACACACCCCTGGTGACATTTTCTCACATGAATACATATAACATGAACATTTGCACGCATAGAGATATATACATGTATTTTTATACCCATTCGTTCACATGAAGATATTCACATGTATTACTCTAACACAAGAATAACACCACGGTATTAACATTAATCACCATTTTGTTTGATTTATCCACTACTTTTTAACAACCTCTACCCCCTATTCTTATTATATTATACTCCAATTTATTTTGTAGCCATATTCCTCTGTACCTTGTAATTGTTTCTTTCTGTGCACGCTCATCAGCAATTATCTCTGTTTTTGTTAGATTTCAGTGTATTTGTAATTTGTCTTTGTTGTTTCTGTTGTTTATATCATATTCCAATCTGTCAATTCTATGATTGTACCCTATTTTTATGTAATCATATTACCTCATTTTAAATCATTTTTTTTAAAATAACAGATGGGTACCCATACACAAACATATGTATGAATTTGTATATGCATATAATTTTACATGGTTTTATGTATCCATACAGTTACTTTGGGTCACGAATTTGCATGTGTGCATATTCTTGCGTTAGAGTAATACATGTGAATATCTTCATGTGAGCGAATGGGTATAAAAATACATGTATATATCTCTATGTGTGCGAATGTTCATGTTATATTTATTCGTGTGAGAAAATGTTTATGTGAATGCATGTGTATATATTATGTTGATGCTTATTTTGTGTCATTATGCACACATATTCTTGTTTGAGCCATTGCACGTGTTTGGATACATTTACGTGCTTGTGCATGTTGTGTGGGTATCTTTCTTATATCTATGTATTGATTATGTTAGGTATATCCTTGTGTGTGTTCCTAGCATACTTGTATTTGTATGTATGTTTGTATATATATTGTTATGCTTATGCATGTGTATATATTTATATATATGTTTGTTTGCTCTCCATCTATCTTGATATGACCGGCTTTTTGTTTTGGTGAGAGTGTAAAGAGTGTAGTGCTGCACTTTTCTGTGTTAATGCTGACGCACCATCTATTTTCCCATAAGGTTAGGGCATTGATAGCTCTTTGTATTTGTTTAGTGGCCACTGTTGCATGTTCTTCCGTGCACCATATCGTCAGCATACATTGCCACTTTGATCCTGTGTGGTAGTTCAGCAACTAGGTCATTGATGCAAACCAAGAAAAGTGTGGGTGACAGAACTCCTCCCTGGAGGACTCCATGACGCAGTCTATTGTTTTGCATAGACAGCTTGTGAGGCTGATGGGTCTGTATTTGGAGACTGTGTTGCCATCTTTTCCTGATTTGAGGAGTGGTATCATTATTGCTTCTCTCCACGCCTGTGGTACATTACTTGTGGACCAGCTTGTGTTAAAGATCTGCAGTAGCTTTGCTCTTGCTGCAATTCCCAGGTTTTTAATCATTTCATTCCAGGGGAATCATTTCACTCCATCAGCTCCAGGGGACTTTTTCATTTTCAATTTGGATATTGCATGCTCCAGTTCTTTCATTGTGATTGGTGCCTCCATGACTTAAGATATAGGTTGTCCAATGTTTTGCTGGTTCTCTCAAACCTCCTGTTGTTTGTCTTGGCTAACTTTGACGTTATTGTCTTCTGCAAAGGAATCAGCAAAGTAATCAGCTGCATGTTTACCTGTTAATAATTTATATCATTATAAAGTGTGATCGTGCTTTACATGGTGCTGGCCTCGATGGGGAGATAATACATGAAAGAATTTAAAACAAGATAGACACGGAGGTCGGTGAAAAACAATTCGGTTTTAGGAAAAACAAAGGAACCAGAGAAGCTATACTGAGTATCCGGCTAGTGATAGATAAATATATAGAAGTCCAAAAACGTATCTATATTTGCTTCATAGACTACAGCAAGGCCTTTGACAGAGTCGAACATAAAAAATTAATCAAATGTCTTCAAGAAATAGGCATAGATGGAAAAGACATCAGACTGATTATAATTTTTTTGGAACAAACTGCATCAATAAGGTGTGAAAGCAGCTACTCTCCATAAATAGAAATAAGAAAAGGGGTAAGACTATGATGCATTTTATCACCAAGCCTATTTAATATCTACACAGAGAATATCTTTAAAAATATAGAAGAAATACCAGGACTCAAGATCAAGGGAAAATAATAAACAACCTTAGATCTGCAGATGACATTGTTCTTTTGGCAGAAAGTGAACATGAACTACAAAGACTAATAGATCAAGTCATTGCAATAAATCAAGTAATGAATATGGACTGGATATAAATATTCAAAAAACAAAAACCATGATAGTCAGCAAAGACACAGAAGAACAGGAGCTAAACATAAACATACATGGAGAGAAACTACAACAAGTAAAACAGTATCAATATCTTGGACACATAGTCACAAATGATGGCAGATGTGAAACAGAAGTTAAAAGGAGAATAGGAAAGGCTAAAAGTACCTTCAATGACATGAGGAAATTATTAATATCTAAACAAATTACAAACAAATTAAAAATGAGAATTATAAAATGCTACATCTATTCCATATTAATGTATGGCTCAGAAACATGGACACTAAATAAACAATTAGAAGACAAAATTGATGCCTTTGAGATGTGGGTATATAGAAGAATAGGGAGAACATCATGAAAATAGAAGAAAACAAACAAAGAGGTTCTAACAACACTTAGAACGAAGGAGGAATTATTAAAAGAAATAACAATCAGACAAATAAAATATTTTGGACACATTAAAAGACATGATACCTTCTTGAAGACCTTACTTGAGGGTAAAGTTGAAAGGAGGCGAGCACGAGGTAGACAGAGATATAAGTGGGAGAGTAACATCTCAAGATGGACAGGTTACAGTCTAGAAGAGTGCACCACCAAAACAAGAGACATGGGATGTTAGAGGTCTGTTGCAGCCAACCTTCATTGTGGAGACGACACTTGATGATGGTACAGTAGAATAATTTCGTAGACCATGGTACAATAGAATAGTTTCGTAGCCCTTGGTACAGTAGAATAGTTTAGTAGCTCTTTATACAGTATAATAGCTTAGTAGCCCTTGGTACAGTAGAATAGTTTAGTAGCTCTTTATACAGTATAATAGCTTAGTAGCCCTTGGTACAGTATAATAGTTTAGTAGCTCTTTATACAGTATAATAGCTTAGTAGCCCTTGGTACAGTATAATAGTTTAGTAGCTCTTTATACAGTATAATAGCTTAGTAGCCCTTGGTACAGTAGAATAGTTTAGTAGCCCTTGGTACAGTAGAATAGTTTAGTAGCCCTTGGTACAGTATAATAGTTTAGCAACCCTTGGTACAGTATAATAGTTTAGTAGCTCTTTATACAGTATAATAGCTTAGTAGCCCTTGGTACAGTAGAATAGTTTAGTAGCCCTTGGTACAGTAGAATAGTTTAGTAGCTCTTTATACAGTATAATAGTTTAGTAACCCTTGGTACAGTAGAATAGTTTAGTAGCTCTTGGTACAGTAGAATAGTTTAGCAACCCTTGGTACAGTATAATAGTTTAGTAACCCTTGGTACAGTATAATAGTTTAGTAACCCTTGGTACAGTATAATAGTTTAGTAACCCTTGGTACAGTAGAATAGTTTAGTAGCTCTTGGTACAGTAGAATAGTTTAGTAGCTCTTTATACAGTATAATAGTTTAGTAACCCTTGGTACAGTAGAATAGTTTAGTAACCCTTGGTACAGTAGAATAGTTTAGCAACCCTTGGTACAGTATAATAGTTTAGTAGCTCTTTATACAGTATAATAGTTTAGTAACCCTTGGTACAGTAGAATAGTTTAGTAGCCCTTGGTACAGTAGAATAGTTTAGTAGCTCTTTATACAGTATAATAGCTTAGTAGCCCTTGGTACAGTATAATAGTTTAGTAGCTCTTTATACAGTATAATAGCTTAGTAGCCCTTGGTACAGTAGAATAGTTTAGTAGCCCTTGGTACAGTAGAATAGTTTAGTAGCCCTTGGTACTGTATAATAGTTTAGCAACCCTTGGTACAGTAGTATAGTTTGTAAAACATACAATGATGTCCGGGTATTCATTTTATTTTTGATAAATGCATTTTTTTAGTAATTTCCACTCACATTCAGTTTTACTAAATGCCACAAGAAGTGGCTTCCAGTCAAATGCAATTTTTTACTAAAAGCCATCAGAAAATGACTTTCAGTTGTCCTGTGTTTACCACTTCAAGTGGCTGTAAATAGTAAACTTTCAGACAAGAAGAAGCAGCACATACAGATGAGTTTTAGCATGTGTATATTAAGAGTAAACACATTTACAACAAGAATACAAGTGGAAAATAAATAATGAAACACATACATTTGATGATTGGAGACATGGCACACAATTTGTAAGAGCTGGCAGTACATGCCGATCATAGAAGTTGAAGTCTACATCAAAATTGGCAATATGAGGTTCTGCAACCTAAAATAGAATTAAATAATAAGAAATTTGGTCATCAAAATTTTGGTCTTCAGAAATTTGATAATCAGAAATTTGATAATGAGAATTTTTGTCATCAGAAAATCATGAGTATGAAATGTGCACATATATTGTATATTTGAAAAGAATCAATGATGGTAAGAGAACGTTTTAATCGATATTATTGGGGCAAAAATAAACTACACATACAATTAAAACCTAGAACACAGCTAAAGTCAGAAACCTAGCACCCTGCTAAAGTCTGAATTGTTGCACCCTGCTAAAGTCTGAAATGTAGCACCCTATTAAAGTATGAAATGTAGCACCCTGCTAAAGTCTGAAACATAGCACCTTGTTAAAGTCTAAATTGTTGCACCCTGCTAAAAAGTCTGAAATGTAGCACCCTGCTAAAAAGTCTGAATTGTTGCACCCTGTTAAAGTCTGAAATGTAGCACCTTGCTAAAGTCTGAAACATAGCACCTTGCTAAAGTCTAAATTGTTGCACCCTGCTAAAAAGTCTGAATTGTTGCACCCTGCTAAAGTCTGAAATGTAGCACCCTGCTAAAAAGTCTGAAATGTTGCACCCTGTTAAAATCTAAAACATAGTACCCTGCTAAAGTCTGAATTGTTGCACCCTATTAAAGTCTGAAATGTAGCAACCTGCTAAAGTCTGAAACACAGCACCTTGCTAAAGTCTGAAATGTTGCACCCTGCTAAAAATTCTGAAACATAGAACCTTGCTAAAGGCTGAAATGTTGCACCCTGCTAAAAAGTATGAAACCTAGCACACTGCTAAATTCTGAAACCTAGCACCCTGTGAAAGTTTAATACTCTAGCACTGTGTTAAAATTCAAAAATGTAGCAATCTACTACAGTTTAAAATCTTGCTCTCTAGCAATAACATGACTTTCTGGCACATCTTTCTGACA
This sequence comes from Meghimatium bilineatum, assembly GCA_034231615.1. Lineage (NCBI taxonomy): Eukaryota > Metazoa > Mollusca > Gastropoda > Stylommatophora > Philomycidae > Meghimatium > Meghimatium bilineatum. The sequence goes on along the minus strand of CM067321.1, from coordinate 56,654,738 downwards.
GAAAAATCTATAAGTCTGTAACATATATAATATTTATCTAGAATAAAACAATGAGAAAACTCAAATACATAATTAAAATGTGTGAATTTGACAATACCTCAGTCGCAGGTAAACTGCCACAAATGAAGTGTCCACTGAAACCTTCCCGTCGGAAAAACAATACTGAAGGGTCTATAACAAATGGACAGTCAAGAGTTGGTCCACTGGGACAGTAAGTCACATAAACGTAATGTTTTCTGTATGAGATAAATGAGAGAAAATAAATTATATGACCTAAACATGAGCCTCATTACCAACAGTACATGAATTAACACCAGGGCTGTTCAACTAGTGACCTGAATCAGTATTTTTTTAGCCCTTGGCACAGTAGAATAGTTTATCTAGAGTTGCATTGTATTTTTGATAAGCACATTCTTTTAGTAATTTGTGGTCATATGTAACATTTTCATGTACTTGCCTGCACATAAATTCCACCTCAAAAAAGAAATATATAATTCATGATAATACACTAGAAATGCAGTAAAATTATAGTCCAAATGGTGACAATTGAAAATACTGTAAGGAAGATATGTTAATCTTTACAAGTCGACGTTTCAACCAAAAGGCCTTTATCAGGAACCCAACATGAAACACAATGATTAAAGTATGGTTAAAGTATCATTTGAACAGTCCTCATTTACACAATTATGCAAATAATTAAAAAATTATATTTTTCTAACAATGGAAGAACATACCAAATTCTTTTTTCTTGTCAGTTCCCTGTGGAACATAAGGCTGCAACTGTTGCTCTCCAATAATTTGTGTACTGTGTTTTTAACTTTACCTGTGCCCATGAGATCCCAACTGAACTCATTTTTTCTTCTATTTCTTTTGTCATATTCTCTCCCCTCTTGAAACATGCTTTTCACCACCAGACAAGTGGTATATTCATCCATTCTTGTACAGATTAAAATACTAAAACAATGCTTAAAAGTTGAAAGCCAAAACCAAGATAAATAAGGTCCTTATAAGAGAGCTACTCTACAGATGCTGTAGTTACGACACATTCAGAGGAAAAACTGCAAAACGTACTAGCTGCCATTTCTGATGTCTGCTGTGAATTTGCACTAAACAAAAGAAAGATGCAAATTATGAAGCAGGCAGACATCACGCAGCCACAAATTGTCATCGATAGTAATGAGCTAGAGGTAGTTAACAATTTTACTTATCTAGGATGTTCAGTCAATGATAAATAAACCCTGGATCAAGAAATAAGCATCATGATTGGCAAGGCATCTACAACAATGAACAGACTAACAAAAAGGGTATAGGGGAACAGAAAATTAACAATAAAAACTAAACTCCTGGTTTACCAGGCTTGTGTCCTCAGAACCCTCCACTACGGCAGTGAAACATGGACAACTGATATGCACCAGGAGAGACTAAGCAGCTTTCAAATGCAGGGTCTACGTAGAATTCTTGAAGAAATGTGGCAGGAAAAAGTCAATAAGACTAATGTATGGTAAGACAAAGTCATTAACACTGAAGTATTTGAAAGAACAGGCATACCACAGTGTTTCCTACACTCAGACAGGTGGATGGAACACACTTGGAGAAAGGAAGATGCGGAATACCGAAAGATCTACTTTATACAGAATTAGTCTGTGAAAACATCAACCTCTACTTAGATAGAAAGACATCTGCAAAAGTGAAATGCATGATACAAGCATCAATACAGAATCATGGGAAGAGGATGCTATGGAATGTGTTGCATGGAGGGGAAACATCAGGAATGGTAAGACAAAAGAGAAAGTAATAGCAGTCAGTTCAAGGGCTCTACATCTAAGACACGCAAAAACATAATGGGGACTGTGTTTCACCTGTACATACAGTGGAAGACTCTTTGTGGCTCAGATTGGTCTTGTAAGTCACATCTATCACAGACATGGATTGTAGATTGTATTTCTTATAGCACAAACACTGACATGGATTGTAGATTGTATTTCTTATAGCACAAACAATAATGCATGGATTGTAGATTGTATTTCTTATAGCACAAACAATAATGCTATCAACTGAAAGATGGAAAGGTGTCTGTTTTTTTACAGAGTTTCTGAGATTTTCCAATTCATATCTTTCCCTGCAGGTTCTGATCTAGTAATTGTTTAGTTATATTGTTATACTTCTTTCTGAGAGTGTATCCCATCTATTCCCATTTGTTATCTTTGATCTCACTAGGCACCTGCGTGTTCTTCTCCACAGCTCACCGACTTGATATGAACTCTGGTCTTCTCATGCAAATGTTGTTCGTCCATCACAAGTGATGATGACCATCTGTTACACCCACTTAAAAAAAATTCAGTTACTTAAGTCCTTGGTAACGAGATCATAGATGGCTAATAAGCCTATCCTGGCCACAAAAGTCATTGAACAAGCTAGGAATGGGATGATCATTGTAGATGGTGTTTGATCTATTTGTGACTTTCTAACTGCCTTTGACTGATCTAGACATTGGTGTAATGGGTGGTGGTTATATTCTTTTACTTTAAGGTATGACCTAACCTGTGCTACCTGAAGTTGCACTCTAACACTGGGGAGATCAATAAGTTACTACACTATACAAAGTAACTATACTAAGTTATTACACTATACAAAGTAACTATACTAAGTTACTACACTATACAAAGTTAATATACTAAGTTATTACACTATACAAAGTAACTATACTAAGTTACTACACTATACAAAGTTACTATACTAAGTTATTACACTATACAAAGTAACTATACTAAGTTACTACACTATACATTATACAAAGTTACTATACTAAGAGTGCTTTGAATTAAAACCTTAAAAGTGTGATAGAAATTATATGGCATTGTCTTGTAACTTGTATGTTGATGGCTGATGCAGCAGTCCATGGACTCATGCCCTTTGATCCACTGTCTGTGTTTGATATTTGCATGTGATTGTTAGCTGTTGTTTTGTTTCATTTATCTGGCTTCAGAGGGAGACACATTTGTTAAACTTGTTAATATTGTTGTTAAAGAAATCAAGAGTGTCCTGCACATGCCATCTTGGTGCAAACAAACAACATGACATTATAACGACAGTTTAAAGATGAATTTCACACTATTGTTTGACAGGCATTATAGAGGAGCAGTGTTGCTATCCATTATTTAATCAGTAAAGGAGTAATGCCATGAGAAATGAATCGGTGAATGAAGGTCCAGTGCGATGATGCATGTCTGTCAATTTAGTATGTGTATGAACTGAGTCTGGTTCTTTGGTGAAGAGGTAAAGAGCCATTCTGTAATGACAAAGACACCAAGTTCGATCCCTGCAACAGGGATTTGAGCAGCCAGACCGTTCAGAAAGCAATGACAAACTACTGAACTTATTTACATTGCCTAGAAAATCACTAACGCCAAAAAATTATGGGTTGATGGCTACGTCCTGAATAGGATATGCTACCAATGAGCTGAGTAGATAGTTTCACAATGTTCTGAGTCATGTTACAAACTGTTCATGACCAGGTCAGGCATACTGGGTGGTGATCCCAGAGTTTAGTGCAGCAGTTGAATGCTTTGCACAAGAATGAAATACTAATGACATTTTACTTGAGTTATTTAAGCAGAAATATAGATAAACCTCAGAGAAATGAAATACTAATGACATTTTAATTTAGTTAGTTATTAAAGCAAGAATATAGATAAATCCCAGAAGAATGAAATACTAATGACTTTTTACTTTAGCTATTTAACCAGGAATATAGACTAATACCAGAAGAATGAAATACTAATAACATTTTACTTTAGTTATTTAAGCAGGAATGTAGATAAATGAAATAATAAAATACTAATGACATTTTACTTTAGTTAATACAAAACGAATATAGATTAATCACAGAAGAATGAAATACAAATGACATTTTACTTTGGTTATTTAACCATGAATATAGATAAATGAAATAATGAAATACTAATGACATTTTACTTTAGTTAATACAAAAGGAATATAGATTAATCCCAGAATAATGATATACTAATGACATTTTACTTTGGTTTTTTAACCATGAATATAGACTAATCCCAGAAGAATGAAAAACTAATGTCATTTTACTTTGATTATTTAAGCAGGAATAAAGATATTTCTCAGGAGAATGACATACTAATGACATTTTACTTCGGTTATTGAAACAGAAATATAGATAAATCACAGAAGAAAGAAATACTAATACAAATTTATTCTGGTTATTTAACACATTGGAGACCGATCCACGATATATCGGCTCTATATATTGGGTCTACAGGACCTTTCACCACATTAACAGCTTTGATTTTAGATCGATCATATATTGATCAGTTATATTTCGTTTTGCCCAGTTCAAGTTTTTATGTTAACCTCTGAACATCCGGGAAACATCACTTCCTTTAGAAAACTGAAGATGGCTCGCGTGGCTGTAAAAGAAACCATTTCTGAAATTTCTGAAAAAAATGGCAATGCCCACTTCTTCTAGATACAGTGCAGAACAAGCTATGGTTATGTTTCAGAGCTTGCTAATTAGTGAATCGGATAATGATGATTCCGATAGTGATTATAGGTCTAGTGTTGACTTGCCGAAAAGTAAGAAACCAAAGAAAACTGGTGTAAAGCCCTAGAAGGAGAGAGTATAGGAGTGTCTCACTTTAGATACATTCTGGCAGCAAACTTGGCCTTCCTGACAATGCCTCACCTCTCAAGTATTTGCTATCCTTGATGACAGATCCAATAATTGACAATTTAATAACCAATGTAAATTCTTATGTCCAGCAGAAATTGAAAATGAATAAACCTCAAAGGAAATATTCTACTTATTCGAAATGGACTGCGCTCGACCGAAATATTTTTATGAAGTTTTTCGCCACCCTGATAAACATGGGTTTGGACCCCAAACATTCTATAAAGGATTTTTGGTCCACAAAAACACACAGAAGTAGCCCCTGGTTTGGATCAATTTTCAGCAGGACCAAATTCTTATTGATTTACCAATCAATGCTTCATGCGGCTGGAGCTGAAGCACAGAGTAAATGTAAAATAGAGCCGTTCATAAATGAATTAGTTGCAAGCTTTCAGAATGCATTCTATCCTTCTGAAAACATATGTATAGATGAGATGGTTATAGGTCCCAAAGGAAAATTTAGGCACAAGCAATATAATGCAAGTAAGCCAAAAAATACAATATAAAGTCATACGGACTCTGTGACTCCATCACCGGATATGTTTTCAACCTGCTGGTATATTTTGGTGCGGACACAACATACAGGCTGGAAACTGACACAAGGTCTACCCATGCTGTCAAAATCTTTGACAAATTACTAGAAGGCATCACTGGAGATCACCATTTGTATGCTGACAGGTATTATTCTTCCTTATCTCTTGTCCAGATTCTGCGCTAGAGAAATCACCACTATACTGGAACTCTCAATGTGAACAGACGAGGGTTTCCACCAGAAATAAAAAAATAAGAAAATAGCTGTCAATCAACCAAAATGGTTCATAAATGAGGAAGATCAAGTTATGTGTGTCAGCTGGAGAGATAAAAAATCGAAGAAACCTTGCCAACTGGTAACAACATGTGGAAGCGCAACATGTGAAATTAGAATTGAGGGTAGGAGTGAAGTCCGGAAACCATCACCTATTCTTAATTACAATATGTCAATGAATGGATGTGATAGAGTGGATCAGATGATTTCATATTATGGAAACCACACAAGAAAAACATTAAAGTGGTGGAAAAAAGTATTTATGTGGGTGTTGTAGATAACGCAACTCAACGCCTCACATATTATACACACTGATTCGCCCTCACACCGAGAAGCCTATGCCCCTTTCAAACTTCAAGGACATATTGATAGAGGAACTCTGTAGTTTATTTGAATTAGAGGCATCTAATAACATTGATGCTGCTTTATTGTCCAAGCCAGGAAGAAAGCCAGTAAATACAGAGCTTGAGAGGTATCAGGGGACTGTCCATCTCATTGACTTCGGTGGAAAAGACAGACAATGTGCTCACTGTGCTACTAAGCAAATACGAAAGTGAAGTAGCTACTACTGCATAGGATGTTCACATAATCCATATCTGTGTGCTAAATCTTGCTTTAGGGAATACCACACGAGATGAGCTCATTTGTAACAAATAAAAACTTGTAAATAATAAAGCTGTGACTGGATGTAAATATTTTCATATTTTTTATTGCTTCTGGTGTCATTCAGAAAAATAAACATAACTTTAACATTTATTGATATAAATTCATCAAATAAACTGTATAATGAAGAGAATTGGATATACTTGTGTAAACATTCTTGAAAAATGGATTTAAACAATGACAAGTATGGATACATTTGGGTAAGTCACAATATTTATACTAATAAATTAACATTTTCATTTTCTGTTTTGTGTTTTACTAACTCTAACCTTGTGAAGTAATCAAATATCATCAATGTACTATATATTCATATTCTGTATCAATTCCCCTTTCCAATGATATATTACACATACACTATTTATCAATATTAGTTATGTCAATTGATACAATGAAAAAACACATGTAAGGAAATTTTTCTACTCCTGAAAATTAATTTGGTCCAAACCTAAAAATAATCAAGTCCTGAAAGAGTTAATGTGTCATAGTTTGCACATTCTTGAAGGATATGTTTTGAAGTCTGGTTGGCTTGTCCACATGTACACTGTGCTGTTGTACCAATTAACAATTTTGTATACATATGGCTGTTTAGTCTATTGTGTCATTCTGAGTCAAAATATGATGACCTGTTCTCGTCTGTTAAGTAGGTGGTAGTCGTCACGTGAAGGTAAGTATGGCTTTCGTTGTGCCTTTATCATGCATTTCTTTTGGTGATAGCTGATTGGTACATCTGGTTTCTAAATGTTAGAACCTTCCTTGGCCAGTTGATCAGCTCTCTCATTTCCTGCTATTCCACAGTGTGATGGAATCCATTGCAGTATAATTCTACACTTATTTTGCACTATGGACGATACTTCTTTTAACTCTGGTAGTTTAATGGATTTTAATGCCCCTAGTACTGATCTTTAATCTGAAAGTATTACAATAGAGTGTGCAGTCCTGTTCAATATTAACAGTTTTTCTGCAACTGCACATATAGCTTTGACTTCAGATTTATAGTTGTTACAGTAATTTCCCATTGGTATATATGTGGTATCAGTGATGCCATCTGTGTATTCCACATATACACCACTTCCCCCATTACTTACTGCATTCTGTGCTGATCCATCCATATACACTCTGGTCCATAGATCACATGGGTAAGCATCATTGAGGAAGCTGAGGCTGCTACCATTTTCTACAGATTATTCTGCTGTTCATCCCCATTCACACCTGTTATTGTTATAAGAATGAATCCTTATTGGCCAGCGGAAAGAGTATACAACATGAAAATGGAAACAGCAAGATACAGAGAAATACCAAGAAGAATATGGATCAAAGGAGTTACATGTCAAAGACAGATGTGCTGGTCCATTGGCGCAAATAAAACGGTGACACAACACATTTCTATTCTCTAGACTTAATCCTGCACGAAATCTAGTAGCAACATTGTCTTGCTACAAGAGAGATTCGGTGGGAATCTGAGAATGAACGCTGAAGAAGGAGTTACTATCTTATTGTACAATTCTGATGTTGTACTCTAATACTATAGCCGCCCATCGAACTAGAAACCAGGTAATGGTATGTGCTAGACTTCTGTGCTAGGTTTGTTGAATTCATTTGGTGTCTATGGATTGTGGTAGCCAATCTGACACCCAAATCTCCATCACTTCTTACAATATACACTGTAAGTCACTTGCTATTATTTTCTCCTATTTCGGGCTCAGACAATAGTCTAATATGTTTAAAGCACATATTTTTCACTTAGTGGGATAGCCTTCTTTTTGTTGTAAGGATGACTGCAGATGGAGACCTGAAGGAGTTGGCTATAAACATACTTAACTGTAAAAAAACACTTTCCTGGAACATAGCGAAATGAAAAGAAACAACACTGTGTGAGGGCTATTTACCAATGCGTTGTTAGACCTGAATAGAGAGAAAAACGCCCATGTGTTGCCGGGCCTCCATAGGGGAGCAAAGAATAGCAACACTGTTTACCTTCCACGCATGTCGTAAAAGGCGACTAAGGAGGTTATGGGATGGAGATGGCTGTGCCATCACATAAAGGATCAGTGACCCAAAGCCATGCTGAAGTCGGATGTGTCAGGCCGAAAGGCGCAGATATCGCAGCAATACTGTAAACCATGACACAACACATTCCATTCTCCGGATAACATCCTGCTAACCTACAGGAGTTTGAGAACGAACGCAGAAGAAGAAGAGAGAGAAAATAGTAATATTGTGACCTACCATGCATGTCCTTCACTGATGACTAAGGAGTGTTTGCATCTGAAGTTAGATGTGTGGAAATGTTTTCTTTTTACCCAAGCTGTAAACCAAGACACATCAAATTTCATTCTCTTTATTATTGAATCACAGTCTATATTATCTGACAGAAGCAAGATCAGTACTCCAAGTGCTCTAATCCAGAAAATTACCAGACCTGCAAATACCACTGACTGGACTAAGCAATCAGCGTAAAGTAGCTATGTAGTGGATACCATCACATTGTGGAATACCTGGAAATTAGAAAGCAGATCGTGTGGTTAAGGAGGGAGCTGCTAATGATCAACCAAATGTGATATAACCTACCATCACAAGAAACAGATGATCAAGGCAATTAGAAAGCCAACTCCAACACAAGATGACTACCAAATTATGAACAGACCAGAACAGATTGTCATTCTGTGCCTCAGAACAGGACACAATAGACTCTGCAACCACATATATACAAAGCTCAAGATTGGCAACACGGTCATATGTGTACAGGTTCCTCAGACAGCAGAGCATAATCTTTAGGAATTCCAGGAATATGAAATGATGAGGCAAATACGCTGGCCCAGAGAAACAACAATGGAAGAAAAACTCTTCAGACTTCTGCATGAGTTACAGAACACAGTCAAGTTTATATAGAAGAAACAAAACTTCAGATATAAGCATGTTCTCCAGACAAACAATAAAAGAAGATTCTCTTTACTACACCCTTATAACTGGCTCAGTTTGAGAATAAATGCAGAATAATACAAAGTTTTAAAAATGACTCTACATGCACAAGTAAGTTGCACGCAATAATTATGGAATTCATGTTTTATTGTGAGTAAAAATCTGATCTACAAATGTTCAGTAATAAACTCAATAATGTATAATAAAGAGGTATCAAGAATAAATGTCCAAAAATGTAGTTCTCACTCCAGACAATTAACTTCTCAATAATGCAATCAAATAGTTAATTAATTCCAGATTTAACAGATAATACTGTTAATTTCTGTATTATACTTTACAACTAATTTTGGCAGGAAGGTGCTACAAGTTAAAAAAGGAACTATGCAAAACACAATATCATTCAGCTTTACAATGAACGTAGATACTATCAGACTATAGGATCATGCAGAAGACGGATGTGTTTGGCCATTGGTGCAAATAATACGGGGGACACAATGCATTTCCAATTCTGTAGTAGGACCATGGTTCTGCTACAAGGGAGACCCAGCGGAAGATTGAGGATGAACACCGAGGAAGAAAACTACAGGATATGGATATGAAAAAAATATATATAAAAGTATACAAGACAGTTTCAACCTTAAGTTCTTTTTTCAACATAAAAATACAAGACAAACAGTGAATTTACAGTACAAATAATGGCACTATCACAAAGCAGTAGATGACAGATATTTACAGCAGAGACATCCAAGTAACAATGACATATGTATACAAAAGTACTGCCATAGAAACATGCACTAAAACAATATCGGGAATGAGAACAAAATAAAACTATGCCTGAAAACAACATGAATGACATCACAAAAAAGCCCCGCCCCTCTAAATATAAATAAATGATCAGTATTACATTATGACAACAGACAAAACAAATCATGGTCCTACTATATCAGGGACAGAGAAAAAGAAGAAACATTGAAGTTCTGAAATTACTGAAACTAAATGAAGGGTGTCTTCTAAATACTATCATATGAAGGAAGCTACAGTATTCTGGACACTTGAAGCAACATGATGGTATCGAAAGGCTGATTCTAAATGTCACATAACGGTATTTACAAGTGATAAAGTAAATAACTATATGAGATTCATGTGTAAAGGCATCATCGATAGTGAAAATGGCCGTAAGAAATGAAACAAAGTTGATTTGCACTACATAGGGACGTGTTGCAATGCCAACGTCCACAACAAAACGTGCCAAACAGGTTTGAAACATTAGCCCAAGATGACTGTGGATCAATATGTCATTTAGATTTTGTCACATCTATAGGCAACAAGAGGAACAAGAGGAAAGTCTTGGAAAATGGCATGAATTTGAGGATCAGACTGGAGAAGGGAATAATTTCTGAAAAAGATTCTGTGGACAAGAGTTATGGGGATGAAAAGTGAGTACAAGTTTAACGATATCAGAAGAGGAAGTACCATATGTATTAGACAAGGTATCATGACGAGAGAATTTACAGACACGAAGTCAAGCCGATGAAAGGACATTGTCACTTATGAATTAACATAATGTACATTAGGATAAAAAGTTAACAGTATTATTGTGTCAAGAAGCACTGTAAAGGACCTAGCTGTTTTCCCCATATGTACTGTCCCTACATAAACGCCATTTAAATGAAGACACAAGATTGAAAAAAGATATGAAAATAAGTAATACAATCAACAGCTGACTGGAACATTGAGTTTATATATACTTAGATGCCTACAGAATGGCAAGAAGAGCACCCATGATGCTGGTTGCTAATATGACTAAAAGAATTTGGATGACCCCGGGTATAAGTAGAAGGAGGTGCTTGCTGGGACTGGTTAAAGAGTGTTTGTAACCAGTAAGCTACTGGAACCTTCAGAATACGTACTGTTCATTCTACACTTGGAGATAGAAAACACCTATGAATTTGCGCTCAGTGCATTTATGCAGATTCAGAAAACTAAACTAAACTCCATCTCTCTTAACACAGCAGCACACCGTCTGCTGAGAGCACTACTCACAGTACGTAACTTATTAGCTTCAAGAGATCATCTTCAGGGATCTTTGAAAATATGGATGTGTAAAATAGATGAAACAAGAATACGTGATGAACATCATCAGAAAACACCACTGGACATACATCGGCCATGTACTTAGAATGAAGGAAGATAGAATCCCACGACAAGCCTTCATGTGGACACCAGACGGGAAAGAAAACAGGGAAGACCAAAAACAACGCTCAGAAGAACATTTATGAATGAATTAAAATCAATAGGTAACCTAGTTGATAGTGAGCTTGCTTGCTATGACTGGGTGACAGCGTGCCAGGTTCGAAACCACGTCCGGACAAAAAAATAAGAGCTATGATTTCTCGCTTGACACGGCCACTCCTCCAGTCGACTCAGCTACAAATGAGTATTCGACGCATGAGTTAGCGGAGGTAAAGACAGCAAGAAGAGAATTCACCACCCCACCTAATAGTTGCTGTGGCTTAGTACATGAAGAGTTATCTTCATCCACGAAGGCAGGTTGCTGCCATGGGATATACCTTTTAATAGGACAGCCAACACCACCCACAAAACCTCCTTAGTTCCTTGTCACATGTATGGCAGGCCACAGTGTCATTATTCAATACTCCCTTTGAAAATAACTGTTTGTAGCAATTATATATGGATATTCACAAATGACATAAGCTTGTGTTGTTTTGATGTCATAATCATAATTTGATAGCATATCCTGGACAGCATGTAGTAGTCCTCACAGCATTTCTGTGATCCTGCTGATCTTGAGCCAATGTCTCTGTGTAGGTTCAGGTGGTCTTTGATATCCTGCATCCATCTTCTTCGTCACCTACTTTTTAATTGCCCTGGCAACATCCACATCATTATGTCTTCTCTAGGCTATCATGTTTGATATGGACAAAATATTGTAATTTTCTAGAGAGAACCTTGTTGTTTAACCAGTTTTCTTTTACTTTCATTTCCATTAAATTATCCATATTGATAATCTTTTTGGTCCATAGTATTCTGAGGATTCTTCTGCATAATTTTGTTTCAAATGCTGCAATTTTGTTTCTCACAATTGGAGATTGTCCAAGATTCACATCCATATATTGCAACTGGGAATATGCAGGCTCTAAAGAAAGTTAGTTTTGTTATTCTGTTGCAACCCAGTCATATGTTTTTTTATTTTTATCAGTCTATTTGATGGAATGGGCAACTTCAATCTAACTACATATCAATCCATAGGCAAGCTTATAAGCGAGCCACAGTATTTGAAAATGGTAACTTGCTCTAGTTCTCTGTTATTGATTGAGATTGAGAACTTGGTGGTTTTGTTGCTTGTCATAATCTTGTTCTCACTTTCATTCAGAAATAGGTTTTATTTTTCACTGTGTCCTTTGATGGAATTTATGAGGTGTTCGAGATATTTTTACTGTGAGACAGGAGTTTTGTATCATCAGCATATCATATTACTGGTATCTCGTGACCTCAAGTGGGTCAAGATTTTTTCGCTGCTCGTCATTGCTTATATTCTTCATGATGTTCTCTGCATGAACATTGAAGAAATATGGTGATAGAATACATCCTTGTTTGGCTCCTTTTTTTCAACAGTGAACCAATCAGATATTTTACAATCTACTCTTATAGCTTTCATCCGTGTGACAACCGGGGCCTGAACTTATAGTTCAGGGTGCAAAGAATAAGGCCACTGTCTTATTTCCAGGCATGTAGAAGTAGGCAACAAAGGAAAGTTGGATGATAGGCATACAATCTGTCACCTATGAAAATAAATCATCATTGTCACATCGTTTCAAATTCTGTCTTCGATCAAATCATCCCCATGGATAACTAAGAGATGCAGGCTAGTGGACATATGGCACCTTTGTCCTTTTGTGGTAGTCTCGAAGGTGATGAGGACTGTTAAATGTGTCATCACTGTCAATGGGTCAAGAAATCTGACAGAAGAATGATGAGATGGTTGGCCCAGAAGTGTGCTCCGGGTATGAGGTAATCCTGGCACAATAGAATGCTTCTCTACAGGAAATAAATATGCATTCATAAGCTCCTCCCCTTACACAACCTCTCACAGCAAAAGGGATTATTTAATTATCAGTCTTATGGCTGCTTGTTGGTCTTGGTATATTTTAATGAGGCGAATTACGTGTAGAATTAACCCATGTCTCTCATGATGTGTGAATGTAATGAGGAAAAATTGATTTTTTAAATAGATTATCTTGAAGGAAACAATTGAAGGCGGAAGGAGAAGAGGTGGGAAACAAAATCCTTATTTTATAACATCAAGGATGGTCTGGATGATGAAGAACTCTGCTATTTCTACCCACATAAAAATGGCAATGCCAAAAATGAATGTAATTTCAGATGTGTGAGAACATTAATCAGATCTATGTTTCTCTTACAAAAAAGAAAGCACAATTACCATCAATACATGTAGACAACAAAGCATTCGTCAAGAAAGGAACAATGATAAGAACACAAACTGCCTAGACGTTATGTCCAAACTATTCACAATAGAAGAACTAAAGGCATCTATAGGGAAATTAAAGGATAGAAAATCACCAGGACCACACGGTCACCAATGAAATGCTTAGGAACCTAGGACAGGCAGCAATGTACAAATTATTACAGATATACAACTATAGTTGGGAAACAGGCAATGTACCACAGTCGTGGAGAGAAGCGTTTATGTGTCCTATTATTAAAAAAGGCAAGGACAAACAGAAGACCAACAGTTATAGACCAATAAGTCTAACGAGTTGTGTCTGCAAGACAATGGAAAGGATGGTCAACAGAAGACTAAAGTGGTACCTAGAGTCAAGAAGCTATTGGTGCCAGAACAAGCTGGGTTTAGAGAGTGTAACAGGACATAAGACCAAATAACATTCCTGTCCCAGATCATAGAAGATGCATTTCAAGAAAAGAAAAAAAGTTTTCACCCTATGGATAGATCTTCAAAAAGCTTTCGACAAGGTCTGGAAAGATGGACTGATAATAAAGCTGCAAAGAAATGGATTTGGGGGCAACATGAGCAAGTGGATCCGTTCCTTCCTACACAATAGGAAAGCAATAGTCACCATGGAAGGATACAACAGCAAAATAAAGTTCTTCTAAAACATTGAGTTCCTCAAGGCTCAGTATTGTCTCCAACTCTGTTTCTTGTCTTCATAAATGATATAATTTGTGAATTGCCACAAGGTGTAAGAGCTGCAATGTACGCTGATGACTTGGTGGTGTGGTGTGTAGAAGAACATCTAAAGATCGCCATACAAAAATACAAAAGGCAGCAGACAACATAGCAGCATGGGCAGATAAATGGATGGCAAAGATAAATGCTGAAAAGTCTTCAACAACATTCTTCACACTCTCAAATAAGGACAAAGCAGGAGAGATAAATCTCGGAAATGTACATATCCAAACAGAAGACGAGCCAGTGTACTTGGGCACTACGCTAGATAAGAGACTGACATGGAGGCCTCACATTAAGAAAATAGAAGCAAAGGCAAGAAACTTGCCTTCCTGAGGAAATTGGCAGGAACAAACTGGGGGGGGGGGGGGGGGGGGGGGCAATGAGGCAACTTTAAAGAAGGTATATACTGGTGCAATTAGACCAGTACTAGAATATGGATCAACAGCATGGACTTCAGCAGCCAACTCCCATCTACAAGCCCTGAACAAAGTATAAAATCAAGCACTTCGCCCTATCACAGGTGCCATGAAGATCTCTCCCGTAAATGAAATGGAAAATATTACAAGCATCACCCCCTTATCATATAGGCGAGACACTAAGACCATGGTACATGCAGAAAAGTACAAGAGCATGCCAGCACATCTAATGAGGGCCAGACACAGTGACCTAGCCAGTGGAAGACTGAAGAGAAGCAGTTTTATACACCGATTCAAAAAACTAAACAGAAAATATAAGGAAGAACTACCAGACATAACAAAAGAGATATCACCAACACTTTTTCCAGTTCCGTGGGAGCAATACCCGAATCTCACTATCAGAACCACCATAAACAACTACCACACTATGATAGAATTGAATAATCTCCAAAAGAAAAACAATAGTATGCAATATGATTGAAGATATGTACCCCAGAGAAGCATGGATACAAGTATATACCGACGGATCAGCAACTAGAGCAGTAAAGAATGGAGGTGCTGGAGTGTACATAAAATATCCACAAAAAGAAAATTAATCCACATGTTCACCAACTGGAATATTCTGCTCCAACTACTCTGCAGAAGTACAGGCTTTAAACATGGCTGCAGAAATAATTAAAAACACAACTAGCCAATACCAGCAGGTGGTATTTCTTACTGATGATATGTCTGTCCTACAAGCCCTTGACAGCGATAAACTCCCAGACCTGAAGAAAGCCATGTGAGAAGTGAGCATCCAAAGAAGGATAGTACTACAGTGGATACCAGGAAATGAAGAGGCAGACAGACTGGCAAAGGATGGAGCAACACAGGAACAAAAAGACCAAGAAATCACTTACCAAGAAAACAAGACCCTCATCAAAGCCATCAGGAAAGTCGACCACCCAAAGGACAATTACCACTATCTCGACAGAGCAGAGCAGGTTATTATCTTCCGCCTCAGAACAGGACACAACAGATTAAACAGCCACTTAAATAGGCTAAGATTGGTCCCATCACCACTGTGTCCTTGTGGGCAGGCAGAACAGACCACTGAACATATCCTGCAAGACTACAGTACACTAAACCAGTTAAGGGAAGAACACTGGCCCACAGAGATGGATATCCACAGAAAGATGTATGGGAGCACTGAGAAGCTTTCAAATACAGCAGCATTTATTAGGAAGGCAGGACTTGCTGTGTAGACATGTCAAACTCTGAATGAGAAGAAGAAGAAGATCTATGTTTCTAGTCTGGCTCTGTAGCAAAGAGGTACAGAGAATTTCTCAGATGACAAAGGTATCAGGTTTAAACCCAACATCCTGACCATTCTGAAAGCAATGGCAACCCACTGAATGTGTATATATTTTCTAGGAAATCTTTACAGCAAGAAAATGCTTGGTTGATCTCTATGATCTCTATTTCCTTTCAGATCCTTGTGGAACCTAGAATTGCAAATGTCACTTTCCAAAAATGTTTGTGTTGTGCTGTCTTCTTCATTTGTACACATGAAGTCCCAACTGTCACTTTCAGTACACATGAAGTCCCAACTGTCACTTTCAGTACACATGAAAGTCCCAAATGTCAATTTCTCTGTTGTGCTTTCTTCTTCATCTTTACCCATGATGTCCCAATTGATTTGATGTCTTCTTCCACTATTCTTCTCTAGCTGTTTGGTGTTTTTCGGTTTTCCATCTCTCCTCTTTCCCTGTGGGGTTCCAGTCCAGAGCATATCCAGTTATTAACGCACTATTAACTTTATTTTTTTTAATTACTTGTTATTATTATTATGGTTGAGCTTTTGGTCATCGTCGATTACGACAGACGAACATCATCATCATCCAGTTATGTTGTTATGCTTATTTCTCCTACCCATTTGTCCATTTTCTACTTTTTATTTCTACCTCTACATGGCACTAGTGTATTCTCTTTCACAACTTATTTGATATAAACTCTGGCTATTTGAAGTAAACAATGGAAACATCTACTGATAAATATCTGCAGTTTTAATGTGATTTTCTGGGTTACATATCATGTTTCAGAGCCATAAAGCAATTGGCATGACATTTGTGTTGAATTTTGTTTCTCTGGCACAATACTGAGGAATTCCATCCTGGCAAAGAGTGTTCAAAACAAACATGGTCTTATTAATTGTGTTGTCAATATTCCAATATGTTCATCCCTCTTTGCAAATATTGCTTTTCCAAAATATTAATCATATGTTCATGATATATCATGTATACTGACTGTATGTAATTATGGTGGTGCTTTTCAGTGTTTGATTAGATTCAGTATATAAAAGCGGTGGGCACATTATGTACACAATACACAAGGTGTCTACAAAGTCACTGTGCCCTTATTTACATTGATATGACACTATGTGACATGTATTATGAGTATTTAATGTGGATCTGTGTGACAGTGCATATCAACTTTATAGACACCCTATAGTGATTAAGAAATACAACTAAGTCCATTTAAACGATGCAGAAAGTCCAGCATTTAAAGAAAACCACACAGCAGAAAGCTAATTGTTCTACACACAACTAATATGAAAAAAAAAAACAGACATTAGATTTCAAGCAGGATGTAGTCCAGAGAATGGAAATGCATTGTGCCACCATTTTATTCATGTCAATGGCCAGACACATCCGTCTTTGGTGGGTCTATTTATCTTGACCAATAACTGTAATATTTTGCGCTTGTGATCTAATTCTTATCAATAATGTCCCAGATTGACTACATACTGGTAAGACATAGGCAGAAGATAAACATCACAGACGTAAATTTTATACCAAATATAAACATAGATATTTATCATCGTCCTATTGCAATAACTGAAAAATGGAAACAAGAAGAAAGACTATCAATGAATAAAATAAAAAAAACCACAGCTGAACTTTATAAAGCTAGATGATGAACACACAAGAGATATGCTATATCATGAAATGGTCAAAGCCTTCACTACCCTACCAAGCAAAAGCAATGGCATAAAGGTAGAATGGGAGTTATTTAAAACTCACATGACAAATAATCTACAAAGTTATTGCAGAGTAAGAAAAAATACAAATGGAGACCAGCAAACAGCATGGTGAAATGAAGAGTTACAAAAAGCTACACAAATATTGAAACAATGCTTTAGAACTTTGTTGAAATCTAAAAACCAAAATGAGTATGTGTTGTACAGACTAGCAAGACGAAATACGAAAATAATAGTCAAAGAAGTCAAAAAGAATTTCTGGTGAAAATTTAGAGAACACCTAATACGTCTATTTAAGAATAACAATAGATATTTTTCAAAAGTGTTAATGCAATGAGAATGAGAAACGAAAGCTATAACCCAACTGCAATAATAAACAACAGAGATGGAATACTTCTATTTTAATGGAAACGATAGAAAGAATAGGTGGAAAGAATACTTCCAAGAACTGTATAATCCTAACATTCTGACGTAACATGCTTATAAATAAGGGAAAAGACCAAGACATTGCAGAGCCATAAATGTTAAGCCAAGAAATAGAAATGGCTATCAAGAACAGCCCAAATAAGAAATCGCCTGGCACAAATGGCATACCCAACTAAGCCATTAAAGCATGCAAAGATATTGGGGTAAAATGGCTGCAAAGAATATTCACAATAGGGTGGAAAAAAGCGAAGTTCCAGAGGACTGGCAAAAGTCAGTAATCGTGTCATTGTGGAAAAAAAAGGGCAACAAACGAGAATGCAAAACATACCGTGGCTTCTCGCTATTAAGCCACACTGGGAAAATCTATGCAAAGATAATAGAACAGCGTGCAAGATACCACAATTGTGTTTCACCACAATTGAGCCCCTCTCAATTTGGCTTCAGAAGAGGGGTGAAACAGAGGATACTTTGCTCAAAGTGTGTGAATTGGAAGAAGCAGGTAAAGGCAGTGATTGGGTGGATAAAGAGAAAAAGTTTCTTGACAAATGTAGTAATACAACTGAGGATGGTGTATCAAGAATGGACTGCTGTCAAGACATAAGTGAGGGTACAAGAACTTGTCCAGATGCACTGACAACTACAAGATACAATCATATATACAGATGGCTCAGTCAACAGAGAAACGAAAAAGTGCGGATGGGATTTTATTGCTTCCAAGAATTGAAAAAAGCTGCTTGAAAAAATTTTGTCCAAAAAATCGTTACAACTTCGAGCATGAAAATGAAAAAAAGAAGAGGTGACTGCAGGACTTGGTTGGCGACTGAAATGTCAACTCACCCAGCAATACTCTCTGACTTCCAGAGCACACTGCAGAATAGAAAATTGCATGTTAAGAAAGGATTTCATCATGTTACTGATCAACTCGGGTATAAAGTATTACTTGCATATACTGCCCTGATGGCTAGAATTAGAAATCATATCTGATAACCAAAACAATAACAGTATTGGAACACATCAAAAGATATCAGGTCAAGTGGTTTTCACATGCTTCTACCGACACACAGACTACCGACAGATAGCATGCCACAAATGGCCATGACACATAGACATCACGGTTATAAAGCCAGAGGCAGACCATGTAAAAGATGGATCACAGAAATCAAAGAAGCCGCAGTAGCAACCTTACAAACAGCACACAAGAAGGCCATCTCCAGAGAACTCTTCTACCCCTGATGCTGCAGGGAAACAAGGGCCACAGCGTATGAATAGAATGACTGCCCTGGTCATGTGGTGGTTAAAGACAACAAAAGAGCAGACAAATTGGTGGGCAATGCTGTGGTTGTTGGCACAGTATTGAATAATGATGGTGCCAACCCAATAAGGGCAATAACTGATTTACTACAAAATGAAGCAAGCGATGCTGGAGGTCATAATATGCACATTCAAAGAATAACAGATATGGGGATAAACAGGGGCGAGGGGAGAAAATGTGTCCTCTTTGAAAAGTTATCAAGATCACATAATCAACATCTGACTGGGACTTTGAGATTAAGTACTCTTGAATGACGATGGGAGCACTTATGGGAATGTCCCATGTGCCATGATGCTGGTTTCTAAACCATAATCAAACAGCAGGAGCTTTAGAGCAGAAACAAATAAGATGAAATGAAATTCCCACCAAAGACGGATGTGTCGGGCCATTGGCGCAAATAGAACGGTGACACAACGCATTTCCGTTCTCTGGACTGCATCCTGCTGGAAATCTAGTAGGACAGTGGTCCTGCTACAAGAGAGATCTAGCGGGAGTTTGAAAATGAATGCCGAAGAAGAGGAAGAAAATGAAGAAATTGATGATTAATAGTGTTTGTGCTCCATCGTCTCGACTGATACATGTTGTAGTAAAGGAGTAACAAGTAGGCATTCTCAAGAGTTTTTCATGAGACTATCAAGACCATCCTTACACTCAATAGTGTGCAGTGAGCTCAATCTTGTCAGTGTTGATACCAAAGTATCAAGACAAACATGCTGATGACACAAATGTTTTTTTTTGTTGCATTTTGTTCTCAAACTCCCACTGGATCTCTCTTATAGTAGGACAATGGTACTACATGATTTCCAGCAGGATGTAATGCAGTGAACAGAAATGTGTTGTCTTGCAGCTACATTTGTGCCAATGTCTAGACACATTCAACTTCTGCATTGGAAACTAAAATATTCAGTATTTTTAACACTTACGCTGAGTGTCTGTAACCACAACGATACTATAGTCAGCCAGCAGTACAAGAGAACTGTTCCTGTATCTATCTGATGGTCACAATGCTCATAGCTAACTATGGTCACGGATGCTTGACCTTTTATCACTGTCTTGTGTCTCTATAATTACAGACTCTCAGACATCCACCACCAATGATGCATATGAGCCTTTATTGCAGGTCACATGGAAGAATAGTTAATGAAGTCAGTGGAGTCTTCGTCAAAACAACAAGTAGTCTAATGATGGAGGTGATTGCTGTGATGAAGGCTCTAAACTGGTTGGGATTGCAAACCTATCCTCATGCATACATACTGAATGACTCAATGAGTATGATAAAGACAGTTGAATCAAGTGAAGTGCATAGATGATGGATGGAGTCATTGGAGAGGGCTGAGTTGGATCTCACTGCGCAAAATCACTTTCATCTTTGTTCTTGGACACGCAGGTGTGGAGGAAAATGAATGAGCAGAGAAGCTGGCTGATTCTGCTTCAATATGAGGTGGTAAATCTATGGACAGAGCAAACATACTCAATACTCTATGAGAGTCTGTATGATTGGAGGAGTTCGTAGACAATGATCATGGGTCAGTATTGAGAATGCATGAAGTGGGTGTAAGGACCAGCATGGAAAAAACACATCACAAACATTTCAAAAAGAACACTCAATGAACATAGAACAGGAACCACCAGTCATGAGAGATTTACTGAAGCAGAGATATGAGCACCTATGGATATGTTGGGTCAAAGGGCATGAGCCCATGGACCGCTGGATCAGCAACCAACCATGGATATGTTTGGTGTGCAAAGATAATCAACATCAAAAGATAATCAATCATGATAATCTATTGTCTATTGTCTTTCCCCAGGTGAATGATTGTTGATCGCATTCACACTTGCTGTTAAGCGTAGGTGTGGGAGCTTAAGCTGTCGTTCCAAGGCCAGATAATCAACATCCCTAAACCTAAAACTTAAGTAAACATATAATTTTATGTAAGTCACACACAGAGAGTTAAGTGTGCTGTTTTCTTCAACTGTTCCCATTAAGTCCCAACTGATTTGGTATCTTCCTCCACTGTTCTTCTTCAGGTGTTCCTTGTTCTTCCAACTATCTTCTTCCCTTCGGGTTCCAGTCCAGTGCCTGTCTGGTTATGTTGTCAGGCTTCTTTCTGAGGGTGTCTCCTATTAAACTACATTATAATAATTGCAGCTTATCGTGTATATGACATTGCTTTTCA
This sequence comes from Meghimatium bilineatum, assembly GCA_034231615.1. NCBI lineage: Eukaryota > Metazoa > Mollusca > Gastropoda > Stylommatophora > Philomycidae > Meghimatium > Meghimatium bilineatum. The sequence goes on along the minus strand of CM067321.1, from coordinate 56,633,072 downwards.
ACTATTATTCAATTATTAGGTACAAGTTTAATATTGTGTTTGTTAGTTGGATTCATTAAACCTTCTAACACTGAGGACACTCAGCATAAAGGTGAAAACACTAAACTTACAACCATGGTGGGCTAGGGTTCAAATCACGGTAAGACATGGATTTTTCTCTTTTTAAGATAAAATAAAAATCGCCCTGTGGCGAATGCTAAGACATAAGACAAAGCATAATTTTTTCACAACCTATAAAATATTCCATGAACACTTTTAACAAGCAAACTTGCAGTAATAAATGTTTTATAAAAATGATACATGTTGCATTCAGAAGTGGATTGCTCAGTGGTTTAGTCTCAATAATAGGTCTAAACCATAGTAAGTCAGATTTGTTTCTCTTCCTAGTAACAAATAAAAAAACTGAAACCATACAATGTCATCTATTTTGTAAGATAAAAGCCTATAAATCAAATAAGAAAATAACCTGTACAAAGTAAACAAGAAACATATACAACTTTTTTTTCTCCCACGATATAAAAAATCAACAACTTACAAATTGTAAATAAAACTAACACATTATTATGTTAAGAACATATTATTAATCATTCCAGTTTATAAACTGATGCTAAAATTATTTTGGGCATGCCATTTACATATTTAGGTATTACAGATGTGCAATTTGAACTATGCTATCTGAATGCAGAAGAACTATGTTCAATGAGTGTAATATGAACTGAAATAGAGTAATGGGTTACAAATAGCTGAGACAGCATACTAAGAATGAAATAGCAGACGTTTCGACTTAAGTCTTCATCAGGACAAAGAAAAGCAATGAACAAACATACATTAGGACATATTAATTGAAACTTTGTTGTATTGTTCTTAGTATGTTCTGAACATGCCACAGGTCCATAAAACTTATTTTTACCGATTACGATAGTGGATTGATATCAGCTCTTCGAAAAAATTCCCCCCAAAATCTAGTAAAGAAACTTAGTACAGTGTACATTGCTGAAACTAGGGACAATGCACACAGAATATGTAAAAACATAGAGGTTGACAGAGACTCATGAGGAATATCCTATAACCAAAGTACTTTCTAAGAAGTCCTTCTATTAAGTAATGTGTCTGAATACCAAAATAATACTTACATTAAGTAGTAAGAGACTATTAAAATAATACTTGAGCAGGAGACTAGAGACAACAGCTAGTGAGCAAGAAGTAATCAGTATGAGTTTTCGAGAAACTGAACAAACAAATGTTTCATGTAATTAATGAGCATAAGCAGATATAAAAATATTATTTACAAGGAAAAAACTTCATAATTTATGTAAAAACTGTAAATAATTTTGGTAAAATAAGTAGTTTTAAGAAAATACAAAAAGAAACTTTTTAATACTGGGAAGCACATACATACTGTTTTAGATGATATTTATTTTAACAAAGCAAAAAAATAAAATAAACCATTCTTCATTGTTGGCTTTCAAACTTCCACATTTACAACCATGAAAGAGTTAAGATCAGGTCCCCAATAGTGTCGTAAAGTATTTTGTGACTAGAGACAGGATGTGATAATGTGATTCATTCACTATCGTATGTTGGACAGATTTGCTACAGGTTTTCAGCTGTCATAGACCTTGTACCAGGTTCATAGAACTGGTGTGCCAATCTTATATCAGTGGTATGTATTGATGGTGTTGTAATCTGTTGCGTCAATGTGACTCAAGATACATGCCTTCCAAATGACAATCTGAATAGGCTCATGTCCTTTGACCTAATGCCATTAAATGGCATTATATTGCTGGGAAGTCTGTGGATTTTCGGTCCACCCCGGGACAGAGCCAGAGAATAACTATCACACCTCCACGAAGGTAGGTTTCAACCTAAGCACTGCTCCTAGCCACTGTAACCACGATAGGGTTCATCTTTAAATTGGCTGTCAACAAAAAGTACATCCTGTCCTATTGTATAATCCCGCAACCCGTCAAGGTCATAGGGTTATCACATTGGATGCTTCAGTACACAGTCCTCCAACTATTTCTAATTTCAACAATGTGGATGAGGAATAATTGTCTTGTCCGGTCCTTGATGTTGTCTGTCCATGCTTTTAGGTGTCCTCTTCTTCCTCCAACCTGGTTCTCTGCAGTATTTTTTTGGATAAACAATCATGACAAGCCTCTCACAATGATGTGTAGTGACATAGTTGGAAGTCTGTTTTTTTTAGTAGGTCTTGACGTTTGTATTCAGAAAATGAAAATTTAATCATTATTGTGGCCATGTCATATGTTGTCCTTTTACTCTGGATCATCCTTAGTTTACTTGGTGACTTGATCTGTTACTTCATTTCCTGGAATGTCTCAATGTATTCACAATGAACCATGCAACTCAATTGTCCCAATGTATTAATAATGAACCTCGCTACTCAATAAAGATGTTTATCATCTGTTTGCATCGACGACGACTATTTGAGCTCAACTGGGATGATGACTGTGATGAGTTATGACTAGCATTGAACTTTGTTTAAAGTGGGGATGAGTTCTCTGTATGTCAAACACATTCTCTCTGCCTGATCCAACCATATTCCAGTGCCAAGATAAATCAAGACTGGTGGTGTACCAGGATGCAGTGTATGACCAGAGTGTTATACTTGTCTCACAAAACATTTTACGTTCCACAAAGTTCTGCTGGTAAATGCTGTCCAGTCCCTTCAACATGTTTAATTCGAGCTGACCACCATATTTAGACTTCACATTCTTGGGAAGACATGCCCTGTATTTACTTCTGGGCCAAAGCCCCTCAGTTACTCACCTGTTTTGACCTGCTTGTTAAAGCCGTTACCTATGTGTGGCAGTTGCCATAAAAATAAAGATAATATTTATAGTACTGAAATGTTGCTTTGGTTTTTTTCTTCTTCGTTTTAAAACTTCAGCTGGATTTCTCTTCTAGCAGGACATTGGTCATATCAGATTTTTTTAGCAGGATGTAGTACTGAGAATGGAGATATATTGTGATATTGTGTCCCCATTGTATTTGCGTCAATGGCTCGACACATCCAGCTTCGGCGGAACATTCTGATTCTTTTATTGCAAATATGGAATTGTGTGAGCTTGAGTTTTCAAGTTAAGTGAGTTAAATAGTTTTTGGAACCTTATTTTAATAAAAGATTGTCCCTAATGTTGACCACAAAGCAGATTCTTGTCTTCTAATATATATTCATTTCAGATTGTTTACAATTGCTGGTATTCAATGACCGCTGATTGCACTATATCCTTATTAACATTCATTGTTTTTTTTTTTCTTTAATTCATTCAATGTAAAGTAGTCAGTAACATTTTTTCTGATGTTGCAACATTTCTTTCTCATATCTATCAACTAATGCAGATTTACTGTATAGGTAGGGTTTTCCATATAGATACAGATTTACAGAATTATGTACCTCAAAAGCATGTGGTGAAGTGCTATATGTAATTTAATGTAGATAGCAGAGCTAAACACAAGGGGACAAAAACTTTAAAGCATGAAACATGGTTCCAACACAGGCAGGTCAACATTTGGTAGGTTTACGGCAGTAGAATCAAATTCCGCTGAAGATGGATGTGTCAGGCCATTGTCGCAAATAGAATGGCGACACAGTGAATTTCCATTTTCTGGACTTATCCTGCTGGAAATCTAGTAGGACCATTGTTCTGTTACAAGAGAGATCCAGTGGGAGTTTGAGAATGAATGCTAAAGAAGAAGAAGAATCAAATTTACACAGGCATTGTAGAATCATTCAAAGTTGTTGGACAAAATGAACCTATACCTAAAGTCATGGTGGCACTGCTGACATTGAAAGAACTGGAGCACGCAATATCCAAATTAAAAAGTTCCCTGGAGCTGATGGAATGTCCAATGAAATGATTAAAAACCTGGGAACTGTAGCAAGAGCAAAGCTACTGCACATTTTCAACACAAGCTGAACCACAGGTAATATTCCGCAGGCATGGAGGGAACCAACAATGATACCACTCCTCAAATCAGGAAAAGCTGGCAACACAGTCTCCAATTACATGCCCATCAGCCTCACAAGCTGTCTATGCAAAAAGCATTATCAATCTTAGGATGCAGTGGTACCTTGAAAGTGAAAACCTTCTGGTATCGCAGTAAGCAGGCTTCAGACAGTGTTACTCTACTGAAGATCAGGCAACCTACCTCTCCCAAGAGTTTAAGGACACCTTCCAAGATAATAAGAAACTGGTACTAGCAGCATGGATAAGCCTCAAGAAATCTTTGACAAGGTTTGGAAAAAAAGCGTCAGCTTTAACACAGATAAGTGCAGCACTGCACTCTTTACCCTCTCACCAAAACAAAAAGCTAGTGTTATCAAGATAGGTGGAGAACTTTTGAAAGAAGAAAAACATCCCACATACCTCTTTTGAGTTACTTTTGATGATAAGCTGACATGGAAGTAACACATAAACAAAGCGACAACAATAGCCAGGAGGAATTTATTATCCTGAAAAAAACTAAGTGGAATCAAACAGAGAGCCAGTGGGAATATACTCCGTAAAGTTTACCAGCAAGGCATAAGACCACACCTGGAATATTGTTCAGCATCAAACACCACATTACAGGATCCAGATAAAGTGCAAAACATGGTGTTTAGAATAATGTTGGGAGCAATGAAATCAACACCCAAAGTGGTGATGCAGAAACTGGGGAGAATGCAAACACTTGGTGAAAGTAGAGACACAAAGGTACTAATACAAGCAGAAAAGTTTCAGTGTATGCCAAGTCATCCAATGAAGGAAAGATTCCAAAATCTAGCAATGGGGTGACTGAAAAGAAGCAGCTTTATCCACCAAGCTACATGACTCTGTAGATAACTTACAGACCTACCTGAAGTTGACAGCTCCTTAAGGTGTGTACCAGAACAAACCTCTTGGAGTGAAAGGCATGGAATTCCAATATACATTCAGATCCATGTGAAAGGAATACTAAGCGAGGATGAACAGTACAGTGTGCAGCGAAGGACAGTAACCCTCAGTTTCCTGGATGATGAATAACTGGAAAACTAACAGACTTGCAAAAACAACTTAATGAACTGTCTTACCATAGGGTAACCATGCAGTGAATACCCTCTCACTGTGGAATACCAGGAAATAAAAAAGTAGACTAACTGGCTAAGGAAGGTACTACTGAAGACCAACCAGATCTACCAATCACCTACCATCAGAAAATAACAGATGATCAAGTCAATAAGAAAGCCACAAACACCAACACCAGATGACTCACATTATGAACAGATCAGAAGAAGTTGTAATTCTACGCTCCGGAACGGGACACAACCAACTCTGCAGTCACATGTACACAAAATTCAAGATTGGCAACATGGCCATGTGTTCATCTGGACAGGCAGCACAGAGTGCAAAACATTTACTGCAAGAGTGTTCTGAGTATGAAATGCTGAGGCAGACATTTTGGCCAGAGGAAACAACACTGGAATCAAAGCTCTATGGGCCACCATGTGAACTACAAAAGACAGTGAGTTTTATTCAGGAGACAGAATTACATATATAGACATGTTTCAAGTAAACAAAAGAAAAATAAGATACACAGCTGAGGGTTAGTACAAAGCAGAAATTTCAAACTTGTTGATTTATTTTCAAACACACATAACAATAAGTTCATTATTGATGTCGACACATTGCAGAGAAGATTGAAATAACAACTACATACTTTTAAAATTCTTGCCAAGAGTCTAACTACATTGTGATACATTTTTCCCCAATTATGCTATTGTGTTATTGCCAGACATTTTTCATCATCACAACTGTTACGATTCAATATTTCATCATCATCATCATGAGCCATACCAGGTGGCATAGGTGATCACTGACCTCCACAACATTCTATATGAAGTACTGTGTATCTACTGTGTACTGTGAATCAAGAATCAACTGTGTATCAGTTCTCATCTTCAAATTTCACCACCACAGTGAAGGTTGGTTGCAATGGACCTCCAACATTGTCTCTTATTTTGGCGGTACGCTGCTATATTGTAACCTGTCCATCTCATAATGGTCCCTCCCGCTTCTATCTCTGTCTATCACTGCTGCCTTTTTATCATACAGCGACATCAAACTATTCAGTATCTTCACTCTTTGCAATCCTGTCTCTTTTTTCTCAATGTGTCTGTTCGCACCCCCTCTTCTCATGTGACCAGTAGACCCCCCTTCTCATTATGTGACCAGTAAACCCACTTTCTCATTATGTGACCAGTTAAACCTCCCCCCTCTTCTCATATGTGACCAGTAAATATGGACTATTTTCTCTGATATTAAAAAGTAACTTCCTCTTAGTTTTAATCACCCTCCGTACATCTTAGCTGTCTATGGGATTCTCATCAAGGATGTGTCAATGTTTATTCCACACCCTCCGTACATCTTAGCTGTCTATGGGATTCTCATCAAGGATGTGTCAATGTTTATTCCACACCCTCCGTACATCTTAGCTGTCTATGGGATTCTCAGCAAGGATGTGTCAATGTTTATTCCACACCCTCCGTACATCTTAGCTGTCTATGGGATTCTCAGCAAGGATGTGTCAATGTTTATTCCACACCCTCCGTACATCTTAGCTGTCTATGGGATTCTCAGCAAGGATGTGTCAATGTTTATTCCACACCCTCCGTACATCTTAGCTGTCTATGGGATTCTCAGCAAGGATGTGTCAATGTTTATTCCACACCCTCCGTACAACTTAGCTGTCTATGGGATTCTCAGCAAGGATGTGTCAATGTTTATTCCACGTGTGATGTCAATTATGTTTAATTTTTATATTATGCCTTGTGGTTCATGTACACTTTCAGCCATTAGTAGCATATATGTGGGCCTCTGTGGCTATGTCCATAAGATGCAAGGCAGCGACAACGGGTTCAGGAATGCTTTACCATGGTTAGCTCCATTTTATTTGCACCAACAGCCAGACACATCCAACAGTTAAAGAGGCAAACTTTGAGCAGATTTAATCTATGGTATAATACTTTTCAAGACATCAGTGAACACAATAGTTGCAATCAACAAATAATATGCTACCGTTACAGTTTCACAGAACTAATTCTTTAAAACAAACTCTAAGTTTGTAAAAAACTAATCTTCAAAAGGTGTCACATATTCTTTTTTAAAAGTGATCATTTTGAAAATAAAATACTTATTTTAAGGAGATACATAATACAACAACATCCGCAGAACAATATATACAAAACAATAAACTTTTTTGATTATTTATAAAGTATAATACATTTTGTTTTCTTGTTGCCATATAAAGTCGTTGCTATATAGCAAATATTTATGCTATCATTGATTTATACATCAAGTAACAACCATAAGAAATATGTACATAAGTGAGTTCATTAAAAAATCTGGACTTCAATACACAACATGTCAATGAGAATATTGAGATAAAAAAGAAACTGCAATGACAACATAATATTGTTAGGAAAAACTGTACCTAATTTTTAAAAAAAAATCTGCTGCACAAGATCACAACAATTGACAGTGAAAGTGGTCAAATCATAAACCCATTAAAGGTTTAAAAAAACATTGTAAGGATGTTTAAGTATTGAAAAGTAAAATGTCCGGTTCTCAGAGAGGTACTAGGCATGTCTGTGATGGTTAAAATATCAGGTTCAATATGCCGACAGTTTAAGTATACAGCACACACACAAAAAAACATGAGTGGTTTTGCTTTTAGATCCAGAAGTTGCATACTATATTCATGTCTTTCCATTGACTTTATCATGTGGAAGTTTGATTCCAAAGCCAGATAGAATATTTGATGCCGGACCAGGCAAGCCTTGCTGTGCCTTATAGGATTCCAAAGTATTTTTAACAACAGTCAAGTCAATATTTACTGGTTGAAAGTCATCATCTTCATCTTCAATATTTTTCTGAGATGCTTTTGGACCAGATTTCATGGACACTGAAGGTGGCGGAGGCCTACTAGGTCGCTTTGGTTTAATCTGTAAAGAAAGTAACATTGTCATTATATTTTATTAATGATCTTTAAATACTGTAGTGTGATCAAATGTTTACAGTTTTTCAAAATGTGAAATAAATAGTGCTTTTTTTCTTGCTATATGCCATATACACACTTAAAAAATGTATTTCTTACTTTGGTTCTGATTTGGTTCAACCTAAAGAAACTTCCATGCATGTCCAAAACAAAAATTCAACTTTGATATACTCAAATAGTAATCTCATTTAATTGTGATAAGAATGTTAAATGGTCAAGGACACTGACCGGACTCCCAGTGATAGATTAAGAGATAAAACGTGTTTGGAAACAAGGATATGTATTTATACCCGATCTGCCCACTTTTCCGGGTACTAATATTTAACACAAAACAAATTTCTCGTTTCGAAGTATCTTATTTCACCTTAGAAATTGGAAATTAAACACCGCCTTGACCGTGAGTCTTGAGAATATAAGACCTGCAGGCAGAATCAAAACAAGCCTTTTTTATAACATATTTTCGATTACTTCTCTGCATTTCGTTGGTTAGCATTGGCCGGTGACACATAGTGACCTACAAAAATATTGTTCTGGTCACGTCAATATTCAATATCGCATCATGTGAAGGCACAATTGGCTCTGCTTGTAGGTTTTCTATGAGTGACAGTCATGCCTGGCCTTGTGTCTACATCCAAAATTGAAAGCATAGTTAACTTAGTACAGTAGGCTAAGATTTGGATGAAATGTTCATTGCTCAGTTTTAAACTTCTTGTGCACATAATAAGTTGGTCAAAAGGAAAAAGGATTGTCACGTCCTTAGTCACTGTGCCTCTATGATGGGCCTCAGCCATAGGAAAAACAGTGCTGTCAGTTTCCTCCTCCCCAGTGCAGCACAGTACATCTCTGGCTCCCTCCCAACACATACAATTTTTTGCAAACTAAGCATTTACCCACATTTTTTCCTAGAAAAAAAAGCACTGGATATAATGACAAGCAATCTATGTTTGGTGGATTCAGAAATAATATATATCACACATGATGTTGCATGTCTGGTGGACAGCTAAGAAAAAAACAACAAGGAGGGATTGCAAGAAGATAATGTGCACAGAAACATTAGAAAGGTGCAGACATAGTTTTTTTTTAGGTACATTATGAGAAGTGGTTTGGATAAAAAGTGATGTGAAATTTTAGGGAAGAGATACAAAGGGAAAAGATTCTGGACAGTCTGGAGAAGTGGCATTAAAGATGTTCAACAGTGGAACTGATAACCAACACTGACCATGGGGAGTTGTAGTGACCACCTATGTCAGCAGGCACGTAACTTGCTGATGATGACCAAACATGAAATATTAAATCACAAAATTATTTATTTATATGGTTCTTTACTAGCTTTTGGACATATACTGTATGCTTTTGCTCGACATGCGCGAGCATGTGAGATGAAACCCAGCACGACTGAAAGGCTGCATGTATCTACTTTGGGGTGTCACTTGATTTTCTGTATGAGATGATTTATGTGAACTTGTGTTTTAGATGGGATACAACTGTTCCCTATCAACAGGTTGCATAAATTTGGAGTGTATAACTATGTGTCTTAAAAAATATAATTAAAACAAATTCAATTTTTAAAAATTAAATTAAAATAATACTTTGTTAAGATAACCAAAGTACAGGTGGAACAGTATATCACTTGTGTGTTGCCAGGGTTTAAAGAATAATAATACTGTGATTTGCGATGCATGTTGTAAGATGTGACTAAGGAGGTTTGGGGTGAAGTTGGATGTCTCATTCCATGTCCAAGTGACCCAAAAGTCATGCTGAAGTTAGATGTGTCAGGCTAAAAGAAGCAGATATTGTAGTCTAGCTATAAGCTCTGATAAGATGCACTTTGTCCTCTGAACTACATCCTGCTTTGAGAAGAAACACAGAATAAGAAGCAGAACACTATATATTTCACTTACACCCCAATGATGTCAAGAGATTTTACTTGTGCTTCAAGGTGAACTAAGAAAAGAAAACTGCTCTATCAGTTTGTTGTTCTGATGTCATTTTGCATGACATTTCACCTGAATGCAGAAGATGAGAATGGTAGTCCATGATGCAAGTCATTGACAATTCATTTCAAGGTCTTTATAATTACCTTTTTTGGTTCCCTCTCAAAGCTTTTTCCAACATCTGTTGCAGCTAGTTCTCGATCCATGGCATCCATTAAGGCCTCCAGTTTCTTGTCCCTCTTCCCACCAGCTGGTGGTGGAGGTGGCGAAACAGTAGGTTTTACAACAGAGCTTGGTCTGTTCGGTGGCTGCAGACCATCCTTCTGCCGTGGTGGACGTGGTGGTATAGGAGGAGGGCTAGTGACTGGTCTGCTACTTGGTCTGGGAGAGTTTGAGTGAACTAGTGGTTCTAGTTTTGGAGTGGATACTAGTTTTGTTGGTCTATTTGCTGATGATGATGAAAGTGGTGCATGATTCTCAGCTGTTGCAGAGGAAGTCTTTGATGATCTGGAAGATTCAGGCACTGAAGCAGAACTTGGGGTACTAAATCTGACAGACTTTTGTGCTGCCCTCTGTTCAGATGAACTCTTTTGGCTATTTGTCTTAGATGACTTTGTTTTCTTCAAACTGCTCTTCTTAACAGCTTTAGACATCTTACTGGGAGAACCAAGCTCATCATTACTTCCATCTGACCATCCATACTCACTCATGTCAGACCCAGTAGAATCTGCTTCATCAGGAAATTCTGAAAGGTCAAAATTGTTCAAGAAATATTATTTAAACTAAGTTTTTAATATTATACATATTTCAGAATTTGATATTATACATGTCTCAGATTTTTATATAAACATTAAAAACATACATTTCAGATTTGATATAAACCATAAAAACACACATTTCTGATTTTGATATTATACATGTTTCAGATTTTGATATTATACATGTTTCAGATTTTGATATTATACATGTTTCAGATTTTGATATTAATATTATAGCCCATACTTTGGAGAATGTGGTACCTTAAGGAGGCATGAAATGAATTACACAAGTTATGAGTGAAGGTTGTCATCAGTGCACAATGGACAAGTCCATAGATGCCCTGATTCCATTCTCAATAATTCCACCAAAATGTAACGACTCACAGTATACTAAAACTTATTGAATTGAGATTATTGGTGCTGTTGTCTCACAGTAAAACCTGCAAATAAGAGAAGAACACAAAAATGTTTCTACAATAAGAAAACAATGGACGTATACCGGACACTTAGAATGAATATAAACAGACTGCCACTACAAGCATTAAAATCTGCACCAAATGGCAAGAGAAAAAGAGGGAGGGCAAGAGAAATCCTTTGCAGAACAACAATCAGTTGGTTTCAACAACATGCAAGAACTATACACAGTAGCAAAACATCAATCAAACTGAAAAGCACTGGTTTCTGCCCTGTGCACCGTATTTGACGCTGCAGGACCACAAATAGTCTCACAGTAGACCATTCATATCTATAAAACTTATAACACTACAAGTTCATAGTAATTTTATGTGCAATAATACAGTGAATCGATGCATCGATCATATGGTATTCCTTTGGTTGAAATGTTGATTCTGTGTATTACTCCATGTAAAACTGCTACTTTCTTTTCTTGTCTCAGTTAATCAGTCTTAATCATTCTTCACTCAGTTATCATGTTACAGAGCCAATACAATTGTCTATTGTCTTTCCCCAGGTGGTTTTTTAATCCACTCTTAACGTTAAGCTTAGGGGTGATTGGAGCTCAAATTGTGTTCCAAGGCCAGATATGCCACCTTGGCTGTGTTATGACCGTGTTTATTCAAGATGTCCTTGATGTTTTCTATCAATCTTTTTCGTAGTCTTCCTCTGACTTTGTACCGTGATCTCATTTTGTTATTTACATGTATAACTTGTCGTGATGCATTCTCATAATGTGGCCAAACCACTTGATCTTCTGCCTTTCTATGTTCTCCTTATATGATGTCTATTTATTGCATTTGTTTACTCCAAATTCTCTCTACAACTTCTCAAAATAATATATTTGTTAATAGGGCAAGTATATCTCACTGAAATAGTCATGTAAGGTAATTAAATAATCTTTATATATATTTTAATAGAAGTTTGTGGGGTGCAAAGGGAACGCATTGCTCTAGGCGGACCCAGAGTTAGCAGATAACCAAGATCCCAAATGTACCTCCTCGCGGTGCATCCTGGTAACAGAAAACAGCAGCTCGAGCTGATTCTGGCCAAATCATTTGGGGATCGTGTCCAAGAGTGTGGAGGTAGCAGATGGAAAGAGATTTGACTGCACAAGAGACAGACAATATCTCTGACGCCACCAGCAACACCACATACAGCGACACTGTCGACATACAGTGAAGCTAGTTAGTCCAGTCCGAACATTGGAGGGGCGGCCAATGAAAAAAGCATGAAAAGGTGGATGCATGGCGAAAGACAGATATATTTCATAATGAGTACTATGAAAAAATGAAAGGGCAAAACAGCGCTAGAGGGCAGCGCCAACTGCAAATAGAAAGTAAAAACGATTACGGAAATGTGAAATACAAGCTCTGTTAGCTCATGACGAGCTTCTAGTTACTTGATTTCCTTATAGGCAGAGACCCATACCCAATAATGGGCGTCCAGCAAAGCAAAAGACCTGGCCTAACTCTAATGTTGAGTCTTTCTATACCGGAAAAATGCTCGCAAAGAGAAAGGGTGCTGTAACTGATAGGCTCAGGCACAAAAAAAAGACAAAGATAGCAGTCCTTGCCCAACTCTACTGTCAAGCTTTCCTATACCGGAAATACACTTGCAGAGAGAAAGGGTTCAGTACCTGATGGGTTCAGGCGCTATTGGGAAAAGGTCGCTCAGCTCGAGAACGCCTTTCTCTCAATCGCGTGGTCTGAGACTTGAACTTGGGCGAGGGGTTCACGATGTCGGTGAATGACACCTCGGCTAAGAGGGCGAAAGAGGCAGGGTCCAACTCTTCTGTTGAGTTCTTCCTCTTAAGGAACCAGGCTCACGGATGAGAAAGGTTTAGTACCCGATGGGCACAGGCACAGTACGTCCAATTACACGAGGCAAGTTCATAGACAGTGGAACACCTCGTGCGAGACAGAAGTGAGCAAAAAATCGTCTGGGCGAAGAATCACCACACACACACTCGTGCCTGGTGACAGATAGGGAGGCTGTCACAGGCTAGGGTAGCCCACCCGAATTGTAAAGGCATGCCCAAATCGGATGTGCTAGGCCTACAAGGCGCATAACGGTAACACAACATAAACACGCTCCCGGCGAAAATCGCACGGATATCCATGCTGGTTACAATGGAGCAAACACAAAACAACAAATAGAAGTTAGCAATATTATCAGGTAAATCATAACTTCACGGGCAATCACTGCGAGAACACATGACAGTGTTTTAATAGTTTTTGAGAAAGCAGAATTTGATGATGACAGGTGCAAGATTATGTTTCACTGAAAGCAAGATCCAAGATGAGTCAATCAGAAGGGTCTATTGGAAAAAATGGTTAAAGTAAATCCTACAAGTTTGTTTTGATCCCCAGAAATTAGGAGTGATGAAGCTCCTGTTTCCTATATATAATGTAGGGTTTCTCCAAAGCTTTCTTTCAAGCCCTCAATGGTATTCAATGCCTTATGATAAGAAGGCTATTATTCAGAGGTGGTCTGTAAGTGTGTATATAGAAAACATGTTCCACCATTTTGTATGCAGACTTTTAATGACATAATAGCCTGCAACAATTTTCTGGTATAAATGTTGACCACATGGTCCATCTAACTAGCTTCAATATGGCCATAAATACTACAAGAAATTTTACTGAAGCTTGGTCATCATTTTACACCAAGGGAAAAAAAGAGTCAAAAGAGATTACACAATGGCACCCACCAAATATTTTTTGCATAGCTTGAATTAATCCTGATCCTTCAAAGTGTCCATCACCACAATCATTGTCTGCAGATTCCCTTTGAAAAAAAAAGACAATGCTACATTACAACTAAATGTCAACATGTCGCATGACAAATCTTATTTTGTAGCACAATTTATATAAAATACTTTACAATTAGGTATACAAGTGAAAACATTACAAGAGAAACCAGTCATTTTAGTGCTGTTAAGATGTAATTCTGATTTTGTCTAGAAATCCACAACAGTCACATCAATAATAATAATAATAATAATAAACCTCTTTATGGTGAAGGTTAATATTACTTTCTCATTTGTGTTGCAGTAGCCCACACCAGTTTGTCAGATCTCTGGCACTTTGATTTATTAGATCATGTAAAACTGTATAAGCAGACATATTCTGGAACAGGTTTCCTAAATTGTGGTTAAGTGCAGATGATGTACCATTCTTCTATTGTAACAAAGTAGATATAATTTTCCAGAAGTCTGTATACTTACTTTGGGAACTCTGCACCTTCAATTCCAGACTCATGTTCCACAAATGCTGTCATGCTCTCTGCAACCTGGGAGAGATCAAATGTCTCATAACCATCTGTGTTAGACAAACCTCCAACAATTTTCATCATCTCATCAACCTGTTCTGGTGTCACATTTATCCAGCTGTCATCTGAAAGCAAAAGTATCTGTATTAAAGCAGAAGGTAACATTTGGCAAGCAATGGTTTCTTTAGAAGACAAGAAAAGACATACTACACATGCAAGATTCCTACACCGATAGAATACAAGTTATGCTAGTTTTAAAACATTGAGAAACATTCCATGCAACGGAGTAGTATCAATGCAATGTGAATTCAATTGCTAGGATGTTATATTAAACCAATTCTTCTTTATGGATGTGAAGCATGTGTGGTGAACACAAAAGCTCAAATTAGCTGGGGGCTACTGAGATGTGGTTTATGAGAATTATGAAAATTCTATGGACAGTCAAGAAAACTAATGTAGAAGTCCTCAGAGATGCTGGCATGTGGCAACTGGGGTCTGTACTTCTAGTTCAGGGTTTAAAGAATAGGGTCACTGTCTTCTTTCCAGACATGTCGTAGGTATAGGCTGACAACCTGTCATCTATGAAACAATCATCATTGTCACGTCTTGTCTTCATTTCTGACTTTTGCCTTCTATTAAATAATCCCAATGGATGATAATGAGATTCAGGCAGCCAGCAGACATTGCACTGGTGTCCTTTTGTGACATACTCCTACGTGATGGTGAATGCAAGATGTGTCATCGCTGGATCAGCAAATCTGACAGAAGAATGATGAGTTAGTTGGCCCAGTAGTGTGTGCTATGCTTCTGAAATGATGTGGTAATCCTGGGATACTGGTGAACTGAAAAGCTTCCCTCCAGAGACTAAATTTGAATCCATAAATCCCCCTTATGCACCACACAGTTGAGACTTTGTATGAGCGTTACCTTATATAAACAATGAGAAGAACATGTGCTTTTATCAGAAAGTCTATGGGCAGTCAAGAGTTACCACCTCACAGCTAAAGGGATTATTTCAACATAGATGCTGTAGTAAAAAGGCACACTGTAGCACAAATTAGAAACTGACAATCAAGATTTTTAGGGCATGTGATGAGAAAAGTAAATCGTTAAATATTTAGCAACCACTAGAACGATCAAGCATAGAAGAGGCAGAGGAAGACAAAGAGAAAAGTTTCTGAATATGTCATCACTGTGGCATGAGAGAATGTCACCACTGTGACATGAGAGAATGTCACCAACTGAACTTATTCAACACAAAAGATACAGAGTTGTGGAGAAACATAACTGTCTATGCCACTCAGCATGGTACTTATTCTTGATTGATGTTAAAACTTTGCCTTAAATTTGTCACTGTTAATCCCTATATCGCATCATGACATCTCAGCTGTTAGAGGAGGAGAAAGAACACTAATATATGATGGTGCAACAATGACAATTGAAATAATATGTGTTTTAAAGCAATATTAATAGGTGGAATCAATATATGCAAGGGCATTTATGCTAATAGCCAATGTGAAGTAAGAACAAATGCAGGTGTGTCCAATAAGTTCCAAATTCAATCAGGAGTTCACCAGGGGTGTGTCCTATCCCCTCTACTTTTATAATATATATCGACCACATCTGTAAAATAACAAGTACCAACGAAGAAGATAACATAACAGACAAATTGAACGAACTACTCTTTGCAGACAATCAAGTACTAATAGCGACATCAGAACAAACAATTACAAGAACATATGAACAGACTCCACACAACATGTCAAAAATTCAAAATGAAGATTAATATTGAAAAGATAGCAATAGCAAAGAAAGAAAGAAATGTCACTATCTCCATCGATAATAAACAGCGTAACCAGGTAAATGAGTTCACTTACTTAGGAAGCATTATATTGAGTGAAGGGAAAACAATAAAGAGATACAAAATAGATGCAACAAAACATACCAGATTCTAGGACAGATGATATGTATTTTCAAGAACAAAAATGACACTAAAGTTGCATTATACAAGACTATTATTATTCCATCACTGTGCTACCAGTGCCAAACCTGAACAATGACAGCACAAGACAAAAGAAAAATAATGACAGCAGAAATGACACATCTATGAATAATACTCGGAGTGTCGTTAAGAGATAGAATTAAAACGACAACATCAGAAACATAACCAAAACAATACCAGTATTGGAACACATCAAAAGACAACAGATAAAGTGGTTTCCACATGCTTCCAGACTACCGACAGATAGCATGCACAAATGACCATGATACACAGACATCATGGCTATAAAGCCAGAGGCAGACCATGTAAAAGATGCATCACAGAAATCAAAGAAGCCACACGAACAAGCTTACAAACAGCACACATGAAGGCCATCTCCAGAGAACTCTTCAACCCCTAACGCTGCAAGGCAAACAAAGGCCAAAGTGTATAGATAGATTAATAAGTCGAAAAATTTACAAGGGTCGATAAAATGTATGTATGACAAGTGAGTTAAAAGTACCATTAGCCTGTACACCTATAGCCAAAAGGACTAAAAAGATGCAGAATTATTTCACTGTACTAGGGTTCCCCCATATTTCCCCTCTATTCCTCTCAATAGAAAAGCAAGCTGCCTGTTGAAACTCCATAGCACAAATAGTTAACTTATGAACCTCTAAAATCATGCATTTGTAAGTAAAGTTTCACAGCCTGATAATGAGCTTGCAACATTATAAATACAAGAAAAATTATGATGGTAACCTCATCCCACACAGCAAGCTGATGGTCAGAATACAAAAGGGGCCTAAGACTGTATTCCCTTTACACTTTCATAGTATCAATAGGGACTTTACTTACCAGATGAAATTATTTCTTTATCTCCAAGTATTTTTGGACACATAAGTTTGTCAAAACTTTAAATAATATATCTACATATGATTAAAGTAAATTTTATTATATGATAAACTAAATACAACTGCAAAGACTTCATGAATATGTTGACTGCATTAGAAAATTGTATGCAATGTTAACTGCAAGCATCCATGGTTGAAAGAACATGGATAAATGAAAAGAGGATTTAATCCCCCTACTTACAAATTCAATCATGTAGAGAGCACGTTAGAATGGTTATAATGCTAGTTTCACATCATAGTAAGGACCTGAACTATTTCTTTCACGGGTAAAATAAAATCTACCGTGTATATATGCTACCGTGTTATGGTGAAGCAACATTTATTACAACTTCTAGAAAATTGCACCTGCCGTTTAAAATTCTTTAAACAAATTTTTAAAACAGACATTTAACATGCATGAAACAATATCAGCATGTATTTTATGAAAATAGAAAATTGGCTCACCAGTGTGTTGTCGGCGCCCGAAAGGGGAGCAAAGAATAGCAACACTTTTTACCTTCCATGCATGTCGTACGAGGCGACTAAGGAGGTTATGGGATGGAGTCAGTGACCCAAAGTCATGCTGAAGTCGGATGTGTCAGGCCGAAAGGCACAGATCAATGCAGATCAATAGAGCAATGCTGTAAACCATGACACAGCGCATTCCGATCTCTGGACTACATACTGCTGATTTGTAGGAGTTTGAGAATGAACGCAGAAGAAGCAGAGGAAAAAAACCCACACAATTAAACTGCTTTCTCTATGATTGTAGTCTGCATATGCAATTACAAAACAGTGAAGAAAATTGTGACAAGATACATGGTTTATCAACTATTTCCCCCCCCCCCTACTTTTGTTCACCTGAAATGTGCAAATATCTGCAATTTTGTTTTTTTGTTAACTGTTTCCAAACCACCTGTATGGTGCTTGGTTCAAAAGGGGAGCAAATATAAGTAACACTGCAACCTGCCATGTATGTTGAAGGCGACGGATGAGGTTTTGGAGGCAGGATTGGCTGTTCTATTCCATAGGTTAAAATGATCCCTAAGCCATGCTGAAGTTTGATTTGTCAGGCTAAAATTGCAGACATCATAGCCAAACTGTAAACCCTGTTAGGATATTCAGTTCTTCGGACTACATTCTGTTCACTAATAGGAGTTTAAAAATGAATGTAGCAGAATATGGCAGTCATCTAAGTTGCACAGGGACTCAATAGTCTCTGTACCACTGAAGTGTGTAGCAACAGGAGTACAAGACCTGCAGTTAATATCATGCAGATGTCAACACAATTGGCTTTTGAGCCTCTCTGAAATACCATCTGGGTGCTAATGATAGGTTTTTATAATCAAATCACACTCCTCAAGTAACTGGACTTGGTATGTGCTTAAGAATCAGTATATCTGTCAATTAGGTATCCTACAGCCTTTTAGTTTAAATACTCTTCATTCCTACATATAAATAAGCAGTTTTGTTCTGTATATTTCCCATCAATTTTGTCATCCCATCATCTACATCCCCTCAGCTTTTTGTTTTACCATTTATTATTTATTTTCTTCCAATAAATGTTTTCATTCATTTTCGTACCATAATGTGATCATAACAGTTCACTGGCTGTATGCTGTTATACTCTTGATAAAAAGTCTTTTGGTAGAAACAATTTTGTGTGTTTTTCTTTGTGCAACCATTGATTATTTTTTGCCTGATTTATCAGTTTTGGTGGCAGTCCGGCCTTAAATCACTTTTAATAGACAGTCCGTAATGACATATCTTTCAGTATAACATATAGAATCAATTAATTAGGTGAGAAGTAAGAAAACAACTGTAAAATAGAACAAATATTTTTGTTACAAATCTAATCAGTAAAATTATG
The DNA here is from genome assembly GCA_034231615.1 of Meghimatium bilineatum. Lineage (NCBI taxonomy): Eukaryota > Metazoa > Mollusca > Gastropoda > Stylommatophora > Philomycidae > Meghimatium > Meghimatium bilineatum. The sequence continues at coordinate 56,613,873 of CM067321.1, read as the reverse complement.
GACATGTATAATGATAAGACTAACCATCAGATGGTGGTAGCTGTTGTTTAACTCTTCTGAACTCTTCATATTTGGGCTCTAATTGTTTCAAACGTTTCAGTACAATCTGACCAGTGGTCTCAGTGTCACTGAAGAATATGTACAAAATTGCTTTAACTGAATTGATTAACAAGCTGAAAAACTAGATAACACAAGACAATGTCCTGACATACCGTAGCAGCAACACACGGGGAGAGGTACAGACAATGATGTAAAATAAGAATAACAAAGGAAATTTTAACACATTTGAGAAATACATGAAAATGAAAGGATATTTAATCAACTACAAATCCTGGACTCAAATGTTAAATCTTTGCTGTTATGAGTTATGACTGCAGGTTATCATGAGAGCACTCTGAACAAGTCCATAGGTGCTCTGATCCACATCTCAATAAATCTTCTTCTGCGTTCGTTCTCAAACTCCTGCAGATTAGCAGGATGTAGTCCGGAAAATGGAATGCGTTGTGTCATAGTTTACAGCATTGCTACTATATCTGCGCCTTTCGGCCTGACACATCCGACTTTAGCATGGCTGTGGGTCACTGACCCTATATGGGATAGTCAACTCCCCCCCCCCATAACCTCCTTAGTCCCTTTTACGACATGCATGGAAGGTAAACAGTGTTGCTATTCTTTGTTCCCCTTTCGGGCCCGGCAACACACAGGCGATCTCAATAAATTCATTAGAGTGTAGCGTTCGGCAGTTCTGGTTCTATGCTGGTTTATCAGTCTCTTCACATAGCTATTATGTTTATCTGTGCTGTTATACATTGAAAACAAATCACCAATGTGTTGTTGAGGCCCAAAAGGAGAGCAAAGGGTAATGACACTGTTACTCATGTCATAAAAGGTGACTAAGAAGATTTTAGGAACCGAGTTGGATGTCCCATTCCATAGAGGACAGACACAGAGTCAAAGAGACATAGGTCATTTTGAAGTCGGATGTGTCAGGTTAAAAGATGCAGACATCACAGCTAAGCTGTAAAGCATGACATAGCATACTCTGTTATCCATACTAAATTCCAGAAATTAGTGTTTTGTCTGAGCCTATGGTGTGGTAATGGTAAAGATTTTGAGAACGAATACAGCAGTTGAAAACAAACAAAAAGGATAACTAGATAATTAGATTTGATAAATGTTCCATTCTGAAGAATTTGAATGTTTTGATACTTTTACTCGATCCACCTGAAAATCACAAAATTCTATAAATTGTTTATGTGGCTACACCTTGCTATAGCATGTTTCACCAGTTTTGCCCTCAAACAAATGTAATTATATGAGTCCAAGGTATTGTTTCTATTTTTGCATACAATATTACTTTAGGTTAGATCAACAAATGTATACTTTATATTTGTGCATCATGTCCAGTTTTTATGAATGAATTAAATCCTTTGATCTTAGTCGGCATACTAGTTATTGTGTCTTGAGAAATGAAGTTTTACCACTTCAGACATTACACCGGATACAACCTTAAACCCTGCCTGTCTTGTATTTGGGAGTGCAAATTTAATGCTTAAACCATTCCAATTGTATGATAAATAAATCATGTGTAAAATACGTCACATAATTGATTGTAAACAACATATTTTTTGTATGCAAGATGTGTGGTGACAAGTAGACTTTTAATCTATATCATAAATAAGTGAATATTGACACTAATGAATGCAGTTTAATGAAAAAATTAATTCATAGTGTCTACACTATTTTCAATTCACGCACAAAATTTTAATTGTATGCACTATATATTTGCTGAGATACATTATTTTTAATTTGGGCAAAGCTGTAAAGGTAAAACGTGCTATAGTTTGATGTTCCTAGTTCTGTTCATAGAAGGGTATCTTACTTTAAACATCACTGTCATTAGTTGACCTGCCCCCACCTCATCCTGCTGGGGAAGAATTATCACTTTGTCTGTGATTGCTTGAGTTATGAATGTAAGTTATCATCAACGAACACCAGACACGTCTATTGGTGCACTGATTTCCATCTTAAATCTATAACAGTGTAGCGACTCACAGTTTCAGTTTGATGTTGATTTATCGGTTTCTTCTTGCATCTGTTATATTTTTCTTTCTGGACAGTTCCAATTTTTATTCCAATCTCTCAGTCTTGAGCGACCATAATTCACATTTCTGATAATCTTCTGAAAGGACAATATCCCGCTAGAAAGATAAATTGATGTATCTTTTGATACTGTGGCCATATTTGCCAGCTTATTAGCTACCTTATTATCCACAACATCTGCATTATCCATCCGTAAACCCATCATGATATTAAGGGTACTATATTGAATGTGTAAAATTCGCCAAAGACAGATGTCTCGGACCATTGCACAAATAAAATGATGACACAGTGCATCTTCATTCTAAAGACTACATACTGCTGGAAATATAGTAGGACCATTGTTCTGCTACAAGAGAGATCCAGCGGGAGTTTCAGAATGAAAGCTGAAGAAGGATGTGTCAACACAGTTCCTCAGCGATTTCTATTCTTAGCGATGTGGATGAGTGTAAACAAATCTTGACATGTCCAGTCTTGATATTGTCTGCACATGATTTTCCTTTGCTTCATCTTCTTCTTTCACCTTCAACTGTACCCTGCAATATAATTTTTTACCAGTAATCATGACGGCACACATGTTCAAAACTTGCCAGCTTTCATCGATGCACTATTGATGTCATTCCAATAGCCCGCAAGATTCTCTATTTTATTTCTTGCGTGCAGAGTCGTCTTATGTTCCCTACAGAAAATGCACAAAATTCATCTATGACACTTGTATTTTAAGGCCTGTCTCTCCATGTCTGCAGTGAGTATCCAACTCTCACAACCATACAGCATAATAGATAGCATTAGTTGAGTTATAAATTATGATCTTCACTCTCATCATCATCAAGTGCCGTCTCTGAAATGAAGGTTGGCTGCAACAGACCTCCAACATCACCTGTCTCTTGTCTTGGTGGTGCACTCTGCTAGACTAACCTGTCCATCTTGTGATGTTACTATCCCACTTGTGTCTCTGTCTACCTCTTGCCCATTTCCCTTCGACTTTACCCTCAAGTAAGGTCTTCAACAAGGTGTCATGTTTTTTAATGTGTCCAAAATATTTTATTTGCTTGATCTTTATTTCTTTCAATAATTCTTTCTTCATATTAAGCGTTGTTGTTGTTTGAAAACTCAGAAATTGCAAGAAATTAGCTCTTACTTCCTATGTGCAGTGGGGTGGTTTTTCTGAGCTTTCATACCCAGGAGACTTCAGTTTTTGGCCTATCATGATGCCTATTGAAAGAGACCTACTCAGAGGTGGTCTTTAATTGTATAGATGACATGCTACAATCTTCCATAAGAGAGATTCAATATAATGGCATGTCATCTACTAAGGTTTTCTATTGCATGGGTGGCTTGTCTAGTGAGCCATTGGTGAGACCCACAGATGCAACTGCATGTGTATTAAGTGTTGTTAGAACCTCTTTGTTTTTCTTATCTTTCCATGATGTTCTCCCTATTCTTCTATATATCCACATCTCAAAGGCATCAATTCCATCTTCTAATTGTTTGTTTATTGTCCATGTTTCTGAGCCACACATTAATATAGAATAATTGTAGCATTTTATAATTCTTTTTTAGTTTGTAATTTGTTTAGATGTTAATATTTTCTGCCTGTCATTAAAAGTACTTTTAGCCATTCCTATTCTCCTTTTAACTTTTGTTTCACATCTTCTATAATTTGTGATTATGTGTCTGAGATATTGATAATGTTCTACTTGTTGTAGTTTCTTTCTATGTATTGTTATGTTTAGTACCTGGTCTTCTGTGACTTTGCTGATTATCATGGCCTTTTTTGTGTGAAAATTTATATCCAGTCAATATTCTTTACTTGATTTATCGATCTGATCTATTAGTCTTTGTAGTTCATGCTCACTTTCTGCTAAAAGAACAGTATATTCATTCTAACACTTGAATATTTAGGTAATATTTCTGGTCACAGATTGTGTTAACAATTTTATCCACCAACAGCGAACTACTACTCCAGCTTCAACTTTGCGGAGCATGTTCAATGAGTCACGTGGTATGCATGAGTGAGAATGGTTATGTGACACCAGTTATAACAGTGTCTCAATCTTAGCTTTTATTTGCATTGTAAGACTACTTGTGGAAGTGATGAAGGCACTGATAGACAACTTATTAATCCATTTAAAACTAAACCAAAAATAAATAATTGCAGAAATATATTTATCAATTATTCAATCTGAATTCTTACTTCTCTCCTGCATGTATTTGTGACTGGTAGAACTGTTTTGCACCTTGTAGAAGTTTCTTGTATAAAATTGAGCCTTCAATTTCACCCTGCGAAATGATCAACATTTATTTTGGTGAAGAAAAATATTTATAAAATAAATTTTAATGTTTACATACAAATACATTGGTGAATTGTATAAATATTTATGGGGATTATGGACACAATGTATCAGCTTGTGTGGCAGAGGAGTTAGCAAGTTAGTCTCACAGTCGTAGTTTGCCGGAACTAGCTTGAAGTTCAAGGCAAAGAGAGGCAGATTTTTCCTTCTACTGGACATATGAGTGGGCTCATGTGTACAGCTCTTATGTTTCAAACACATGATAAGGAGAAAACAAAATTAGTCTCTTGTTTTGCTTTGATTTGCACGAAGCAGTCTGGAGAACAGAATGTATTGTGCCATGGTTTACAGCAAAGCTGTAATATATGTGCATTTTAGCCTGACACATCCAACTTCAGAAAGGCTTCTGGGTCATTTTGACTGTCCATGGGATGGGAAAGTCAACTCCAACCCAAAACCCCCATAGTTGCTGTATATGGCATGCATGGCAGGTAACAGTATTGCTATTCTTTGCTCCTATTCAGGCCCTGGCAACAAATAATAGAAAATTTAGTTATTTATATATCCTTCTTCTTCAGCGATCATTCTCAAACTCCTGTTGGACAATGGTCTTAATAGATTCTCTGCAGAACATAGTCCAGAGAATTCATGTAATGTGTCGCCATTTTACTTGCATCAATGCCACAACACATCTATCTTGCTGCGGTTTATTTCTGTTCATAATGGGTTTCTGTAGATGACATGACTGCATACACAGTCCTATAACTTTTGTAATATAGCACAATATAATGGTGATTTTTCTAGTCTACTTGACTTCCAATTAATGCATTAATTTTAGTAGTTATCTATGGAAGCTCATTTTTGACACAGACGATTAAATTTGTTTGCATCACAGAACTTAGGGATATTGCTTAGTACCAGTAGTCCTTATTGAATTTATAGATGCTTTGAAGTCCTCACCTCAGCAAAATGGTTCATTACTACATATTTTCAAATTGACGCTATTTCCATAGAGATAAGGTGTACCCAGTTTTCTAAAGCAATCATTACATACACTCCTACCCTGAAATAACCTTTGGACGTTAAGGATTTCTTAAATTGTTGCCATCTTGGATTTAAATCTTCAACAGTTTTTTCAGCTACATCTGTACCATCAAGATCCTGGTATCTGGAGCACAAGATTTCAAAGCCATGTGCCTGCAGATGGAGGAAAACTACAATATATTAATAAAACATGATCATGTCAGAAACTTACATGCAAAGAGATATTGAAAGACAGGTTGATCTCGATTTTCTATTTAAATACTAATTTTTATCCTCTTTGTTTCTGCTTGTGGGTTGGGAAAAACAGGGGAGGAAAGAATAGCAAAGCTGTGATCTGTTCCATGTCACAAGAGGTGACTAAGGACAGTTTGGTATGAAGTTGGCTACACCATCACGAAGACAGTTAAAGTAACTCAATAATGATGTGCTATGTAGGAAATGTGAATGCGAAAGACACAGTTTTTGCAGTCAAGTTGTAAAATTATGACACAACACAATCTGGCCTCTGGACTATATTCTGCAAGCCAGCAATATGCTTGAAAGCAGAAACATTTTTTTATTTTTCTTCCTAAATATATTTCTCTCATAAAGTTGGCAGTCTCTTTCAGCATTCTCTAGCTGAATTCTTCACTCAGAGCAAGGTGGTTTTTTTTCTCAATGTCGTGTCTAATTTAGTGATTTTTAAGGCCGTCATATCACGCATGCGCAATCTGGTATAATTTACGCATCCTGCCTTATTTTCTTCCCTCTATTTACTTGAGCATGTGAATCGACAAAACGTGGTAAGTAAATTGTATTTAAACCGTCCAATAATTTATGTTTGTATTAAGAAATTGTTATTTTATACTCATTAACATATCATAATATTATTTGGCTAATGTATGGAAGGTGTGAGAATGAAATTATTGTTAATTAATAGAATGTAACACACCCACTAGCAATTTTTGTGTAATTCATAAATTTTCTGCCCACAAGACGAGGTGGGTGCACTTAAAAATACTGTGTGTTTACATAATCACCACAGGAACTCTTATAGCGCACGTTTTTATAACATTAAAATGATATTAAACCTATAATAATTATTTTTCTTGTTGATGATGATATGGAAATACATAATTCATTGCCTTTATTCCTGATACTCTGTTTCAGTTCAGCTTGCTTTTACATATTATTCAACAACCCTATATCAGGTCTCTTCAATCAAAAATTGCATTTTTCATTCATTTTTATTTCTTGTAAGTATGAATTTTAATACTCAATGTCATTTTAAAGTGTGTTTATGATGTACATAGCCGAGAAGCTTGATATATTTGTAGAAATGAAACATCAATAGACCTATATTATAAAACATCAACAGCAGCTTGGTGTATTGAATATTCATTGTGTCACGAATATAACACAGTATGACCTATTTATGTTTTTAACAGCGATAGCCTTTGGATATAATATGATATGGGGATAACTATCATATTATTTAAATCATTTTTAATTTTGGAATATGAGACCACATATGGACAAGAATATACGTAAGGAGCACCTATAAGGATTTCTACCTTGATTAATGTTGGTAGACCTATAATACGTAATTAATTCACACAGTTTCATATAAATATTTCATATATGTACCAACACAATTTACATGCATGTCTTTGGCATGCATCATTTTTTTCACTGTACAATTATCATTACAGTAATTCAATCAATCAATAAACCCATAACCCTTCAGGGTCGTAGGGGTACCACATTGGATGCTTCAGCACACAGAGTCCTCCAGCGAATTCTATCCTCAGCGATGCGGATGAGTGTGGAAATATCTTGCCCTGTCCATTCCTTGATGTTGTCTGTCCATGTCTTTATTTGTCCCCTCTGCTTCTTCCACCCTCGACAGTTCCCTGCCTTGTTTTTGACAAGGAATTATACAACATTTAACTTTACATAACTTTCCAATTTACCTACATCCATGCTCATTATCCAAGCACTCTATCCTGGTGCCCCAATATAAACTAGTAAAGCATTTGATTTGATGAAAATCAAGCCTGTTTTGGATGTGATATATTGAGATATTCCAGAATATATTAAACATCACAGTTAAGCATTTGTAATTGGAAAAGGTACTTGGAAGGTGATAATTGTGAACTTGGCTGTCCCAACTATCACATCCAAACATATTTCATGCTGTGGACATCTGTGACAATAAAAGGATGTGCTTAGTAGGATAATTGAAGCTTGTGATGCACATTTTGCATATTTTGAAAATATGGAATGCCAAAAACACTGTAGGATGTATTACATCTCAGTGGAGTGCTTCTCAAAATGTTGCATGCTGTTAAGAGTAAATCTTCTAGGTACACATTTCTGGAGGAATTATTCTACATCATAAAAATTAAGTGGCTTTTCAAATCATTTATAGAGTATGGGGATTGAAGGAAACACCACTGACATCATAACAAGTCAAAAATATTTCTAGTCTAGTACTAACAAATGATTCTTTTGTTTCTATTGCAGGTTCGTCTTCTGTAATACTCATTTCCTGCTGTTAGTTTGAAAGTATTGTTTGATTTCAATTCCAAGAATTATTACCTTCACCCATTGCAAATTACATAATGATGGCACACACTTTGGAGAAACACATTGCAAACATTCAAGACTTATGCAGGACATGCGGAGAGAAATTAGTAACCAAAAAACAAAAATATAACCACAAGAAACCAGTCCTTTGTACACAATATGCTAATGATATTTTCTTTATTTTTGGTATCAATGTGAATAATGATATGCCCCATAAATATTTTATAAGTATGTGCATTAAATGTTTATATAAAATTCAACACATTAATAACACATTCAGAGCAATCACTAAAGATAACACAACAAATTGGAGATAGATCTAGAAATGTTTAGTGTGATTTTAATCCTGATGTTTGTATTAAAGTGTGTGTCGTGTGTGTTTGCATTATTCAGTGAAATGTCTTGGTAGCATGAAACATTGGAGTACTAGACCCACAAATGAAATGAATGCAGACATTTGTGATCTCAAAGCATCTCAATCAATCTAACATTTCCTTACAAGATTAGGTTGCTGTGTCTGAGGAACAACATTCAAACATAGTAAGTTCATATGCAAACTTGACAAGTACATCAACATCCCCAATGCAAAACATCAACAAACTTCATAATATGCTTTTTAAGTCACTTACACTACCACTTTCTTTAGTTGAAGAAAAGCTGTTTACAAATTTTGTTAAGAGAAAATTGAACACAGCACACACTAAAAACATAATTACTTGCAAAACTGCTGATCAGCCTATTACATTACATAAAATTATAAATCACAGGAAAGAATCACACGAAATAAAATCTCCAATGAGAAGAATGAGATCAAAGTTTATTCAAGCAGTTAGAGAACGCATATCAGGCACATCCACTGAGTCTTTAGAAGTTCAACAGGCACATGAACTGAAACGACTATCCAAAAAATCTCTTGTTAACATAAGTAAAGCTGCCCATTTAAAAGTAAGTATACCCACAAAATCAGCTTTATCATGGAAAGAATCACTAGGACTTTCCTGGAGACAAGAAAGAAACCATGGATCTTTTCTCAAACAATATGGTGTTGAGATGCCACATGAAAGATCACAAAGGCAATGTGCAAAAGAAATTACAAGAGACTGGGTGAAAGTTGAAATGAAAGGATTTGAGAGTGATAAGGGACTGACAAAGAAGGCACCATTGGCTTACATTAATAATTTAGATTTATTTGTTAGTGCTCTTCTGTGTGATTATAGTAGGGAGGGTTTGTTTACTTGGCATAATGGATACATTCCAGAGAATCAGATTTGGGTTAAAGTGGGTGGTGAGCATGGTAAAGGAAGTTTCAAAATAACAATGCAGATTGCAAACCTAGCAAAGCCTAACTAAAAACATAATACAATCCTAATAGCAATAGCTAAAAATCAAAGACATATACAAAAATGCACATACATTAGTGTAAAAATCAAAGACACATACAACAATGCACATACATTAGTGTATCACATGAAAGCTAGAATAGAAGCACTAACACATTTAGAATGGGAGGGTAAGAAAGTTGTAGTTTTCTTATTTTGGTGATTATGATTTTCGAAGAAAGGTTTATGGTTTGTCGGGTGGAAGGGGAACATACCCATGCCTATGGTGCCTTCAATCATATTCAGACATGCATGTACCGTGTGAAAGTACAAAAGCCAGATGTCTTTCATTAATGCAAGAATGTCATGATAATTTCATTAGATATTGTAATGGTGATATAAAACATGCCTCTTTTTATTATAATTGCTTGCATGCTCCAATTTTGAACATTGAAATTGATGAAGTTGCTCCTCCTTATCTACACATTTTATTAGGCATTGTCCAGAAACACCATAGATTACTAGAGGAAGTTGCTGACAGAATAGATGCACAAATAATGGAAAAAATACAAACAGAACAAGAAAGCTCCCATATAACACATACTTTGAAACAATATGGTGCAAATTGGCAATACAAGTCTATCTATTCATCCCCTGTTTCTTCTGCCCTTGTTACTTCCAGTGGTTATTAAGCGATCTAGCTGTGTTATTCTTAGCACATGCCCTAGAAATCTTGACTGTCTGCCCCTAATTTTTGATCGAGATGATGTATCCCAGCATCTATGAGAAACTCTGCATTAAATTTCATAATTGTCTATGGTATTTTCTACTCAGAAACTACATCTCTGTAAACCTATTGGTTGAAATTTTTGTCTTCAGTCCATGCTTCACATTTATGAAAATGAATTGGTTCAATATAAAATCTCAACAATCGAATCCGCATTGATAGTGTTGTAATGCACAAAATGATTCATATCTTTTGGTAATGTTGATTTGTTTTGTGTTGTTCGACACTTTATCTCATTTTAGCATCTACCTTCTGATATTAAGAAGGTGCCAAGATAATTCACCTTTTAAACTTGTGCTTTGTGTCCTTAATAATTATATTGCATCTTGATGGTGTGAAATGTGATCAAAAATGCTTGATTTTTGGTAATTATAATTAATAAAATCGATTTACATTAATCATATTATTTTTCATTTGTTTCTGTTAACCTTTAGGGCTCTGAATTAAAAATTAAGAAACATCCCCTTGGGCCTGAATTCTTTTTTGGAAAATTTTCGGTTATTGATGGTGGGTGTTTTGAAAATGTGATAACTTTTTTATTTTAAAAGATATCAAAATAATTTTTGCATATCTAAATAAAGGAGTGAATAGTGAATATAGTAATGTTTTTGTTGTTGTTGTATGTATGATATGACAGTTGTGAGCAAGTTGTGAAGTTGAAAATTTGGGGGGAAAATCGCAAAACGCAATTTTCAAATCGCACATGTAACTTCTTGACGACCTTAATACTTGAGCAATGTGTGGAATCATTGATAAAATCTTCATAAATACCTATACTTATTGTTTATATATTGTTTTATATCAAAACTAGTATAAGATGAACTAAAAAACTAATAAAACGTGAAGAAATCGCATTTAACGTCCGTCTGGTAAACACTAGGCCTAGCCCGATACGCAGCGTAATTATTGTCTATGCACTCACGTGGCACCCCTGATACATATTATTTTTGTGTTTTTGAACGACTACACAAACATTCGTATCAAATAACAACATATTAAACACAAAAAACAACAATTAAAACATGTAGTTTATAAGAAATCACATATAACGTCCGTCCGGTAAACACTAGGTCTAGCCCGACACGCAGCGTAATTATTGTCTAAGCACACACGTGGCACCCCTGATATATATTATTTTTGTGTTTTTGAACGACTACACAAACATTCATATCAAATAACAACATATTAAACATAAAAACAACAATTAAAACATGTATTCACGATCACTTAGCCATGCCTCGCGGTACTCAATTTGATATTAAAATATGGCTAAAAAAATGGCCAACGTCGTTTCAGAAATTCGCTGACAAAACCAGCCGGTTTTCTCTCTTCTTGCAGTCGTAATGAGTAAAGTAACTTGACCTTTAAACTGCGACGTATTCCTAGCGTCATTTGGCGTGTTTTATACGTCACGGGATCATTACTTTGTGAAGCTCCGTACTCAGGAATCGGGCGATATCCTATGTAGCGGGATTGCGCCTGCAGGCACAATGGAGCTGTTCTCATAGGCGCATTATTGCAACCGCAGAGTCGTAAAGGTTAATTGTTGTTACTGTCTTATGTAACTATCTACTTAATTTTTACGTTACACTCTTACGTTACATTTCATAAGTGATTGTGTTAATTTTTATGTACCTATGTATTTAGTGTTTCTGTAAGTCGGTGCTACTTTCTTCTTTAGCTTCTTTGTGTTATCAGTATTTGTGTTCTCATCAGAAATTGTATTCATTTCAATGTTGTCCCCCTCCCCCCCAACACAACATCACAATCTCTGTACAACTTTCAATCACATTTTATGACACACCTCTATCTCCTACAAACTCCATCTTTGCACCATCTATATAATATGTTCCTGCCTCTTAATATCAGATGGCATGAGGTTTCAGAAATTGGACATGCAGTACAAATATCAAGAAGACCCACGTATCTTGAACACATAAATATATATGTCACGGATCAAAGCAAGACTCGAAATCTTCTTCTCAAAACAAAAGAGGAAAAACAATTATTAAAATCCAGAGGTGAACTAATACTTGCAATAGTCATTGCCAAAGAACTATGAACTGCCAACTTCAATAGTCAAAGATAAATTAAAAATAACATAGAATATTGTTCCATTGAAAGTGCTTAGAAATGGCCTTACAAAAATCATCTCATATGAATCATCTATTCGCACAGGAGAAGACAATATCAACATTTAAAATGCAATAATATAAACATGTCCTAAGAATCTTTCATGGAAGCAAAGACGTATCAATGTGATTTACATGAAGACTTACACATAAAATAAGTTATTTTGGAGAAAATGGTTCCTGAACATAGAACAAGATGAATATTATGATGGATTACTGGATATAGAACAAGATGAATATTATGATGGATTACTGGATATAGAACAAGATGAATATTATGATGGATTACTGGACATAGAGCAAGATGAATATTATGATGGATTACTGGATATAGAACAAGATGAATATTATGATGGATTACTGGACATAGAACAAGATGAATATTATGATGGATTACTGGACATAGAACAAGATGAATATTATGATGGATTACTGGACATAGAACAAGATGAATATTATGGATTACTGGATATAGAACAAGATGAATATTATGATGGATTACTGGACATAGAACAAGATGAATATTATGATGGATTACTGGATATAGAAGTAGGAAAATGTTTTACCATTGCCTGTTCACGGGAAAACTGATTTACTTACAAAACTAATAATAACAAATATCTACAAATACAAGACATGTACAAATCTGGAATACATCTTCAGAAAATTCTGCTCTTGTCTTCGTTTACACATTTAATAACATGAATACACTATACCTGGTACTGCTAGATATTATCATAATACTCCCACTAACACACAGACCCGTGGATAAGGGAGGGGTTTGTGGTGTTCACATCCTTCCCTTATCAACTCTGAACATAGCTTTTAGTGCTTGGAAATTCACCAAATTGTTATTTAAAACCACTCCCTCAGTGATTCCTAACAAAAAGGGCCTTAAATTGCTCATCAAATAGTGTAATTTAATGCGTGAAAGATGTAAAAAAAATTTCTGTTAAAACCCCCCTCCTTGCGGTAATCATATCTACGGCCCTGTTAACATAACATTTTGATGTATGCATGACTTTTTGTCATGTTTCTATATTATTCCTTCAGGCAACTTTTTCTTTCATTAATATCATTGCTGTTATATATCTAGAATATATGTATACAATTTCAAGAAATTCTGTGGTGGAGTTTGGAATCTGCACTCAAGATTAGAAACAGACCATACATAGATTTCTAGAGTTTCACAAGTCTTACTTTCTAAGCAAACTTTTCACTACAAAATCTAAAAAACTATAACGTGTGCTGCAATGCAACTGTACACAATTACAGATCTACTTATGTTATATGATATTACTACAGTTTTCCGGTGCACATTGTGTTTGTATGTTAGTGGCAACATGTTTTTGGTGCTACTTAAAACCATAGAAACCAGCACGATTTCTTACACACAAAATAGCGTCATTAGCAACGAAAATCACTAAAATCAAAGGGAGATTACTTAATTAACGCAAAAAATCGCTGTGAGAGGGATTTGCACAATCTTTCAGTAATCTCCAGTCAATATCCTATTTTGTTTTCTCAGTATGGTACAGCGGAGGTCATATGAGTCTGGTATTGCACAAATAAAATGGTGGTACTATGCATCTCTGTTAAGTTTGCGGTTGCATCTGTGGGTCTCATCAATGGCCCACTAGACAAACCACTCATGCAATATAAAACTGTAGTAGATAACATGCAGTTATATTGAGGTTCTCTTATGGAAGATTTGTAGCATGTAATCTATACAATGACAGACCCCCTGTGAGTAGAAGGCTCCTTCAATAGACATTGCACTAAACCAAAATCTGAAGTCTCCTGGGTATGAAATTAACTCAGAAAAACAACCCCATTGCACATAGAAAGTAAGAGCTAATCACTCACAATACCTGGGGTTCTCAAACAAACAAACAACATGCATCTCCGTTCTCCAGACTACAGCCTGCTGGAAATCTAATAAAACTATTGTACTGCTACATCAGAGACCCAGCCGGTGTATGACAACAAAAATTAAAAAACATACTCAGAATGGTTTGTGTGTACAAAGTTGCTTTTAAAGCTGACTTGTTAACTGGGTGACTTCTGGTGGACTGCACATATAGAATGGTTACAAAAGTCCTTCATGAATAAATAATGTATCTTCATCTTGCATCTATCTATCTATACGCTGTGTCCCTTGTTTGCCTTGCGGCGTCAGGGGTAGAAGAGTTCTCTGGAGATGACCTTCTTGTGTGCTGTTTGTAAGCTTGTTCCTGTGATCCATCTTTTACATGGTCTGCCTCTGGCTTTATAACCGTTATGTCTATGTGACATGGCCATTTCTGGCATGCTATATGTCGGTAGTCTGGAAGCGTGTGAAAACTACTTGATCTGTTGTCTTTTGATGTGTTCCAATACTGGTTTTGTTTTGGTTATCTGTCTGATGTTATCGTTTCTAATTCTTCATCTTGAATGTATGCATAAAATATATCAGATGACTATCACCCTGATAACTCTTTCTCAGCTGGCTCACAGCCCAGAGAGAACTCAAACATGTCGCTGGTTCTCAACTTCATTGACATCATCTGCATCTTGAAATGAATTTATTACTACCTTCATTAAGTCTGATTTATCTCTTCTCAGCAATGTGCCGTCTATCGCTGCATTGCCTGCCAATAAGTCGGATCTCTCGTTTCCTCTGACCCCAGCATGACCAGCGCAGTATATTCATGTAATGCTCTCGACAACTGAGTTGTTCAATAAGTCCCACCATTCTTTTCTTAGCATGAACTTTTCTATCTTGCGCAACATGCTTTGAGAGTCTGTGAGTATTACCAAGTGTGGTGATGTATCAGTTATCAACCAATTACGAGCTGCTGCAACTCCCTCTATCTCCATCCTCATGCTCGATGTGACAGTTGAATAGCTGAAGATTTCTCAACCAACTTCACGCCATTTCTGTATGAAACAAAACCTCAACTGTTTTTATTTGTGTTTCTGTTAACGGAGCCATCTATGTATATAATTATGTCTTGTGGTTTCGAGTGTATTTGGGCGAGTCCGTGCACTGTATCCTGAGCCATGACTTCCATCCATTTTCGACATGCTTTATCTAGTTGTATTATTACTTTAATCAGTGATTTCTTCTCAGTGTCTACCTCCACCCATTCACTGCCCTTTCCTATTTCTAACAATTCACATACTCTTTGCAGTGTGTCTTTAGCCTCTGCCATCCATGATCTGCCACGCTTGATGCAATGGGTAATGGTGTAATGGGTGGTGGTTGAATTCTGTCACTTTAAGTTACGAATTAACTTGTGCTACCTGATGTCGCACTCTAATGCTGGGGAGATCAAGCAGAAATCTCATAGCAGAGATGGATGTATCTCTAGTACACCCCAGTACTGCTCTCATTGCCTCATTTTTAACTTTTTCCAATCTATCGACTTGTGTCTGTGACAAAGTTAGTAGGTCGAGGCCATAATCTATTACAGATAGCACCATCACTTGCAGAAGCAGAAAAAGTACCCATTGCTGCATGTCGAAGGTCGCCATAACCTTGATAACACTGATCCCTCTTTTAACCTTCTGAATCATATTTGTGACGTGCTTGTTGAATGAGAGACTTCTATCAAAGATTATCCCAAGATATTTAAGGTCCTGTTCTCTTTCAATGAATAAGCCCATGCAACTAACATCTGGCAGTGTCATTGACCAGATTATTATTTAAGGAGTACCAGACGACCTTTGCTTTTGAGGGATTGATCACAGCGTTGTATGTTCTGCACCATATCGACAATTGATTTAGTCCATTCTGTACACTGTCAGCGATATCTGTTCTGTTCCTGCCCATGTTTTATAGTAGGATATCATCAGCGTATGTTAGAACTCTACAATTGCTGGGAGTTTGCAATTGAGCAATTCTCAATGTATACACATTAAACAGTACTGGGGATGAGGAGATCCTTGTGGCAGACCAGGTGCTATTGTTCTGATCTCAGACATCCAGGATCCACACCTCAGAGCGACTTTTATACAGATTAGCACATTTGCTATCCAGCGTATGATCCAGGGTTGGATATCTTGTTCCCTTAGCATGTCAATAAGATGGGTGTAACTAACTCTATTGTATGCATCTTCCAGGTCTATCGCTGCAACTGCAGATTCTTCTTTGTTCTGAAAACTTTCATAAACTTCATATGCAAGAACTGCTGCATTTGTGACCGTGTCTCGTCTAGGTCTGTATGCACCTGGGTTATTTGGGAGAACGCCTTTTATCTCTAGTTCCCTGGTTATGCGTCTAGCAACAATTCATTCCAGAATCTTACCGTACACATTCTGCAGTGTGATGATGCGATAACCTTTTATGTCCGTAGAATCTTTGCCTGGTTTTGGCACGGGTATAAGATAGCTATGTAGCCACTCCTCTGGTACTACTCCTGTTTTCAGACTCGCATTATAATCGTCTGTTATTTTAGCTAGCATATTCTCCCCAATGTCCTTGAGTAAGCTGTACCTGATTCCATCTGGACCTGGAGCGCCATCGGATGCATTATTAATAGCTAGTTGCACTTCTTTAACATCTGCAAGCTGGTCTTCTTTGGCCCTAAAATCTGTGATGGATGTCAGGATATGCAGCATTTCTTTGCGCTGATCTAAGTCACCCTGATTAGTTTGTTGAATATATCTATCAAAGAAAGCTCTGTTTTTTATATAATCTGATATCAATGTCTGCCCTGTGTTGTCCCTCACGCTTGTACTGGGCTTTGATTCTACTCTCCGCTTCATTGACCTATGTAGTTTCCAAAACTTGTGTAATGCTTTGTAGACCGTGACCTCCTCTGTGAATTTTTTCCAACACATTCTTGCTACTTTGGCAACTTGTTTAAAAGACTATATTGTCTTCTTCATTGCACGCTGTGCCTCCAGTCTATCACTGAGTGTGATGTTTGCCTGTTTCCTAATGCGTTGCCAATCCTTTATTGCTTGCTTTTTGAGTAGCCATATTGCCTCTGTCTCTTTATTCCACCATGTGGGCTGTTGGATCTTAGGTCTCACACACTTGCATTCCCAGGCCTTCTTCCTTCAGCTGTTAAGTACTGATTCTATCATGCGTGCATATCTAAAAGGGTGGTGAATCTGTCAAAAACTTGAAAGTCTTCCAACTAATAGTAGGATCATTGTCCTGCTACAAGAGAGATCCAGTGGGAATTTAAGAATTAACGATGAAGAAGAAGATATAGTTTGAATGCAATCTAAAGATTATAACTGGAAACATCTACGTGACAACCGTACCAATTTCATTCCAATATCTCTTTCAGAAAACTCTGGATTGCTGGGTACGACCAATATCCATCCACTGGATCTGTCTGGTGTAAACTGTTGTTGAGCCAGTTGGGCATATAAGCATCTTGTCATCTTGACCTGCAAAATAATAAAATAGGTAACTGGTTAAAACAACAGGAAGATACACAAATGCTCAGTATTTCAGTGAATGGTAAAAATGATGCTCGCGGCTCATTTGTTATACATCTTTCTCATCTGTCCTATAAGGTTTCTCATTTGTGCGCAATCTCAAATTCCTGTGAGATAAATGAACAGCTTATCAGCCATCGTTTTGTGTTAAGCATCTGAAATGTTGACATGTAGTGACCGCAGTATGTTCCCCCGTGTCCAGATTTAATGATGAAATCCTTCTAGCTGTGAGAAAGTAGCTCTGGAAAGCCTATATCATGTCTGACAAAAACACAGGTCCTCCTCAGTTGTGAGGTAACTGAGATATATAAGCTCATATAAAGTATGTTATCTCGAAGGCATGGTTTTGTTAGGTGGTTTATAGATGTATGTTTGGTTGGTGAAAGGATGCATTCCAGTGATCGAGCTACATCGTTATGTTCTACAAGGTGTGCAGCATATGTTTCTGGGCTAACTATTTCATCATTATTCTGTCAGCTATGTTAACCCATCTGCAGTGATGGTACATCTGGCATAACAAGCTGTCTAGGAGTCTGCCATAGAAGAACAAAGGTGCAATGTCCACTGCCCTACACTCCTTCATCATTCATTAAAATAATTTGACATAAGAGAGAAGTAAGAATTTGAGACAAGACATGTATTTTATCCATGAGTGGGGACAATGGGACATACACCATGAAACATTTATAACTGTGAAGATGAATGTTAGAGGGATTTTCCCTGGAAGAAAAGTCTCACTGTATTGTTATAACATCTACTAGAAGTATACTAGTGCATAGTGGTAGGTCATGGATAAGATCGCCCTTACGAGGGTCAAGATTTAATTAACTTACTACTGATGCTTCCAAAGTGGACATTTCAATTCCATCACTACATGAACTCCACATGACTAATGCAGTGACTAAGACAGACATTACTGTTTCTCACATATCTCAAACTGAACTTCAGGTGATTGTGGATCTTGAGAATACTATTCCATCTGCTGTTACTCAACTCTGCTGCTATCTTCTTCCATGTTACACTAATGGAACATCCAGCAGGGTGGTTATATTGGACATTCTATGGCCAAATGATATAAACTTGACCATTTTAAAATGTCCATAAAATGTATGTTTTGGTCATTTTTGTATCATTGGACACCTTCTTCTTCAGCAGGATGTAAGCCAGAGAATGGAAATGTGTTGTATTGCTGTTTTATTTGTGCCAATGACTTTATACATCCATCTTGGGCAGAGGACAACTTTAAAATATATGATTTTTTCATATATTTTATTGTTTTAACTATGAAATAAAGAAAAGCCTGGAATATCAACAAGTAATGTTGTTTATAGAATTGTGTTCTTATAACTGCTGTCAAAACACAATCAAGAAATATAATGCAGATCAATTTCCTAGATACAGATTTTATTCTTTTTTTTCATTTGCTTGGAATATGCTTATTTATATCTGAAGTTTTGTCTCTTCAACAAACTTGACTGTATTTTGTAACTCATACAGAGGACTGTAGAGTTTTTCTTCCACTGTTGTTTCTCTGGACCAGTGTATTTGCCTCAGAATGAGTTAGTATAGTATAGAAGTATAGTTGTCTTTGAAACAACTGACCGTATGAGTTTGGGTGGCGTCTTGGTTACTCACTTAGAAAACCTGTGCTTTTGTCAGAAAGGCAATGGGCTGTCAAGAGCTACCTGCTCACAGCTAAAGGGTTTACTTATCATCACCAGCCAAAATTTAGCAAAAAACAGTTCCAATTATCTAACAACCTTGCTGCCAACATCTTATTTTGTTTTTTTCTTTTTTTCTGCCTACCTTTTTTATTCTATGTATTCCATTGCTCTTCTCACAATGTCACCAACATTGTCTTTTTTCTAACAAGCAATCTCAGTGTCTTGACCACTCATGTTAGCCTATTTAAACACAGTCCTCCTTACTACACATCCTGAGGGACTGAAACAACTAATCACAGCAACAAAGACATACGGGATCCAAAATCTATATCTAAATGCACAGAAAACAAAAATTATGACAACAAACCTAAGAAAGATCAAACCGATAATCAAAATAGACATTATAGAACTGGAATGTTTAAACAAATTTGAATATCTGGGAACAAATATAAACAACTCCAAAGAGTGTTCAGTTGAGATCAAAAGAAGACCCGAAATAGCAACACTCAAATTAACACAAATGAAAAATCTGTGGCAAAGTAGTAATAATAATACTAAAATAACCCTTTTAAGTTTCCAGTGGCAACATACGGATATGAGACTTGGACTTTAAACAATATCCAGAAGGATAAATTCATTTGAAATAAAGTGCTACAGAAAGATCTTACAAATATCATGAACAGAGAAAAAGAACATATTTGAAATTACTGAAACAAATGAAGGGTGGCTTCTAATTACAATCATAAGAAGGAAGCAACAGTATTTTGGACATTTAAAGAGATATGATCGCATCGAAAGACTGATTCTGGAGGGCAGAATGCCAAGAAAGAGAAGTAGAGGAAGACCAAGAAGACGGATCATTGAAGAATGTATAAACATGTCTCTGGCCAATGCAGGCTTGCTTGCCTGGGACAGAGTCATTCACAATATACATGTCGAAGACAATGTTGTGGAAAGAATGTCACTTGATATACATATTTAGATTAACTCTCCAATTTATACAGTTTTGTTAACACTCACCCTTGTTCTGACAAGATCGGTTGGCTTGAATCTTTTCATGGGACGGCATGCCTGAAATAAACATGAATTACTGTATTTCTAAATAGTTTCAAAATAATGAAATTACAATTTAGAGGTCTTTTTAATCCATGTGTTGCTGGTGTCTGAAAGGAGAGCAAAGAACAGTGACATTTGTTTACTACCAGGTATGTCATAGGAGGTGACTAAGTAGGTTTGGGAGATGGATCTGGCTGTCCAATACCATAGACGGTCAAAATAACTTACAGGCCAAGCTGAAGTCGAATGTGTCAGGTCAAAAGGTGTGTATATATATATATATATATATATATATATATATATATATATATATATATATAGCAGTTATTTTATAAACTAATAATTAGCAGCTATTCTGTAAGAGGTAGGCAGAGAAACGAGTGGAAGAGAAACATCACAAGATAGATAGGTTATAGTCTAGCAGAGTATACCTATGATATATATAGAATAATCCCTTTAAGCATAGAAAAAGTAGTGAGTGGCACAATCTAAAAAATACTAGAATGACTTCTGAAAGTTATATTTTGTTAGGGCCCTTAATTTACTTGTTACAGCCCTTGGTATGTCATCAATATCCTCATAAAGCGCTGATTTAATGATCACTTTAGTTTTAGAAATAGAAAATATCACAGGGGAACAAATCTGGAATGTGTGGCGGATGGTTGAGAACTCGCTTGTTTTTTGGCTAAACATCCTATACAGCTACAGCCCTGTGAGCTGGTGCATTATGCAGTGGGGGGCCAACATGTAGGTTCACGTCAAACTCATCTGCCATCATCCTCACAGTCAAACAACGATTTTCATGTAATCATTTTCTAATTTTGGCAATCAGCTCATTGTTATGAACAGAAATTTTACGTTCTGTCCAAGCTTTATCTGTAATCGTTTGCACACCTGTTTTGAATTTTAAATACCACAAGAATGCCTGCGCACAAGATAAACATTGACCCCCATAAACTTGTCTCAAAAATTGAACTGTCTCAATAACACATTCTCCAATTTTAAAACAGAATTTAATGTTCGCTCTTTGCTCCATACTGCATACATAACAATGCAGTTCTCACTAGTCAAACAAACTGGCAGGTCTTTTGTCGTCAGTTGGCCAATACAAGTTAAATTTGGCCAGATCATAGATGAATGTTACCTGTCTGGATTGTGTGGTGCTTTGATTCATGGATGGTTTTTTTGTCTTGACTATAATAAAATCAGTCTCATTCTTTAATTGTCAGACATGGTGAGGATAGATTGGCTGTATTGAAGCCATGTAATCATATGAACTAATAGTTGAAGGTTTTCACGTAATTGGATTCCTGCCTACAAAAATGTGGATTATTACTTCTACATATACATAAGAGCTTCTCAAAGCATTGCATACTGCTAAGAGCTGGAGTTTCTGGGTATGAAAGAAAGCTCTGGAAGAATCACTTTCTGTGTGCATAGGATAATCCAGAGTTTGATTGCTCATAACTTGAGGGGAATTCATTGTACTGACAATGTGCATGTAATGACCCAAAAAAATGTCAGTGTCCTGATAATGTCTACATAATGATACATCTTTGGAAATCTCTCTTGTGTAGTTGTTCGCTTTGTGTTTACGTGGCTACGAACCACATGCTTATAAAGTGATTTTTTTTGGAGATCTCTGGGGAATATCACTTGAAGCTAGTTACATGCTATGAGTGGTAATCTTGGTAGGCGGAGGGCCACTTCGTTGAGATGGCAGTGTACATACTGAGTAAACCGAGTGCAATGAAGTAATTTCTCTACAGTTTTTTAATTCCAGGGAATCAAAGCAAACTCACATATAAGGATAGATACAGATGGCATAAAATAGCATACTATAGAATTATATATATATATATATATATATATATATATATATATATATATATATATATATATATATATATATATATATATATATATATATATATATATATATATATATATATATATATATATATATATATATATATATATATATATATATATATGGAAGTAAATATGCAAATATATATATATGGAAGTAAATATGCAAATATATATATATATATATATATATATATATATATATATATAATTATGTTGCATTTTACTTCCATATTTCCAGGACATACAATCCTAGGGTAAAAGTCAAACTTGTTACAGTATATGCAATAACTAGAACTCTTACTTTCAGTTCTAGAGGATCTCTGTAGTAAAAACTTCTAACCCCTGCAGAGACCAGAGATGGCTGATCAGTCAATAGAACTGCTAAAGATGTTGGCAGGTAACAGTTTACATTGTGTATACTGTCTTTAGTTTTTCTGGGAAAACTGAATCACAAATAAAAAATTGAATAGCTATTAAGGAATTAATTTAGATAAAACTTCTTGTGCATAAAAGAACGTAAACATCTTAAAAATAATAAAACAAATAATAATATGCACATGCACAAACATACACAGATATAGAGTCTGCACTTGGTCATTGTAACACTGTGATGAGAATGATAGTACTCAAAATGGGTACAAGTTTGCCACTCTTGTTTCCTATGACAAGTTTAATTTTACTTTCAGCTTAAGATTATTTCTGTGGCATGCTATCAATTCTTTTTAACCATATTAAATCAAAATATCAGTCTGTATGTAACAATTGCATCCCACATGATTACGGTATGTCGATATCACAAAATATTATCGCTGACGTCACGCAGTATGAACTGCATTGTGGGAAAGTGTTTTTTTTTAAATGGCATACATTTGTTGATGCTATTTTATGGATGTTCATTATTTTTCAGAATGAAAAGACATACTTCAAATGATGGATATTAAAGTTCTAAAAGGCTAACAGTGGAATAAGTTGTTGAACCTGTGTTAGGAGATTCATAGAGTGATGACTGGGTTGAGATGGTGAATATTCTAAAAATAATATGGAAACTATGTGATCATTTAGTGTTGAAATCACTTTTTTACATTTTAGCGTATTCTGATAACTACATTTGACTATGTGAGACCAAACTGCCATCAGTGTATAGCTTATCCATCCATCTTACATTAGTGAGAGTATTGAAAACATACAGTTATGTGTAGACAGTAGAATATTTTTTTGAATATACAGTATAAATCCAATTATTCAAATTAATTGGGGATTGAGCCGATTCTTCTTCTTCTTCAGCGTTCATTCTCAAACTCCCGCTGGATCTCTGTCTTACTAGATTTCCAGCAGGATGTAGTCCAGAGAATGGAAATGCGTTGTGTTGCCGTTTTATTTGCACCAATGGTCCGACACATCCGTCTTCAGCAGGGGGGTTACGATTCAGATAATTGAAAATTCAGATAATTGGATATAGCTCAGGAATGAAGCAAACAGTGTACATACATACAATCATACATTGAAATGAACACAATGTTATTGATAAAAGTACAGTAATATTTAAGGGACTATGTATTGAAAATAAACTACATACATTACAGTACTGTAAAAATATGCAAAATTACATAACTGAATGTATGTAGATACGTAAATCAATTGAATAAAAATAAAATCTTTTAAATAAATATGTGTATCTCACTTGAACATCTCGAGCAGAGTGTGTTTCCTTGATGTAGTAGCATGTTCCTGGTTATCATGTGTGGCAAGGTCCCACAGGCGCTTGATGGAAAGTTGTGTCGCATTCCGGTTGGCGCACCATCAACTTTAAAGCGTTGTTGAAGCACATAAAAGCTTCCCCATGTGTAGGAATATTTTCATCTTCTGTCTCTCCCCCGGTGTCATCATTGTCTTCATTATCATGTTGTTCGTACATGACACCCTTGGCAATTTCATCATCTGTCATTATCTCAAACCCTTGATAATTTTTTTATCACACAACAACCACTCCTTCATGTCATCAACGTCGCATTCTGATTAATCCAGCAATGAAAAAACTAACACTAAACAACAAAACAGTAAACACAGTGCAAACTGAATAAAGCGAACAGTGCAAACTGAATAGAGCCTGAATGAAACTGACAAAAAATGGTGATCTGCACAGCAGAAGAGGGGTTCATTAAAGCAATGATTCATTGCTTCGTTTCTATTAATAACTCCAGTTACATAACATAGTAAAAGCACATGCGCAGTGCCCATGGACCTCTCTACCGCGTCCTCTAACACTCTAAAATTATTTCACCCAAATTCGATTAGGATAATTGGGGATTCAGTTAATTGGGATTCGGATAACCGGATTTCTACTGTATGTAAATAAAACAATCTTTCCCCATTTTATAGGGTAAACTGGCGCAGGCAAAAAGGTGACACAAACCATTATAAAATTGGGGGAGATCGCCACTGCAACAGGTCTAGCAAATCTGCAGTGTGTAAATGTGTGCTAAGAATAGATAGAAAATATATAGACATAGTTTCATAACTTTAATCTGAAAAAAAAGTTCCAATTAAGAAATATTATGTTCCGTTTTAAAACTAATTATGTCTTTAATTGCTGAAAATGAATGTGTCGAGCCACTTGCACAATTCAAACAGCGGCACAATGCACTCCCATTCTTTGGATTATGTCCAGTGGAAATCTTGACCTGTGGAAATCTAGCAGGACCATTGTTCTGCAACAATGGATATCCGGTGGGAGTTTGAGAATGAATGCAAACAACAATGTCTTTGTAAGGTTGGATGATCATTATAACCATATTCTTCTTCTTCCTTCATTCGCCTGGAACATGCCTATATCTGAAGTTTTGTTTCTTCTATATAAACTTGACTGTGTTTGTCTGGAGAACATGCCTATATCTGAAGTTTTGTTTCTTCTATATAAACTTGACTGTGTTTGTCTGGAGAACATGCCTATATCTGAAGTTTTGTTTCTTCTATATAAACTTGACTGTGTTTGTCTGGAGAACATGCCTATATCTGAAGTTTTGTTTCTTCTATATAAACTTGACTGTGTTTGTCTGGAGAACATGCCTATATCTGAAGTTTTGTTTCTTCTATATAAACTTGACTGTGTTTGTCTGGAGAACATGCCTATATCTGAAGTTTTGTTTCTTCTATATAAATTTGACTGTGTTCTGTAACTAGTACAGAGGTCTGCAGAGTTTTTCTTCCATTGTTGTTTCTCTGGGCCGGCGTATTTGCCTCAGCATTTCATATTCTTGTAGAACATGATCTGCTGTTTGAGATACCTGTCCACATGGACGTGTTGCCAATCTGTTATAACCATATATATTGATCTCTCCCAGCTTTAGATTGGCATCTGCAACTTCCTCATAACATCAGCATTTTCTTCTTACATTTAAAATGTGCCACCGTACCCCAATAAACATGTGCAATTTTACTCCAAATCACATTTTTTTTTAGCAACTATCATAAATTCTGATGAAAAAACAAATTAGCCTCACATGAAAATGTATCCAAGAACTTAAATACACAACATATATTTCAGTTTAAACATTTAAAAATCACAATATTAATGTTTCACAATAATATTTGCACTGTATGTGTAATAAATTTAGCAACTACTTCTACATGCGTGCACTGTTTCTGCATTTCCTTCTCAGAAGCATAAGAGAATGGAGTTTTAGGTGCCAGATGACCAAGATTCACAGGGTTAATGAAAAGGTTTACCAGAGTTTTTGATACAAGTCCCAGGTGACTGTTTTACTCAATGTTGCTGTAGACTACAATATCACGAGCTGGACAGTCTTCTACTGGAGGGGACATGCTGAATGAGCTGGACAAACAATCAGTATATCACCAACTATTTGTATATTTAGTAATCTAGAAGTAAAAATATCTGTAGCAGCACTGACCATGACAATCTCTTGTTGAGTACATTTTGAACAGCCTGGGAGCATCTTGTCTCACAAGTACAGTCTCTAACACATGTTACGGCTTCTGTAAGTGTCGGAGTAAACAATGGATATTTGGAAAACTCTTCTGGAGACTGAGGGATGGGAATGACATGAAGGTCTCCATTGTAAATGTAAACCTAATGAATATTTAAAAAATATAAGACAAATAAATGACAAGTCAAAATAATCATTAATGTTTAAATATATGATGATGAAGATATAACTCCAAAGGTGTACTAGTTTGTCACTCTTGTTCTGGATTGGACAAGTGAGAGCTGCTGTCACTAACTCTATCTTTACACTCTTACTTGATATTGTTGTCGGATAAGTAGTAGATCCACAACTTTTTTACCATTTTAGTATATGATGAAACAACATCTACACCTGTTTGTTTCTATTACTGAATCATTTATGCAGATGATTATAATTTGTGGTTTTGAGTGCTTGTATAGATGTCCTTGTATAATTTCCTCAGTTCTGGTGGCAGATCAGTTGTGATACTATCTTCCTCACTTTGCCTACTTCTACCCATTCACATCCTATACCTATTTCTTCCAGGTTGGAGACTTTGAGGAGACAATTTAAGGCACCTTGCTCAGGTGTTTACATGAGGTGTGTTCAAATCAAACCAGCCTCTGCTGGGTCACCTATGTCAGCATGCAAAGAGTTAATGTAATAAGTTCACATCAATGGACAAATGGTCATTCTCTTTGTATGCTTAATGCCCTGTGCAGGCAGTCACTGCCAATTTTGAGCAACGTGCAGTGATTAAGTTTCTTACAGCCAAAGGATGTCGACCAACCAACATTCATCAAAGAATGGAGGTGGTGTATGGTAGAAAATGTGTTTTGAAGACAACAGTGAAGGATTGGGCAAGGGAAGGGTAACAGGTAACAATTGATCTTCCAATGACTGGTCAGGCACATGTTGCTGTAACAGAAGACCCAACTTATGCAAATGCAGGTGACCATTGTTGTGCAACAGAATGACACAGTGCAACAGCAAGCAAGGTTGATTATTCTTCATGACAGTATGCAGCTTGTCTAGTGTGTTCAAAGTCCATCAACAAAAGTACTTCTTGGTCAAACAAGACAGTAAACATAACCTTTCATGTAGAAATTTGTGAATGGAATTGTTTGCTTTTTGGTGATCTAGGATTTTGCCATAGCATGTTGGCTGTTTTGCTGCATAGCTCAAAGTGGTGACACTAGGAATCGTCACCCGCTACTATTCGCAACAGAAATACATCATCCTCAGCACTGCAATGCTGCAAATGTTTAACCCCCCCCCCCCTCATTTGTTCTTATGATATTCC
The DNA here is from genome assembly GCA_034231615.1 of Meghimatium bilineatum. Lineage (NCBI taxonomy): Eukaryota > Metazoa > Mollusca > Gastropoda > Stylommatophora > Philomycidae > Meghimatium > Meghimatium bilineatum. The sequence goes on along the minus strand of CM067321.1, from coordinate 56,586,333 downwards.
ATAAATAACCATGGAACAACATTCAACAAAACTCACTGAGAACAACATTCTGATACTAGTTTTTTTTTTTTTCAGAACAATTATTTGAACTGTTCCTAATGACAGATAATTCATTAGCTAGTAAATGTAAATTCCGGCAATGATCATCACATATTGCTGCATCCATCTTGGACATGGTTTCTTCTGTCACAACAACATGTGCCTGACCATACCGCAAAAGATTATCAGTTACCTGTTGTCTTTCCTGAAACACTCTTGTCCATTTATTTATTGTTGCTTTCAAAACACATTTTCCACCACACACCGTTTGCATTCTTTGATGAATGTTTGGTTGAAATCCTTCGGCTCTAAGAAACTGAATCACTGCTCATTGGTCAAATTTTAACAGATTCATTATCACTCATGTTGTCGACTGCCTGCACAGGACACTAAGCGTATGAAAAGAACGACCACATGACCCTTTGTTCATCTATGTGTACCTACTAGATCAGTGATCATGTCTACACACTCCTCATGAGCTGTCATAGGGGATGCAGCACGGGTGGCTTTCATTTAACACGTCTCATTGGTTTGGTGTAAAGGGTGGTGGTCATTGTTGGCAACTTGAAAATATTCTTTTACCTGTGCTATTAAATTTCTTATCTTGATGTTGGGCACATTTATGAGAATGCATCACAACAAGCTGCCCGTAAAGGCATATAACCAAATGAGATTAAGGTACAAAGCCAGAGGAAGACCACGAAAAAGATGGATAGAAAACATCAGGGACATCTTGAACAAACACTACCATAGCACAGCCAAGGCAACACACCTGGCCTTGGAACACAAGTTTGAGCTCCAATCACCCCTATGTTTAACGGCAAGAGTGGATAACAAACCACTTGGGGAAAGACAATAGACATTGGGCAGGTCTAGATGAAATCTCATGGCTGCAATCAGGGCAGTGCAGTAGATTTTCTCAGTATGACGCAAGTCTTAGATATAACAATCCCCCTTAAATGGTTTTTCTTTGAAATGCCCTCCCCCTTCCACAATGTATTTTGATTAGTGCTGCCTAATGCAGCCACCTCTCTGCATCATACGGACCTGGCTTCAATGGTATCTCTTGTCCATACTAGCACACTTCCTCATTCTAGAGTCTCCCCAGTCTGTGTTTGAGATAGTTTCAGTAACTTAGGCCACAGTCAATTAAAGATAGAAACTCGGCCTGCGTCAGTTGGAAAAGAGTCTTTTGCTGCATCTCTGTGAATGCCATGACTTTAACTGCACTGATACCCATGCTAGCTTTCTGAGTTACATTGTCAACATGTTTCATCAAGGACAGACTTCTGACAAACATGGTTTATAAGTAATTCATGGTCTGTTCTCTGTTTATGTTGGTGTCTATAAGCAGGTAGCAGATAGTACAACAAGGAACATCCGTTAAGTAAGGATCCTACCTGGCCCAATTATCTGCACCTGTACAATTTTTTACGTGTGGACATTAAAAAACAGGGATGACAGTGGGGACCCTATACATCTGAGATAAAAAGTACTTCATAAATACATATCCAAACCAAACTGTTTTTCATCATTTTACTGTTGCGAATAGTGATTTATGTGGACTTTTATGTACCTCTATTTTATTTTTTACTTACACATTTGAGTTATGCTCTCTATATGAAGCATTACTCATTTTTCTGCAATAGACTAGTATCAATGTTTGTTTACATTTGTTTACCCCAGGAATTACAAGAGATTTGTGCTACCTCCAATATGCAGTGGAGTAGGTAATCTAGCATCTCTAACCACCTGGATTTCTCAGTGTGATTCAATCTTGTTCTGATTCACAGTTTAGCTATGTCTACAAAGGAGGTGGTTTTGTTGATCGATTCGAGCGTTAATCAAAACTCCCATACAGTTTTCTGTGGATGCGTGTCTCCGTGAGCCAGTGTTGTTTGTTAGCATTCGTTCTAAAACTCCCATTGGATCTCTCTTGCAACAGCAAAAGAGCTCTACTAGATTTCCAGCAAGATGTAGTTCTGAGAATGGATATGCGAGGTGACAAAGTTTTAATTTGTGACTATAGCCCAACACATCCAACTGTGGTGATAATGTGAGCCAGTGCTAGTCAACCATTTGTTTAGTGTATTGCAATCTTGCTGGTTATATTCCACATTATGTTGCATGTCCCAAAAGTTATGGGACTAGGCTCAGTCTGGGAACGACAGCATATTTATGCAAAAGACACACAGCTTTATAAACTTACTCTATTCTCTGCAGTTTCAGGATCCAGCCATTTTGGAAGCTCATTAGCAGCTTCTATTAATAGAAACTCCTCATCATTGTCATTCAGTCTAAAAGAAAAAGCAATGAAAGAATACAATTATACTTTGCTTACTTGTACTATAATCCTCATACATTATATCATCATATGCTGTGCAAGATGGTGTAGGCTTCTTCTTCTTCTTCTTCAGCGTTCATTCTTAATCTCCCGCCGCTGGATATCTCTTGTAACAGGACAATGGTCCTACTATATTTCCAGCAGGATGTAGTCCAGAGAATGGAAATGCGTTGTGTCGCCGTTTTATTTGCGCCAATGGCCCGACACATCCGTCTTCTGCGGAATGTAGGCAATCATTGATCTCCAAGTCATTCTATCTGCAGTGCAATTACTGCTGACTCTTGACCACCATACCATGCTTCAGTACCTCCTCTCTCAGTCTCTATTTATTTCTTTGAAGCAGCTAGACAATGTCAGTGAATGATCTGTTTTATTAAACATGTCGGAATCTGAATGAAACAATATACTCTCCTATTACAGAACAGCAGATGTGTGAAGAAGAAATCAACAACAGCATGTAGACCATTCAGACCATGGCACACTTATGGACATGAATATTTTCTATAAAATCCCTGTGTGTGCGTGTGTCATATGACATATTCTTTCCAGAATGTAGTCTTCCTTATGAATCTCCAGAAATCTCTGTGGTCTCTGGCTAGTTGTCCCGCTTCCTCTAGCGACATGTGCATGCATTCCTGAATATCCCTTGTCCGGCGACATCTTGCTAGACTTTTAACTCTACTGCATTTTATTGTCCCCTCCAACAACAATCTTTCCATGCCATTATGTCTCTTCACATGGCTGAATAACCCAACTTCCTTCTTAATATGGAATTTAGAAGCCAGCCTTCTTGGACGTCAATTTTGCTAAGCACGTCTTAGTTGGTCTTCCTTGTCATGGGCACCATGATATTCTCACAACTCTTCTATAGCACTTCATTTCGAAAGCCTCTATTCTCTTGGCTGTAGTTTTGTTTATTGTCCATATTTCGCAGCCATAGGTTGCTACTGAGAACAACTCTACAGTCAACAAATTCTAGATTGATTTTAAACACCCTGAATATGATATGCAACCAACTTGCAAATACTATCCCTTCAAGTGTTCTTCCCTCTAGGTTCTTGACATTTGGTGTGGCAAAATATGCTTTCTGGACATCATGTTGTGTCATCAATTATCCTTAATTTTAGTTCTCATTGTGATTTTTCTTGTTTAGGAACTATCGTCATACATTGGAGCATTTACATAAGTACTCTGCTTGACATCCCATCAGCCATCTAAAAGTATATAGTGCCCCAGTCAGTTGCTAGTTGTGAGTTGTTTTTTTTATCTTACTAGAAAAGGTAAATTTTCTCCTCTCCCTTGGTCCCGTTCATTTTCTGAACATGTACATTGCCTCTTTCAGTCTCCGTAATTTTGTAGTATATCTATGATTGCCCTAATAACTCAGCCATGTCTCTTCTCATCACTGTGTCATCCACTACAGCTTTACCTGCCAATTCATCAGCCATTTAGATTTGAATCTGACTCCCATGTGATCTTGACAGTAGATCTATGTGACACTTTATGCATTGTTAAGAAGAACAATTCACTCCTTTCTGATCATACATTTTTAAAATCTTGCATAGCATACTCTGAGAGTCTGATAGAATCACTGTGGGCATGTGTGGTTGCTTCAAAAGTTAATTTAGAGTTTTTGTCATTTCCTCTATTTCCATTGTCATACATGGTGTTTGACTGTGTCTTGTTGTGACCCAAATGGGAAGCAAAGAACAGTAACAATGTTACCTAACATGCATGTCATAAGAGGTGACTAAGGAGGTTTTAGGGGTGGAATCTACTGTCCCATCTCATAGAGGGTTAAAATTAGAGAAGCCATGCTGAATTTGGATGTGTCAGGCCAAAAGATACAGATATCATAATAATGCTGTAAATCATGACACAGAGCATTCTGTTCTCCTGACTACATTCTGTTAATCTGCAGGAGTTTGAGAATGAATGTAAAAGATAATATACCCATGTTGAGGGATAAGCAATTTTGTGATCATTGTAGTCTAAGGATCTTTCTAATATATGGCAGTCTAAGGATCTTTCTAATATATGGCAGTCTAAGGATCTTTCTAATATATGGCAGTCTAAGGATCTTTCTAATATATGGCAGTTTAAGGATCTTTCTAATATATGGCAGTCTAAGGATCTTTCTAAGATATGGCAGTCTAAGGATCTTTCTAATATATGGCAGTCTAAGAATCTTTCTAATATATGGCAGTCTAAGGATCTTTCTAATATATGGCAGTCTAAGGATCTTTCTAATATATGGCAGTTTAAGGATCTTTCTAATATATGGCAGTCTAAGGATCTTTCTAATATATGGCAGTTTAAGGATCTTTCTAATATATGATAGTGTAAGGATCTTTCTAAGATATGGCAGTCTAAGGATCTTTCTAGTTCATGGTAGTGTAAGAATCTTTCTAGTTCATGGTAGTGTAAGGATCTTTCTAGTTCATGGTAGTGTAAGAATCTTTCTAGTTCATGGTAGTGTAAGAATCTTTCTAGTTCATGGTAGTGTAAGAATCTTTCTAGTTCATGGTAGTGTAAGGATATTTCTAGTTCATGGTAGTGTAAGAATCTTTCTAGTTCATGGTAGTGTAAGGATCTTTCTATATTTTTCTATCATTTCATTTGAGTGCAAGTGTATTGTACTGTTAATTCACATCAGAGCTTTGGCTTAGCATATCTATTTTCAGCAATTTTTGTCTTATATTTCCTACTTATTAGTGTAACCAACCCCACATCCATTTCTCTTCAATCGCTTTGTATGATGTGGATGGTAGATCAGAGTTAATACCACCCCCCCCCCCCCCCCCCCCCCCCCGTGTATCCACTAACACCTAGACAAAGTTAATGTTGAACATACATATTGGAGAAAAAGTGAAAATATAAGTATACCTAACAACAGTTCCAGCAAATTCTCTTGTTATCTCATACAAAAGGTACACAATTAACCACTCATCATCAATGTTGTCTCCAAAACTTGTGCTGCCATGAAGATGAGGTGGAATGGATTCTGTAATTATGAAAATGACAACTGTAGTTTACTGCACACATTTTATCAAGATACACTGTACTTACTTCCACGGCAAGATACTGAAATCACTTGTCAATGTCACAAATGTATAATATTTATTTTTCTACTTTTATCTTTGGAAAGATTATTCTGGCTATTCACATACCTAGGAAGCAATGTAACAACAGATGACAAGAGCAGCAAAGAATTACACAATAGATGTAGTAAAGCATACCAAGCCCTAGGGCAAATGACATTAATCTTCAGAAACAAAAATGTAGACTTAAACACCAAAATAACACTATTCAAAAACAGCACAAGACAAACATAAACTTGTGACAGCTGAAATGGCATGCTTACGCAGAATCCTAGGAATATCGCTAAGAGACAGAGTGCGAAATGAGGACATTAGACAAAGAACCAGCACCATTTACTAGAAAATGATGAACCATTGAAATAAAATAGGTGACAAATTCCACAATATACTCAGCACACATAAGGGCCATCTCCAGAAAACTCCTTTACCCCTGACGTTAAAAGACAACAAATGGTTTCGCAAATAGATTGACAGATCTCTGGCTACGGTGAAAATTAATACAGCTTCCAGGCTGGTTGTTCTTATCAAGTGTCATCTCTGCAATGAAAGTTGGCAGCAACAAACCTCCAACATCCTGTCTCTTGCCTTGATTGTGCACTCTGCTAAACTATCCTGACCATCTCAATATATTTCTATCCAGTGCTTTTTTTTTTTTTACAGAAAAAGATGGGTATAAAGAGTTTACTAAATAAAAATTGCCCATAATGTTAGCGTTAACCTTCCCCTCTTTCCTATTGACACACATCACATACATAGTCCATAGACACAATTAATTACTTCTGGGGATGTGGTTGGTCAAGTACGGAAAACCTGTTTACTTGTGTTGCAAAGCTATTCGGTGCTGCTAGAACAGACCTGGTTCAATTCCCGTCAGTTGTAAGAATCATTACTTCAAAAACTGTTTTAAAAGTGTTCATATTTGAGTCCTACCTTAAATATAAAGTTCAATGTTTCCATAGAAATCATTCATTTCTCTACACCTATGTAGACACAAAGTTCTGAATTATATTATCTAGATTCAATAAGGTTTAACCTAAATCTCAGTACAGCCAACCCTACAATAAAATTATATTTTAGCATTCAATTAAATCCAGAATAAACGCTCGGAAGAAAGCAAATCTTATTAAAAAATAGCCCTTCGCACATCATTTATCCTGGCCAATGAGATTGATAATTGGCATATACTTTGATCCGCCAGCTAATGATAAGCGTGGAAAAAGTTAGCTGTGCAAAGAAAAATGGCATTTGGGATCAGCATAAAGATGTATTCTGGAAAAAATACTTCCGTAAATGACTGCCAATACTAGATATCTACTGGTTTTGTTTGAAAATGTGTGAAATAATTTTATGGCTAGCTGTCAACCTGCGATCATTAAGTATGATTTCTACAGGTGGCTGAGTATTCCATTGCGTGTCACTATCAACAATGCAAAATTTGTGGGCTAAATTGGGATTCATCCTTCTAAAGTGATGCATTTGACTTTTATTGTGATTTTCTTTGGCTGTCAACACAAAGTGACCAATGAAAAACGCGAGAAACGTCAAAAGTGTCATGTTAGACGAATGAATCCTGATTAGTCAGCAGGACTGTATACATGACAAAAGACAAGGTTTAATTGTCCAGTTTTTGTCAAAAATTAAATGAGATATTTCTAAATGGGAGACTATCTTTGTTATCAATTTTACTACCAGGGGAAAGTGGGCAAGGTCAGCTATAAATTGAGAATCTGATATTTAAAGAGTGAAAGAGTGTAGACCTATACCATTTGTCAATATCTTTGAGCATTTAGCAAAACCAGAGATAGATAAATTGACATTTTGAGAGTTTCACTGTATAATTTTTGTTTTCACGGACAGGAAATTTTCTTTAGGCTGATACTCAAGAATTAAAATAACCAAAGAAAAAAAGTGAAGAAACTGTGTATCCTTACGTATCCGCAAAATAAAAATTGTTTCTTTAACACGTATATCTCTACCTACTTCTTGCTAGTCTTCTCTCAACTGTACTTTCAAATAATGTCTTTAACAAGGTGTCATATTTTTTTATGTTCAAAATATTTTAATTGTTTGATTTTTATTTCCTTTAATAGTTTCTTTTTCATTGTCTGTTCATTTTCTCATCTTTCCATGAAGTTCTTTCTATTCTTCTATATATCCACACCTCAAAGGCATCAGTTATGTCATCTAGTTGTTTGCACATTATCAATGTTTCTGAGCATTAATATAGACTAGGTATAACATTTTATAATTCTAATTTTTTTTCTTGCATTGTTTGTGATTTGTTTAGATATTTTAATATTTTCCTCATGTCATTGAAAGTACTTTTAGCCATTTTTATTCTCCTTTTAACTTCTATTTCACATCTACCATCATTTGTTATTGTGTGTCCAACATAATGGTAATGTTCTACCAGTACTTGATATATTATCTCTCCATGTATTGTTTTATGCATTTCTGACATGAATTGTGAACGTGTCAAATTTCAAATGAATAGCTTTCACTCAAACTATACAGGTTTTGTAGATAATCCAACTAAAAAAATGTATAGTACATAAGCATAGTGCTTCAGTTATGTTTGTTATTCTCAAATAATTCTTCTTCTTCTTTCGTTCACTTGAAACATGTCTATATCTGTAATTCTGTCTCCTTAATAAAACTCACTGTCTTTTGTAGTTCATACAGTGTCCCATAGAGTTTCGATTCCAGTGTTGTTTCCTCTGGCCAATATGTCTGCCTCAGCGTTTCATGCTCAGAACACTCTTGAAGTATATGTTTGGCACTCTGTGCTGCCTGTCCACATGTACACATGGCTGTGTTGCCAATCTTGAACTTTGTATACATGTGACTGCGGCGTCGGTTGTGTCCTGTTCTGAGACGTAGAATTATAACTTGTTCTGGTCTGTTCATAATATGATAGTCATCTTGTGTTGGTGTATGTGGCTTTCTTATTGACTTGATCATCTGTTTTTTCTGATGGTAGGTGATTGGTATATCTGGTTGGTCTTCGGCAGCACCTTCCTTAGCCAGTTGGTCTGCTTTTTCATTTCCTGGTATTCCACAGTGAGAGGGTATCCACTGCATGGTTACCCTATACTGGTAAGACAATTCGCTAAGTAGTTTTTTCAAGTCTGTTAGTTTTTCAGACTGGAGAGCTTGAAGCACTGACCTTGCATCTGTCAGGAATACCACAGGCTGTAGGTCAGAGTTGGAGTTCAGCAGTTTTTTAGCTGCCACACTAATTGCCTGGATTTCTGCATCATAATGATTGCAGAATTTTCCTGTCTGTGTTCTGATTGTATCTCTAGGCTTGTGTGGATATTCTATATACCGGGTATACACCTGCACCTCCATTCCTCATGGCATTCTGTGCTGACCCATCTGTGTATACTCTGACCCATATATCTTGTGGATATTCTTCATCCAGGAAACTGAGGGTGACTGTCCTTCGCTGCACACTGTTCTGTTCATCCACGCTTAGTATTCCTTTCACATGGGTCTGAATATATATTGGCATTCCATGTCTTTCACTCCACGGGGTTTGTTCTGGTACAGGCCTTAAGGGGCTGTCAACTTCAGGTAGGTCTGTAAGTTGTCTGCGGAGTCGTTTAGCTTGATGGATAAAGCTGCTTCTTTTCAGTCGTCCCATTGCTAGATTTTGGAATCTTTCCTTCATTGGATGACTTGACATACACTGAAACTTTTCTGCCTGAATTAGTACTTTTGTGTCTCTGCGTTCGCCAAGTGTTTGCATTCTTCCCATTTTCTGCATCTCTGCTATGGGTGTTGATTTCATTGCTCCCAACATTATTCTAAGTGCCTGGTTTTGCACTTTATCTAGATCTTGCAATGTGGTGTTTGATGCAGGACACCACGCAGCTGAACCATATTCCAGGTGTGGTCTTATGCCTTGCTGGTAAACTTTACTGAGTATATTCCCACTGGCTCCCCATGTGGTTCCACTTAGTTTTCTCAGGATAGCTAACTTCCTCCTGGCTTTTGTTGTTGCTTTGTTTATGTGCTGCTTCCATGTCAGTTTATCATCAAAAGTAACTCCGAGGTATGTGGGTTGTTTGTCTTCTTTCAAGAGCTCTCCATCTATTTTGATATGACCGGCTTTTTGTTTTGGTGAGAGGGTAAAAAGTGTAGTGCTGCACTTATCTGTGTTAATGCTGACGCACCATCTATTAGCCCATAAGGTTAGGGCATCGATAGCTCTTTGTATTTGTTTAGTGGCCACTGTCGCATGTTCTTCTGTGCACCAGATCACCAGGTCGTCAGCATACATTGCCACTTTGATCCCGTGTGGTAGTTCAGCAACTAGGTCATTGATGTAAACCAAGAAAAGTGTGGGCGACAGGACTCCTCCCTGGGGGACTCCATGACGCAGTAGAACTTTCTTGCTCTTGCGACCATCTAATTGTACCCTGGCTCTTCTATTATGCAGGTATGCTTTTACCCATTTATACATTCTTGAGCTAACCCTGCAATTTCGCAATTTCTTTAGGAGCCCTTCTTTCCAGACCTTATCAAATGCTTTTCTGAGGTCTATCCATGCTGCTAGTACCAGTTTCTTATCTTGGAAGGCATCCTCAATCTCTTGGGAGAGGTAGGTTGCCTGATCTTCAGTAGAGTAGCACTGTCTGAAACCTGCTTGCTGTGATACCAGAAGGTTTTCACTTTCAAGGTACCACTGCATCCTAAGATTGATAATGCGTTCCATTGTTTTGCATAGACAGCTTGTGAGGCTGATGGGCCTGTAGTTGGAGACTGTGTTGCCATCTTTTCCTGATTTGAGGAGTGGTATCATTATTGCTTCTCTCCACGCCTGTGGTACATTACCCGTGGACCAGCTTGTGTTAAAGATCTGCAGTAGCTTTGCTCTTGCTGCAATTCCCAGGTTTCTAATCATTTCATTGGACACTCCATCAGCTCCAGGGGACTTTTTCATTTTCAATTTGGATATTGCATGCTCCAGTTCTCTCATTGTGATTGGTGCCTCCATGACTTCAGGTATAGGTTCGCCTTGTCCAATGTTTTGCTGGTTCTCTCGAACCTCCTGTTGTTTGTCTGGGCTGACTTTGATGTTATTGTCTTCTGCAAAGGAATCTGCAAAGTAATCAGCTGCATGTTTACCTGTTAAAATGTTTCTATCTTTATAAAGTGTGATCCTGGTATTTCTCCCTGTACCTTCATCATTTAGTTGTTTTACAAGTTTCCATAATTTCCTAGTATCTCTTTCTAGGTTCAGCGACTCTGTTTTTTCTTTCCAGCTACTCCGTCTGGTTTGTAACTTGGCTCTTTGAAATTTAGCCTTTGTTTGCTGATATTTGTTGTGATGTTCTTGGCTAGGTCTATTCTCAGCCTGCTGTCTAGATGTTTCCATCTCATTTTGCAGCTTTTCCAGTTCATCATTCCAGTAGGGTTTGTAGTTTTTGCGTGCCCCCCTGGGTATGGTTTTACTAGCAGCATGTAGTATACATCTATTAAATTCACTCACTGCTCTATTGATGTCTTTGTCCAAGTTCATGTCCTTAGCTAGAACACTGGTTAAATGCTGGTACATTTTCCAGTCTGCCCTCTTACAGTTCCACCTAGTGAGCGTGCTGCTGTCCTTGGTAAATTCATTGTGGATTTCCAGAAATACTGGTCTGTGGTCACTACCCCCAAGCTGCTTTCCAACAACACGTGTGATGTTCCATTCCAGGCCTGGTGAGTGGAATGCCAGATCTGGTGTAGAGGTGGTGTGCCATGCTCTCGAGTAGAAGGTTGGTGAGTCAGCTGGCTGGTTAATAAGGATGAGATTATTTTCATCCTGCCAGCTCTCAAGTTCCTCACCTCTCTTGTCGATATGATCGTAGCCCCAGCTCTGAGAGTGGCTGTTGAAGTCACCACACACCATAAGTCTCTCTTTATCTGGAATTGTGTCTAGTGCCAATGGTTTATCATTTGGGCAGTAGTAGTTCAGGAGATGGAATTCTGCACTGTCTGTTTTTAGGTGGAGCATCTGGTATTCTGCCCCTTCCATATATACTTCCAGCTGACATGCGCTGATATTGTTTTTAACAAGTGTCAGAATTCCACCCTTTCGCCTGTCCTTTCGGTCAGATCGGTAGCACTGGTAGCCTCTGATTTTGAAGGCTATGTCGCTGCTGAGGTGTGTTTCTTGGATACAGCATATATTAACTTGTTCTTCACTGAGGACATTTTCAAGTTCCAATTTTTTGCTGTATCCATCTCTTTTACTGTTGATACCCTCAGCATTCCAGTGCATTATTTTTATTGGTCGTTTGTTTGTTTGGCCAGTAGCTCTATTCCCTTGCCTCCTGGCTCCTCGAGGCAATTGAGAAGGACTTTCAGTAACTGAGGTTGGGCCCTTTCGAGGTATAGGGTCCGGCACCGTCCCTGCCTGAACGTCCGCCACAGGGCAGGCACCATAACTTTTCTCAAATAATAATCAGACCGGTTGCCTGAGATTTAAAAGTAGATCTAAGACTTCGATCAACATTTTTGTCAGATTTGTATTACAAGTTTGCATAAATCTGCTTAGGTATGTTGCCAGTTCAGGTTGGATTTCCATAATTAATGTGACCAAAGTAAATGAAATAGTTATACTTTCACGAAACATAAGTTCACTCAAAAATATGTATAGAAACTATAAGGAAAAATGGTGCCACATACCACAAATGTTCAAAACTTACAAAATTGATATATTTAAAATTTTCGTTACTGCATGTTTTCCTGTGAAGGAGTGTTGGGAGGCTTTCTATGGGCTGTGGAAATAATGGCCGCTTTGCCATAGCAGATGACACAACATGTACAGGACGGATTTTGATTGTACCCCCGAAAGAAAAAAATTTTGTCTCAACCATGGATTGAACCTGGGACCTCAAGGGTCTGAGAACCACACGACCATGCGCTTTATACAATAAAACATCAAAATCATGTCAGAAGTAACGTGGACATATTACACTTTCGATCGGAACCATCATTATGTTAACATAAATACTGAAAATGATACAATAAAACTAACAATGTTCGCGTTATCAACGGTCCATAAAATGTAATGGCATCATAGGATTGATTACAAGACGGTACATAGAAAAAGAGTTAAACTGCGAACACAAGAATTACCAATAGAACATCTCAGAAGTCACGAGCAACTCAAAAACAGCTTTATAACTGAGTATTTTTTAATATTCAGAACCAATTTCAGATGAAAAGGTTTAATTACCTGGAAGACACACTGAATGGTGATTTATCTCTGTAGAGTTCATAGAGTAGCCGGGAGCAAAGCATCACACTTTTCACATTTTAGCATATTCTGACAATTAGACTTGACTATGAGAGACTAAACTGACATCAGTATGTAACTTGTCCATCCATCTTACATTAGTGAGGTTATTGAGAACATACAGTTACGTGTAGAAAGTAGAATGAAAACTTATGAACATATGTATGAAAAAAATCACTTTGCTCCATTTTATGCAAAAAATATAGCATAAAAAATAAAAACAAAAATATTACTCCGCAATATTGAAAACTGAGTTGTCTTTGACCTATCAAACTTGGTTGTGTCAAAGATTGTAATGTTGATGTTTGTCCTAGTCATGTATGTTGACGGAAAACCCCATAGATCTGGAAAAACATGCTGTGACGTTTTATCTTGTGCGACCCTTTGCCCCCAGCCACCCTACACAGATTGGCAGACAAAATGGTGATTGTCCCATGCTAAGGAAGCTAAACTGAATCAAATGCATGTCGAAATTTGATGTACTAGATCAAATGGCAGCAAAATATATTCCGGCAAATTGTTTTTTGTGGTCTTCTTCTTTTGCACTCTTCTTCTTCTTTGCGTTTGTTCTCAAACTCTTGCAGCATAGCAGGACTCTTGTAGTCCGGAGAACGGAATGCGTTGTGCCATGGTTTACAGCATTGCTGCGATATCTGCGCCTTTCAGCCTGACACATCCATCTTCAGCATGGATTTCGGTCACTGACCCTATATGGGATGGGACAGCCAACTCCATTCCATAACCTCCTTAGTCGCCTTTTACGACATGCGTGGAAGGTAAACAGTGTGGCTCTTCTTTGCTCTCCTTTCGTGCCCCGGCAACACACGGGTGTTCCTTTGCACTTATGATATTGATCTCTCTTATAAAGGTGGTGGTCTGTCTCAAACCTGTCACATCACCATACAGGTTTACCTTCGGGTTGGTTGGGAAGGGCCAACATTGGCACATGTATGTCTGACCAAGCTTTAGCACAGTGTACATGTGATAGCTGAGTCTGCAATGATCAGTTTTAAGTCAGAAGATTGTAGCCTGGTCTCTTCTTGGCAGTAAGTAGTATACTCTGATCATTTTCTGGATATTTTCTTATCCATTTTTTGCTGTAGCTATGTTTTTTAGCATCTTTATTTCATTATGAGTGACCGTCTTCAATTTGGCATTGGTTTCCGCCCTCCTTAGCAAGTTTTATCAACATGCCTAATCAATGTCAAAGATAAATATGGAACCTTTCCAAAGCACATGAAAGTAAGATACAGCCTCTTAAAAAAGTGCAGGTCTTCTGAAGTTGACATGTCAATTGGATACTCACTGGATAGAATGTGAAATGATGACATCAGAGAAATCACAGGAACTACACCCTACACCATTCAATGACTACATCAAGAGACAACAAATCACATAGTTTGGAGAGAGTACAACTTAATAAACTATAACAGCAGAATATCCAGAATGGGGACAAGAGGAAGACCAAGATGTAGGATCGACAATGGCGCAACTATGGTTTAAATCTTTACTGTGACCTTTGTTCTAGTTTCGAGGTATTACCTAACCTTTGCAGCGTGATTAGTAGAATTTGTATTTAAAAATTAAGGTATATTAACCTTTAGTACTCTGTGTTTACAATTACGTAACTTTTCTCCTGCCACAGAATTAATTTTTGGAAATGTTACGTAATAGTTGGTGGCTGTTTTGAAATAGTGATAACTTTTTTGTTAGAGATATTTAAATAATTTATGCATATAAATAAAGAATTGAATTCTGCATATATTGGTATAGGTTTTGTTTGTGTGTGTGTAATACGAGACATGTAAGACAGTCTCAAATACGATTTTCCACAAAACCCCAGCAAATTTTGACCTTTAAGATGATAATATAATAGTACGAATTTTCCGACATTATTAGTAAATATTCTGGAGTGCAAACAGTATAGATAGACCGAATTAATGTGCCATTCACGCAATAATTATTATAATTTCAAGGATTAACAGGATTACACCTACAGTTATGTCTTAAAATTCTTCTATAAACCTAAATCTAGTCCAGAAATGTATTGTTCTAACTTGGTTGATGTTTTAAAATCAAATTAGATAAAACTATATATCCATAAAACCCAATTCACTGTCATGGCGATGCTTTTGTTTGGAACTGTCAATATATTGCGAAAATATCAATATTTACATGACATTAGGCAAACTGTTGCCACTAAAACTGCTGGAAAAGGTAGTCAATTGAATAAAATGCCAGATTTAACAAATGAAGTGGAAAAAAATGAGGACTTTAATTGACTGAAGTGTACCTAGTAATAGCGGTCTATGACGGCAAATATACTTGCCGCTCGCTAACCAGAGAAGGGGAAATGACGGTGAATAAAGTTGCTGCATGCTGCCTAAAGGTTAATTTAAAAGGCATGTTAATTTGGAATTAGTATTTAGATTTGGGTTAGGAACAAGGGTTAGAATCAGTTATAAATATTTTTTTTTAAATTAGTTTAACAATTATAACTATAAATGTGGTTGATGTAGTTTGTGTCGGGAGATGTGACATCACTGCATCCATTAATTTCATTGGTGTTACACGGAAATCCGTGACATCTGTTAGTTAAAAATTGGGCGCATCTGCCATTTTGTCCACCATCGTGACTTTGCAGTGTTATATATGTTGCGTAAAATTATAGATTTTGATAAAGGGGGGTTAAAAGGATTAGAATTGGTTTATAGATTTTTTTGGGAGGGGGGTGAAGGGTTAGAATCAGTGTTTAGAATTAATAATTAATTCTCTAATTACTGACTGTCTGACAGCAACATACCCGGTCATTCCCGTACATTGACATTTGGATAGAACATAGGGCTGAAGTAAAGTATAGTTCTCCGCTGTGACCTTTTCTCTAACTTGTTTTCTAACCTTTGTGTTGTGATTGCTTTGCAGAGTGCTAGTATTGTTGTATGATTTAGTTTCGAATATAAGTAGTATTTAAAATTAATATTTATTTAAAACAATTACATTAGAGTTAGTATTCAGCCTGGGGTTAGGGGTTAAGGATTAGGATCAGTTTCTAGTGTTAATTCTAACCTCTTGTTAGAATTAAAGTAAATTATTATTATGTACAATAGCAGGAAGACATAACTTAAGGGACATGCGCAGTAGTATACATTAGCAGACTGAATCGAACAATTATGGCATCCGTCTTGTTAAATGTGATCTTACTTTCATTATAAATTCATATATGGAGAAGAAAGCGTGTGAAGTCGAATGATATAATTATATTATTAATTGAAAACGCTTGCATTAGAGTTAGTGTTACGGCTGTTAAGGAGTACAATAAGTGTTCAGTATTTAGAATTAGGGTAGATTATTATTATATAGAATAGCGGGAATATTCATGGAGTTTCAGTTTGTTTCTGTAATTAAAAAAGTGTATCCCGCAGAGAATGCTGACTAAGGTAAGTGTCTGGTTTTATTCACAATGTTACAGTTTCTCAACCCTACGGATAATTGATGTTTTAGGAAGATCTATGACGTCAGCTAGTTAAAAATGTAAACAGGCTGCTATTTATAGCACAGCGGAGAACTATTCTTTACTTTCACCGAACATAGATTAATTAATTATATAGCCTATTTTTCGGTTTTCCCACGACGCTTCACGAATCACGGCACAAGTGCCTGAGATATGACAGGATATATATATATAGACAATATATAATATAATATAATTTATAACACAATAGACATACATATTCAAATGCTCATTTAAAAGAATTTAAACAGTAAATAGGCATAGGATATGTCTAAATACAACAATTAGCAACAAACTTTACAAACTAACTACACAAACTCAACCTTTCGACGACAAGACTGGTGTCAAGTTGAATGACTCATGCTGCCAAATATAATTCACAATTCTGTCACTCAAATGAGCCAATATATTGTCGTTGTATTTTTCGAGAAAACCCTTGATATCCTCATCTGACAAATCTTCAGGAATTTGAGGAAACACTCTGTATTCAACCACATCCTCTGGTAGTCTTTTCATTACTTTCTCAAAGTCGGCCATAATTTGTTTGATAGTATTACAACAATTATTGTTCATGCAGTTCTGAATTTAATATGAATGGTATGGTTTGTGCACAAACTTTGTGTGTGTGAAGCCGCTACCGAATATTGCAAAGTAGCGATAGCAGGCTAGAGACTCATCATCATCAGGCGCCATGCCGGCTGGCGTAGGCGATCATGGCTCTCCACAGCTATCTGTCTCAAGTATTATATATCAGAATCTTTGTTGTTTCCCTGGCGTGTCAGGTTGTTAAACTGTCTAATATTTTCTCACGTTCTCGCCCACTGTTGCCCTCAAACTTGCCTGGTGTGACTAAGTTCTCCAAACCTCCTTATCTTATAACGTGGCCAAAAAATGAAGATTGTCTTTTTCTTATAGGGGCCTATTATTGATTAAGCTCCGTCTCGCATTTGACTCTTTCAACACCTCCACATTATTTTTCTGGCACTCCATTGTATTCTCAGCATTCTTCTGTAGAACCACATCTCTACTGCTTCTAATTTCCAAATTTATTGTTTGTTTGTTCTCTCTACGCTGTTAGTCATGGTCTGCTACTGCCTGTTATCAATCGTGGTCAAATAATATATTCGCAAAACAAAACAATTCTCATTATCTTGGTTCAATCAATCAATTGCCATGTCGGGGTGTAGGCGATCATGCTTCTCCATAACTCTCTGTCTCTTGTTTTGTTAATACGTTCAGTTGGTGGCTTCTTTTTGTGCGACAGTGACAACCCATCCAGAAATTTCTCACGTTGTCTTCCTCTGTATCTTCTCCCCTTGATCTTTCCGGTGGTTTCTAAATGCTCAAGTTTTACTTTCCTCATCACATGCCCTAAACATTATTGATTATCTGTTTCTAATCTTTTCCATAATTTGCCGTATTACTCCAGCGTCTCTGAGAACTTCTACATTAGTTTTCTTGGCTGTCTGGGCAATTTTCATCACTCTTCTTTAAAACCGAATCTCAGTTGTCTCCAGCTTAACTTGGGCACTTCTGTTTACTATCTGTGCTTAGCTTCCATAAATAAGGTTTGGCTCAATATAACATCGTAACTCGCATATGCATTGATATTACTCAATTGCATAGAATCTTGATCATTTCGCCCATAAGGCTGATTTTATCTTGGTTACATGGTTTAATTCACGGCGAACTTCTTCTGCGTTCGTTCTCAAAATCCTGCAGATCAGCAGGATGTAGTCCTGAGAACTGAATGCGCTGTGTCATAGTACAGCATTGCTGCGATATCTGCGCCTTTCGGCCTTACACATCCGACTTCAGCATGGCTTTAATATACTCAGTAAAGTTTACCAGCAAGACATAAGACCACACATGGAATATGGTTCAGCTGCGTGGTGTCCTGCATCAAACACCACATTACAAGATCTAGATAAAGTGCAAAACCAGGCACTTAGAATAATGTTGGGAGCAATGACATCAACACCCATAGCAGAGATGCAGAAAATGGGAAGAATGCAAACACTTGGCGAACGCAGAGACACAAAAGTACTAATTCAAGCAGAAAAGTTTCAGTGTATGCCAAGTCATCCAATGAAGGAAAGATTCCAAAATCTAGCAATGTGGCGACTGAAAAGAAGCAGTTTTATCCATCAAGCTAAACGACTCCGTGGATAACTTACAGACCTACATGAAGTTGACAGCCCCTTAAGGTCTGTACAAGAACAAACCCCGTGGAATGAAAAGCATGGAATGTCAATATGCATTCAGACCCACGTAAAAGGAATACTAAGCGAGAACGAACAGAATAGTGTGCAGCGAAGGACAGTCACCCTCAGTTTCCTGGATGAGGAATATCCACAAGATATATGGGTCAAAGTATACACAGATGGGTCAGCACAGAATGTTGTGAGGAATGGAGGTGCAGGTGTATATATAGAATATCCACACAAGCCTAGAGATACAATCAGAACACCGACAGGAAAATTCTGCAATAATTATGATGCAGAAATCCAGGAAATTAGTGTGGCAGCTAAAAAAAACTGCTGGACAACTCTGGCCTACAGCCTGTGGTATTCCTGACAGATGCAAGGTCAGTGCTTCAAGCTCTCCAGTCTGGAAAACTAACAGACTTGAAAAAACTACTTAGTGAATTGTCGTACCAGTATAGGGTAACCATGCAGTGGATACCCTCTCACTGTGGAATACCAGGAAATGAAAAAGCAGACCAACTGGCTACGGAAGGTTCTGCCGAAGACCAACCAGATATACCAATCACCTACCATTAGAAAAAAAACAGATGATCAAGTCAATAAGAAAGCCACAAACACTAACACAAGATGACTATCACATTATGAACAGATCAGAACAAGTTATAATTCTACGTCTCAGAACAGGACACAACCGACTCCGCATTCACATGTATACAAAGTTCAAGATTGGCAACACAGCCATATGTACATGTGGACAGGAAGCACAGAGTGCCAAACATATACTTCAAGGGTGTTCTGAGCATGAAACGCTGAGGCAGACATATTGGCCAGAGGAAACAACACTGGAATCAAAGCTCTATGGGACACTGTATGAACTACAAAAGACAGTGAGTTTTATTCAGGAGACAGAATTACAGATATAGACATGTTTGAAGTGAAAGAAAGAAGAAGAAAAAGAAGCATGGCTTTGGATCACTGACCCTATATGGGATGGGACAGCCAACTCCATCCCATAACCTCCTTAGTCGCCTTTTACGACATGCATGGAATGTAAACAGTGTTGCTATTCTTTGTTCACCTTTTGGGCCTAGACAACACACGGGCGTCATCAACGGCGAACTAAGTCTCTATAGTTCGCTGTAGTGAGACTGCAGTAAAATTGTTTATCAATCATCATAAAATCTATAGGCCTAACCCCTCAGCGCTGTAGGCAAGTCCATAGATAAGGAGAGGTTTGGTGGTGTTCAACTCCCCCCCCCCCCTTAGGAAATCATACCATGACTTTTAGTGCATGTAGGTTTACTAGGAATGTAGCCAAAGGGTGGGTAACCATGTGAAATAATCGCAAAAAAATAATTTTTTAAAGATCCCGCCATACATCTCTATTCTCAGTTCATTGAGTGTGAAGCAACTTAATCCTGTCCAGTCTTTTATATTATCAATTCTTACTTTCCCGTGACTCCCTTTTTGACTCTTACCCTAAACTGTACCAGCAGGACAGTTATGGAAAGGGAATCATGCCTTTCATAAGCCCAAACCATACACGTTCGCAAACGTTTCACAATTACCAGGAATGTTTTTGCAGACTCGCACGAGCATTTATTACGTTTCATACATATGCCTACATTGATTTTAGGTGTACAATTGATACACAATACCCGCCTATAAAATTTGTTTTCAAAAGACTATTCTTCTCTCCATTACTGCTGCAACTGTCAAATTTTAACATGCTTACAAAATAATATTTTGTGAAACACATTAAAAACGCACTATTATTACAAATACTGATGCCAAGAAAGTGTGAGGGGAGTATGGGAATTGATTTTCTACGTATTTGTAGTGAAGATTAGAACGAATTTTGGCGAAACATGCTTGATGCAACCAACGGTATCCTATAAAGAATACATGGAAATAATTAAAGTTGCATGTGTAGCCAGCACTCATAACAGCTATAAAATGAAAATACGTAAGCATATGCCCCATGACAGTATATTCGATATAAAAAGACTGTTGAGACAAAAGGTATAGTGAATGTGCATGTAATGCCAAAACTATCTGAAAACGACTGCCACCGAGTCATTGGTATGGTTGTGGCAGGAATGAGCTTGTGGGTTATTGCCAGAATGAATTGACATCACAGCACTATTGCACGTTTCCATGAACGCTACCGGACCACTGGCAGTGCCTGAGATAGACTTCGGAACGGAAAACCACGGGGATACTACAGCTACGCAAAGTATTCATATTGTTCTGAGTCACTTAAGGATTTGTTCTCTTCTGGCAAGCCAACAACACGAGCAACAGTGGCTTGGGTAGACTTGGGCAATTCTCCAAAATAACAGCCTTACGACGAGTACAAGAGATATGTCTTACTGAAATATTAATTATGTTGTTTTTTTAAATGTCAAATTATGTTGGGGTCAAACCATAATGCAGAGACATCGCCAACAGCGCTTGTAATTGGCACCGCAACATGTCAGATGGACTAGACTATAGTGTACTGATGTCCTATTCAAAGACGAGAGCAAATTCAACTTAGGCCTATCCGTTGCTCATGGGCGCATGCGGATTTGGCGACGAAATGTGAACGTTTTGCAAATTGTTGTGTTCGTCAGCACAATAGATTTGGTGGTGGCAGCATTCACATTCGGAGAAGATTCAGTTTTCACCATCGTTTACCACTTCACGCCTTCCGTGAAAATATTTACGTTGAGACATACCGAGGTGATGTTCTGAATGCATTGGTTGCTAAATCGTTTACAAATTATTCAAACTTGCAGCTTCTCCAGCAATATAACGCAAGTGCACCTATTGCGTAACAATATATACAGCAGTAGAACATTGTGACCATTAATTGAGGAATGAGCCCTGTCAGCAGACATGGCCCTCATAAAACATCTGTGGGACTAGCTAGGACGCAGAGTCTGCATGCAAGGTTCTCCAATTAATCTGCAACAGCTCTAATGTGCTCTTACACGTGAATGGAACTTGGAACTTGATTCCACAAAATTTCCCGCAGAAACGTATGCGTTATATGTGTAGCCAATGTCAAAATTGTTCTTCTGTGTTCATTCTCAAACTTCTGTAGATCAGCAGGATGTAGTCCGGAGAACGGAATGTGTTGTGTCATTGTTTACAGCATTGCTGCGATATCTGTGCCTTTCGACCTGACACATCCGACTTCAGCATGGCTTTGGGTCACTGTCCCTATATGGGATGGGACAGCCAACTCCATCCCATAACCTCCTTAGTCGCCTCGTACAACATGCATGGAAGATAAACAGTGTTGCTATTCTTTGCTCCCCTTTCGGGCCCGACAATACAAGGACGGTCAAAATTGTTTACAAGCACATGGTAGACATACCAGATACTGAAGTTAGTGTGTAATCCTTTTTTAAATATTATTATTAATTTCTATTGTTAGTTTTTCCTCTTGCCTTAAATATTACACATAATTTCATAAAAATCTAATGCAAAATTTATTAACCAGATAGATTAATAGGCGAATGAATAACAAAAATGTATAGGCCTAATTTTACACACTTAGATTTACATTTCATACTATTTTCCTGGGTTATTATAGTGGTACATTTTTAATGTGTGTCAGTATAGGCCTATATTATTAAAGATTTAGGTTCTTTCCCAGATAACGAGTCTACATTTTTTTTAGAAGCGTGGACTGTAAACAAGAGTTCAAGACAAGCTGGTGATAACTGAAGTGCAGTTTTTAAGAAGAATGATGAAATGGACTCTGTGGACAGCTACTTAATTAATGTAGAAGTCTTCAAAGACGCTGGAGTAAAAAGACAAATTATAGCAAAAATTAGAAGCAGTCAAGATTTTTAGGGCATGTAATGAGAAAGTAAAGTTAACCCATAGTCCATAGCATTTAACTGTCGTAGGGGTGTGGAATGTTAGCGATCTCACATTTCTGTGGCTCTGCTAGATGAGAGCGGTAGCCATCTCCTTTCTCTCACAGTCTTTACTTCCTGGATTGATCCAGTACCCACTTCATTCTGGCTCGATTCAATAACCATTGCGGTCTTGAAGAACATTTCCTTCTCAACTGGGAAAAGAGCCCAGCATCACTTACACTATATGTGAAGTAGTGCGCTAACGATTGCGCTACGCGTCTCCCTTTGAAAAAAAAAAGCATAACAAAGAAATTTCAGGATGGATTGTCACTGTGGCACAAAAATATGTCACCAACTGAACTTATTAATAACACAAGAGACAGCGAGTTGCGGAGAACCAAGATCGCCTACGCTTGTCGGCATCACGCTTGTGTGAATTTACATATAAAGTGAAATTCTCTGACGTTTCCAAAATGAATTACCGGTACTACACATAAATATCACTCCACCAGGTGACGGCAGTCCTTTCTTTCTCTACTTGATGTCTACACCAACAGACAAGTCTTCTGGCTGAATTCTTATCATATTCTGGAGTTCTTTGGTTTCATACGGGTGTCTATGAAACCTCTGCACTAAATTTGAAATATTGTCTATTCCCAGGTGGAAGCTGGTTGATAGCATCCACACTTGCCGTTAAGCGTAGGGGTGGAGCTGTAAGTTTCTGTTCAAAGCCAGATATGATGCATGATACATACTGAGTCCTTGTTTGTGAAGGGTGGTCGTGATGATATCGATCTATCTCTTTCTTGTTCTTCCATTTGCTCTGTATTCAGCTGATCATTTGTTATAAGCTCTTGGTGGTAATTGGCTTGGGTCTCTTTTCATAAGGTGACCAAACCACTTTATCTGCTGACGTTCTATATATTCGATACAAGGCGTAATTCCTACTCTTTTTCTGACATCCTCGTTTCTTATTCTGTCCAGTTTGGTTTTCCATAGCTGCTTTTCTTACACTTCATCTCACATGTGATGTTTTTCTCTGCTTTAAAATATATATTGAAACTATGTATGCTTAATATATATCTTGGAATAAATTAAGAGACAACAGATCAAATGGTTTGTACACATCAGCAGACTACCATCAGACAGCATACTACAGAAAGCTATGCTGCACAGGTGCAGTGAAAGCAGACCAAGAGGCCGACCACGAAAACGATTGACCATCGAAATAAAAGAGGGAACAAATTCCACAATATACTCAGCACACAAGAGAGCCATCTCCAGAAAACTCTTCTGCTAAAAGGCAACAATGGGTTTAGCAAATAGATAGATAGAAAGATGATAAAGGGCTCAAAATCTGTGGGCATAATATTTGGCATACTATCTTAACATAGAGCCAATACATGTTACGACTTATTTGAAACAGAAAACTCGCTCAGCACATAAGAAACCCTCCGAGTAAACACAATTTAACCAAATATATTCTTAAAATTATATGTCTTAACTTTGAAACAAACTCATAGAAATTTAGGATCATTATACCAAGGGCACAGTGGGTAATGAACTCACCGAGCATACACATTGTTTTATTGACAGGACTATCACATGAGGATGAATCTATGGGAAATGTTGTTACCAGAGATATTGATGTGCAGATGTAGTAGAATATTTGACTGAGTTGTGTTTTATTGTGTAACAATGAGAGAAAAAAATTGTGTTCACTAACCCAAAGGATATGATAATGAACCATCCTGTCATAGGGCTGATATGAATCAGACCTACTCAAAGTACCGTAGGAGGTTTCTTATCAAAGATTTGCAAACCAGAGTCAGAGTCTTCTGGGTATAAAAAAGAAGTTTAGGAGAAATTTAGGTATTAGGTATGCTGCGATATCTGCGCCTTTCGGCCTTACACATCCGACTTCAGCATGGCTTTGGATCACTGATCCTATATGGGATGGGACAGCCAACTCCATCCCATAACCTCCTTAGTCGCCTCGTACGACATGCATGGAAGGTAAACAGTGTTGCTATTCTTTGCTCCCCTTTCGGGCCCCGACAACACACGGGCGAAATTTAATATACAAGATGAAGGCTTGTGGGGCTTACCTGTGATCTACCAGCATCCAACAGTATACTTCTAGTGGATGATATGACTATATAGTAGGACTTTTTTTCCTACAGTGAAAATTTTGGTCAAAACATTCACCAAACATTGATCAAACATTCACCATTACATTTTAAATATTTCATGATGTCCTGTCTCCCCCCCCCCCCCCCAATCTGTTGAATGCATGTCTTGTCATAATTTCTTATCTTTTTCTTCCATTAAATAATCCCTCATGGATGATGAAGAGATGCGTGCCAATGGACATTGCAACTTTGTGACAATCTCCTAGGTCTCTGGAAATGCCAGATGTACCATGGCTATACATGGGTCAAGAACGCTGATGTAAGAATGATGAAATAGTTGGTCCAGAAGTATGTGCTAAACTCCTGACAAGACGTGGCAATCCTGGAATACTGCTACCCTGGAATGCCTCATATTGGGGACTAAACATGCATCCATAAACCGCTAACACAACCATACCTATTTATACGAGTGCAAATAACCAAAATGTCAGAGAATCTCTGACAAAATGGAGAGTGCTGCAGTAAACAAACAAATAAGTGATAGATACTACATAAAGTACAAGAAAAACATAACAATTAAAAAAAAACATACAAAATCATGAAAATATTAAAATTGTGATGACTTGGACATGTTCAGGTTATATGATGTTATACAAGTTCAGGTGTCAACTCAGTTACTAGGAACAGTGCTTTTGACAGAAATGGTATGGCGTGTCAAGAGCTAGCTGCTCACAGCTAAAGGGATTACTTCCTTATCATCATCAAACGATTAATAACTTTATACAGTCCACAACCACTACTGTATAATTACTCAACACAAGATACATTTTTAAGATAATATCAACACAAGATACATTTTTAAGATAATATCAACACAAGATACATTTTTAAGGTAATATCAACACAAGACACATTTTTAAGGTAATATCATTTTTTAATGGTTTCCACAAAGTAGTTGCTTGTCCAAGGATACAATATAGTTTTATCAGATGCATCAAATGATAAAGTAATTTCTTGAAAAACTTCAGACCTAGAAACCTAGAAAACAAAATATTGTTAAATTGTATGTGGACACAAACAACGAATACAGTATAATGTAATATTTAAAAAAAATATTTTACATGTCCCTATAGAAGGACAGAATATGGCTACTATTTCGTACCCAACATGTTAAATATGGTGACTAGTGTTGGAGATGGGGCTAATATTTTTATCATATGAAAGAAGCCACAATTGCCATACATTTTTCAACTTCCTATAGAGCAGTTTATTTTCACACAAATCAGCATCATGACAACTGACTTTTCTCTCCCAGATTTGATCTGGTACTTATTCCCAGAGACCTATCATTTTCAAGTCATTTGTGGCTCGACAAATTTGAGCTTAACTTTTTGTTGTGGAAGTATCCCACAGTACAAGTTTTATTTTATTTTTCTCCCTCACTTTTCCTCCCCTTCCTGCACACCTTCTGCTATTTGAACATTGTTCACAATCATCATTCTACTATTACTTTTAACGACATTTACTTCAACAATTCTGTTTGACTACACTGGATTTCAGATATGTAGTTTCTTTCTTTAACTTGTAGAACGCAGTATTTACATTGAATAAATTTTTGGAAATGTTACGTAATAGTTGGTGACTGTTTTGAAATCATGGACCCAGGCTCGTTTGCCTTCTTAGCCGAGGTATCATTCACTGACGTAATCTAAGTCTGAACTTCAATACACAATAGAAGCTTGTTCTTCAGCTGTACAAACTTTGTCCCATTTGACGCATTACGCCTATGCCCATTGGATACTGAACCTTTTCTCTCCATGAACATGATTCCAGTATAGGAGATCTCAGTAATAGAGTTGGCCCAGGCTCGTTTGTCTTCTTAGCCTAGAATCCTCATCTGATTCTCTATCCATTTTGGAGCACTGGGGACTAGAAGCTTGTTCTCGAGCTGAACAACACATTAGTTCTGATTTCCATGCATTGTTCTCTCTGTTGCAATAGCACTTGTCGCTATGCTTCTTTCATTGTACTCATGTTATATCTCTACGTGATTGGAAATGTGCCTATACCTCTTGATGTTTGTCATGACATCTACTCATTTCATGATATTTGCATTGATCGCCCCTCCAATGTTCCAGCCGGATTGACCAGCATCACTATGTGTCGACAGTGCCACTGCATGTTTTGGCAGAGATGTATCAGATTATTGCCTATCTCTTTTGCAGGCAATTCTCATTTCATCTAGTCTCCACGGACACGAGAGTCTCCACATCCACGGACACGAGTCTCCACATCCACGGACACGAGAGTCTCCACATCCACGGACACGAGTCTCCACATCCACAGACACGAGAGTCTCCACATCCACGGACACGAGAGTCTCCACATCCACGGACACGAGAGTCTCCACATCCACGGACACGAGTCTCCACATCCACGGACACGAGTCTCCACATCCATGGACACGAGTCTCCACATCCACGGACACGAGTCTCCACATCCACGGACACGAGTCTCCACATCCACGAGAGTCTCCACATCCACGGACACGAGCCTAAACGTGTTGGCCAGGAATACAGCAAGAGCATTTGTATTTCTGTTTTAAGGGTGCAACAAGAGGAGGTAATTTTATGATCTTGGTTATCTACTAACCTTGGGTCTGCACGAGATCCTTGCGAGATCCTTTGCATTGCGGATTTAGTATTAATATATCAAAAAAGTTATATTTTTTTTGGGTAATTTATACTATTAATATCAACATCAGAATGATTCCAATTGATAGTTTAATAAGTTTACATAAACGTACAAACAAAACCACACAAACTTGATTGGGAGGCTAGGTTTTCCTAGTAACCTGTATATCAAATTTTGCATTACCATTTGTTCCTTTGGTTACTGCGGCACTATCCATTTTGTCAGACACCCTCCGACCATTTGGTTATTTATATTTGTCTTCCAGCTGCTACCTTACATTGTTTTTATTGTCTACTTGTTTTTGTTTCTCATTTTCACTTAGTATAGGCTTTTTTATTTATATCACTTTATCTTACTCCCAATCAAGCTTGTGTGGTTTTGTTTGGTTTAAACATTATTAGTTTCTTGAAAAAGTTCCCATTTGGACAGATATGTCGAAAATTGTCCTGTTTTGTTTTATTGCATGTTTTTTATATATCTTTTCATCTATATTTATTCATAGTTAGGTTTTCCTAGTAACCTTTTTAACTAATTTTGCATTACCACTCATCAGGGTTGTAGGAGAACCACATTGGATGCATCAACACAGAGTGCTCCATTGATTTCTATCTTCAGCGATGTAGATGAACGATGAAATATTCAGATCTGTCCAGGCCTTGATAATGTCTGTCCATGATTTTCTTTGTTTCTCTGCTTCTTCCACCTTCAACTGTTCCCTGTAGCATAATAATGACCTGACTATAAATCTAGAACCACCTAAATACAAAGCAAATGGCGTAACCCCTTCACCATGGAGAACCTGAATATGTTACAGATGATCATAGAAAACATGACTAATGCTGATTCTAAAGTCACAAAAATAATTTAACTTACCTCTTTAAATCCTAATGATCTAAACAGATGTAAGCTTGCAGCATTTTCAAATCCAATTTTACTTGTGAATGTCACCGTCTGCAGATACTCTCGCGCTGACACACAGACAAAAAAGAGAGATCTATAAAATATTCTGCACTCCTGCACACAAAAACGTATAACTGGAAAAACGTTATTATATCATGTACAGATGTGATGTGGATATATCTAATATAGAATCAATGGTTAAAATAACTACCGTATATATTCAGCACTAAAGGCACATAAGTAGAATGGAGAGAATTATGCCGTGGTCTTATGATGGTCAAGGGCAAGTATTTTGTAAACTGACTTTCATGGTAATTAATATATATGACAAGAGATATTTTTACCTATACACATATGAAAACACACACGTACGGACACACACAGAAAGAGAGGCTGTTCAATAAATTACTGTACTGGTTTTCCCACCAGAAAACTGTTAAACTAGAGGCTGTTCAATAAATTACTGTACTGGTTTTCCCACCAGAAAACTGTTAAACTAGAGGCTGTTCAATAAATTACTTTACTGGTTTTCCCACAAGAAAACTGTTAAACTAACAGTCTAGTTGGTTTTATCTTCTTCATTTGGTTATTCCAGCACTCCTGAGGTACCAGAGTTAAAAGTGGTATTGTCTATATTGCTACATCAGTGTAGAATCATACTGCAAGGAATTCCATCTCACTGTGGAATAGTAGGAAATGAGATAGCTGATCAACAGCCAAGGAAGGTTCTAACATGCAACAATCTGATGTTCCAATAACTATGACCAATGATAATGGCACGGCGAAAGCCAACATACCTTCATGGGATGAAAAACATCTACTAAACAAAAAAGTATGGGTAATCATATTTCAGAACTGGACACAATAAACTAAGCAGCCATAATTAATTGGCACATCGACAAGTGTACATGTGATCAAACCAATAAATATGCAAAGCAGAGCATATCCTTCAAGAATGTGCAAACTATGACACATTAATATGCACATATGGCCCTCTGCTACACCCATGAATATTAAATTATATAGTACAAAACATGAGGAAAACAATGTTAAAAGTGTACAAGAAACAACACTGCCTAAGATATAGATATTATTAGCGAATAAAAGAAGAAAGCTGATTACAGAATTTTGAAAGTTTCTCTAAGCCAAAAGCAATGCAGAAAACAATGTTGAAGATTAATGTCCTTTTTAAAAAATGCTATGAGACAAATAATGTCACCCTCACTTATCCCAAATGCAGCATGCACAAAGTTACATACTTCCGGTTTTGTACATACACTGGCATAAGTAAATAGCAATGTTTTAAATATTAGTTTTCCAGAAAACACATTAGTCCAGGAACTTACTGAACATCCCTAGTATATACAACATCATCATCATGATGCCATGCTGGCTGGCATAGGTGTTTGCTGCTCTCCACAGCTCTCTATCTCAAGCATTATTATCAGGATTGTTGTTGTTTCCCTGCCGTGCCAGGTTGTTAAACTGTCTACTATTTTCTCACGTTCTCGCCTTGTCTCTGTTGCCTTCAATCTTGTGACTATGTTCCCCAAATCTCTTTGTCTCATAAAGTGGCCAAAAATTGAAGATTGTCTTCTTCTTATATTATTGATTAAGCTAATGGCAGTGTGGTTAGAACGCAGTTCTCAGACCTTTGAGGTCCCAGATTCAATCCAAGGGTGGGACAGGATTTTTCTTTCAGAGGTACAATCAAAAACCTTCCTGTACATGTTGCGGCATCTGCTATGGTAAAGTGGCTTTTATATCCACAGCTAATTGAAAACCTTCCTGCACTCTTTCACAGGAAAACATGCAGTAACGAAAGTATATATGTATTATTAAGTTCCATATCGCATTCGACTCTTTAAACACCTTCACATTAGTTTTCCTGGCAGCCCATGTGTTCTCAGCATTCTTCTGTAGAACCACATCTCTACTGCCTCTAATTTCCAACTTTCTTATTTGTTTAATGTCCAAGACTTGTATCCATATGTTAGTATAGGATTTATATACCAATGCAGAACTCTCTTCCACATCTCTAATGTCAAAGTCAAATTACACAATATATACCTGTATTTAATTTTTCTAAATGTTTTTATTGCCTGCCATATTCTGTTTCTTATTTGTGTTGAACTTCTTCCATCTGCTGTAATCGTTGTACCTAAATACTTTAATTGGTGGACCTGTTTTAATACTATATCATTGACTTTGATCATGCAAGTTATGGTATTTTGTTTCTTAGCATTAACAATTAATTTTTTTTTTATTGATATTTAGGAAAAGGCCTTTCATTTTACTCTGTCACTACCACATTAATTAATTCTGACTTTTTAAAATCAGCACAGTGTCATCCACATATCTTAAATTATTTATGATATATATACATATACAACATAACTTACCATATCTCATCATAGAGCACAATGCCTCCTTACCAAACTCTCAGATAGAGAACATAACTTACCATATCTCATCATAGAGCACAATGCCTCCTTACCAAACTCTCAGATAGAGAACATAACTTACCATATCTCATCATAGAGCACAATGCCTCCTTACCCAGCCCTCTACCTCTTGCTGATGATTCTAGTGAGAGCAATAAAAAATAAACTTTATTACAACAGAGATAATTTTACAAAAATACCATATGCTCATTCATATATGCACACACACACAAAGTGACAGCATCAAAGTCCTTGCACAGCAGCTCTGGCAGAGACTAGATCGTCCTCTAATTCAGATATTAGGTACAAATTTTGTGTGATGCTTGGCCAAGAGAAGAGTGTTGGTCTCACAATCATGAGGTCCAGGGTTTGACTCTGGGAGGAACTGAGTTTTGTTCTGTTAGTTATTCTGATTTTTTTCTGGAGGTTGAATTAGAAAAACTCACTCTATACATGACATGCCTACAGCAAGGACATATGGTTTTTTTTTAACCACACAAGCCACATGCAACCTCAACTCCCCAATGGAAAACATGCAGTATTGACAATTCTTTTAATAGTTAGTTAGTTAGTCGTCGGATCATCATCACTGCAAACTGGACACATCCATAGTTGCTCCAATCTCTCCTTGAGTGTATCCGCCATCACACTTCTGCTGACAGTACCAGTCCTATGCTGGTTGACCATCATTCTTCTGCGCCCTCCAAAATGTTCACCTCTAGCAACACCGCATTTCAATCCCTTATCTTTAATCCTAGCCATTGAAAAGGAATCATCATCCACATTAGTCTCACTCTCGCGTGTTATATCTTTTAAGGAGTTCAAAACGTCCGCGCGATCCATTGCCCCATCGCCCTGTGCCACAAACGTGCACGATGCCAGTTGATCCGCTCTTTCATTGCCTCGAACGCCCAATGTCCCGGCATGAAAATAAATGTAACAACTTTCAAGCTCGCCTTTCTCAAGGCCTCAATCCACTGTTCGCAAACGAGACCCACTTGTACCTTCTTAATCATACTCATAGAGTCACTCAAGATGCAGACCTGCGTTACCTTCTGTGTGCGTAACCACTCAAATGCCTTGGTCACCGCCATAGTCTCCATGGTCATACTACTTGTAGTGACCACAAAGGCACCATTTTCCTCCTTGATCATTTTACCTGCGCACTGAGCTGTAAAGGCCCAAGCACTGCGAACATGCCTAATTACAGATCCATCAGTGTATATAATCACATCCCCCTCTTTGGTATTCTCACTGATTAAAGCCTGCACTTCTTTCTCCACAGCTGTGGGACACCATTCTCTGCATTCCCTGCTAATTCATTTAACAGGTACAGTGGAATCCTATTATAATGAATTGGTT
This sequence comes from Meghimatium bilineatum, assembly GCA_034231615.1. Taxonomy (NCBI): domain Eukaryota; kingdom Metazoa; phylum Mollusca; class Gastropoda; order Stylommatophora; family Philomycidae; genus Meghimatium; species Meghimatium bilineatum. The sequence goes on along the minus strand of CM067321.1, from coordinate 56,554,454 downwards.
GGATCAGACAGAATATGTGCACTATAACCGAAATTCATTAGATATGGTTATGACAATTATTAACATACTTTATGCCTCTTTCAATTAGTTTCCCTTGTACAATGTTTTTCCATGATGCAATTACTGCCTGTCAACTAAGAGAATAGTGTATCAATTTACTGTTACTCCCCTTTTCTCCAAGTATCAGTTACTTGTGAAACATCTCGCTGCCAATTACATGTACTTTCCTTATAATTTCTGCTAGTCACATTTTATAGCAAGCTGCCATAGAAGGAACACATCAACAAAAAAGGTCAGGAGAATGTTAACCATTCTAAGATAATTAAGTGGAATCACATGGGAAGAAAATGGAAAAATACTTAGTAAAGTTTACCAGCAGAGCATACAGCCACACCTGAAATATGGATCAACTACATGGTGTTCAGCGTCAAACAGGGCATTACATGCGCTAGATAAAGGACTAAACCAGGTACATAACGGGGCAATAAAATCAACAGGCATACTAGAGATATAGACCAGATCAAGTTGTCCTCCTACACCTCAAAATGGGATACAACTGACTCCACAGCCGCATGTGTACAAAGTTCAAAATTTGGTAACACATCCATGTGGATATGAACCACAGAAAGCAGAGCATATTTTTAAGGAATGACCTGAATATGAAATTCTGCGGCAAATACGCTAACTCAGAAAAACAGCATTGCAATGAAAACTCAATGGACCTTAGTACGAGTTATAAAACAGTCAGATTTATAGGATAATTAAAACTTCAGATATAAGTACATTCCAAGTGAAAGAAGAAGAAAATAATTGGACCCTTCAAAGAAACTAAAAATATCTCAAATCAACATTCTAATACGATTGTAAGACAAGCAATGAGAAACAATGGAAGCAGGCACAATCAGCTACTGAACCTAATGATCAACAATAAACAAACCAATATGATACAACAAATTGAGGACTTCTCATGTGCAGGAAGCTTTAAATTGGTGAAATAAACTTGTAGAAATCTTATAACATATTCTTCATGAATATCAGTGCTAAGAAACAAAAGGAGAGAAATATGTCTGACTGAAATAGCATTATTTCTGAATCTGAGGGTTACATAGATGACCTGAAGCGATTTCATAATTCATTGAAGTTATTAACTATGTTATCTGATGATTGAAAGATGAACAAAGAATACATCTGTATTTGTATGAAGGGATCAAAGGAGAGTCAAAACTGAATTGAAAAATACAGTGCTAAAACTGATGCATTAGGTTGAAAGGTGCAGATGATATTGCAACAGTTCTGTAAGCCAAAACACAATTTTTTTTAAAACCCTTATCAGGCAGAATGAAAAAAATTATAATTCACTCAATATCCACTAAAAATATAATTCACTCACTATCCACTAAAAATATAATGCACTCAATATCCACTAAAAATATAATTCACTCACTATCAACTAAAAATATAATGCACTCACTATCCACTAAAAATATAATGCACTCAATATCCACTAAAAATATAATTCACTCAATATCCACTAAAAATACATTTCACTCACTATCCACACAAAAATATAATGTTCCAAAAAAGAAACACAACTTTCATGAAGTAATTTTTGTAAAAGAGATTCGCTGATTGTACATTATTCAACCTATCGACTGTGTCCACCTGCTCATTAACTTCTTGTGGTTACCTGAATTGTACTTATTTCATTATTCATGAGGTCATGAAAGAGGTAATGGTTAAAACAACATTTTTGGCAATAACTTGTGATTGGTTCATGAGAATCCCATGAATATTACTGAACACAAATCTCTCTGAGTATATTATTGAATACCTATAAATTATTTATGGTACTGAAATAAATTAAGTTGAAAATTAAAATCGTAAGTATTGCTCATCTCACTACAGAACAACGATACATCATCATTGGATGCTTAAAGACTGGACATCTCACTACAGAACAACGATATATCATCATTGGATGCTTAAAGACTGGACATCTCACTACAGAACAACAATATATCATCATTGGATGCCTAAAGACTGGACATCTCACTACAGAACAACAATATATCATCATTGGATGCTTAAAGACTGGACATCTCACTACAGAACAACGATATATCATCATTGGATGCTTAAAGACTGGACATCTCACTACAGAACAACAATATATCATCATTGGATGCTTAAAGACTGGACATCTCACTACAGAACAACAATATATCATCATTGGATGCTTAAAGACTGGACATCTCACTACAGAACAACGATATATCATCATTGGATGCTTAAAGACTGGACATCTCACTACAGAACAACGATATATCATCATTGGATGCTTAAAGACTGGACATCTCACTACAGAACAACAATATATCATCATTGGATGCCTAAAGACTGGACATCTCACTACAGAACAACAATATATCATCATTGGATGCTTAAAGACTGGACATCTCACTACAGAACAACGATATATCATCATTGGATGCTTAAAGACTGGACATCTCACTACAGAACAACAATATATCATCATAGGATGCCTAAAGACTGGACATCTCACTACAGAACAACGATATATCATCATTGGATGCTTAAAGACTGGACATCTCACTACAGAACAACAATATATCATCATAGGATGCCTAAAGACTGGACATCTCACTACAGAACAACAATATATCATCATAGGATGCCTAAAGACTGGACAATCACAAAATGTAGTGGCCACACAATTTAATGAGGTAAGCACCATTAGTCGCCTTTTGAGGTGATTTCAACAAACTGGCTCAGTGGCAGACCAACCATGCAGAGGAAGACTAAGAGTCATAACTTCTGCTGAAGACAACTTCATAAGGCTGCGTCATCTCAGGAATCTATTTGCATCTGTGTCCTTCACAATCCAATCAATGTCATCAGATCATCAAATTTCAGATGAAGCGGTCAAGAACCGTGGTCTTTGGACTAGAAGACCCTACAGAGGTCATGTTCTTATGGACTGACATCGTCAAAATCGACTGCAGTGGGTGAACTAGCATCATCAATGGACCATTGGGAATGACTAGAGATGGGTTTATTTTAATTAAAGTCTGATAGTTTCTTTATGTCAAGGTTGAAACATTACTTCCGTAAAATAAAATATTGGTACATGTTTGAAATAATGTTGCGTTTCCTTTTTTGAATATAATACACTCACTATCAACTAAAAATATAATTCACTCACTATCCACTTGTACTAATTAATCAACATTACGTGACAATCACTTACCTGCAATCATTATTTCAATTTCTCCTTCCAGGCGCTCATTTGTATCAGAAGGATAGAAAATATTAACATCGCCAACCATCGCACCTTTAGATAAAAAATATACATGATACAGTTGATTTGGTAAAACCTGAGAGAATAGTATTATTCTGATAACTTTCAACAACAAAAATAAAATATGATTGCAAAAAAGATCTATTTAATACACGGAATGTTCATCATCATCATTTTCCTTTTGCGCTGAAGTTAGCGCATAGGGCAGAGGTCAGATCTCTCCAATTCTGTTTGTTCAAAGCTATTCTGTGCAGTTCTTGAGTAGTATGGATATTGATTGTTTTACTTTCTCTAATTATTGTTCTCCTGAGTGTTTCTTTTGGTCTACCCCTGGTTCTTTTGCCTGTAGGTATCCATTCAAGAGATTGGTGGTGTATTCTGTTGATGCCTGGCGTAGGACATGCTCGATGTAGGACCTACGGGTTTTCTGATAACATCTATGATGAAATTTTGATGTGTCTCTTCTCTGATTTTATCATTTGATTTGAATTCACTCCAATGGGTGTTAGTTATCCTATGAAGACATTTGTTCTTGAAACACAGTAATTTCTTTTCTGAAGATAATGAACTTTTCCAGCTCTCACATTCATACGATAGCACCGGAATAACGCAGGAATTAAATAAGCGCATTTTCGTGCATGTGCTGATTGACTTTGACCTTCAGATATTAGACATTCTGATAAAGGCGCTTGATGCTAGTGCAATGCGAGTTGTAATTTCTGTCATGACATCACCTTCGAGTGTTAATTTGCTTCCTAGATAGGAGAACTTTAACTAGATCACAGTAACAATCCCGCAATGATGACGAAGAGAAATCACATGTGCTATCTTAAATATCCGATGTTAGTAATACACAGTTTGTCACAAATAATTCGTTTGAATGAAAAAGAATTGGAATGAACTGACTTCTGTTACACAAATCGGTTTGGACTTTACGATGTTAGTTGATTAATCCAATGATCGAAGGAATGACCCAGACTTGATTAGAGAAACACCCTCCATAAACGGATGTCACTACCGGAAGTCCATGAAATATTACCATATATTAATAATTCTTGTTCCCAATGAATCATAAGAATACAACTGTTACTCTACATCAATTAATTTATTGAAAAAATATTCTTGTATTTTGTTTAGGCCTATGTGATTGCATTTTCTCTGTCTTCCTCTTGTACTGTTCTTAGGAAACTCAAACTTTCCATTTTCAATATTCTGTCCCAGTTGATTCTATAGCTTATTTAACTAGCATTGCTTTCAAACAAATGTAATTATCTTTTTCTTCTTGTGCGTTTGTTCTCTTATAACCACAACGAATATATCGTGTAATTTCTGTTAGGTATTCCTTGTAACCTGTTTATCTTGTTCATTACCTTGGTACACATTGATCCAAGTGTCATTTAAATAGATTTAATCTTAACGATCCCTTCTTATTTCTGACCTCACAAAAATATTTGCTTCCCATTGTAACCATATGAGGCTTCTCACAAATCAAGTTCCTACCACCAACTTATATTCGAAAAGTGAGCCCCAAACTCCTAATAGTCCTCTATAGCGTAGATTTCGAAATATCAATGTCATTATTCTTTTCTAACCAACTTTTCAATGTTCTCAAAGTCACTGCTTTATTATCGTGAAACATATTGCAAATTTCTCTTTGGATCAATTCTCTGTCAAAATTATCTACCCCTCTTGACCTAATTTTCTCTTGTAAAAACAACTTGAATTCTTCTTCTTCTTCAGTGTTCATTCTCACTCCCGCTGGATCTCCCTTATAACAGGACAATGGTCCTACTAGATTTCCAGCAGGATGTAGTTCAGATAATGGAAATGCGCTGTGTTGTCCTTTTATTTGCACCAATGGCTCGACACACCTGTCTTCAGCGGAAAGACAAGACTTGAATTTGGAATTTTAGCTTTTGCTATCCAACAGTGCAATAATAGTTTACTTATCTCCAAGGTATGAATAGTCCTATTTTCTCAGCTTGAAATAGAATGATATAGTTTTTGAGAAGATTCATTGCAGAAATACTTAAAAATCGTATTTGTGATAGCTCTAATGTCATAAACTTTACTCAGAGACTTATTTTTCCTACTAAAGTACACACAATTTTATGTAGAAACAGTTTTGATGGACAATGTGAGCATTTCATTGGATAAAACCTTAAACACTGTCTGTCTTGTGTTAAAGAGTATAAAAATGGTGCAATTTCATGCTTAAATAATGCCAATTCTATGATAAATCTATCTACATAAATGAGGTCTTATAATTGACTGTAAACATGTGAGATGTTAATTGATAAGTAGACTTTTGATACATATAACAAACAAAATAAAAATGAAACTAATTACTGCATTTTAATGAAAACTTTAATTCATAGGGTCTATACTATTTCAAAATCATACAAAAAATTTCAATTAGGGCCTATATATGTTATATTGACTGAGAAACATCATTTTAAGTCGGGCAAAGCTCGTGAAATGTGCTATAGTTCAGTGCTTGCATTTGTAGGTTTCTTTGTGTGTGCTTCCTCTCCACTTACTCTTAACATTCAGTTGTAGGTGGTTGTTCCAGTGTTATCACAAAATCACTAAAACCACTCCCACAAAGTAATAATAATAAAAAAATGATACAATTCAAATATGTAAATACATTTCTTTAAGTATAGGTGAAATGTATGCGATACACAAGAAAAGCTATAAACAAACTGAAAAATAGATCCCATAAATAAAAGATAAAAAAATTCTTTGGAGACACTATCTGTTATGAAATATATAGAAAAATAAAGAATGAAATGGTTTTGTTATCCTGTGAAGATGGATACAACATTCTCAGTAGCTGCTAGAGATTACAACATGTAAATAGAGGAAGTAGAGGAAGACCAAGGAATAAGTGTATTAAAAGTGTGATTAACACTGAAGACTCCACAACACCATATCAAGCAACACAGCAAGCCCTTTCCAGGATGACAATCACCTGTCAAAACTGCAAGGTACAATTGTACAAAAGTAAAGACAAAACTTAAAAATCAATACATACAATTGAACACTGTTTTTTTAAAGCAAAGGATAAATGATTTTCAGCAGTCTATAACACTCACTGCCATGGACAACTTTTGTTCTCGAAACACAAAGTCCCCTTCACTGCCATGGACAACTTTTGTTCTCGAAACACAAAGTCCCCTTCACTGCCATGGACAACTTTTGTTCTCGAAACACAAAGTCCCCTTCACTGCCATGGACAACTTCTGTTCTCGAAACACAAAGTCCCCTTCACTGCCATGGACAACTTCTGTTCTCGAAACACAAAGTCCCCTTCACTGCCATGGACAACTTCTGTTCGCAAAACACAAAGTCCCCTTCACTGCCATGGACAAATTCTGTTCTCGAAACACAGTCCCCTTCGCTGCCATGGACAACTTCTGTTCTCGAAACACAAAGTCCCCTTCACTGCCATGGACAACTTCTGTTCTCAAAACACAAGTCCCCTTCACTGCCATGGACAACTTCTGTTCTCGAAACACAAAGTCCCCTTCACTGCCATGGACAACTTCTGTTCTCGAAACACAAAGTCCCCTTCACTGCCATGGACAACTTCTGTTCTCGAAACACAAAGTCCCCTTCACTGCCATGGACAACTTCTGTTCTCAAAACACAAAGTCTCCTTCACTGCCATGGACAACTTCTGTTCTCGAAACACAAAGTCCCCTTCACTGCATTGGACAACTTTTATTCTCGAAACACAAAGTCCCCTTCACTGCCATGGACAACTTCTGTTCTCGAAACACAAAGTCCCCTTCACTGCCATGGACAACTTCTGTTCTCAAAACACAAGTCCCCTTCACTGCCATTGGACAACTTCTGTTCTCAAAACACAAAGTCCCCTTCACTGCCATGAATGACAAAAGTCGTAAGTAAATACTATATTATAATAATAATAACCGAAATTTGCTATATACAGTATAAATAAAGAATAAATATAACTGGGATTTTTTGAAAGTGTTGTTATATACGATATATGTTATAAAAGGTTGTTCTATAGAGGGATTCCACTGTATATCTTTTTTTCATGAGGAATATTTTTCTATACTGTTTTTATTAAGTGCAGGTTTTTCCGTATATTACAAATATTATTTTGAAATGGTGGAGACAGTTATTATATTGATTCAATGTTGATAATTGGAAACTTCATTGATCTGACTCACAGGGAAAGAGGAAGACCGAGAAATACTTGTAGGAAAGAATTAGATGCAGAGATAAAAAAGTCTTGGTAAAACACAGAAAGAGATGGAAACAATAGCTAAAGATAGAGCAATGGAGGAGATTTGCTGAAGACCTATGCACCGTAGGGAGCTAAAAGGTGTATAGACAGACCTATGCACCATAGGGAGCTAAAAGGTGTATAGACAGACCTATGCACCGTAGGGAGCTAAAAGGTGTATAGACAGACCTATGCACCGTAGGGAGCTAAAAGGTGTATAGACAGACCTATGCACCGTAGGGAGCTAAAAGGTGTATAGACAGACCTATGCACCGTAGGGAGCTAAAAGGTGTATAGACAGACCTATGCACCGTAGGGAGCTAAAAGGTGTATAGACAGACCTATGCCCCGTAGGGAGCTAAAAGGTGTATAGACAGACCTATGCACCGTAGGGAGCTAAAAGGTGTATAGACAGACCTATACACCGTAGGGAGCTAAAAGGTGTATAGACAGACCTATGCACCGTAGGGAGCTAAAAGGTGTATAGACAGACCTATGCCCCGTAGGGAGCTAAAAGGTGTATAGACAGACCTATGCCCCGTAGGGAGCTAAAAGGTGTATAGACAGACCTATGCACCGTAGGGAGCTAAAAGGTGTATAGACAGAATTGGAAACTTCATTATTTTATTATGGATTTTCAATGGTTACTTCAAATTGGACGATGTAGCTGATGCGGTCGAAATTGACACTTATTCTGACATATAGGAAGTAAATAGCAATAAAAAAACTTTGAATCAGATAAATAACTGGACAATGATCAAAGTATTGATGGTCATAGGTTGATATGAGATAGTTCTGTCAGCCCAGGAGATGGTGATGGACACTTGCTCTGAAAACGGTAGTGTGACACTGCTATAGCTAGATGAAAGCATTCATAAAATAATTAGTGATGAAACCTTTTTGATAAAAGCTTGAGATAAACATTTTTGGAACATTGTTACTGAAAGTTTTAAAGCTCTAATGTTAGTGGCTGATTTTTAAAATGATTTCTGAAAATGATGACAGGAAAAAAACTCCCACCTAAAAATGACATGGCAATGAGAAACACTTAGTTTCAAAAGGAGTGGCAGTGAGAGTTATAAACTTCTTATCAACCATTCAAAAAAGAATATCATACTTATCTCACTGCTCAATCGATCATTATCTTTAGTCTGTTCAAAGTATTCTTTGTCCAAAATAATGAATGTACATTCTGAAGAAAACAAGAGAATATATATATATAGTTACATATAAATATGCTGGAAGCAAAACTTTACTAATACCTGTGTGTGTGCTTCTAAAGATGGAGAGTAATATGTAATAAATAAATTTGCAAAAATAGGCATAATTCAAGTTGTTCTACTTCAGCATTCAATCTCAAACTCCTGCAGATTAGCAGAATGTAATCCGGAGAATGGAATGCATTATGTCATGGTTTACAGCATTTCTACACCTTTCGGCATGACACATCAGACTTCAGCATGGCTTTAGGTCACTTTGACCTTATATGCGATGGGACAGCCAACTCTTCTCCCCCTCCATAATCTCCTTAGTTGCCTGTTATGACATGCATGGAAGGTAAACTATTTTTGCTACCATCGCTGGCCCTGGCAAAACACTGGCAATATTTTAAGTGAATAAATCAGTTATATATTACTATTCATACCTCCATAAACATTGGCAAACAAAGTGAGAAATAACACAGAAAGAGTATCAGATGAGAAAGTAGGTCACTTTACATAGGCCTACTCTGGTAGCATCATTAACAAAACAATAAATACAGAAAGTAATGTAAAATCAAGAATAACTAATGTCAAAGCAGCTGTACACTTCTTAAGGCAAATATAGAAGGTGAACAACATAAAACTAAACACAAATCTGTGATATAAATATAAAGTCTCCGTATAGCTCAATGATATGTAATGACAAATCCAATGCAGTATTAATTACAAATGTTTGTTAACTACAAGTCCAGAAAGATTTTGAACATTAAATTACAAGATCAGATAAAGAATGAGGAGATTTGCATGTGAACAGCGGAGGAAGAAACATGTTTATCTACACATCATGTCTAGGAGATAAACTTCACATACTCTGAGGAAGACCAAAAACTGTAATGCAAGAGAGATATTAACATGGGCTGAACTCGGTAAGAGAACACAGGAAACTTCTCTAATAATTTGGAAATAAAGAAATGGAAATTCTCAATGATATGACATCTCATGGACTGACCTGAAGAGGAAATCTTAGGATGACCACAGCTTGACTGATTATTCATGTCACAAAAGAACCTTTACCACACAAAAAAACTGAATGATTTTCTTTGCTTATTTGGTCCTTAGTTATTTATTTTATCCAAATATTTTTAATATACCAAGTAAATACTCAACTGATTTTGAAGAATAGTCATTATGCTTCTTTCTTTCTTCTCACATTTCTGTCACTCAAGACTAAGACTAGACTTGATTCTTGATGTCTAGCTCTCCCAAGTGATAAGACAAATTGTAATATCAAGTTTATTATATTCCTTGAAAATAACAGATGTGAACTCCTCAAAGGTTCCCACTCCTATACTTAACGGAAAGTGTGGATACAACCATCACTCACCCAGGGATATACAATAGATCATTTGGTGTAGTTTTTGTGTTGCATTAAAAGTAGTTATTTGAATTTCTCTTACAGACATTTTTAACCTAATAATCATGTGGTACTCTTGGCTGAATATCTAGAACTCCAGTTTCAGAACCGTGAGGTCTACAAGGTGTTGGGTTCAAATCATCGACTGGGACAGGATTTTTATCTTTTGGAGGTGCAATATAAATCCATGCTCTACATGTTGTGGTGACTGCTATGGCAAAACAGCTTATATTTCCACTGCCTATAAAAAGTCTCCCTGCACTTTTTCTTTTCATGAACATCATAGAAGACATAGAAAATAACAAAACTGCAAAAACATCACAAGTAAATTAATTACAACACAAAAACATCACAAGTAAATTAATTCCAACACAAAAACATCACAAGTAAATTAATTACAACACAAAAACATCACAAGTAAATTAATTACAACACAAAAACATCACAAGTAAATTAATTACAACACAAAAACATCACAAGTAAATGAATTACAACACAAAAACATCACAAGTAAATTAATTACAACACAAAAACATCAAAAGTAAATTAATTACACACAAAATTACAAGTAAATTAATTACAACTTACTATCAGAGTCCTCTCTCCATTTTCTCTGCATATCATTCTCCTCTTCTAAAGTTAACCGTTCTGATGCTGTCAAATCTCTAAGCTCTTCAGACTCCATCCAACCATGATATCTGTTATTAAAGTCAGATGATTGGTGTAAATTTGGAAAGTATTACAAAAATTAATCTAGTCAATGGACACTACCAGCAGTAGGATTTACTTCAATGTTTGTTTTAAACTACTATTATGAGAAAACATATTCTAAAGAATGATTGGCGACCTATACAAAATTAGTTGACAACAAAATTCCTGCAATTTTAATTTTACTTCCTATCATCTGCTATATATCAGAGTTGTACAAAATAAAAAATGTAATACAGTGTGATAGTTTGCCCTCTGGGCTGACTTTGTTTGTTTACTTCGAAATTGTTTGAAAAGTTTGTTTACTTTTGGTATTAAATGTAGTTATAGTAGAACTGGATGTCTGCAGAGAGGCATGAGAAGAATAGTTAACTAGGGGATCACTAGGAACCATCAGCATGCATCATATGCTGGGAGAGACTTAACGCCCATGGGATTTGTCAGAAGTGCACTGATATGTGCTTATCATAACCATAGCCACCTCATGTTGTAGTGACAACTCATCTAGCAATTTTTTGTGTCTTCCTCTGTCTTTTCTCCCATTGATCTTTCTGGAGGTTACTAGAGGTTCAAGTTTTGTTCTTCTCATCATATGTCCTAGAAATCTATACTTTTTTCTAATTTGTCCTTTTAATCCAGCATCTCTGAGGACTTCTACATTAGTTTTCTTAGCTGTCCATGGTATTTTCATTATTCCTCTTATATACCAATTCACAATAGCCTCCAGTTCACTTTGAGCTTTTTTGTTTACCGTCCATGTGTAACATTTATAAAAAATAATTGGTTCAATATAACATCCTAGCACTTAAGCTTGCATTTGCATTGATAGTACTGCTCACAATACAATCTTTTATGAGCCCAGATTTAACTTCTCAGCCATCTGCAAACTCACAAACATTAAACTTAGTGGACATTTTATGCCATGCTCGTCTGGCTTACAAAAGAGGAACAATAACCAGCAAAGGTAGAATGTTATCTGCTGTAAAAATTAAAAGGTACCGGGTAGCAGATGACATTTAAAACATTGGTATGGAGCGTAGGGTCAATTTCAATTTCTGCATTCATTTTCAATCTTCTGCTGATTAGCATAATGTAGTCCAGAGAACAGAATGTATTGTGTGATAATTTACAGCTTAGTTGCGATATCTGTGCCTTTTGATTTGACTTTCTGCGTGATCTATGGGTCACTTTGACCCTCTATCGGATAGGACAGTCAACTTCATCTCCCACAACCTCCATCGTCACATTTTGCATGACTTTCTAGTAATAGTATTGAATTGCTATTTTTTTCTCCTTTTTGGGTCTAATCAACACATGGCAGTAGGTCCTACTGATTTAAAAAATAATTCCTTGATGCTTCCTACCAATGTAATCTTTTGCAGATGCTGTTCTGGTAAAGAAGCAGGGAATAACACCGGCATAGGATAGAAAATACTATAAAATAGTATTATAGCATTGAATCCTAGCTATTTTGATAAATTATAATTTATATATATATATATATATAGACCCCTCTGGGTGGAAGGCTCCTCAATAGGCCAAAAGCTGAAGTCTCATGGGTATGAAAGAAAGCTGAGAAAAACTACCCCAATACACAGAGGTAGTAAGACCTAACCACTCACAATTTCTGGGGTTTTCAAACAAACAACAATATATATATATACATACACTTACTTATTCGATCCCCGGGTTTGCGAGATTTCATACTTTGTTCCCTGTGCCAGGTGGTGGTAGGTGCATGTCTTCTTCAGTTGTTGTATTGTGTCTGTATAAAGAGCGCTAGTGATGGAGGGGAGGGGTTTGGTGGTAACAGTTGTTTTTGTAGGTCTTGTAGTGCAGGGCATTCAATACGGTGGTGTTTTACTGTTTCCTCCTCTTGTCTGCTGCAGTGGTTCCAGTATGGTGTATGATCTGCAGTAATTCTTTGTAGGTGTTTGCTAACTTGTACATGTGTTATTCGCAGCGTAAATATTGTGGATTGATCTTTGTGATGTAGTCTATTTATGCTGTCCAGTGGAGTTTGTTGGGACATGTCTGCATATAGTCCTCTTCCTTTTGAGCCAGTGACCAATCCATTGTTTACAGCTGTTGTGGATAATGTGTTTAGCTGTGCTAAGGCTGGTAGAAATTTCTGGTTGGAGCATAATTGCTCCCATTTTTTTGTCAGAATGTTAATTCCTGCTGATATATACATACAGTAAGATCCCATTATAACAGCTTTGTCCGGACTAACAAAATCTGTATGTTATTACAGAAATTCTCTATATACAATACAAATAGTATATATTGAATTTCTGTTATAACATACAGATTTTGTCAGAACTAACCAAGTTGTTATAATGGGATTCCACTGTGTGTGTGTGTATATATACATATATAGTATATATATATATATATATATACACAATATATATATACACACACACACATATATTATATGTATATATATATATATATATATATATATATATATATATATATATATATATATATATATATATATATATATATATATATATATATATATATATATATATATATATATATAGTGCTTTTTTTCTGGGGATACTCTATATTCCCACCTTTTTATTTCCTCTGAAACATTCATTTATTTTAGTTCTGTTCATCAGTTGTAATAGACCCAAAAAATTACGGTACTACTTGTTCATAAAAAAAAAAAAGCAACACAAGAATGATAACATGAAAGACAAATAATCAATGTTTTGGGTTATAATAAACCAATTTTTGTCTATAATTATTGTTTAGCCAACAAAGCAATTTGGGTACTGTACTAGAGTAGAAGTCAGGCGTAATGATCTCATGATCTCTATCATTGACTACTGTCCATCTTCTTCTTCTTGTTCACAGTTTTACATGTCTACACAGCAAGTCCTATTTTCTTAATAAATGCTGCTGTATTTGAAAGCCCCTCAGTGCTCCCATACATCTTTCTGTGGATATCCATCTCTGTGGGCCAGTGTTCTTCAATGTATTGGGTTCTACTTTACTGTTGATATATATGAGATGGATATGGATATTATACTGTGTGATATTAGAGACGGATATTAAACTGTTCATAAAACGTATAACAAAGGATTGTCGCTCATTTGCAAACAAAACCAGGTATTTAGTTTCCCTGTAGAATCGATTGATTGTGTGAAGTTCTTTCCTGTTGTAATCTTGCATGCAGTTCCCAAACAATGTCATTAATCTTGGGTGATGCAACCATTATCATGACTTTTAATTGGCTGGAAAATCAAAGTATATGCAAAGCTGCCAATGATTAGAGGCATCAGCCATGGTAAGTGAAGCTATATGGATTGGCGCAAAGGATTAATTAGGTGAAGGGCTTGCCTTCTCCAGAGCATGTATGTATTGTAGACTTTCATGAGTGCTAAAGTAGAAAGTAATTTTAATGCAGAGTTAGTTGTGCTGAGACTTGGATTAAACTTTATGTAGAATCCAGATTCTAGATCATAAAATTCAGAATTGTTTGTTCACACAGATGCACTAAGGAAGAAAATATAAATGCTTCCTGGCCAAACTGTTTAAGGTACGTCTCATATATCAACATTTTTATAAATATTTTCAAAGAAATGAATTGTGTTAGTGACTGTTATTTGGGGGTGTGGTGTATGTGTTATCGCTAACAATATTGGCTATCTTTTTTGTAAATTGAACATATACCTACCTTTTTCCATAGGAAAAGAAGCAGTGTGTGTGTGCATGAGTGTATATATGTATGTATGTATGTATGTATGTATGTATGTATGTATGTATGTATGTATGTATGAATGTATGTATATATGTATGAATGTATGTATGTATGTGTGAATGTGTGTATGTATGTATGTATGTATGTATATATGTATGTATGTATGAATGTATGTATGTATGTACATACATATGTATGTATGTATGTATGTATGTACGTACGTATGTATGTAGACTGATAGACTAATAATTCATTTCAGTTTTGTTTAATAATTAAAATGTGTAATGCTCCTTTATCCTCATTTTGCAGATGATGTGGCACTCCTGCAAGAAAAGCTACACACCTTACATACAAGCACATACAAATGTAGACTATGTAATGCAGCACCATCCATGAGAGTCTTATGAAAATAGCTGATGATGTTATGGAAGAGTTGGGTGATTTCACTTATCTGGGTAGTGTGGCTGACAAAACAGGAGGAACAAAAAAAAAGACTTAAATTGCTGGATGGCCAAAGTCAGAACAGCATTTATGCTTTTAAAACTTATTTGGAGTGAAAGGTATAAGTCTATACATCAAACTCAGAATTATGTGAAGATAGTACTTCTGTACGGCTTGAAAACCTGGACAATGAGTAAAACACTACAATACTATAAACATTTGTGAATAACTGCTTAAGAGGAATACTAAACATTAGGTGGTAGGACAAGATAAAAACTGAAGAGATACTGAGATGAAAAGGCCAAGATCTGGTAGACACTAAAATTAAGGAGAAAAAAATGGAGATGGATTGGATGTACACTCAGAAAACTAGTAAAAGATATAGCTGCATGATCAATGACATGGAACCAGCAGAAAAAAAGGAAACAGCGAAGACTTAGGAAAACATGGAGATGAGAGACCATGAAGGATTTAACAGAGGTGGACATCATATGAAATGAGGCTGAGAACATATCTGCAGACAGAGCTAGAGAAATGCAAAATCCTTGCCCATGGCCTATGCCACAGAGAGTGAGTAAACACCCTACGGAGCCTAAAGACTTGACTGATCAATAATTACTCTCAAGCTACAAATTCCTCTTGCACATGTTCCGGGTACGGAAGGAAATTTGAAACTCACATTTACTCATTATTGGCCACATTTTGACTGTGATAATCAATAAATAAAAACCTATGTGTTGATCTCAGATTAGCTGCATATTTAATGTTCTCCATGCTTTTCATTGGCTGTCGACACCAAGATATAGGAAGAGTTAGCTCCTAAACAGTAAAAACAGCTTGAAGGACAAGTTACTAATGTGTGGTTGAGTCAGCACAGATGATTGACTCAGCAGTGTTTAACACACTGCTTTCATTATCATCTCCATACTAGTTGACATGCTTTTCATCAATTCCAACAAACAACATGTACTGACTAAAAAGAATATAATATAGCTTTCTATTAGTAATATTTCACTTTCTATTACATACTTCATGACATGATGTGACTCATAAGGTACCAGCAGTACACGTGAGCCCCAAATGCGAATCTCTTCATTTTCTTTCATCTTGTTTGCTGGTTAGAAAGTAAGATTTCATTTAAGCATGTAACACTAGCACCCTGGATTTACATATCGTAATTAACTAATTGTGCTAAGAAAAATCAATGTCCAAGAAGGCTGCTTTTAAACACCCTATTAAGAAAGAAGTTGGATTTTTTTATGCCATGTGAAGAGACATGATTGCATGGACATAGTGTTGTTGGAAGGGGCATTATTAGATGTGCTAAGAAAAATCAATGTCCAAGAAGGCTGCTTTTAAACACCCTATTAAGAAAGAAGTTGGATTTTTTTCTGCCATGTGAAGAGACATGATTGCATGGACATAGTGTTGTTGGAAGGGGCATTATTAGATGTGCTAAGAAAAATCAATGTCCAAGAAGGCTGCTTTTAAACACCATATTAACCCCTTCCCTGTGATGGCATCCTTAAGTATACAATGAAAAGTTACCCCTACTGTGCTGACATCTTAAGGAGCGAAGGACCACATATTCATATAATTTATCCCTGAAAGCACCTCAAAGAGTTCAAATACTCTGATTGGCTAGTTCAAGCTGT
The DNA here is from genome assembly GCA_034231615.1 of Meghimatium bilineatum. NCBI lineage: Eukaryota > Metazoa > Mollusca > Gastropoda > Stylommatophora > Philomycidae > Meghimatium > Meghimatium bilineatum. The sequence continues at coordinate 56,537,742 of CM067321.1, read as the reverse complement.
CTAAAGATCAACTAACAATTGAAATTTCATATTTGCACACATTTGGAAGCATAATTATTATTTTCTGTGTGAGGGCCTTTCTTTGTGTAGCCATTTTTCCTTGACCGTACTATGGTGAATATCATACACTGAATGAAAATTTGAAAATTATAAACATTTGGAAGAAAGTTTCTCTGATAATTCTAGCATTCATTATCTGATTCAGGAAGTGATTTAGAAAGTGTTAATTTGTATTGTGATACTAGTACTAATTTGGTAATTCAGACAATAGGCCCCATATACAGCGCACGTTTCAAATTTGTGATACGGTAAAGTAAACATTTTAATTTTCTGTCAATAATAGTTTAAGATTCAAAACATTAATAATGCAAACGTTTTCAGAATCTTTGAATGTGTATCCCATAATACTATTATACAACATATTTGTGATGCGAGAAATAAATATGCTTACAAGCATATTTCTGATAGGAAAACTTTGCGTCCGGAATAAAACGGGTTATTATGATTAGGTCTATTTGAATGAAATAATGTTTTATTGTATGAGACGAATGTATATAATGGTTTTCACGTAACCTCTGTAATATAAAGAAGCATTAATCTTGTAAATTCATAAATTAGACCATACAGTAATAATAGGCCTACACTCAAAGTTTTTAACGTGAGAATGTAGTGGGCAAATTGGTTGCACTGCACTGCAGTTACAATTTGAGCTTTTTACTCAGTGCAGCTTAAGAAGGAAGTTGGATTTTTTTTGCCATGTAAAGAGACACGATGGCATGGAAAAAGTGTTGTTGGAAGGGTGATAGAAGGCAGAAGATGCAAAGTCAACCAAGATGTAGCTGGACAGGAGATAATCAGGAATGCATGCACGTTGCTAGAGGAGGAGGAAAACTTGCCAGAAACTGTGCAGGTGTTAGGACATTCATAAGGAAGACTATGTTCTGGAAATAATACGTCACATAACAATAAATTAAGAATAATGATCACAATTCTTCAATCATCAGACAGAGGATACCATGGAAGTTGCGTGTGTCAGCCATTGCCACAAAAAAGAGGGCAACACAATGCATTTCCAATCTCTGGACTACATCCTGCTGGAAATCTAATAGAACCATGGTCCTGCTACAAGAGAGATCCAGCGGTAGTTTGAGAATGAATGCTGAAGAAGAAGACAGAGGAAAAGATGGATAGACAACATCAAGACTATCCTGAATAAATATGACTACACCTCTATCAGAGCAACACATCTGGCTCTGGAACGTAACTACATCTCCTTCACAAACTCCTATGCTCAACAGCAAGTGTGGAAGCTACAACACCACCTCGGGATAGACAATAGACTCAAATTACAAATAGCGATAGTGATTTGTCAAATAACAACCTCCATTATTTTTAATGGTAAAAGCTCTGATATAAAGCAATTGGATTATGTCCATAATTGAAAGGAGAGTACCTCTGAAGTACTTTTTACAGTTTACTGATTTTACTCCCAGGAGATTGTCCCGGTACATACCACTTTTGTGTAGTTGAGAATTTTTTATTTGTTCTTATTAATTAAAAGTTTTGCATTTGTTATTAAAAGTTTACAGTAATGAAATTATAACAAGCAGTTCAACTACAGACCTACAAATAAATGTATAATGAAATGAAAAAATCCAGGTCACTATAATTGAGGGTTTCAGTGACAAATCTATTACCTGACCTGATTCTGATAGGCATACACTAACACTACAGTAGTAAGTAACATTGCATGTTCCTATTTTAATTCTTATATTGACATGATAATTTTGCCTAACCTGTTCCCTTTGCCTAACCTCTATCCCTCTTATCTTTTTAACATCTACGCAGAGAATATAATGAGAAATGTAAGAGAAGAAATAGAGGAAAATGAGTTTCATTCATTCATTCATTCAATTATTGATGGGTACAAGTTTCCAGAAATAAGATATGCAAGCGATACAGTCCTACTTACTACACATCCCGAGGGACTGAAACAGCTACCGCAATTACAACAACAAAGAGATACAGCGAGATCCAAAATCTATATCTAAACACACAGGAAACAACAAATATGACAACAGAAAGAACAAGGATCAAACAAAAAATCAACATTGACAATATAGAACGAGAATATGTAAACAAATTTGAATATTTTGGAGCAAATATAAACAATTCTGGAGATTGTTCAGTTGAGATTAGGAGAAGACTTGGCAATTGCAACACTAAAATTAACACAAATGAGGAAGCTGTGGCAAAGTAGTAACAATGACACTAAAGTAACCCCTTTAAGATCACGTGTTTTCCTAGTAGCAACATATGGATTGGATGCAAAACTTGGACTTTAAACAAGACAATATCCAAAAGAATAAATTCATTTGAAATGAAGTGCTACAGAAAGATCCTACGAACATCATGGACTGAGAAAAATAATAAACATTGAAATTATTGATATTAAATAAAGGGTGGCTTCTAAATACCATCACAAGGAGGAAGCGACAGTATTTTGGACACTTAAAGTGGCATATGGTATCCAAAGCCTGATTCTGGAGGGCAAACTGCCAGGCAAGAGAAGAAGAGGAAGACGATGGACGAGCGACATCGAAGAATGTATGTATGCACATGTCGCTGGCTAATGCAGGCTTGCTTGCCCAGGATAGAGCGGTGGTCAGAGTATTCATGACGAAGACAAAACAAAATTATAATTGAAAACTAAATTTTCTCTGGAATTCAAACTGGCATTTATATATCTGTTTGAATACAAAATTTAATTTGTATTTGTAATTTGTAGGAAATACTATGCTACCAGTAACAGACTTGGTAACTGACAATAGACATAAGAGAAAAATAATAATGATTAATAATACTAGGACTAGGTATCACACGGCATCATGCATCGAATATTATATATAGATAAATTTGATAAAATCAAAATAGTTCGGACATTTTAAACTTAAGTTAATGGGGATGAAAGATTAACTTCCCTAAGCAGTAATGATTTCCCCGTGAGAGCTTACAACAAGATCATCTTGAAGATGGAATCAGGATAAGGAGCCAAGGGGTGACCTATGAAAAGATGTATAAACAACATCAAGAGAAGTCTGAATAATAAACAATAAAATAAACATGACTGGACACACTCCAACCAGAGCGACACAATTGGCTCTGGAACGCAGACTACATCTCCTTCATAAACCCCTACGTTCAACAGCAAATGTGTGGAAGCTATGACAACACCATCTGGGGATAGACAATTTGTAGGAATAAAATTAAACTAGTATATACTGATAAGAAGAATCTAGCGTATAATATAACTTATAAATAACAACTTTGTCGAGAGTGCAAACCAGACAATTTTATGAAACAATCAGTAGATATTTTCACAACTGTTTTATTTTGTTAGTATAAATCTCACGACTAGTGTGTTGATATACTATGGGAAACGCTACAAATATATGGAATCAAGGGACTACTACACATTATACCCCAAAAAAATCAAAGCAGGATGAGAACAACAGATGGAGATTCAGAGCCATTCACAACAAAAACAGGAGTCAGACAGGGTCTGCCTACTGTCAGAGTCAGACAACATACATAGTGTGCTGTCCCCTATTGTATTCAACGTCTACATAGAATTATTAAAAACACAAAAATTAAGATCTATATGCCTAACAAAAGAACAGAGACTTAACAACGAACTCAACTGCTTTTCGCTGATGATCAAAGCATCATATATGATGACGAAGAAAAATTGCAAACTCACATCAACTCACTATAATATGCAATAAATATAATATGCGGATTAACACACAAAAGACAGAAACTATGCAAATAATGAGATAGACAGAGCACTTGAACATCCAAATAGAGAACATGAAAATAAAACAGGTCAAAGACTTCAAGTACATAAGAAGTATCTTAACAGAAGATGGACGACTCGACAGTGAGAGAGAAACAAGATGTCAAAAGGCAAATGATGAGACATACCAGCTGTCACCTTTGCTGGAAGTAAAGAAACAAACGATTAAGAGCATCATTATACCATTATACCAACATTATGCTACCAATGCCGGACTTGGCATCTGACATCTATATATAAGAGAAAGATCGAAACTTGCGAAATGAAATGTCTAAGGAAGGCTATTGGAGTCACCAGACTTGACAAAATGCGCAATGAGAACACCAGAAAGATAATAGGTATATCATCATGCATCGAATACAGCGCCAGATTTAGACTTGATAAGGCCCTAAGCTATTTGAGATATGGGGGCCCTTTAACAATTAAGAAACGCATGTGATTGCGTCTGTGGGTCTCACCAATGGCCCACTATACAAACCACCCATGGAACAGAAAACCTTAGTAGATGACATGCCGTTATATTGAGGTTATCTTCTTATAGAAGCTTCATGGCATGTCATCTATACAATTATGCTTTTATTTTGTTGTTGAAATGTGTTTCATGTTTGCTTGAATATATGTATGCACCCTCTGTGGTTGGGAGGGAGCCAGATATGTACTATGCAGCATTGGGGAGGAGGAAACTGACAGCACTGTTTTTTCCTATGGCTGAGACCCATCATAGAGGCACAGTGACTCAGGACATGACAATCTTTTTGACTTGAACATTTGGTTGCATGCCTGGATCTATTGAGAAGTTCTGCATAACCATTAGTCAATTGGTGGCGGGAAATTTGCACAGTGAACTCTATCTTGGCTACAGTGGCTCGGAGCAGTGCATAGGTTGAAACCTACCTTCCTGGAGGTGTGATAGTTATTCTCAGGCTCTGGACCGGGGTGGGCCGAAAATCCACAGACTTCCCAGCAATATAATGCCATTTAATGGCATTGGGTCAAAGGGCATGAGTCCACGGACCACTGGATCAACAACCAACCAACGAACCAACAATTAAGAAGTATATGGCCTATAGATAGTGAAATTTTAAAAAAATTTGGAAGTGGAGCCCTAAGCTATAGCTTGTTTAGCTTAAAGGTAAAACCTGCATTGATCTAATCGGTGGTATGGAGGTGCGACCGCACCGGACGTCAAGGTGTGAGGGGCATCAAAATGCCCATTAAAATAATGAAAACTTTGAAATTGGGTTTAAGTGCCTTTGCCATACCAAAGTTGATGCCCAGCACTGTTAAAAAATCAAATTTTTTTCTTGTTAAGCACAATTATTTGGCAATAGCACATTTTTTTCTTGTTAAGCACAATTATTTGGCAATAGCACATTTTTTTCTTGTTAAGCACAATTATTTGGCAATAGCACATTTTTTTCTTGTTAAGCACAATTATTTGGCAATAGCACATTTTTTTCTTGTTAAGCACAATTATTTGGCAATAGCACATTTTTTTCTTGTTAAGCACAATTATTTGGCAATAGCACATTTTTTTCTTGTTAAGCACAATTATTTGGCAATAGCACATTTTTTTCTTGTTAAGCACAATTATTTGGCAATAGCACATTTTTTGGCACATTATTATGAAACTTCTTGAAATTAAAATTAATTAATAAGCAGAACTAGTTCCTCTCGAAAGAAGACATTCCCATAATTTACTTTAAAATTCTATTTTTAGCTTGTAAGAAAAATGAAAAAATTAGTTTCAGTTTTGATCAACTAGTCAAAATATTCAGTCGTTCACTTAGCACAGTAAAAGTCTTTGAGTTTGATTCTTTGAGCAGTCTTTGAGTTCTAGCATTCTAACGTTGAATGTTATCATTCAACAATTCTAGCATCGGTATAGATCAAACATTTAAATCAGTGTTTCCCAACATTTTTTGTACCACCCCGCCACCAAAATCTTTCTAAAAGTCTGATGCCGCCCCCGTATCTTATGTGACATATACACATTTTGTTATATTTAAAAATTTAATTATTACCTAAATGAAGCCTAATTACAACTTGTTCAGGACACAAGACTTGGGTCTTAGAAAGAAATCACTAAGAAAAAAACAGTATGCCGTTAATAAATGTTCAAAACATATTAAAACATTCAATGTGAGGTTACCATCAGATAGCATACCACAGCAAGATATGCTACACAGATACAGTGAAGGCAGACCTTGAGGCCTACCACGAAAGCGATGGACCACCGAAATAAAAGAGGTGACAAATTCCACAATATGCTCAGCACACACGAGGGCCATCTCCAGAAAACTGTTCTACCCCTGATGCTGAAAGGCAACAAAGGGTTTAACAAATAGGTAGACTTTCACTATCAACGATGTCTTTACATGTAAATCCAGCAACATAAATGATTACAAATGATAACTTTTACATCATCTGTAAACGCTGTGACATGAAATATAGGCCTATAGGTGAACCTGGCAAAACACTAAATGATTGTTTCTGCCTACATTTTCATGCTATCAACCACAAATCGCCCACTCCTGTTGTTATACATTTCAATGGCGCTGATCATCGTTAGTGGCTGTGACATTCTGGTAACCGCAATAAAATCTTGTACCACTGACAATAGAGTTAGGGAAATCGTTATATATATTGCAGTTAGGTACCCGTAAGGTATTTCGTCTTAACCTGTCTATAAAGCCGTAACCGGCCAGGGTTGTAGGGGTACCACATTGGATGCTTCAGCACACACAGTCCTCCAGCATTTCTATATTCAACGATGTGGAGAATTGAGGAAATATCTTGTCCTGTCCATTCCTTGATGTTGTCTTTCCATGTTTTTATTTGGCCTCCTCTGCTTCTTCCACCTTCGACAGTTCCCTGCAGTATTGTTTTTTTTACAAGGAATCATGTCTGTATACATGTCCAAATAATGCAAGTTTTTGTCATTTCACTATTGAAAGAAATGGTTCTTGTAGACTGCATACATCTATATTTTATTTCTTGTTATTTACATACAAATTTGTCTTATGCTCTCTATAGGAAATTTGTAGAATCTTCTGTAACATTTGTAATGGAAGACATGTAGCCGTCTCTCCATGTCCTCAGTGAGTGTCCAACTCTCATAATCATAGAGAATACTAGAAAGCACTAGTGGAGTGCAAAGTGGACACAGGGTTAGCAGATAAACAAGATCCCAAATGTACATCCTCGCGATGCACCCTGGAAACAGAAATACAGCGGCTCGTGCTGATTCTGGTTAAATCATTTGGGGATTGTGTTCGAATGTGGAGGTAGCAGATGGAAAGAGATTTGACTGCATAAAAGACAGACAATATCTCCGACACCACCAGCACAAACACATGCAGAGACACTGTCGACACATAGTGATGCTAGTCAGTCCTTCCGAACATTTGCGGGGTAGCCAATGAAAAGGTAGATGCATGGCAAGAGATGAATAGATTTCATACTGAGTACAATGAAAGGGAAAAACAGCGCCAGAGGGCAGCATCAACTGCAAACAAAAAGTAAAAATGATCCATGGAAATCGGAACTACAAGCTCTGTTAGCTCAAGACAAGCTTCTAGTTACTTGTGCTGCTTATGGGCAGAGACCCAGACTCAATCATGGGTGCCCAGCAAAGCAAGAAGACCTGACCTAATTCTAATGTCGAGCTTTCATATACCGGAAACATGCTCACGAAGATAAAGGGGTTCCGTACCCGATGGGCTCAGGTACAAAAGGGACAATGATGGCATCCCTGACGCAACTCTACTGCCAAGCTTTCCTTTACCGGAAATATACTTGCAGAGAGAAAGGTTCAGTATCCGATAGGCTCAGGCACAAATAGGACAAGGTCGCTCAGCTTTCAAATGCGTTGTTGGATACCAGGGTTCAAACTCTGGGAAAGTTGAGGAAAGGTGCCATATTTATTTAGCAAGTGTTGTTGAGGATCCTATTCAGGCGGTTTCTGGTCTTTTTCTTCAGCGTTCATTCCACAACTCCCAATGGATATCTCTGTCAGCAGAACAATGGTCCAACTAGAATTCCAGCTGAATTTAGTCCAGAGAATAGAAATGCGTTGTGTCACTGTTTTATTTGCACCAATAATACGACACATCCATCTTCGATGGGGGTTTCTGGTCAACCACTGGCTAGACAGCTGAGCACTTATGGAAAACCATGTGTTATGGTTCATAACTCATATTACCGTTGCCTTTTACAGTTGATCCTAAATTGTCATTATCGACTATGACAGACAAACATGAAAGGATGATCATGCAGTCTCCGGATTACATCCTGCTAATATGCAGGAGTTTAAGAACGACCACAGACGAAGAGTGCCCAAAGAGCACTAGAAAACGCTCCAAGCGAATGGATTCATCAAACTCTGTGGTCTGTAGCAAAAGGTGAAAAGAAAAACATCTGCCAACTCTGTCAGATGGTCTGCCAAAATTAATTAACAGCTTTCTGTAGATATACGTCTCTATAGGCTGTTCCTCCTTTTAACTGATTTAGTGACATTCAGTCTTGCAGGATATTATCTGCTGTCTGCCCACATGGACACAGAGGTAATGTTACCAGTCTTGGATGAATATTTGGTATAAGAAATATAACAAAATAGAGAATAATAAATACACTGATATTGTTACTACCTTGAATTTGAGCTTCTACGACCTCCAATAAACTCCTCTTTGTACTTTTTACTTGTGGACTTTTGTCTGTGGATTGATGATTTATTCATTGCAGACATTTAACATTTACTTTAATAATACAAAAAGGGGCATAGAAAAGAAGAGACCAGACATTTCAAAAGATGTAGAGTTTCAGTTTTACTTACATCAAATATTGACAGACAGTTAATCTGTAGTAATAAATGAATAGGCAAAAAAGATTCTGGCAAGGACCTTTTTCGTCCTTGTTTTCCGGCCTGAAATGGGAGAAAATAATAGTGAAACTTTTCCATGCATGTTGTAAGAGGTGACTCAGACTTTTAGGGGGTGGAATAGTGGCCAACCGGGGTGCAAATAATCACAGTTTTACTGTGGAACTTGCAGCACAAACGTACTTCACGCTCCCAGGCGGAAATCACACGAAATATTCGTTGTGGTTATTTGAGAGCGAACGCTGAAGAAGAAGAAGAAGAGGGGGTGGAGTTGACTATCACATCCCTTATAAAGTCAAGTGACACAGAAACCATGCTAAAGTCAAATGTGTCAGGCCCAATGGCCAAGATATTGCAGCCAAGCTGCAAGCCACAACACAGTGCATTTAATTTTCTAGACTACATCCTGTTAATCTGAAGGAGTTTGAAAAAGAACGCAGATGAAAAGGGGGCTCCTTAATATGACACTGGAGAAATTATGATGGTTGCACAGAACAGAGAGTAGCAGTGCTTGATGATGGTTACACAGAACAGAGAGTAGCAGTGCTTGATGTTCTGCTAATGATGATGTTCTAGAAGACGTGTGAGCTAGAAGACAGTTGTGTGCGCTAAGACAAACGTTGATCTAGAAGACAGATGCGTGAGCTAGAAGACACATGTGTGAACTAGAAGACAGATGTGTGAACTAGAAGACACATGTGTGAACTAGAAGACAGATGCATGAGCTAGAAGACAGATGTGTGAACTAGAAGACACATGTGTGAACTAGAAGACAGATGTGTGAACTAGAAGACAGATGCGTGACCTAGAAGACAGATGTGTGAACTAGAAGACACATGTGTGAACTAGAAGACAGATGTGTGAACTAGAAGACATGTGTGTGAGCTGGAAAACAGATGTGTGAACTAGAAGACAGATGTGTGAACTAGAAGACACATGTGTGAACTAGAAGACAGATGTGTGAACTAGAAGACAGATGTGTGAACTAGAAGACAGATGTGTGAACTAGAAGACAGTCATTTGCGCTAAGACAAACGTTGATCTAGAAGACAGATGAGTGAATTTTTTTAATACATAATTAAGCAAGACTTTAGTTTCTTAAATATTTTGGGTGGAGTGTGGGTGGGGAGAGAGGGGTAAAACGTGTTCATGAATCTATGGACAGCACTTTAGCAGCAACATTTAATCATATCAAACTTTAGCAGCAACATTTAATCATATCAAACTCTAGCAGCAACATCTCATCATATCAAACTCTAGCAGCAATATACTATTTTGTTGCCATTTGTAATATTAATTAGTTCTGCGCACACCTAAATATTATAGAAATAGGATCAACAGATGCTTCTTGCCTTGGTGAACACAAAAATGTATATATTTCTGTGGTATTTAAATATAATATATATAATTATACTTGATATAATTCAATGCAAATGTGATTCCATCATTATAATATATATAATTATACTTTATATAATTCAATGCAAATGTGATTCCATCATTGACATATGGATGTGAAAGTTGGAAATCTACTGCAATAATGGATTAGAAGTCAGTTGCCTTCAAGAATAGATGCCTCAGAAAAATCACAAATACTAATTGGAAATATTTAAAATCAAATGACACACTAAGAGAGGAGACAAAACAAGAATATGTGACGAACATCATCAGAAAACCCCGCTGGACATACATCTGCCACATACTTAGAATAAAGGAAGACAGAATTCCATGACATGCCTTCATGTGGACATCAAACGGGAAAGGAAACAGGGAAGACCAAAACAACGCTCATAAGAACATTTAAAATGAAATAAAAAACAAATAAAAGCTGCAATCCTTGGCAACTGACCGACAGGCATGGAGAACTATGACATCCGAGCTATGTGCCAAACATGGCAGAAGAGTAACTGACTGACATAATATATAATTAATTTTTATATTTTAAATATTCTAATTAGCTGCCATTTTTGAAAATATTAATTACTTGTGCATGCTTCTGAAAATTACAGAAATTGGAACAATAGAAATGTCTTGTCTTTGCGAACAAAAATATGTATAGTTTGTGTGTTGCATTATTGAAAATAACAAATATAATTTAAATATTATCAGCTTGACTACATTTTGTGGGTAATTCTTACAGCTGAGGGGAATTGAAACAGGTCTGTTCTAGCAGCACCAAATCGCTTTGCAACACAAGTAAACAGGTTTTCAGTACTTGACCAACCACATACGGAAAACCTGTTTACTTGTGTTGCAAGCGATTCGGTGCTGCTAGAACAGACCTTGTTCAATTCCCGTCAGCTGTAAGAATTATTTTCATTTATCCTCATGCTTCCTACTTGAATTTACATTTTGCGGGGACAAGTTTTATTTATATTTTCTTATGTTTCATGCAAACGTAAAACTATTTTGATGTCAAATTAATTCGAAAAAAATCGTAACTTTTTTCAGGGTTGACGTACAGACTTGGTTGAGGTATCGTTGAATTACAATTTTTAAGGGCTATCTAACTGTACTATTTGTAATTATGTAGCATTATCATTATTTTGAAAATTTTGTCAAAGTACCTACTTTTTTACATATATTTTCCATATATCTCGTTTCATTGCAATTTGCCTTAGATCTGCATTGCCGAATTATATAAGGTTGAACGAATCATGATGTAAATATGGAAATCATTAAATCCGTTTCAGTAACACCGATATTTAATTTCTACGATATTAATGTGTTAAATTAAAGATCAACCAGTTCTTGTTCAGCAAAACAAAAACATTATTTGACCCGGAAGCGGAACTTTAAAGATAGTAGAATTTATTTACCAAGGGCCATATATAGCTGGAGCATTTTTTCGAGTATAAATGCAGGGGTGCAGAGACGTTGAAGCGAGCACCTGTGCTCGCTTCGCTCGCCAGGACCAGGACTCATACTGGTTCAGACCTTGCTACGCCTCCCCGCGGAGCACCCTGGGCAACAGAGAAATCTGGCTAAGGTAGCAAGGATCGGACGATCTCCAGCTGAGGTGGAAACCTGCTGTGGACTTGGAAACTTCCAAGAGATAAACGACTCTTTCATCTACAGTTCGTCCCGGGATTTCAAGCAAGCCTCAGCAAAACTTTCGTCAGCCTTTTCGACTTTTCGCCAAGGCTCAAGGACGTTTCGCCAGTCCCCACGTCACCCCGACGTCGTGATATCGCCAGAAAAAGTCCTTTTTAGGACTAGGTGGAAAGCGACGTGACCAGGCATAGCGAGTGCCTGGTCGAATCCCCCAACTAACAAACAAACAGTATAAATGCTACAGAAGAATTCTACGAATTTCCTATAGGGAACATAAGACCAATGTGTACGTAAGAAATAAAGTAGAGATGTGTGCAGGTGTCCAGGAGCCATTGCTTTCAATAGTGAAACGACGAAAACTAGCATGGTTCGGACATGTATACAGGCACGATTCCTTGTCAAAAACAATACTGCAGGGAACTGTCGAGGGTGGAAGAAGCAGATGAGGGCAAATAAAGACATGGACAGACAACATCAAGGAATGGACAGGGCTAGATATTTCCACACTCATCCGCATCGCTGAGGATAGAATTCGCTGGAGGACTCTGTGTGCTGAAGCATCCAATGTGGTACCCCTACGACCCTGAAGGGTTATGGGTTTATTGATTGATATATAGCTGGGCATAGCCTCCAAAATCATCATCAGGTGCCATACCTGGTGGTGAAGGTGGTTTAGGGTCTCCACAGCTCTCTGTCCACAGTATTATGTATCAAAGTCGTTGTTGTTTCCTTGCCGTGTGCCAGGTTGTCAACTGTCTAATATTTTATCACGTTGTCGCCCTCTGTCTCTGGTGCCTTCAATCTTGCCTGTTGTGATTATGTTCTCTAAACCTGCCTGTCTCATGAAGTGGCCAAAAAAAAGAATATTGCCTTTTTCTTATATTGTTGATTAAGGTCCGTTTCGCATTTAACTCTTTCAATACCTCTACATTAGTTTTTCTGGCAGTCCATGGTATTCTCCGCATTCTTCTGTAGAACCACATCTCTGTTGCCTCCAATCTCCCACTTTCCAGTTTGTTTATTGTCCAAGACTCGCACCCATATGTTAGTATAGGGGTTATATAGCACTGCAGAACTCTCTTTCTCACCTCTAATGACAAGGTCTTATTACACAGTATATTTTTCTGAATCAAACATTTCGTATGTCGCAACTAAGAGGGTTTTGACGTGGAGTTTGTTGTTCCCTAAAGGCCCATAGATAACTATCAGGGCCGTAGGGACGTTTTCTTTGTGGAATGGGCTTTACCTATAAAAAGCTAATGTAAAAAAGGTATTCGTCCGTTCTTGTATGAAATAATTCAATCTTTTTCAATAGAAAGTGGATGACCTTTTTTGAAGAAAAAATCGTTGGTTCACACACCCTTTAGCTAAATTCCTAGCAATAAAAACATTTTTAGATTTCCTAAGCGTGGGAAGGAATTAACTACAATCTCCCTTATCAATAGAAGTATAAACCATGCAAGTAGATATATTTGTCGATTTAATATTGATTGATTGGTTCAGAACCCCAGGAATTGCGAGCTATTAACTCTAACTTCCTATGTGCAGTGGGTTAATTTTTTTGTGAGCTTTCTTTCATACCCAGGAGACTTCCGCATTCAGCTTAGTGCAATGTATATTGAATGAGTCTTCTACTCATAGATGGTCTATATTTGTATAGATGACATGCTACAATTTTCCATAAGAGAGCCTTAATATAATGGCATGCCGTTTAATATTTAAAGTAATGATTCGTGCAGACATGTATGAATCTATAACATTGATTTTGTTTTTCCAAATTATAGTTGGCCTTGACATATCAACTAAATCCATCTCCAGCCTTAGGCTAAAGTCACAATTTGACTAGGAAATCCTTTGACTTCTGGGTCACTGGATCACTTGACCGTCTATGGAATGGGTCAGCCAATTTAACCCTCAAAACTTTCTTAGTCACCATTTACTATGTCCATGTCAGGTAACAGTTCAACTAATATTTGCTCCCTTTTTGGGTTCCCGCACCACACGGGCTGTCCACTAATCTACCATACACAGCTCAGTACACACTACTTCGGCTGGTCACTAATCTGACACACATATTACAGTGAACACACAGATAATTGTTTGTTTTGTCTTTTCTAACAGGTCCTAATGTTGACATCTTAGCAACAATCTTAATTTCACTTGCCACTTTGAAAAGGTGGTTTTACGTTTTTCAATCAAAGGGAGATAATAATAGTATTTGTCAATTAATTTGTTTTAACGAATTATTGTCCCCTTATTAGTTATCATCCCACTATGGCATACAAGGAAATGAAGAGGCAGATAGACTGACAAAGGATGGAGAATTACATGAACAAAAAGACCAAGAAATCACCTACCAAGAAAAGAGGACATTCATCAAAACCATCAGGAAAGTTGACCAACCAAAAGACAATTACCACTATCTCGATAGAGCAGAGCAGGTTATTATCTTCCAGCTCACAACTGGACAAACATATTAAACAGCCACCACTTAAACAAACTAAGACTGGTCCCATCACCTCTGTGTCCTTGTAGGTAGGCAGCACAGACCCCTGAACATATCCTGGAAGACGAATACACTAATTAATACACTAAACCAGTTCATAGAAGAACTCTGGCCCACTGAGATGGATATCCACAGAAAGATGTATGGGAGCACTAAGAGCTTTCAAATACAGCAGCCTTTATTAAGAAAACAAGACTTGCTGTGTAGACATGTCAAATTGCTAACGAGAAGAAGAATAAGACTAATTATTGTGTCAAAATAAAGTGAAGAAATCTACTCCTACTACTTGTTCAATTTAATCACGAATTAAATAAATAGTCCGCCCGTGTGTTGCCTAGGCCCGAAAGGGGAGCAAAGAATAGCAACACTGTTTACCTTCCACGAATGTCGTAAAAGGCTATTAAGGAGGTTATATAATGGAGTTGGCTGGCCCATCCCATATAGGGTCAGTGACCCAAAGCCATGCTGAAGTAGGATGTGTCAGGCCGAAAGGCGCAGATATCGCAGCAATGCTGTAAACCATGGCACAACGCATTCCGGTCTCTGGACTACATCCTGCTAATCTGTAGGAGTTTGAGAACGAACGCAGAAGAAGAAGAAATAAATAGTCTGTTCTTTTTCTTTGTATGCATCTGTCTAAAATGTTAAAAACATTATTATGAAAAGCTCATAGTAGGTTGAATATGATTTCTGTGTACAAAAAATGGAAATTAGGATGATATCCCCTTATGAACCAAATAACAACCAAATTGGGCTTATTACAAACATGTGTGTTTCCAGTAACGACGAATGCAAGGCATACAAAGCATGGGAACTAAATAAAACATTGTCCAAGAGAATAGCATAATTTGAATTAAAGTGCTACAGAAGAGTTCTGAGAAAACCATGGACAGCAAGGAAAACAAACCAGGAGGTGCAAAGCACAATCGTCGCTCTAGAGGGCTGGCTTCTGAAAACCATATTAAATGAAAAACTTTTTTTTTCCGAGAGACATGACGGTATAGAGATGGTGATATTTGAGGGATGATAGAAGGTAACAGGGGTAAAGGCCGACTAAGACACCGTTGGACAGAAGACATACAGTAACGTCTACATGTGTCCCTAAAGGAGGCGGTACAATTTGCTCAAGACCGAGGAGAACTAAATAGATCCATAAGAAAGATCAAGTTCTGGAAAGAATATGTCACGTGTTGATTACCTTGTGGTGAGGTACGCCTCTTTAAACTACGGGGGTGAGTCCAGTTTAGTTATATCAGAGGTTTTTGAACATACAAAATCATGGGGATACTGGTTCAGATAATCCTGTCACTATGACTCAAATAATAAAATTGGGATGATACAAACGTGATTTATTATATACCCCGGCAGTTTTGGTTCAGCAATACACTCTTAAATACATACTCTTGAATTCGTGGTGGCTTGATTACCAGAACTCTATTATTATCAATTGATGGTTAAAAACTTTGATGATATAGGATAAGCAAATTGTGGCCCGAGAGTCATAAATGATTCTATCATGGGGATAGACAATTGTTTGCTGATAATAGGATTGCCAGTTGGCCGAGACTGTTTATGGTGAAATTTTCAAAAATTAAAAACCCAAAATTGCCACATTCCAAAAATGTTTATAAACTATTCTTCTTCTTCTTCTGCGTTCGTTCTCAAACTCCTGCAGATTAGCAGGATGTAGTCCGGAGAACGGAATGCGTTGTGTCATGGTTTACAGCAACAGCATTGCTACGATATCTGCGCCTTTCGGTCTGACACATCCGACTTCAGCATGGCTTTGGGTCACTGACCCTATATAGGATGGGACAGCCAACTCCATCCCATAACCTCCTTAGTCGCCTTTTACGACATGCATGGAAGGTAAGCAGTGTTGCTATTCTTTGTTCCCCTTTCGGGCCCCGCAACACACGGGCGATAAACTATTAATATAGTAAAAACGCAGCAAGATTGAAGTATAATTTGTAAAATTTAGTTAAAAGAAAATGTATTCTGGCTTTAATTCAGAATTTGGTTTATCCGAATTTACTTATTTATAATAAGCTTTAATTTCTTACAAATTGATGCAAGTATTTTAAAATAACTTTTTCTTTCACATGGAGTGTAATTTCAGGTTGTTTGGTTGGTTGCTGATCCAGGTCTATGGGCTCATGTCTTTCACCCACTATTATATTGCTGGAAAGTCTGTGGATTTTCCACCCACTCCGGGCCAGAGCCAAAGAAAAACTACCACACCACCAGGACGGTAGTCTTCAACCTTTGCAATGCTCCGAGCCACTGCATCCAAGATAGAGTTCCCTGTGCTCATTCTCCGCCACCAGTTGACTACTGGTTATGCTGAACTTCTCTATTGCTCCAGGCATGCACACCATCTCTTCTATGAGATTTCTACCTGATCTCCTCAGCATAAGAGTACGACATTAGGTAGCACAAGCTAGGTCGTACCTTATTGTGCCAGAATACAACCACCACGCATTACACCAACATCTAGATGAGTCAAAGGGAAAACGAATCAAGCGTGGCAGTTCATGGATGGCAGTGGCTGAAGACACACTGAGAAGTGTATGTGAATTTAAAGAGATAGGAAAGGGTAGTGAATGGATGGAGGTAGACATTGAGAAGAAATCTCTGACTACGGTAATAATACAATTAGATAAAGCGTGTCGAAAATGGACGAGTGTCAGGGCCCAGGTTACAGTGCATGAACTCGCCCAGCTACACTCGAAACCACAAGACATAATTATATACACAGATGGCTCAGCTCACATAAACACAAATAAAAGTGACAAAAACGTACAGACCTACATGGAGTTGACAGCCCCTTAAGATCTGTACCAGACTAAACTCCTGGGAGTGAAAGTTATGGAATACCAATATACATTCAGACCCACGTGAAAGGAATACTAAGCGAGGACGAACAGAACAATGTGAAGCGAAAAACATTCACCCTCAGTTTTCTGGACGAGGAATAACCACAAGACATGTGGGTCAGACGGGTCAGCACAGAATGTAGTGAGGAATAGAGGTGCAGGTGTATGTATATATATATATATATATATATATATTTATATATATATCCATACAAGCCTAGAAATACGACCAGAACGCCAACAGGGAAATTCTGAAATAATTATGATGCAGAAATCCAGACAATTAGAATGGACCCTGAAAAACAGCTTAACTCCAACCCTGATCTACAACCCGTGGTATTCCTGACAGATGCAAGGTCAGTGCTTCAAGCTCTCATGTGTGGAAACTACTTACAAAAACTACTTAGTGAACTGCTTTGCCATTATAGCGTAACCATGCAGTGGATACCCTCTCACTGTGGGATACCAGGAAATGAAAAAGCAGACCAACTGACTAAGGAAGATGCTGCCGAAGACCAACCAGATGTACTAATTACCTACCGTCAGAAAAAAAGTTGATTTAGTCAAAAATAAAAACACCAACACCAACACACGATGAATATCATATTATGAACAAATCAGAATAAGTTGTCATTCTACGCCTCAGAACGCGACATAACCGTGTAAATATCGACCTACCTACCTACCTCTATCTATCTATCTATCTATCTATCTATCTATCTATCTATCTATCTATCTATCTATCTATCTATCTATCTATCTAATCTATCTAATCTATCTATCTAATATATCTAATCTATCTATCTATCTAATATATCTATCTATCTAATCTATCTATCTATCTATCTATCTATCTATCTATCTATCTATCTATCTATCTATCTATCTATCTATCTATCTATCTATCTATCTATCTATCTATCTATCTATCTATCCATATATCTATCTATCTCTGTCTGTCTGTCTGTTTGTCTATCTATCTATCTTATCCATCCATCTCTCTTATCTTTCTGTATGATGATGATGATGTTCGTCCGTCGTAATCGACGATGACCAAAAACTCAACCATAATAATAATAACAAGAAATAATAAAAAATAATAAAAGTTAATAGTGCGTTTTTAAATGACTAACAAGTCCAATGCGCGCACAAAATGTTCTTTTATAGAATTGACAACAATAGAGGGTAACTGTGTGAGGTTGAGATGTTTTTTTTATTTTCTACGTGTCCGCTTGAATCTGTCTGTATATACATACACTGTCGCCCTTGTTTGCATTGCGGCTTCGTGAGTAGAAGAGTTGTTTTGAGATAGCCTTCTTGTGTGCTGTTTGTAAGCTGTGTGTGTGTGTGTGCGTGTGTGTGTATACGGTTTTCAGGTGCATTTCGGGTCCGGTATATTAGAAGCACAGCTTAATCGCGTCACATAAATATCATGACATATTAATTATTTTTATCATTGTATTTGAGGATGAACTGAACAATTTTCAGTGTGAATGGAAATTTTTGCTAAATTCACGAGTCTTTTGAAAACACAATTAGTATTGAGTCAGAAACTTGTTTCTGGTTTATTTTAATCAATCAATAATTTCCACTGCCAAGCGGAAAATTGAATTGCTTTGCTTTCAATATTTCGGATATTTCTGTGTGTTTGTTGGCATATTAATATTTGTCAGATTTATTTAAATGTGTGGATTGAGATATTTTCCATACATGGGGATGGTGGGATGAGAGTGTAACTAGGAAACACAAAACGAAATACTGTTTGAGATTGTAACAAATTTATATATGTGACGTGTCCCTTATAGAATGCTATCCTCACTGTAAGATTCTCGGTGTTGTGACAATATTCTAGTGTCATGTTCTTGAGACCAACGGGAATTGAACCACTCCGTTCTGACGACACAAACATCGCCTGGCAACTCGAGTAAAGGGTTTTCCCGTGCTTGATTAACCAAGGATGCGGTTAAATCAAGATCAAGTATGTTACGTTGATCTAAACACAAAAATAACATTATTCAAAACGATTATTCCAACGCTGTGATACCAAAGCCAAACATGGACATCGACAGCGCAAGACAAACGTAACCTTGTGCCAGCTGAAATGGCGTGCTTACGCAGAATCCTAGGAATATTGTTAAGAGACAGGGTGAGGAATGAGGACATCCGGGAAAAAGGGCACTACCCCAATCTTAGAATACATCAAGAGACAACAGATCAAATGGTTTACACACATCAGCAGAGTACTATCAGACAGCATACCACAGCAAGCAATGCTACACAGATACAGCGAAGGCAGACCTAGAAGCCGGCCACAAATACGATGGACAACTGAAATAAAAGAGGCGACAAATCCCACAATATACTCAGCACATAAGCGGGCCGTCTCCAGAAAACTCTTCTACCCCTGACGACGATAGACAAAAAAGGGTTTCAGCGAATAGATAGATAGTACAAGAACTGGGATTTTATTTAGGGTTGTAGTTCTTAAGTGTGGTAACTGGATATTTACACCAACGGTTATTAGCCCTGGCCTGTCACAGGGATCGCCTCTATCTCCTGTACTTTTCAATGTATACACAGTACATATCGCTGGCAATCAAATCACAGGTGTTGGCAGAACGATGTCATATGCCGATGATATGCTGGTGTATAGACAGGGCAGAAATCGAGAAGAGTGTGTCGTGGAACTACAGAAGGAGCTGGACAGACTGACAAATTGGTGTCGAGATACGGGAGCAGTGGTTAATCCGTCTAAGGCGTTCGTGACGTGGTTTTCCTTGAACAATCACATGGTAAAGACACCCATGCCACAAGTTTCGTTGTCCGGGAAAAGTTTAGAAAGAACTAGCACAATGAGATATCTGGGTGTGTTTTTTGACAGAAGCCTGAGTTTCAGGGAACATGTTGACCACATTATCATAAGGGCAGGCAAAGGCTTAGCAGCAATGAAGGTTATGGCTGCTGCGCAGTGTGAGTTAAGATTGTTATTTCTTTTGTACCAGGGTTTGGTTGTGGCTGCGGTGGAATATGCACTGGCAATTCTGACTCTTAGCCAAACTCAGATCGAAAGACTGGATAGAGTCCAGAATGCAGCAATGCGTATCATTCTGGGATGCACAAGAGACAAATCGACAAGAGCTATGCGATACCTTCTTGACTGCCCAACAGCTGAGCATAGATTACAGTATTGCCGTGCACGGGGTACCTTCAAATATATGCAGATAAGGAACACCCGTTGCATTCCGAAATACAGAAAGTTAAAGGCAGCAGACTCAAGAGAGGAAGGTCGTGGATGAGACGTGCTGAGGATGTAATACAAAGCGTGTGCAGATTACAGGATGTGGCAGCAGGTGCGAAATGGATAGGTCTACCCACAGATTTCGAAACTTGTTTGAGAGTAGTAATATCACTTAGCAGGAAATACAGAGAATGGTGTCCCACAGCTGTGGAGAAAGAAGTGCAGGCTTTAATCAGTGAGAATACCAAAGAGGGGGATGTGATTATATACACTGATAGATCTGTAATTAGGCATGTTCGCAGTGCTTGGGCCTTTGCAGCTCAGTGCGCAGGTAAAATGATCAAGGAGGAAAGTGGTGCCTTTGCGGTCACTACGAGTAGTATGACCATGGAGACTATGGCGGTGACCAAGTCATTTGACTTGTAGGTAACGCAGAAGGTAACGCAGGTCTGCATCTTGAGTGACTCTATGAGTATGATTAAGAAGGTACAAGTGGGTCTAGTTCGCGAACAGTGGATTGAGACCTTGAGAAATGCAAGCTTGAAAGCGGTTACATTTATTTTCGTGCCGGGACATGTGGGCGTTCGAGGCAATGAAAGAGCGGATCAGCTGGCATCGTGTGCGATTGTGGCAAAGGGCAAATGGGGCAATGGATCGCGCTGACGTTTTGAACTCCTTAAGAGATATAATACGCGAGAGTGAGACTAATGTGGATGATGATTCCTTTTCAATTGCTAGGATTAAAGATCAGGGATTGAAATGCGGTGTTGCTAGAGGTGAACATTTTGTAGGACGCAGAAGAATGATGGTCAACCAGCATAGGACCGGTACTGTCAGCAGAAGTGTGATGGCGGATACACTCAAGGAGAGATCGGAGCAACTATGGATGTGTGCACATGCAGTGATGATGATCCGCCGACTAACTAACTAACTGGGATTTTATATGGGTTTTTTTTTTCTGAGCTGTGGTATTTTCAAAGTGTTAAGTGGTAACGCTTTGGTTTCCAATTAAAGTTGTGTGCACATGTTTGATTACAGTGCTTGCCTTTGCAGGATAGTAATAAAAGTATAAATAATAAAGTATAATAAAGAATGACACAAGGGGCAAACATAAATAATGCCCTTGTATTGCAGGGTTATACAGGTAGTAAGAATTACAATGAAAAATATTGAGTTCGGTGGTTAGTGTTGTGTTGCTTATTAACCTGCCTCTAATGAAGACTAATAATCAATAAATCATGCTTTCCTTTTTTTAATTAAAAAAAAACCAAACTAAACACAACTTATAATAATAGACTTATTAAAAGTTATTATTATAATATATAATATATAATATATATATATATATCTTCTAAAAAATCAACATTGGTAGCCTCCAGTTGACTTTGAGCTTTTTTGTTTACCGTATATGCTTCACACTTTAATATTATATTAAATTATAATATATAATTTATACTATTTATTATTATTAGGCGTGGCAGGCCGGCTACTATCCTATTCAATTTATTATAAATTAGCCTAGGCCAAATAAATATCCTTTGGCTATTTTTTTAATTTCTAGTCCTAGGCCCTATTTCATAATTAGTTACTCAAGTTACTGTTATTTATTAATTATTGTTATAAAGTGATAACTAGTATAGTATAGTAACTATAGTTAATTTTTAATGGATTGCACATCTGTAATAGTTAGAAATCGTACCAAACCAAAGCTCTCATTTCCACTTATGCAGTGGATAGGTAACCATTGAATTAAGAATGATGGAGCTTTTTTTTGATTTTTATTCCGCTTTAATTTTTATTGCTTAATGCTTCCAATAAAGATCTGCAGTCCATGAAAATTACTATGTTACAAAAAATACTATGTTCGTTGGTTATAACTATAACAGTGTTCCGACTGTTCGGCGCATCGTCTTAACAACGGTCACTGTGAAATTTGACCTAGTTTTGAGGTATTCCCCAAAGGTTGACATGTTGTCACGTGATAGAATGTTGATCCATGGCAGAATGATGAAATGTTCCTTGGATCACGTGATCTGTAGAGTAGTCCAGCATCAAGGAATTTTTTAAAAAAAGGGGGGGGGGGATTAAATTATTATTTAGGTTACAAAATTAAAGAAAAATAAAAAATTGGGATTTCCGGTCATTTTTGGGCGCGTGTGGTCAGTTGGTCATTTCAAATTGTGTGAAGATGGCAGAACCAGAGGAGTTTGATTTTTCTTTTTTTATTAAGTTGTGCGATAGTGGTAGTAAATATGTTCTAGATTGGGGTATGGATCACGGATTAATCACCAACTATTATGTGTGTCCTACGTGTGGAGGTAATATGAAATTAGTAAAGGAAATCCGCAAACAGGACGGATATATATGGATCTGTCGGCAATTTGGCACTAATCGCAATCGAATAATTAGGAGCGTTAGGCACAACTCCTGGTTTGCCGAGAGCCAAAGCGGTCATTGACTGGAAGAGTTTTTGTAGGGAGATTTGTGCTGATGATACGGTAAAACTAGGGGGAGAAGGGGTAGTCGTCGAGATAGACGAAATTATGTTTGGGAAACGCAAATACAACAGAGGGAAGAAAGTGCAGGGTGCTTGGGTGTTTGGTTTAGTTGAAAGGGGCACCAATAGGTGCGTATTAAAAGTGGTCGCAGAACGGACTAAAGAGGTCTTATTAAATATTATAAAGGAGTGTGTGCTACCAGGAACAATCGTTATTTCGGACTGCTGGAGAGCATACAGTTGTTTGTCAGATGAAGGGTATGTACATCACACTGTAATCACAGTGTGGAGTTCAAAAACAGAGAAACTGGGGCCCACACAAACACTGTTGGAGGTTTGTGGGGCCTAGTGAAAAGACAGTTTCAGAATCAAGGGTCATGTTCTGTGTAGATATACAAAAATAGGTAGGTGTGTTACCAAAATAAAACAACTTAACAATGAGATACAGACGACGTTTCGACTATAAAGCCTTCATCAGGACAAACAAATGACCACAATAAAACAAATCTTACATGGAGATAAATATTGTTATAATGAGGACAATAGAAGATAGGTAATGAGGGAAGAAAAGATGTGGATGCATGACTGGTGAGAAAAACGTATGGGAAGTTAGTAGTAAGTAGGGAGGAGAAAGTAGACTGAAGAAAGTGAGATGAACAAAGGAAAAGATATGGTAGCAAGTAAATTAAAAGTACATTAAAAATACTCACCTCAAAAGTGGCAACAGAGAATGAATGCTACAGACAAGCAATCATGATGTTAGGGAAGAGCAAAATGAGATGGTATGAGGGATCAGGTGGGAGAGAGAGAAAGAGGCCAAACAAGGCAGGAAAGAAGAGAAAGAGCGAACAGCAGGAAGAGAATATGAGCAGATAATGGTGATATATGAGAATAAAATAGTAAAATAACAACGGAAGCAGCGACTGGTCTACGTTCCTTCCAAATGAATGAGCACAAACATTTGATATGTTCTTATAATTAATTATATGTTTGATTAGCTTCAATCCATAATCACCAGGGATCTCAATAAAATTCACTTGTAAACAAGATGTCACTGCCTGGTATCAAACTTGTGGAGTAGTGAACACACGGCAGATGGCTTAACCAATATGTAGCGTAGATTCAAAGACAATGTTTTACAAATATTTAAAAATCCACATAAATCAGTCTGTTTTTGCCCTTTTCAGTTCTTCAGGTAAAAGGAAGTGAAAAAAGTCATGCATGCCATTTTCTTTACATACGACAACACACTACATCGTGCACACATGTGGAATGGCCGGCAGGAAGGACTCTTGCACTATATAATGTACCACCCTACTGCAGAGAAGTATGAAATATTTGTTTACAGTATTTATTAACATTTAAGAAGCAGTTTTTGAAATGAAGCAATTGATACATGGAAGGATAATTTTATATTTGATGGGATTGTGCATCAAGATGAGATAACTTGTTGTGGTCTTGAGATTATTGTTCTGATATTGAAGAAGTGTTTTTGTGTTTTTTAAAGTAAAAGTTGCTGATACTGAAGGTCATGTATCTGCACATCAGCAACTTTTATTTTTTTAAATGTCAAATGCTGCATGTTTCCTGTTAGGGAGGTGGTATTTGCAACTTTTACACACATAAGCAAATTTTCTATCCAGCGGGAAATCAGTAGATATTAATACCAACTGTAAGAGGTTGACAAGATGACTGTAGTTGACTCTGTTGTACGTCTTCTTGGTCTATCACTGTGAATGCAGTTTACTCTTTTGTCTGGAGGCCTTCATAAATTTTGTATGGAAGGATTTCAGCAATCGTAACTGTATCATTCAGGTCTGTATGCGCTTCAATTGTCTAGAAACTCACTAGAATCTGATTTGCAGATCCATGATCATATGTCTAGCGACAATTTTCTCTAGACCCTTTCCGCACGTCTTGCAATGTAATACCATATATTCCCGAATATAAGCTAATCTGCTTATAGGTCGAGGATGTAACTTTATTGCCCAAAATGTGACCAAAGTCAGAAAGCCGTGTATAGACCACAGTATAAAAACATAATAACAGTAATAATACTATGGAATCCTGTTATTATAAGAATGAAGGGACAAGTAAAATATTACTAAAAGAAAAAGAACACAAATGTTAGCAGTGGTAAAATTGAAGGTTATTTTTGTGTGTGTCCCACCCTACCAGTGTGTGTCATGTGACGTATTCTTTCCAGAACATTGTCTCATTTAACATATTCATGTTATCTTTAATGTCATCAGTCCATCATTTTCTTTGTCTGCCTTTCCTTCTCCGCTAAGGCGTTCTGCCCTCCATTATTTGTCTTAATATTTCCCTAAATAATCGCATAGTAAACACGTCCACGCAATCTGTTACTTTGAGAGGGGATGTCCTCGAGAGAACCAACACAATGAAGTACTTTGGGGTTATGTTGGACAGAAGTATGAGTTTCAAAGATCATGTTGACCACATCATTGTAAAGGCGTATTCTTTTATTTTTGCTGTATCAGGGATTGGTGGTGGCGGTGGTAGAGTACGCACTGGCAATTCTGACACTGAGTCGGACTCAAACAGAAAGATTGGATAGAATCCAGATCGCCGGTGTGTTGCCAGGGCCTGAAAGGGGAGCAAAGAATAGCAACACTGTTTACCTTCCACTCATGTCGTAAAAGGCGACTAAGGAGGTTATGGGATGGAGTTGGCTGTCCCATTCCCCCCCCATATAGGGTCAGTGACCCAAAGCCATGCTGAAGTCGGATGTGTCATGCTGAAAGGCGCAGATATCACAGTAGTGCTGTAAACCATGACACATCACATTCCGTTCTCCGGACTACATCCTGCTAATCTGTAGGAGTTTGAGAAATAACGCAGAAGAAGAAGAATCCAGAATGAGCCATTGCGAATCATTTTTTAGTGTACGAGAGATACGTTGGTATGGACTATGCGATACCTACTTGATTGCCAACTGCAGAGCAAAGAATACAAATGTGCAAGGCGTGGACTACCTACAAATCACAGCTGATAAAGAGCACCCTCTAGATCCAGAAATTATCAAAGTGAAAGGCAGTTGGCTTAAGAAAGGAAAGTCGTGGATAGCGCAGAGGACGTTATACAGAGCATGTGCAGATTGGAGGATGTACTGCCTGGTGCCGAATGGAGTCTGGGGCCCTCAGTTTGTCCGACAGTCTTCGAAGGATTAATAACATTCAATAGAGAGTGCAAGGAATGGTGTCTGACAGTGGTGGATTGGAGGTGCTCGCTCTGATCGATGAGAATTCCAGGGAAGGTGATATGATTATATATACAGATGGGTTGGTTGAGAGATACATCAGGAGTGTCTGGGCCTTCATGGCTCAAAGGTGGGGGGAGACCATCAGAGAGGAAAGTGGAGCATTCACTCAGACGACAAGCAGCATGACAATGGAGATTTTGGCAGTAAACAAAGCTTTGAAATGGGTGTGTTCACAGACTGTCTGCGAACATGCCTGTATACACAGTGACTTCATGAGCATGATTGTCAAAGTTCAGAACAGTGGCTGGATGCAGAGAATAATTCCTGTGTGCATAGAGTGACTTTTATTTTTGTGCTGGGACATGCAGGAGTCCGGGGTAATGGGAGAGTGGATAGGTTGGCTGCCCACGCTGCTACTACAGCTGTTGGTGAAACGATGGATCAGGCAGACATTTTGAATTCCCTATGGGAAAACGCACGAACAAATGAATGTACGAGTGACGATAACTCTTGTTCCATGACTAGAATAAGGGAGCTTGGTTTGAAATGTGGTGTCGCTAGAAAGGTGCGGTTTCGTGGGCAAGAAAGAATGATGGTCAATCAACGAAGTAATGGGACCGTCAATCAACATCTAATGGCGAATACACTCAAGGAGAGATCTGAGCATCTATGGACTTGTCCGGAGTGCAATGACAATGATCCAACAACTAACTATCATGTCCAGACGCACCATTAGTTGCCATTTTGACATTAAATCACACCTTCTCAACAACAATTAGCTGGTCTTCATTGACATTTGTTTCCACAAAAGTACCCATTATTTTTAGGATCCTGTTTATGCAACTAAATAAAATTCAAAACTGAATGAAAGGTAAGGCTGGAGATGACCTTGGTTGCTATGCCAAGACTAAATATAATATGGCAAAGCAATATCAGTGTTAAAGTGAAGATCAGAATTTATAACTCAGTAGTGCTATCTATTTATTATATTGTATGGTTGTTGTCAATCAGGATAAACTGCAGGTAGTCGACAATTTTACTTACCTTGGAAGCACTCTCTCGGGAGGTCAATATTGATGTGAAAATTAACAAAAGACTGGCAAAAGCTAGTGTTGTATATTTGATAGATAAGAAAAATTAGAAACTTCCCCCTTCCACACACACTCAATTCTTGATTAGGAACTAGCATAATTGCCTAGGTTACATTCCAATAAGTCAGAGGTGGGTAATCCTATTTGTGTTGACGGACCGGATTGAGCTTCTTCATTCATGTGGTAAGGGACCAAAAAGTTATTTTTGTATTAGTTTTGTGGAGCTCCAAATAATGTTTTCCTGGGACACAAATAATTTTCAATTAGCCTGGCGGGCCAGAAAAAATGGCTTGAGGTGGGATTTTCCCTATCTCTGTCATAATTGCTCTATTCATCAACCATCTATAAGTATATTAAATAAGCTTAGTGTCTCTGTCGGTTATTTTGTTTTTTCCTGAAAGCATACACTTTCTCTCACCTCCTGGTCACACTCCATTTTCTGAACATTAACATTGTCTCTTTCAGCCTCTTTATCACTTTGCAGTGTATCCACAACTGCCCCATTTAACAAGCAATTTGGAATGAAAATCAACATAGACAAAACAGAAGTAATGAATATTGCAAGAGAAAAGGAGAACATCAACATACAGATAAATAATAAACAACTAAAACAAGTAGATGAATTCAAATATCTGGGCAGCAAATTGAGATATGACAACAAACAAGAAGCAGAAATAAACGCAAGATGTAATAAGGCCTGTCAGATCATTGGTCAATTAACACCTTTACTAAGAAACAAAGATATTACACTAGAAACAAAGAAAGCGCTTTTCAACACCATTTTCTTACCAACATTGTGTTATCAGTGTCAAACTTGGACATTAGATTCTAGAACAATACATAAAATTAACACCACTGAAATGAAATGTGTGAGACGTATGATTGGAGTTAGCTTGAGAGACAAAATCAGGAATGAAGCACTAAGGAAACAATTCGGGATCAAGCCAACAATAGAATAAATACAGAAACAACAAGTTAAATGGTACGGCCACATAACCAGACAGAAAGAGCAAATTATTATCCAATAAAACACTTAACAAACGATACGAAAACAGGAGACCTATTGGACGCCCATTAAAAGGTGGATAGATAGTGTATTAGAGACACTCGGAAATATAACAGCAGAGGAGGCAAATAGAAAGGCAAAAGACCGTACACTCACTCTCCCCTCAACACCGAAAGGTACATGAGGACAGAAAGAAGAAGAAGTCTCTTTTCATCAGTGTGCCATTATATATAATAAATATAACATTTACTAATATTGTGTTTACCATCAATACATCAGCTTTTTCATTGCCTCTAGACTCCCAGATAGGTTGTGTAGGTATCCATGTGATAATTTGCATGATCATTTTTAAAAAGGGTTACCCACTCTTTTATCATACACCTTATCTATCTTGTGCAGATTGTTCTGGAAGTCTGATATCATTGCTATTTGTGCTGGTGGTTTTGTTATCAGCAAAGTGAGACCTAGTCACCACCTCTATTCTCTATTCTTGTGCTCAGTATAGTTGTGGGAGAAGTAGTCGGTGTTTCCATCACTTATCTGCTATAATCAATCAAGGGTCATGGCGAGTGGTGCAGGCGATCAGGTTTCTCCATAGCAATCTATTGTGTTGTTAATAAGTTTAGATGGTGACATTCTCTCGTGCCACAATGACAACTCATTCAGCATCTCTGAGAACATCTATGTTAGTGTTTTTGCTTGTCCATGGAATGTTTATTATTCTTCTAAAAAATCAACATTGGTAGCCTCCAGTTGACTTTGAGCTTTTTTGTTTACCGTTTATGCTTCACACCCATAAAAAAGAATGGGTTATATATCCTAGTACTAGAATTTGGATACCTGCTATTTTGGTAGACCTTCAAAACCCAATATACATTTATTTTTGCTTCCTGTGACATCTGTGTAAGTTCTCAAGATTATGGCATGACCAGTTATACTTTTATGTGCTGTTATTATGATTCTGTTTTCTTGAACAATTTTCCATTGCTGCAATCATCAAAAACATTGTTTTTATGTTTTGATATGCTGATGGAATGATTATAATGTTCAAACTGCAATACCTAACCCTCTTACACCATTTAAGGTTTTCCATGATAAAAAAAAGTATATTTTTTTTAACAAAAACTGGATGCAGAAATAAACTAAAATGATGTCCATACTGAATATTTCATTTTAGGAAACGAACTAAAGTGAAAATAAATAAGAAAAATATACCATGTAAAAATGTGAAAAACATTATTAAATTGCAGTTTTTGGCCAAAAATTGCTTTTACAAATTTACATGCATGTCATACAAATCATGTATCTTGAACGTTTCAGAGATCCATCAAAAACATCTGGCTTTAAACATATTAAAATTTACATGTAAACAGTTAAAATTGTCAGCATAAAAATGACAAAGATATTTGAATCAAATTGGTTTGTTGTATAAAAAAAACAACTACACATTGTAATATAGAGTGTTATATAGGATTATAAAAGTGTGATTAAGAACAATAAAAGTAAAGTCAGTTTTGTTGGCAACTTAACATAACATTAAAAATTAGACAAGATGGTTGATCCAATGTTGTGAGCACTGATGCAAATAACCACCCAGAGTGAGTAATTTGTATGAGAATAACAGCTATTTTGTGTAGGTATTTATTCAATGAGAAAGTCCTGAAACTTGTGTGCACCAATCCTGCTAGCATAAAATAGTACAAATTGGAATTTTTAAAGTTTATTGCACAAAATAGACTCATAGAAGTAAAATATTTTGTTGGTATTTTATATCTTAATGAGATCTTATTCTTGATTAGAAACTGGCCTCATGGCACGTGGGGCATTCCCATAAGCGCTCCGCTCTCTGTTGCAGCAGTCATCCGACTCGATGGTGTTTCGAGTCTAATGTTGCTGAAACAGACGTCGACATCAGGGCACAACTCTGGCCCTTGCGACAGATTTCTTTGTTGTTCCGCCCACCCACACCGTGCCCATAACTAGTTCAAGCACAACGTCGGCCTGTCGGAACAACATGGTAACTGTTATCGAAGGCTACGACTACGGGATTGTATAGATGACGTGCCATGAAGCTTCTATAAGAAGATAACCTCAATATAAAGGCATGTCATCTACTATGGTTTTCTGTTCCATGGTTGGTTTGTCTAGTGAGCCATTGGTGAGACCCACAGACGCATCTACAGTCTTTCTTTCACAGCTACTGGGAAAATTATGTCAACTAGTATTTAAAGCTATATTATGTCGACTAGTAATTAAAACTATATTATATCGACTAGTAATTAAAGCTATATTATATCGACTAGTAATTAAAGCTATATTATGTCGACTAGTAATTAAAGCTATATTATGTCGACTAGTAATTAAAGCTATATTATATCGACTAGTAATTAAAGCTATATTATGTCGACTAGTAATTAAAGCTATATTATGTCGACTAGTAATTAAAGCTATATTATATCGACTAGTAATTAAAGCTATATTATGTCGACTAGTAATTAAAGCTATATTATATCGACTAGTAATTAAAGCTATATTATGTCGACTAGTAATTAAAGCTATATTATATCGACTAGTAATTAAAGCTATATTATGTCGACTAGTAATTAAAGCTAAATTATATCGACTAGTAATTAAAGCTATATTATGTCGACTAGTAATTAAAGCTATATTATATCGACTAGTAATTAAAGCTATATTATGTCGACTAGTAATTAAAGCTATATTATATCGACTAGTAATTAAAGCTATATTATATCGACTAGTAATTAAAGCTGTATTATGTCGACTAGTAATTAAAGCTATATTATATCGACTAGTAATTAAAGCTATAGTATGTCGACTAGTAATTAAAGCTATATTATGTCGACTAGTAATTAAAGCTATATTATGTCGACTAGTAATTAAAGCTATATTATATCGACTAGTAATTAAAGCTATATTATGTCGACTAGTAATTAAAGCTATATTATATCGACTAGTAATTAAAGCTATATTATATCGACTAGTAATTAAAGCTATATTATATCGACTAGTAATTAAAGCTATATTATATCGACTAGTAAGTAAAGCTATATTATATCGACTAGTAAGTAAAGCTATATTATGTTATATATGTTCTATCTTACTTCACAGCTACTGGAAAAATTATGTTTGCTAGTAATTAAAACTTTATTATGTCGACTAGTAATTAAAGCTATATCTTCATGACCAATTCACCATATTTAATTTTGTAGTTTGGATTAATTCCAAATTATAAGGGGAACAGTGAAATTTGAAAAAAAATTGTTTTATGTCTGATCTTAACATTTGACTCCTATTTTGTATGTTTCAGGATAACATCAGACTGCTATTCAAAGAATGTGGCGAGATTGTAAGAGTGTACCTCCAATCAAGGCCATCATCAGTCCCATTGAAGAAAAGTGTTTATTCTACAGATGAACCCATTAAGGTAGTTTTGTAGATATTGAGGGGCTTCTACTAGGAAAGATAAATTAAACAAAACTTGATAAACTGGCAAGAATTATCAAGGCATAAAATTATTTTATTAGTGTTAGTTATTTTGACTTTAGGGCTTTCTAAATGCTGGTCAGGTGTGTCAGGCCAAAAGTCGCCAAGGACATACAAGAGAGAGGAAGATTTGTTTACATCCTAGTGTTTACATTTCATCCATTTGTTTACATCTCTTGAGTACTACTGTCAAATTTATTGAGGTCATATGTCTGTTAGTTAACATGTTCCTAACAGCTACCTAGCTTTTTGTGCTTATTGAGGTTAGTTCTAGCAGACGCTGTGAATTAAAATTGTTCTTGTCTAGGTAATGGTCTGCACTTTAGGGGTTGCTTTGTGATTTGGTGGTTGTGATTAAATAATCCCTTTAGATGTGACCAGGTAGCTTTTGACATTCTATAGTCCTTCCGACAAAAGCACAGGTTGTGCTCAGTTGTGTAACTGATGACACCTGGACTCATATGAGGTCTCAAAGGTGTGTAAGGGGGATGGATATTTATTCCCCGAAGGGAAGTATTCCAGTGCGACAGTATCCTAGGTTAAGTATGACCACACACACATACAATGCCATCTCTAGATAGGGAAGCAAAGAATAGCAACATTTTGACCTGCCATGAATGTTGTAAGATATGATTTAAGGAGGTTTAGAAGTGGAGTTGTCTGTCCTACTCCATAGATCAAAGTGTTTCTAAGACATGCTGGTCTGATGTGCCATGCACAGCTTTTGCAGCCAAGCTGTTAACCATGACACAACTCATACTCGTATTTATACATTTTGCTAACCAACAGATTTGAGAGCAAATTGATAAGCATGACCAATTCTTTTGTAAGGATCTTTTCAATTTCAAGCATTCAATATGTGGCTTCTTAATTTGTGGCATATTCAGGGTCTGAAGATTGCTTTTTTTACAATAATGAATATTTGTTATTTTTCAAGTTATATAATCCATTATATTTTCTTTAATTATGTAATTTTTATAATGTATTATTGGTCTTCTTTCAGTCTGTTCAAGTTGGATATATTGTTTTTAGAAAAGCAAATGCAGTAAGCAATGCCATTAAAATGGCCTACAATGAGATTCGGTACTTCTCTGATAAAAGCGTTCCAATCATCTCTGGTTTGAGGGGTAAGTCTATTATTAATACATTATATTTTTAGTTGAGAGTGGGGCTAGCGGACTGGTGTGTTACCAGAAAGTATTGGGCTCAACTTTATAGATGGATATTCTCCAATAAATTCAGCTGTATAAGTGGGTACCTAACTCAAATGGTTAGTGAAAGTATAACACAGTGAGGAAGACCATTGATTCCCTCACCTTAAAGAAAGTATAGTCTTATTATTGTGTGATACAATATGCTATTGGGAATACCATTACCATATTTATTTAACCCTTTCAATCCTGGCCAATCAGGAAAAACTACGGGCTTCATTCCCAGAGCAAGGGGAATAACTTAGCAAAATCAGAGTGATTGTGAAAAAAAAATTAATATAAAATACAATTTGCAATCAATTTTTATGATTCAGAGTCCAATTAACAGATAAAAGGAAGAGGTACTGATCAGTGAGCATATCGTTGTGAATGTCATGTAAGACAAGTGTACTTACTTATGTAACATGCGAGAAGAAAAAATGAGCACCGGTTTCATGTATGCATCATTAACTTGTGTCAATATGTTTGCTGATAAATATTCACATGAAATCTGCAAAACAGTCTCCCTTACACAGCGTGACAACAACATTCTGTAACTATTAACTACTTCAACATATAGGCCTAGTTTACATAAAGAAAGTTCTAGATATCTGTTGAAACAGGTTTCCAAAATGGATCTAGTTTTTCTGAAAATTTTGGTAACGGCATACACAATTTTCTATGCATAGCCCCAAAGAATAACTCACGTATAAATAGTGACAATTAGGCCTAGTTTCAAAAGCAGAGTAATCTTGATCAACATCGTTTACAGGACCTGATTTCTCATGAGATTTATCAATATTGACATAGATCAGCTGCGATAACTATTCTCAATCATTACTAGGTCTATGGTGTTTTGCGGGATGGGGAGGAGAAGAATCCATCATCAATTAGTCCTGCACTACAGATCGATGATGTTGCTACTTCAAATTTTAAATACTAAACTAATTCCCCATTGTCTGATTCCTTCTTGTTTTCTAAATTTTATTTTAAAAATTGCCTATCAACATCAATAATATCTCAGTCTGAGGCATTCTCACTTGGTATTAGTACATTGGCAATGTGGTTATTTAGAGAAAACCATGTCATAGCTTCTTTGTCTTCATCAGAGTTCCAGATGCATTACACCATTGGCCAATGTGATACAATTCATTTTATAGGTCTTGAACAGTATGTTTTCTTTTTAATGCCACTCTGTAAGTCTCTTGATTCTATGCAAGCTGCCCAGCTTCTTCTAGTGTCATGTTAAGGTCTTCGATATCATGTGTCCATCGTAGTCTATGACTTCCTCGTGTTCTCTTTACTGGAACTTTTCCCTCCAAGATTAATCTTTCTAAACTAGTATGTCTCTATATAGAAAAAATATGTCAGCTTTCATTTTTTGATAGTTTTGAGGAGCCTGTTGGTTCTTTCTTTGTTCTCTGTTGGTTTGCCTTTCTGTCCATGTTATTCTTAGGACCTTTCTATAACATTTAATTTCGAATGCTGATATTTTCTTTTCCATTGCAGATATCATTCCCCTTTCACAATATGTTGCCATTGGAAATATAGCTTCTTAATAGTTGTAACTTTGTTTGCCCCTTGCCATAGATTTTTCATCCGTGATGTTTTTTGGGTGCTTATTTGATTTCGTCCACCGTTGTGACATTTGCAGTGTTAGATAAGTTGCATAAAATTATAGATTTTTGTAAATGGGGGTTAAAAGGATTAGAATTAGTTTATAGTTTTTTTAGGAGGGAGAAGGGTTAGAATCAGTGTTTAGATTTGTTTAAATTGTGAATTTAAATAAGCATGACTCGATATGATTTTATAGCACAGTGGTGGACGCAATCAAATTTTTACCGTTTTTTGTAGGGTCATTGCTGATCTCTGCAGAGTAATCTCCTCTGGTGTTGATGGTTGACCTGAGATATTCAAAGTTGCTGACATTTTCAAGTGTTCTTTGTCAATGGTTATTGTAGGTGTGAGTTCATCTCTGCTGATATGCATTTTTGATTTTGTGACTCCCTATGATGTTTGACTGACATAATCATGTGTTCTAAACTTGTGGCTCTTCTTGAGATTAGGGTAGTATCATCTGCATATCTAATTTTTGTGTCCTCTGAAATTAAGGTGTTGAAACTGTTCATATCGTAGGTCTACTCGTACATTTTGCATGTTTTCTGTATATATGTTGAGCAGGTGTGGTGAGAGAATGCATCACTGTCTGACTCCTTTTTGGATCTCAAATTTCTCAGATGTTTCTCCCTTGAGGCGGACAGATGCCTGTTGCTCCTGATAAAGCATTTTAATTAACGATATGAGATTGTGTGGAAAGCCCAAGCTGTCCATTATGTTCCATAATTTCTGGTGTATTACACAGTCAAATGTCCAACGTCATAGTGGGTGTGTGTGTATATATATATATATATATATATATATATATATATATATATATGTGTGTATCCATCGTTGTCTGTCCACTGCCATTAACACTTCTTTCATTTCTTAAATTTTTTGTTTTGTTGATTAATCTGTTCACTGTCAACACTTCTCTTCTTTCATTTATTCTATTTTTTGTACATTGATCTGTTCATTGCCAATAACACTGCCCTTCATTTACTTCTTATGTTTTTTCTATTTTATGTCCAGCTTATTGTGAAGAGTACAGACAACTGCCTGATGTTAATGTTCTTGAGAAGGAAGCAGAAGCTTACATGGCAGAATATTACAAGAAGAAAGAAGAGGTAAGGTTGTAACATAAATCTAGCACTCTAGAATATAGAACGTTGCTATTAATAATAGTATGGCTGTAATAGTAGTAATATGGCAGTAATAGTATCGAATCACATTCATTGCAGTGCAGGCAATAGCTTTCATAGCACAAGCTAATTTGACCGAGTTGGACTTGTGAGGCTGACATGCTATCTCACTCTACTGCAGAGCTAATTGTTTCAACTTTAAATTAAAGCATTGTTGATAAATCTGTGTAGTATAGTAGGTGTCTTTTATTCACAAGGTCATGGGTTCGATACCAAGGCTGTAATGTCTTGTTTATAAATGCATTTGTTCAGAGGTCACAGAGATTATCGCTACAAGCTATGGAATTTTGTGTTCTCAGTGGTACTATTAGCAGGTTTCTCTGTTGAAAGGGACATGGTACATATGGAGAAGCCTGAGTGCAATGAAATCATTACTATGTCTAAAATTGTATATATTTTTTAAAACCTAAGAGGCTAACAATTAATATTTTAACTTCCTGCTATGCATGATTTCCATATTTTAATGTTATGTTATGTTATGTTCCTCCAGGGCCATTGGATGTGCCTAGGGCAGAAATCATAGCCTTCCATTTCTGTCTTTGTGTTGCCAGGTCTTTCAATTGTTGCGTGTTGTTTAGGTTCATTGACATGCCTTCTCTATTAATGGTTCTTCGTAGGTCTCCCTCTTCTTCTTACTCCAGGTGGCACCCAATATAGTGATTGCTGGGGAATTCTTAGGCTGTTCATTCTGAGAACATGGCCGATGTAAGTCCAACGCCTTTGTCTAATGAAGGAAGATATATAGGTTTGTTTGCTTTCCTCTCTTATAGTAGTGTTAGATTTAAAGTCACTCCACTTAACGTTCAGAATGGTATGTAGGCATTTGTTTTCAAAGGAGTCGAGTCTTTTATCTGTGGCTTTCCAACTTTCGCACCCATATGATAGAATAGGGATGATGTTTTAGTTAAACAACTTGAGTTTTGTGGTGTTTCTTAGTGTGTTTGACGTCCATATGTTGCGTAGTTTATTGAAAGCACCCGCTGCAAGGGCAATACGGTGTAAAATTTCTTTTTTTTTTGATATTTTAATGTCGTGAGTTATTTCTGTTATTCCTTTGTCATTTTATTCTTCCTAAATTTACCTTTCTCCAGGTGTTTTGAGATTACTTTTCCCTGCAAGTTCTAGAACAATATTCATTTTGCAGTAATTAACATAGATTAATCACTTTGTATTGTTTTCTCTTTCAGGAGGACAAGAAAGGAAAGGAGATAGAAGGAGTACCAGATGAAGAAGGTTTCATTAAAGTCACTCGTCATGGTAAAAACAAGGGAGGGAGGAGGACTGAGGAAACAGAGAGAAGAGGACATGATCACATACGAAATAGGAAAAATAAAAATGTAAGTAGTAACTTAAATGTAGTATAACTAACAGTCAAATCCCATTATAATATTTTCTAGAACGACAAAATATTTATGGAAAGGGATTCTATTTTGTTAACTTTCTATAATAATTATATCATCAACCTCACAGTGTTAGGTCAATTTTCATCAACATTAGACTAATCATGTGTGATACACTGGAAACTATGACAAATAACCTGTACCTTATGCCAGTAGTGATTAATTGTGTTTCTGACTTTCTTGTAGTCTTTGCTTTATGAAATGAGGGGAAATTTAAAAATTGCTATGGGAAGAACTACATTATTGCTTTGACTCTGGCACTCTCTATAAGTTGGCTGGGCATCTATGGAATTTATCACATAATTATTTCAAACTTTTGCACCTGTTATTTGTATGGCATGAGAGGTCATTTGGACAAAAAGCTTAAAAATGTACACTTAGACTAAGAATGCACACTAAGACTAAAATCTGTAGAAAATATCCTTAAATTTATGTAAAGTCACTTTCAATAGTTTTCTTTTAGAAGCAACAGACAACATATTGATTTTAATATATGTACATACGAGTTAAAGGTGCAATATTGAAAATTATATTTTTCAGGAGCTCAGGGATTTTTATACCTTCCAGTTCAGAGAGACTAAGAAGCAACGTAAGTAGAATGTTACAATTTGATGTACAAACATAAATAATCAGGTATCATATCCTGGACAGAATGGAGCAGCTATCACAGTCTTTTGAAACTTCTGCCAATCTTGAGGAAATCTTCCTGCCTTTGTATTATACTCAGGTAGTCTTTGATATCCTTTGCCATCTACCTATTTTTTTTATTTCCCTGTCATTATTACCTCCATTGTGGTGTATTCTTGATTAGAAACTGGCTTCCCAGCCCACAGGGCATTCCCATAAGTGCTCCACCCTCCGTTCCAGCAGCCTTCTCAGTGTATGTAGACTCTGAGTCCCGGTCAGGTGTTGGTTAGATCTTTGGGACTTTCCAAAAAAATGTATTTTTTCTTCCCTCACCTCTAGATACTTTTCTAGGTGTTTTCTAGTCTATTGTATCATTCGAAATAATCAAAATATTGACATTTTCTGGAAAGGATATTGTTTAGCCAGTTTTTCTTTACTTTCAGTTTTCTCAGGATCTTGGTGATCTATTTTGTCCATGATATTTTGAGGATTCTACTGCAACATTTTATTTTATTGGCTTTAATTTTGTTTTCACTTATTGTCCAAGATTCACATCCAGTATACTGCAACTGGGAATATGCAGGCTCTAAGGAAAGTTAGTTTAGTTATTTTGTTGCAGCTCGTCATATGGTCTTCATTTTTATCAGCTTATGTGGTGCAATGGCCAAACTATTTTTCATAGTACATTGCTGCTTATAAGAGCACCAAGGTATTCAAAACTAGCAATAGTTCTCTGTTGTTGATCGAGATTGAGAACGTGTTAGTGATTTTGTAGCTTGTCATAATCTTGGTCTTTGTTTTATTCAGAAATAGATTTTATTTTCCCTGTATTAGAACACAAAAATATAGCATGATGTATTTACTTTCATTGTTTGCTCAAATCATTTGAGAATGGCAATTACATAAATTCTCCTCAGCCCGATGTGTGTTTATTTTGGTAGATGTAGCAGGTGCGGAATAGGTGTACATAAGTAAAGTAACATGGATTGCCAGACCTCCTGAGTAATAACTCTCAGTAGAAAATGCAGAGAGTGGTGCCCTATCGCTGTAGAGTCTGAGGTGTAGGCATTGAACAGGGAGAATTCCAAGGAAGGGGACGTAGTTATATTAACAGATGAGATTCAGTTGTTAGGAACATGCATAGTGCTTGGGCCTTCATAGATTAGTGAGTAGGGAAAACCATCAAAGAGAGTGGTGACTTTGTTGTGACTACAAGTAGCATGAGATTATGACCTATCAAGGCCTTGAACTGGATGAGTACACAGATTGCAACTCATGGAGAACAGATTGACTGGCTTGCACTGCTACTCTGTCCAGCTGTAGAACGATGGGTCAGGCTGACATCTGAAAATCCTTACGAAATCAATTCCTATTCCGTAAAGAATAAACAAACTGGGCTTGAAATGCAGTGTTGCCAGAAATTAGTGCTACTTTGGGCGTAGAAGAATGTTTATTAACTAACAGAGAGCTTGAACTGCACTGATGTGCAGGGCCATTGGCGCAAATAAAACGGCGACACTGTGAATTTCCATTCTCTGGATTACATTCTGCTGGAAATCTAGTAGGACCATTGCCCTGCTACAATATCCTGTAGGAGTTTGAGAATGAACGCTGAAGAAGAAGAAATGGTACTATTTCGGAATACTCATCACTCATGGGTGAGTCTGGAGTGCATTGACAATGATCAGACAAATAAATAACAAACATGAGAAACCATTGTGATAAATTTATAAAATGACATTTTTAAGTTAGTTTTTGAAATTATATATTATAGGTTGAAACATGGTAACTACCAAACAAATTATAGTTAAACTTTTATGTATTTTCACAAGATGCAGAAATGTTTGTATTGGGGAGTTTTGGGTAAACAATTTAGATCAATAGAACACCATGTTTTTGGGGGCCTGAGAGGCAGATCTAACACAATCAGTGCAATACCCCCACCCTTGGGTGGGTATTGCAAGTTCCTTGGGACTAAAAAGCTTTTTGGCTCCCAACCATATGAGAAATTCTCAATTTGACAACCAACCATAAAACATTGCCCATCTCTTCTGCGTTAATTCTCAAACTCCTGCAAATTAATAGGTTGTAGCTCTGGAGAGAAGAATGCATTGTCATTGTTTACAACTTTGCTGAGATATTTGCACCTCCAGCATGACACATCTAACTTCAGCATTGCATCGGGGTCACTTTTACCATGGAACAGCGAACTCCACCTCATAACTGTAGTCAACTTTTATAACATGCATGGAAGATAAACAGTATTGCTATTCGTTGCTCCTCTTTTTGGCCCGGCAGCACACAGGCAGTTTCCCACCTCTGATTTAGATCTATTCTTACCATGCTTCCTGACAATAGTCAAGTATGGTCAATGATGAACATGTTTGATGAAGTGCACTGAACTCTATGCCTAGTGATTAGAAGAGAATCGGGGTGCAAAGGGAACGCATTGCTCTAGGCGGACCCAGGAGTAAAACAGATAACCAAGATCCCAAATGTACCTCCTCGCGGTGCACCCTGGAAACAGAAATACAGTAGCTCGAGCTGATCTGGCCAAATAATTTGGGAATCGTGTCTGAGAATGTGGAGGTAGCAAATGAAAAGAGATTTGACTGCAATAGAGACAGACAATATCTCCAACACCATAAACACTACCACATATAGCGACACTGTCGACATACAGTGAAGCTAGTCAGTCCAGTCTGAACATTGGAGGGGCGGCCAATGTAAAAGGCACGTAAAGGTAGATGCATGGCGAGAGACAAATAGATTTCATACTGAGTACCATGACACAATGAAAGGACAGAACAGCGCCA
Source organism: Meghimatium bilineatum (assembly GCA_034231615.1). Lineage (NCBI taxonomy): Eukaryota > Metazoa > Mollusca > Gastropoda > Stylommatophora > Philomycidae > Meghimatium > Meghimatium bilineatum. The sequence continues at coordinate 56,497,175 of CM067321.1, read as the reverse complement.
AAGGGCAGCGCGAACTGCAAATAGAATTGGGAAAAGTTCCTAGGAAAGGGGAACTAAAAGCTCTGTTAGCTCGAGATGAGATGGCAGAGACCCAGACCCAATCATGGACGTTCTGAAAAGCAAGAAGACCTGACCCAACTCTAATGTCGAGCTGTCCTAAATCGGAAATATGCTCACGAAGAGAAAGGGTTCCGTACCCGAGGGGCTCAGGCAAAAAAGGGACAACAATGGCAGTCCTGGCAAGATTTCCTACACCGGAAATACACTTGCAGAGAGAAAGGGTTCAGTACCTGATGGGCTCAGGTGCTATTGGGACACGGTCGCTCAGCTCAAGAATGCCTTGCTCTCAAACGCGCGGTGTGAGACTCGAACTTGGGCGAGGAGTTCACGATGTCTGTTAACAGCGCCTCGGGTAGAGGGCGAATGAGTCAGGGTCCAACTCTTCTGGCGAGTTCTTCCTCATATGGAACCAGGCTCACGGATGAGAAACGGTTTAGTACCCGATGGGCACAGTATGTCCAATTGCACGAGGTGGGTTCAAAGACGGTGGAATACCTCGTGCCAGATAGACGCGCTCGACAGACAAGCGCCTTGACGAAGAGGCACAACACACCAGGTGCCTGGCGACAGATAGACAGGCTGTCACGGACTAGGGAAGCCTACCCGAATTAAAGGCATGATGAAAACGGATGTGCTGGACCTCGGACGTCCAGGTCACAGTGTGGCCAGCCGAGGTGCAAATAACACAGTTCTACTGTGGAACTTGCAGCACAACGTACTTCACTCTCCCTGGCGGAAATCACACGAAATATTCGTTATGGTTATATGAGAGCGAACGCTGAAGAAGAAGGAGAGAATCAACTCTGTCCAGTTTCTTTGAAATTGAAAGAGATCTATAGCAAAAATTCCCCCCATTTGAGAAGATTCTTGATGTGACACCAATGAGAATGTATAAAACTTATAATCACAGATGGTTTAGAAGTGTCGTGATGATTTTCACATTTCTCTTTTACAGATATTGTTGATTTGCAAGCTAAATTTGAGGAGGACAAGAAGAGAGTAAGAGAGATGAGGATGTTGAGAAAATTCAAACCATTCTAATAAATTTATTATTGCAAATTGGATTGTTCGACTTCACACTTTAACTCGTAGTGGACCAAACGTCATTCTATTTGTCATTTTTCCATGTTTGCTGGTTTTGTCCATACATTTTATTGTTGTTATTGACATTAAAGTAAATTAAAATGCTATTTTCGTGAGTTACTTGAACTATCCATTTTCACTGCCTTTCTTTTACTGGCATCCAGGGGGGTAGCAAATAATATGAATATTGACTTGGTATGCATATGATTTAAGAATTCTTGAAACTAATGGAAATTGAAGAAAGTAAAAAAATATATATAGATAAGGATGTTTCTCAGCTCTGTGCTAACAGTTCAACTTCCTTCTATCATATTCAAAATAGTATTAATATCCTGTGTGTATTGATATTTTGGACAGCATCTTATTCTTATCCTTGAAAGCTTTGCCTTCATGATTAACCATTGTCTGTTTATGTGCCCAAAATATGGTATTTCTTGTTCTTCACAGTTTAACATGACTATACAGCAAGTCCGGTTTGCTTAATAAATGTTGCTGTATTTGAAAGCTCCTCAGTTTTCACATACAGCTTTCTGTGGATGTCTGTCTGTGGACCAGTGTTCCTCCTGTAACTGGTTTAGTGTAATGCAGTCTTGCAGGATATATCCCATGGTCTATTCTGCCTGCCCACAGAGGTGCTGGAACCAGTCTTAGTTTTGTAATTCTGTTAGTTTCCCAGGCTGGAGAACTTGAAGCACTGACTTTGCATCTGTCAGGAGTACCACATGCTGTGGACCAGGGTTGGAATTCAGTTTTTCAGTTGCCACCCTAATTATCTGGATTTCTGCAACATAATTATTGCAGAATTTTCCTGTTGGTGTTCTATCGTATCTCTAGGGTTGTATGGATATACAGACCTTAAGGGGCTATCAACTTCAGGTAGGTCTGTAAGTTGTTTACAGAGTTGTTTAGCTTGGTGGATAAAACTTCTTCAGTCTTTTCAAATTGCTAGATTTTGGAATCTTTCCTTCATTGGATAAGTTGGCATACACTGAAAATTTTCTGCCTGTATTAGTATCTTTGTGTCTCTGCCTTCGCCAAGTGTTTGCATTCTTCCTATTTTCTGCATCTCTTTTATGGGTGTTGATTTCATTGCTCCCAACATTATCCTAAGTTTTGCTATCCTAAGCTCCTGGTTTTGCATTTTATCTAGCTCTTGTAATGTGGTGTTTGATGCAGGACACCACACAGCTGAACCATATTCCAGGTATGAATATGATTATGCCGTGCTGGTAAACTTTACGGAGTATATTTCCACTGGCAGTGAATCATTTTAAAAGAGTAGTATCAACAAAATCGGATGTGAATGTTTGGACTTGCTGTTTGTCACCGATTTGACATTCGGAAAAGAATTTTCTGTAGCGGTCTTTATGCTTAAAAATGCCAGATTGTGTTGAGGATTCTTTTTAAAACCATATTCTCTAGCTATATCCACTAAAGGAGTACATTATAAATGGAAGCTAAATTACACATAATTAGAGCAAGCATATTTCTTCCTTTGAAATAAGATAGTACAGAAGGATATTGAGAATACTGTGAACAGCACACAAATCAATGAAATCAACAAGTGATAAGAAAATTAAATGTGCAAGAGGAATGGCTTCTTAGCCACATAGAGACAGAACATGGGGAAAACTAGTATTAGAGTCGTGGTTGCTGGGAAATCTAGCTGCTCTAGATTTATTTATCTACTGCTTTTTCTCTGCTAGGTGTCACGGAATTGGATGACGACTGTGTTAGGGCTGTGGCATGTTTGTGTATGTATGCAGTAATATTGTAACGACTCAGAATGTTGGTAACTCCTTTAATCCACATTATTCTTGGTCTACCACGCTATTTGCATTCTCATGGTGTATGCTCTTGCTCTAGTATGTCTTCATTCTTATTAAGTGGCTGAACCATTTCAGTCACTTTAAAAAAAATATATTTGACCACAGATGTTTCAACAGTTCTTGTGATCTCTTCATTTCTCACATGGTCTTTTCATGCTTTTGTTTGCTGCTTTTCTTAGATATCTCATGTAGTAAGTTTTCTTCTTGTTTATTTGTTCTTTCTGATGTTGATAACACAATGTTGGTATGAAGAGAGAATTTATGATTAGCCCAAGATTATGATGGAAACAGACATTTCAGTGTTTAAATGTGCCTGGTAGGTCAACTTACCCAGAATTGTGAGTTGTTCAGAGCATCCATAAAGAAGGATAATAGTACTTAAGTAGAACACAGGTTTTTGAAAGTTCCACTTGAACACAACGGACTATCCCTAAGGGGTTATACGGTAAATAAACCATACAAATGACAATACACAAGACATTTTCAACATTTCGAACTGTTAAATCTATCTCAAGAATATATAAAACAAACAGTGAAAGACAGTAAAAACAATGTTACCACCACAGAGGCACTAGATATACTATTGACATGTAAACAATATGAAGTTCAAGGTGACAATCAAGAAATAAAAAGTTTATTAGATTGCCACCTTCCATTTTATGCAGTATTACCTTATATTAATTGCCATAAAGAAGGCTACATTCTGGCAAGAATATGTTACTTGAATATATTCCTTTCTGATTTATGAACATTTTACAAAGTTGTGCAAGTGTTTCTTAGTCTTCATCTTGTTCTTTGTAGAACACTGCTAATATTTAATATATGTCTAATCAATCGTCAGTGCACTTGCTTAAGATCTCTCTACCGGAGTCTGTTTAGTTCAATCCATGTGATGACCCGTATAAATCATTTCCAAAATTATGTTTCAGAAATGTATGTTTACAATTTATTAAATATAAATCAAACACCATAAATAATAAATCAACTTCCATATTTACTTGTTTAGTGTATATTTTTTAGTATTTTTAAATAAAATAAACAATTTTAAAGATTGTACATTCGAGAGAAAATCTTCCATGATTAGCAAGAGGAGCATATTATGTATAGCTGATTCATTCATTCAACACATGGTTCCAAGGTTTATAGATGAGTGAGTCCTGTGTATATTAACATTCAGTGTAAGCTGATCAGCAATCTTTGACTTTGATCTTGTGTCATGTTTGACTGACTATAAAACACACATGGCTAAACAAAATTGTAGTACTCTGGACACAGCAAACAGTACTTAATGAAGCTTATCTGTTAGCTATTAAATCTTCCTTTGTGAGATGAGTCTGCATTCAACTGTTTGTGTAGCACCATGGTAAGGAGTCTGTAGAGATACAAATGTAACATTGACAATCTTCAGACCAGTACTATATATTGTATAAAACATTTGACATTCTAACTACAGGAGTATTGTGCCTAGTGATTCTTAATGATTGAGTGTCATTCATTTTGAATATTTGAGTTCAAACAAAAACAGTTCAGGGGATTGTGCTGCAGAAATCAAGAGACGAGTTGTAAAAGAGACTCGAAAACTTGCACAATGAAGTATCTTTGGATAGGCACCAGTTTAAAGCTAAATTACATCTGATTAGAGCAAGCATATTTCCAGTAGCAATTTATAGCTGTGAAACATGGATACTTAATAAATTAGTGACAAAGAGAATAGCTACCATAAAAAAATAGATGATGCTACAGAATGATTTTGAGAATGCCATTTTAACGACACCGAATCACCATGCAACAAGAGTAAATGGGTTTTTCCGTACTTGACTAACCGCATCTCCCAATAAATGATGCGATTTTGTCAAGACATTCAAATTTTTTTCTTGAATGTCTTGACATAATCACATCTTTTTTTGAAGATGCGGTTAGTCAAGTACGGAAAAACCAGTTTACTCTTGTTGCCATGCGATTCAGTGCCATTAAAACGGACTGGTTCAATTCCCGCTGGTCTCAAGAATTTTTACTGGAAACTAGTTCATCTGAAATTCACATTCAATACACTTATACAAGCTAATGAGTTAAAACAAATTCTCTAGTTCACCTTCTGGTGGTGTTCAATTCTCAGTATTGTTTGTGTGTTGTTGGGACATGAAAGAGGGAGCAAAGAATAGCAAGATCTAGCATGGATGGGCAATAGGTGACTAAACAGGTTTTGGGGGTAAAGTTGGATGTCCCATCCCATAGAGGGTCAGCGACCCAGAATCCACACTGAAGTCGGATGTATCAGTTCAAAAGGTGCAGCTAAGCTGTAAACCATGATGCAGAGCATTCTAGTATCTACACTACATCTTGGTATATAGGAGTTTAATGAATGGAGAAGAGATTTTCAATAACATTGAATTGTTTATGGCATTGAATAAAAGGAGCGTCAGTGATATGAGATACGTTCAATTTGAAAAACTCAGTCTATCTATCTCCTTATGGTGCCTGGAAGTCAATATGTTGGTTTGATGTGTGTTACCTCTGCAATAAACTATAAATGACTCTTGCATGTGATGATTCATTGGAAGGTCAAGTGCCCCTGGTTGACCCACAGGAATATGGAAATATAAGGAAAGATTACTCTCCACAAAAAAATTAGCTTAAATTTCAGGTGATACTCTATATCTGATGGTATTAAATACCAATGAACATGCCTGATTGAGGTAATTTTTTGCAGGTTTAATTTTTGCACTTAAAGCTTATGACACGCATAAAGCAAATACAATTTATTTATACCAAAATTGGATGTGCTGGACCGAAGGTACAAATATTGCAGCACAATAATTTCGCACTCTCTGACTTAAAATCACACATAAAATTCTGCTAATTATGTGAAAGAGCATGCAGAAGGAGATAATACAAATACTTGCCTACTGTGGGGAAGTTTGTCCTTTGAAATTGCTTCCATTTCTTTGATTTTTCCTGTGGGTTATTTTAAAATAAAGTAATCAGATATAATTATTAATAATAATTGAAGCATATCATGTATGAGACATTATTTTTTCAACTACTGATTAGATTTTAGGCACCACTATGCCTGTACTACAGGGGGCCCGAACAAGGAGCAAATAATAGCAACATAGTTTACCTTCTATGCATACCGTAAGAAGCAATTGAGGTTATCGGGTTCAGTTAGCTGTCAAATTCAATATAGAGTAAATGATTAAAAAGCCATGCTGAAATCAGATGAGAGACCAAAAGTGCAGATATCACAGCAAAGCTGTAAGCCATGACACAATGCATTTCATTCTCCGGACTACATTCTGCTAAACTACAGGAGTTTGAGAATGAACATAGAAGAAGAATAGCAACTACGATCTGTTATTTATGTCATAGAAGACAACGTAGGAGGTTTGAGGTAGAGTTGGTTGTCCCTTCCCATAGGTCAAAGTGACTCAAAAGCCATGTTAAAGTTAGATGTGTCAGGTCAAAAGGCAAATTTATCACAGCCAAACTGTAAAACATGACAGAACACATTCCATTCTTCAGAATACATCCTGCTAACCAATAAGAGTTTGAGAGTGAATGCAGGAGACACCACTCATACACTCAGCATTTCCAGTACAACAGTAACAGAACAACTTCCACCACAACCTTAAACCTCAAGCAGGTTCTTGTGAGCTGAATTTAATTGTGTATATTCTTCTTCTGCGTTCATTCTCAAACTCCAACTGGATCTAGCTGGATCATGGTCCTGCTAGATTTCCAGCAGGATGTAGTCCAGAAAATGGAAATGCGTTGTGTCGCCGTTTTATTTGCGCCAATGGCCTGACACATCCGTCTTCAGCGGGAATTGTGTATATACATTAGCATCATCATCAAGTGATCTATTCTTTCCAGAACGTTGTCTTCCCTATGGATCTCTTGAATTCTCTGCTGTCTTGAGCAAGCTGTCACCTCTGTTAGGGACATGTGCAGGCATTCCTGAATGTCTTTTACCCATTACCTTCTATCATTCCCTCCAATAATACTTTCTCCATGCCATCGTGTCTTTTATTGTGACTGAAGAAAACCTAGTTTTTTCCCCTTAATATGGTGTTCAGAACCCAGCCTTCATGGATGTTGATTGTTCTTAGCACCACCTGATTTGTTTTCCTTTCTGGTATTCTCAGAACTGTTTTGGATAAAATTCCCCATTGCACAAAACGATAAAAAAAACTATTACTCATGATTCCTGGGGATGAAAACAAACAAATAAACCCCATTTAAGTAGGAGGCTTTTTCTCCAAGCACTGTACACCAGAGAGGTGGAGTCTTCTGGTTACATCAGCTGTTTAATAAGAGTCACCTCAGAGGGCCATACAGAATTGAAGAAATATTATGAGTCTTTACACTTTACAAATAAAAGATAAATGGACAGATATTTTGAGGGTCTGCAGCAGAATTTTTTTTTTCTAAAATGAGTCTGCGACAGCAAAAGGTTTGCAAACTGTTGAAATATAACTCTGAACAAACCCCCCTCAGTGCACACAAGAGCTCTATTGTTCATAATTCCTGGAGATCAACTCAAACAAACAAAAAAAGGAGCATGTATAAGAAGTGTTCAGTGGGAAGAACTATCAGTTATAATAGTTGTAGAAGAACAAAGAATGACATGGTATGGTCATGTCATGAGAATAGGCACAACACTTGCAGCTGCAGGAGTTACAATAGGAAAATAGCAAGCGGCAAAGGAAGACAGCAAAGAAGGTGAATTGAGGGAGTGACTGAAATGACTTCACAACCCAATATGCCATTTCAAGGGTGCCAATCATCAGTTGAGGCAAAAAGTAAGAATGGATATAAGTTATGAAAGAGGTGAGCTAAAGATAATGGTTTATTAATAAATATTGCAGAGAAAAGAAAAGTCTACACATAAATAGTAAGAAGATGGCTATTTCTGGGAAATAGAAAATTATTGTATCAAAATAAATGAAACAATGTTACATGAAAATTAACTTTAATATTAAAACTCCAAGACAGGACAAATTATAGACACAGAAAACTCACCTCTATCAGCTATATATGTTCTTGTATTTGATGCTACTTGTAGAATCTGTGCTAGTCTTTCCAGTGCGATATTGCATGCTTCAAACTCCTCTTGGCTTGGTTTTGGACTACAAACTACTTGTAATGTCTGAGAAATGTGTGCCAAGTCACTAGCACTAATTAGTCCAGGGGAGAGATTCACACTGGCTGTGAAAGTAAGGCTCTGAAGCAATGCTAAATGCAGCTTGTCAAGACAAGCTAACAGTTGATCAATGTGAGAGAGGCTTATGGGACAGTCTGATCCTCTTTCCTTCAGCTGACAGCACACAAGAGGCCCTCGAACACACCAACCAGTCAGACCAGGAACTGGAGTGGTATAAGCACTGTGTATTGCAGCCTGACGAAGTGACTCACAACACATAGTATTGTCCTTGTAGACCCAGTCGCTGACATGCTGAAGCAGGGAAAGTGGTGGTAAACTGTCTGCACCTAACATGAATGTATATTAATCAATAAGAAATAATTTATTAAATGGCTAGTAAGCAATTTCATTCACGGGACACTCTATGAACACAATAACAATTACAACTAGTCTCACATCATAAGATTACAATTAGATAAAATGCCAATGCTCTCTAATATAACCACTAGAAACAGCCTGTTTAAAGAAGAAAGGTAGGTTCTAAGAGGCTTTAATTCTCTACTCAACAAACAAATTTGGTACAAGAATGGTACTAAGCTTCCAATAGTGGATACAATCATAAATCTCTAGATCAAGGGATATGCTACCTGATTTTCTACATCATAGCAAGAGTTAGCTGAAAACAAGCAAAGCAGGGAGCTCTCGTACAATATATATATGTTTCCTAACTATTTGATGAACATGGCTTCTAGCTCGTAACAACCAACTCAACATATTTTCACCACTTTAGCTCAAAAACATGTGCCTTAGCAGGGATGATCAAACCACTGTTTGCTTGATGGGCCCATGCCATGCCCTGGTGGCAGTGTTGGTCTGTCTAGCATTTTGGTAGTAATTGTTGGGAGACTTGATATGACTACGGGGGCTGATGTCAACCATTTAAGTATCTATTGTGCATATATCAGTGCACATTATGCGATTGTCAGTCCTTTTTTAGGGGTTCATCATAGAGCATTGTCCGGCTCTGTGGTACAGAGCGCGTCTGTGATGGCAAAGGTACCGAGTTCGATCCTCACCACAGGCAATTGTGCATCCGGACCGTTCAGAAAGCAATGGCAACCTACTGAACATCTTTATATTGCCTAGAAAATCACCACAGCCAACAAATGCTGGGTTGATAGCTACGTCCTGGATAGGATATGCTACCAATTTTTTTTTCATCATAATAATTAACTAGTCTGCATGAGAGCTTCAATTAGTACTTTTTGGTATTACCAGTCTTTCTCATTACCTGTAATTTAGAACTTCACAAGTTCTATCGTAAGACTATCACATCGTCTAGAACTTCACAAGTCCTTTTTAGGGCTTTAAGTTAATTGGTACCACACCAAGACTTCCACTGGCCTTGTTACTCCTTCTCAGGGCTCCATACATACCATGTAGACAGTACTTTGGCCTCTACCAGTAACTTTTAGTATTTTTACTCCTCAGGGTTCCACTTTACAAACCAACATGCCAGCATTAGTACTCCCACTTGTTCTTATTGGGATTGTCAATCTTTCTCAGGGCTACTTTATTCTTACAAATTAATTGATCTGTACCAAGGGCTTCCAGCAGTCTCTTCATGGCAGTGTCAGTCTTTTTCAGGTCTGCTTGATCTCACACACTAATCCAGTTAGCAACCTGTTTCACTGCTCCTTTTTGAGATTATTAGTCCTTTTCAGGGCTTCTGCTTCACTCAGATCTGCATTGTGGGTGTCTGGATGGTTGATGGCTGCCTTCACGGTTGTTTGCTTGTTACTTCCTGATTGCTGTATCATTTGGCAAATTGCACTGTTTCTTGTATCGAGGGTGTTTGTTCGATTTGCTGCCTCTGGTTTGCGTTTTTTCGTTATGGTATCCCCCCATTACATCCTTGGCTTCCTTTCTGCTCCTATGGGATCTCTCTGAGATTTGTATTTACTTCCTTTGCATGTCCTGTCTTCCCTTTTGTGGATCTCTACATTTCTTGCCAGCAGCTTTCCTTTGATTCTGCACTCTAAATATTCTTATATATTATATTCCATACTTTATATTTTTCAATACTCCTGTTACTTTCTATGACACGATGTCATCATTGATCACCTCTGATCTCTTAGTCACATCTTTTTTTTATTTGATTACTATACAGTTGGATTCCATTGTAACAACTTGGTCTGGGCCAACGAAATATGTGTGTAATGACAGCGATTCGCTATGTGCTGTACAAACAAAGAGAAATACATGTGGTTGGTGATCTTGAAATATGTTGTGTGGAGGAATCTATTGTGGAGGCGTTTTATGCATTCCAATGTACATGCTTTCTTTACCACCCCATCCTACAATATTCTCCCCTCCCCTTGATCACTTTCACCAGTACCTCACTTGTTGTTATTTCTCGTCTTTATTTTTCATGCCTTCTTTATTGATATTTACCAATTAACTATTACCTTTTCCTCACCCATTATTTACACCTTTCCTTTTCCTATTTTAATTTTGAACTTGTGTTCATTGTCTGTTTTTTACAGACCATTATTTTGAGCATCATTTTAGTTCTACCTTGCTTGCCTGTGTGTTGCTGGGGCCCGAAAGGGGAGCAAAGAATAGCAACACTGTTTATGCATGTCGTAAAAGGCGACTAAGGAGGTTATGGGATGGAGTTGGCTGTCCCATCCTATACAAGGTCAGTGACCGCTGGTGTCAGGCCGAAAGGCGCAGATATCGCAGCAATGCTGTAAACCATGATACAACACATTCCGTTCTCTGGACTACATCCTGCTAATCTGTAGGAGTTTGAGAACGAACGCAGAAGTTCTACCTTGCAGTTTAATTCCACTGAAAACACATTTCACTATTCAGATAATTAGAATTTTCTTTTTATCATACTCATTCCTTTGTGTTTGTTTTTGCCTTTCTCTTCTTATTTTTGTTGTGCTTTTCTTCCATTTCTTCTAATTTTCTCTCCTTTATTATCAACTTTTGCTCCTCTCTTCCTATCATACTATGCAACTTATTGTGTAATCTTCATTTTGTGTTGTTTCTTTATGTTCTGATGAAGCATATATTAGCTGAAACATTATCTGTTTTTGGGATTGTTACTGTGCTGTGTTCTTTGATAAGCCGCATCGCCCAAGACAGAGATGGGTTCAGCGAGTTCATTGGGAAGACAACGTCACATGATGACACACTTTGATATTGGCAAAATATTCTTACCTGTTTTTTCCTTAGTGTCATGTGTTGTCCCAGCCTTTACATCTCTCCTGCATTAGGTTACTCTTGGACATTAAAGATTTAGCTCTGTAGCAATGTTTGTGTTGATAACAAATCCTTGCTGTGATGTTGCATATCCTTGTATCCAGAGATCCGTGATACAACTCAGCAGAAATAATATATCCACAACAAAAACAAGACATGTTCAACCAAATCTTTAAGTAAATATGTGCAATACATGCACATCTGATTGACTGGTTGCAGTTACAGCGGCTAGTAAGTTCATGACCTGTGGCTCTATACATGCACATCTGATTGACTGGTTGCAGTTACAGCGGCTAGTAAGTTCATGACCTGTGGCTCTATACATGCACATCTGATTGACTGGTTGCAGTTACAGCGGCTAGTAAGTTCATGACCTGTGGCTCTATACATGCACATCTGATTGACTGGTTGCAGTTACAGCGGCTAGTGGGTTCATGACCTGTGGCTCTATACATGTACATCTGATTGACTGGTTGCAGTTACAGCGGCTAGTAAGTTCATGACCTGTGGCTCTATACATGCACATAGAAACATCTGAAGAATGTTTCTATTAGTAGTTTTAAAAACACTAAGTCTACACAAAATAAATGTGTTTATCTTTTGGATTATAAGCAGACATTCTAGTAGTATTCTGAATATAACAGGAGCGTTATCAAGCAAGTTCAGTAACTGAGGACCAGTTCATACATGTTTTTAATTTTTTAGCGTCATTGTTTCTTTTAAATTGTCAGTGCACCTATTTCTGTACTATCAGCCCCCATGGCTGAATATCTGGAAAAGATGCTGAATTTCTGAAAACTCCTAAAAAGCCCTTCTTTCCTTGCAGTTCCATATAAAACACATTTGCAACTTTTGCTCTCCAATGATTTATGTTTTGCTGATTCTTATTCAACTGGGGCCACGAGGTCCCAATTGATTGTCTTTCTCTACTGTTCTTCTTCAGGAGTTCCTCTGTCGTTCAACTCTCGTCTTTCCTTGTGAGTTCCATTCCAGCTCTTGCCATGTCTAGTTATGTTGGTGGCACAAAGTTCTATATGTACACAATGCCAAGTACACTTTGATCTGACTACAAGCTCTAGTTCTCAATACATAATACTTACCAGCAAATGAATAGAATGATGTAGCAGATGTGACAAAATTGCAGGCAAATAATGGAGCGACTGATGGTAGACTTGAAAATACATTGGATGGGTCTGGGTACAGCAGACAATAGTCATTAACCAAATTTTGTGTTAGACCCTTCACATCAGGACTGAGGCTGTCTCTTTCCTTGTGTAAGGTACAAAACAAATACATTATTTAAAAGGAAAACAGTTAAAGATTTATTTAAGCAAAATAATCCCTTTTCACAAAACTGACACATATTGAAGAACACAGTGTTAGACCCTTTTGACTTGTTGATCAACAGAGTGTTTACTGATGCAGTCAGAATCACATCTGCTGCCTTTACATTTCTAGTCCTCTCCTGGGTAAAAAACTGTCCAAATCATGGCATTGCATCCTATAGCCTCAATGAGTGAAACAATCATCTGGGACTTGTTACAGCCACATTGAGTGAAACAATCATCTGGGACATGTTACAGCCACATTGAGTGAAAAACAAAACAATCATCTGGGACTTGTTACAGCCACATTGAGTGAAAAACAAAACAATCATCTGGGACATGTTACAGCCACATTGAGTGAAAAACAAAACAATCATCTGGGACTTGCTAAAGTGCTAGAAAACTTGGAAACGTCTGTAGCTGAAAACAAAACTACACCACTTGGCAACAGGGAACAAGAGTGACAAACTCTTACATCCTAAGAGTAGATCCAACTCAGCATGTAGAGGTAAAGGTAGTTGAGTTATGAATTGGACATGTCACATGTCTTATTCACAAGTGTTCAACTGTTTAGTCAGTGATTGACTAGAAACAGCCTGTCTTGTGTCGGGTTGCAGTAGCTCTCTATTGTGGAGAAAACTAAGAAACATCATTAGCGAAATGAACTTGCTACAGAATCAGCATTGTATAAATGTATATAATACTCACGTGGCAGACAGGTAATGGAGTTCTACTTGATGACGACTGACACACTATCACTGACGGATGTTTACATGAATTAATATGGTATACACAACAAAACACGGAATATAATCATACAAATGACAATACACAGGACATAATCGACGTATCAGACCAAAAGGCCTTTTTCAAGATACGCACATAACATACAAACATAAAAATACCGCAAGTAGAAATGAATACACCACAACAAGCGTGTCCGAGTGAAATATGACTACCATATTTCACTTGATCACGCTTGTTGTGGTGTATTTACAAGAACTCCATTACTTGTCTTCATATGAGTATTATTTTCATTTATGTTCTACTAGCAGTACTACCTTCTATTGATTATAAATGTATATGGATGCTTTAGTCCAGATTGTATGTATGAAGCTAACAGCAATATTGACTCGAACTCCTTTGCAGTAACGAGGAAAGGATCACGTAGAGCAACAGCTGTCTATCCATTATCTTTGAATTTCCAGTAGAGAACATATTTTCCATCTTTACCCAGTCACCTCAGTTCTTTCTACTTTTTTTACCAATTCCTCTTATACTTGTATAACACTTCTATCCAGATTTTCATGGTCTTCTTCTTTTTCTCTTTTAAAAAGATATGTCAGCAACTTCAGCTCTGTGCTGCTTTCCACATTATTTGTCTCAGTGCTAGAGGACCTTCTTCTTCAAATGATTGCATAAACATTTTTTCTTGGCGCTGTAGTTATTGTTTGTTGAATTACCGTTGACTTTGAGGTTGTACACCCAACACAACTTAACCTTCATTAGTCGTTGCTTATGACATACATGATAATTAGAGTGTTATTGCTCTTTGATTCCCTCTCAAATGCTGGTGACACATGAGTGAACAGTTAAAGTACCAGAAAATATAACTTTCTAAGAAAAACATAAAAGGAGGTAGAATGTTAGAATATTCTGTTCAGGACAGAGTAATCAACACAGCATTTATGGTTGTAGGGATTTGCTAGACAATATTGACATACAGTAGGTTGTCACTGCTTTCTGAAAGGTTTACTACTGTCATGGCGAACATTTAGCATAGTACCTACTGTCCGAGATGTGCTGTGTACCTCTACACCACAGAGTCGGAGAAGCAAAGCATAATTGATTCTTATTTAGGTAGCCAACTAATTCTAATATATGCCAATACCATAGCAGATGACTAAAATGTTCTTGGAAAACATAGCAGATGACTAAAATGTTCTTGGAAAACATAGCAGATGACTAAAATGTTCTTGGAAAACATACCTGCATCCAAATGGCAGCACAAAATAACACAGGTGTGCAACGGACTGATAAAGCAAGGGATACCAGCTTGGTAAGAAGATTAACTGTTCCCTCTCCATGAGCCCCAAACATTAGATTAAAGATTCTATACTTGCTTTTCTCTGGAGCTTCAGAGAAACACGTACATATCATATCAAGGAGATGTAGTTCTTGTACTTCAGTAAGTTTCTGTGAACAGATATGAAATAACCAGAATGTCAGAAAATTTGGAAATTGGCAGAGCTACAATAACACAGATCAAATATGTGATAAGATCACAGATAGGTATTATAAACTATTATTTATACAAAGATAATGATGAATTGTATAATGGAGTAACAACTAATACGTAAGCTACAATAAAATAGACAAATGATGTTTTAGCAATAGTTTTTTGACCAAGTAACAAAAAAAAAAGATGGAAGTGAATCGAATTAAGGTGTAACAAGAACAGATTTCACAAAAGCATTTGGAAGTGAAAATAATAAATCTTGTCACTTATACGGTGCCAGACCCTAAAGGGGAGAAAATAATAACAATACCATGCATGTCATAAGAAGCAACTAAGGAGATTTGATGAGTTGGATGTCCTACCACATAGGACAAACTGACACAAAAGCCATATGTGTTAGGCAGAAAAGCATAGATATCACAGTCAAGTTGTAAACCATGACATAATGCAATCTGTCATATGGAATACATCCTGCTGCTAATCAGTAGTAGTTTAAGAAAGAACAAAGAAGAAAAATAATCCTTGTGCAATAGATGAGTGGTGTTGTGTAGGTAAGAAACGCAATGTATAGGTGACAGAGTGAGGGTTCTGTACACCATATATATATATATATATATATATATATATATATATATATATATATATATATATATATATATATATATATATATATATATATATATATATATATATATATATATATATATATATATATATATATATATATATATAAAATGTGCAAAAAAAGCTATAACCTTTGAGTTAACATGTTGTCATTGCGTGGCACTGTGGTTTTCAGCCTTTTCTGGAATATATTGCATATTTCTGTCCAGTGCTTACTTTTGAGTCAGGATGTGTTTCCCTAGCCCTTACCCATCCAATGATTGTCCACAGAGCAGTGGAGGATTACGTTTGGAGTCTTCGTTCTCCTAGATGGCCAAAGAAGGTTTAATAAGTTCTATCTGTGCGAAGTTTGAGGTCAAGAGCTCCCCTCTCCTAGGATAATATGTGCTAAGGATTTATGATTATTCTTTGTTGATCTGGTTCTGTTCTTAGATACTACTTACTTGGAAGGGGTTGTTTGAGTATTCTTCTCTGTCATTCCAATATTCACATTTCCCCCTACAATGGCATGATCTTGGCACACTTGTTTGATGCTCCTAGTCACATGAGGTATTTCAGTGGGGATATAGCATGTCTAATATCCTGCCCCATCGTAGAAGACAGTGTGTCATTGTGACCAGATAAGAAAATAAAATGAGGAAAACCTAAAACTACTCTAAAAACACCTTACCTAAATAAGGGGAAACTATGGGCTGTAAATCAATACAAGAACTAAAATTGTAGTGAGTGGCAACAAATGGCGAATCAATACCTATGCTCTATGTGCATCCCCTTGGCACAAAAGGAACAAACTAAATCCTGGACGGCAGCAACACTGGTTTGGTCCTCAAATGTTTATTCATCCAGAACATTCTGGCTTATCCTGCAGTTTACCTCTATATCTAGAGTTTGTTCCACTATCCGCCATTTGTGGACACACCTGATAGGAGTCGGTAGCCCCCCCCCAGGTAAAACATGAAAAAACAAACATATTGCGCAAGTAGAGATGAGAAAACATGCACACATACAAAGCTTACAGAAGTATTGAATTGTTCTGGGAAGATAGTGGTGAGGCAGGATAATGAAGATGCACAATCAGAGAACTAAAGGAATCATCAACATGAATACATGTAAGTAAATAGACTTAGAAAATAAAAATAGTGCAGAATGTTTATCTAAACCATTAAAATTCAATTTATGGTTGTGGTTTTTTTTTCCCATATAGATTTAGAGTTACCTTTATTGTGAGGAAAGATCTTTAGCCATCATGTGTGTAACCACCTTTAACTGTAAAATGTTATTTAAAAGAATCAATGTCACCACATCAAGACAGACTCATAGGTGCTCAGTCTCTTTCAGCAGATGATGACAGGAATGCACACTGATGTTTAAAAAACAAAGTTTGCTATATTTTGTGTTTTATGTATTATTTTGTATTTATGACCATCATCCTAGTCCTTCATGAGTAATGGGCATACTGTTTTTCTTGGTGATCAATGACTTTAGGATTTTGTGTCTTAACTGTTAATTGAGCACTCAATGACAGGGACAGAATCCCGTGCACTAATCACTGTATTACTATTGATAATTATTTCTTGAGATAAGTTTCTATAAATACCAGTTGAATTTTGTAAAAACATTATATGTACCTTCTGCGGACCTCTCATGGATTTGAAGAGAACAAACTCTTGACATATTTCGACAATAATCTGTTCTGTGTTGACACTGAGACCTGGGATTGTTGGGCAGTCTTGGGATATAAATGATGTCAAAAACATCAATGCTTCTCTTGTACATTCAGGGAAGTTCAAGCGAAACAGTCGATTTAAAATATTTCCAGCCATATTCATTTAGTGACCTGAAATTAGTATCACAATATGTCACTAATGAAGCACATAAAATAAATGTTGAAAAAGTAGTGAGATTCTATTGAGAATGCATTAAAACAACAGAAAAACTAGGAAACCAACTACCCAAATTAAAGGCATGAAGAAAACGGATGTGCTGGCCAAAAAGTGAGCCAAATAAGGTGCAAATAACACAGTTCAACTGTGGAACTAGCAGTACAACATACATGCTCCCCAAAGGAAATCACACAATTTATTTGTTGTGGTTATAAGAGAGTGAATGCAGTAGAAGAATAGAAAATCAAAATTATAGGAGCATTGATACATCTTAAGGCACGTTTTTTTGCCCCTAAAATGGGGCAAAGTGATTTTTTAAAAATATGTTCAAATAAATCTCATTCTACTGTCTACACATTGCTGTATGTTTTCAATACTCTCACAAATGTTGGATGGATAAGCTATACAATGATAACAGTTTGGTCTCTTGTCGTCAAGTCTAGTCAAAATACGCTACAACATGAAAGTGTGACTGTTTGCCCCCGGCTACCCTACTTATCTCATTATTATATTATCATTTATAGCACAGCGGAGAACTAATCTGGGTAAAAGTACAGATTAATTCTTCACTGTGCTATAAATAGCACAATGTTGACAATTTTAATGATCCAACGTCATGGATTCCTGTGCAACACCAATCAAAATAAAGTCACATCCGACAATCACACAGTTCAACTTTAGACACAGATGAACTTATGTATAATCTGTTTGTTTTCCAACTTACACATTTTTTACAATTTCCTATTATTTGTGGTGCGATCAGCATTTCTGCCCGCTACAAACGGAGCACGCACACATTAGAAATATTATTTCTAATCCTAACCTTACTCTAAGAACTTACCTGTAAGCTTGCCAAATCACAAAACAAAGGTCAAGTAACACCTCAAAACTAGAGCAAAGGTCACAGTGGAGAACTATACTGTACTTGAGCCCTAATCTGTACTTTTAACTGAATTTTTTTGTGTGTGTTTGTTCTCAAACGAACTCTAAAGGATCTAACTCTTTAATTTGTCTTACAATAACAAGGTTTTCAGTAGGACATAGTCTAGAGAAAGGTATGCATTATTATATTTTAGTTTTATTTGCGACAATGGTCAAATATATCCATCTGCGTCAAACTCGTATAAAAAGGAACATGATACAATGTTTAGGGCCTATAATTTTTATGATTTGATATAGAGATACAATCAGAACACCGACAGGAAAATTCTGCAATAATTATGATGCAGAAATCCAGGCAATTAGTGTGGCAGCTAAAAAACTGCTGAACTCCAACTCTGACCTACAGCCTGTGGTATTCCTGACAGATGCAAGGTCAGTGCTTCAAGCTCTCCAGTCTGGAAAACTAACAGACTTAAAAAAACTTCTTAGCGAATTGTCTTACCAGTATAGGGTAACCATGCAGTGGATACCCTCTCACTGTGGAATACCAGGAAATGAAAAAGCAGACCAACTGGCTAAGGAAGGTGCTGCCGAAGACCAACCAGATATACCTATCACCTACCATCAGAAAAAACAGATGATAAAGTCAATAAGAAAGCCACAAACACCAACACAAGATGACTATCACAATATGAACAGATCAGAACAAGTTATAATTCTACGTCTCAGAACAGGACACAACCGACTCCGCAGTCACATGTATACAAAGTTCAAGATTGGCAACACAGCCATGTGTACATGTGGACAGGCAGCACAGAGTGCCAAACATATACTTCAAGAGTGTTCTGAGCATGAAACGCTGAGGCAGACATATTGGCCAGAGGAAACAACACTGGAATCAAAGCTCTATGGGACACTGTATGAACTACAAAAGACAGTGAGTTTTATTGAGGAGACAGAATTACAGATATAGACATGTTTCAAGTGAACGAAAGAAGAAGAAGAAGAAGAAGAAGATTTGATAGCCTCTAATTGACAAACTTTAGTTTTAATTTAATTATTTTAAAGTAGGCACTAGGGAATCGTAAGGGAACGGTGAACATGGCTTAAATTACTTCCCTTGTTTTCGTAGTGTCCGCTGATTGATTTTGGCATCACGTGAAACACTGACCAAAGCAATTGTCATTTTGCTACTCCACGCTGAGTAATTATCTATAGAAGTGAACTTTGTAAACTTTGGCGTCCATTTCTGCATTGGATTCTGATAGATGGAGACGGAAAAGGTTTGTGTGAAATTTACAGCAAGGAATTCAACAAGCCAAGGTAAGTGTTTTTCACATTTACACACGTGTATCGCATTAGTTTGAGTGTATATCCTATGTGAAACCATGTCTAACATATTCAGCAACCTTTTCTTTCTTTATGTACGAAATTTTAACAATTTTGGAAGTAGCAAATAATTTTTATGGAATTTTAAAAAATGTGCTGATCGATCACGCATTCCATAGCTGCCATCTTTGCTTAGCGGTATTCTTTCTTGCCGCGTCGATAATTCTGAACTGTCTCTTATTTAAAGAAATTGACGTTTAACAACTACAATTCTTGCCTCTTTTAATTTCTTCAACTCATTTTTAAATGATACTAGTTAAAAATCTAAGATTTGTATGTAAGATAATTCAAATTATTGGTACAAGACCATGCAGGGTGCGTGCGCTGCTATCCTGCGTACGTCGCCATGACGACTGAAGTGTTTTCTTAGTCAAATCATCATGTTTTATGTGGATAATTATACAAGAAACACATTGTACATTAAATATATATTGTTTATCAAGTCCAATTACTTATAATTCTCTCAGGAATATAAAGTAAAGTTCATTTTTATTTGAGAGATGCGTTCTCCTTTCATTAGATCTAATAATAAATCATCAATGTAGAGAACGTCAACTGCAGGATATTCCAAACTATCTCACTCTTTTTGATATCTTTGTCTCTTGTTGTTTATTAGCACATTTGCTCCATTTTTCTACATAAATTTCTACAATTATCTGCAGAACATACATGTAAATAGTATTTAATTATATAGGGCTAATATTAAATATCACTAAAATAAGAAAAAGCTTATTCATAATGTCAAACCATTCAGAAAATTTGGTGCACATACCTACCTATTATTTCACCCATACCTTTGACAAAGAATTGTTTATGTACCTGTGATACCAAATGCCAATAATAATAATCAAATATTATATTTCAGATACAAAGAGGGCTGAGATGACAGATTGCCAGCCATATGCATGTTGCAATAAAAGGTAGCAAAGCAGAGATTTTAATTATGCTAATTAGACACCATTATTAATTGGCTCTGGTTGCATCGGATGTAATCAACAGATGGTGTACAATGTAACACAATGTAATCAACAGATGGTGTCTTGTCTTCACGAACACAGAAACGAACAGTAGTTTGCCATTTATGTTATCCTAAATAATTAATAAATGTGAAAAATGGATATTAAACATGCAATTGCAATTATGCTAATTAGACGCCATTGTTAATTATTTATTAACTCTGGTTGCGTTTGAAAATTAACAGAATATTAATCAACAGGTGCCTCTTGTCTGTCCAAACAAGAAAATGCATAATTTGTTAATTTTTTTAATGCAAATAACTTTGATATTCATAAATTAGTGGCTCGGTTCTAAGGCAAGGCTGCAACTTTTTGACAACTGTCATTTCATATATTTCCTTATATGTTCCATGTAATTATCATGATGCAAAAATTAATTCGAAAAATATCATTTTTTTTCAGAATTGACGTAGAGACTTGGTTGAGGTATCGTTGGATTGAAATTTTCAAGGGCTATCTAACTGTGGTATTTAAAATGCTGTGTAAACCCAGTTTGAAAATTTTGTCCTAATATGCTAAAGTTTGGGCACCACTGGAATAGACTTTCCTTTCCTTATAGAAGAAATGATTCGGTAGGTGACGAATGTTTGTGTATATAACGACTTTAAGACTACTTAATGAAATAGTAGTTAACCAATTATATCAGAAACGTACATGTAAAATAATAAACTTTAACAAAGCATGGTCATATGAAGATAATGTGGCCACTTCACAAAGTTTTCTAAGCTTCGCTGTTTATGTTTCGCAACAAACGTCATGTCCAGATATGCGAAGAGAAGCATGAGATATTTAATAATCAAATCTTGCAATCATGTGCAAGTGGCTTAACAATATCATATTGAATTTCAGGTATGCAAACAACACTGCATATTTTTATAACCAACAAAATATTTTTATATATTTTATACGGCGCTGGCTGAAATTAAAATTAAGTGACCTAGCCGTAATAACAAGATGTGGGCATACTGGCAGGGAAGTTGTTATCAGGTTAAAAAAAAATATATTGGACCACAATAATCCGAGATTCCAAATTTCACAATAATCGAAATTCCAAGAGGGAGAGTAACATCACAAGATGATCAGATTACAGTCTAGCAGAGTGCACCACCAAAACAAGAGACATGGGATGTTGTAGGTCTGTTGCAGTCAACCTTCGTTGCGGAGACGGCATATGATGATGATTCGAAATCTGGAATGTCTGTCTTACAAGCCATTGGCAGCGGCAAACTGCCAGACCTGAATGAAGTTATACGAGAAGTGAGCATTCAAAGAAGGATAGTACTACAATGGATACCACCCCGCTGTGACATACCGGTATGAAAAGGCAGATGTGCTAGAAATAGATGGAGCAACACAGGAACAAATAGATCAAGGAATCTCATACCAGGAATAGATTACCCTCAACTATCATTATCTCGACAGAGCTGAGCAATTTATCTTCTTCTGCATCAGTACAGGACACAACAGTCTTCTTCTTTCTCTTTTGTTCACTTGAAACATGTGTAAAAATATCTGTAATTCTGTCTCCTGAATAAAACTCACTGTCTTTTGTAGTTCATACAGTGGCCCATAGAGCTTTGATTCCAGTATTGTTTCCTCTGGCTAATATGTCTGCCTCAGCGTTTCATGCGCAGAACACTCTTGAAGTATATGTTTGGCACTCTGTGCTTCCTGTACACATGGCCGTGTTGCTAATTTTGAACTTTGTACACATGTGACTGCGGAGTCGGTTGTGTTCTGAGACGTAGAATTATTACTTGTTCTCGCCCGTGTGTTGCCGGGGCCCGAAAGGTGAGAAAAGAATAGCAACACTGTTTACCTTCCACGCATGTCGTAAAAGGCGACTAAGGAGGTTATGGGATGGACTTGGCTGTCCCATCCCATATAGGGTCAGTGACCCAAAGCCATGCTGAAGTCGGATGTGTCAGGCCGAAAGGCGCAGATATCGCAGCAATGCTGTAAACCATGACACAACGCATTCCGTTCTCCGAACTACATCCTGCTAAACTGTAGGAGTTTGAGAACGAACACAGAAGAAGAATAACTTGTTCTGATCTGTTCATAATGTGATAGTCATCTTGTGTTGGTGTTTGTGATTTCTTATTGACTTTATCATCTGTTGTATTTCTGATGGTAGGTGATTGGTACATCTGGTTGGTCTTCTGCAGCACCTTCATTAGCCAGTTGGTCTGCATTTCATTTCATGGTATTCCACAGTGAGAGTGTATCCACTGCATGGTTACCATATACTGGTAAGACAATTCATTAAGTAGTTTCTTCAAGTCTTAGTTTTCCAGACTGGAGAGCTTGAAGCACTGACCTTGCATCTGTCAGGAATACAACAGGATGAAGGCCAGAGTTGGTGTTCAGCAGTTTTTTAGTTGCCACACTAATTGCCTGGATTTCTGCATCATAATTATTGCAGAATTTCCTTGTCGGTGTTCTGATCGTATCTCTAGGCTTGTGTGGATATTCTATATATACACCTGCACCTCTATTCCTCACTGCATTCTGTGCCAACCCATCTGTATATACCCTGATCCATATATCTTGTGGATATTCCTCATCCAGGAAACTGAGGGTGACTGTCCTTCGCTGCACGCTGTTCTGTTCATCTTCGTTTAGTATTCATTTCACATGGGTCTGAATGTATGTTGGCATTATATGCCTTTCACTCCAAGGGATTTGTTCTGGTACAGACCTTAAGGGGCTGTCAACTTCAAACAAGTCTGTAAGTTGTCTACGGAGTCGCTTAGCTTGGTAGATAAAGCTGCTTCTTTTCAGTCGCTCCATTTTGGAATCTTTCCTTCATTGGATGACTTGGCATACACTGAAACTTTTCTGCTTGAATTAGTACTTTTGTGTCTCTGCGTTCGCCAAATGTTTGCATTCTTCCCATTTTCTGCATCTCTACTATGAGTGTTGATTTCATTGCTCCCAACATTATCCTAAGTGCTTGATTTTGCACTTTATCTAGATCTTGTAATATGGTGTTTGATGCAGGACACCACGCAGCTGAACCATATTCCAGGCGTGGTCTTATGCCTTGCTGGTAAACTTTACTGAGTATATTCCCACTGGCTCCCCATGTGGTTCCATTTAGTTTTCTCAGGATAGCTAACTTCCTCCTGGCTTTTGTTGTTGCTTTGTTTATGTGTTGTTTCCATGTCAGCTTATCATTAAAAGTAACTCCGAGGTATGTGGGTGTCTTCTTTCAACACAACAGTCTAAACAGCAACCTGAATATTATAAGACTGGTTCCAGCACCTCTATGTCCACGTGGGCAGGCATCACAAGCCAAGGAACATATCCCGCAATGATGCCTTACACTAAACCAGCTTAGGGAGGAGCACTGGCCCACAGAGATAGGCATTTAAAGAAAGCTGTATGGAAGCCTTGCTGAGCTTTCATATACAGCAGCATTTATCAAGAAAACTGGACTTTCTGTGTAGACTTGTTAAACTGCGAACAAGAAGAAGATCAGGATTTAGTTCGGAGAATGTATTGCGGTGCTTCATAGTTGCTAGTTTGTTTGTGATATTTGCACCTTTCGGCCCGACACATCCAACTTCAGCAATACTTCTATGTCGCTTTGATCTGTATGCGGAGACAGCTAATCTCACCACCTTAACCTCATCAGTAGTCTCTTGCGATACGTTTGACAGGTCCCAGTTGCTAATATTTGCCTACTTTCGGATACCAGGAACACATGGTTCCACTAAAAACCATCGAATTACCTACTTTATAGTTTATTTACATGCTTTTATTCTGCAGCTCGTTAAGGTCTTCAATCCAGGTCATTTGGGAGCCGCGTGGCGCAGTGGTTAGCCCACTTGCTTCGCAAATGAGTGGTACTGGGTTCATTCCCCAGTTGAGGCGGAAATGTTTTTCAGATCGCAATGGTTCCCGGGTCGACCCAGCCTTAAATGGGTACCGAATTAATCCGGGAAGTAAAGACTGCGAGGGAGAGGAGATGGCTACCGCCCTCATTTGCAGAGCCTCTGAAATGTGAGATCGATAACATCTCACATCCCTACGGCATTAATAAATGATATGCGTTACTTTACTTTTTACTTTACTTTACATTTTTGCGTTTTCGTTGTATTCCGGACCTGTCAGTTATTACATTGCTGACATGTAATCCCCGCTTGATTTTGTTGTTACATTCTGTGTTTGTTTGTCACTGTCTTGATAAAGACGTTTTTGGTCGAAACTTCTGTGTAATTGTTGCCTATACAAATACTATTTAACAAGAAAATAAATTGTATCTAGGTTTAATTAACTTTACACACGGAAGAGAAATGTTCCACATGTACGGAATTGCCATATAATTCTTAAAAACATTCCTTTCCAGCTTTTGCTATCAAGGAAGCTTTCAACGAAATCATGGAGTAGCGTGATCACTTCACATCATAGTTAGTTCAGTTGGTGTTAATCGTGTATAGTTTTTGTTCAATGTCATTGTTGAATATGATCTTTCACAAGAGCATTTAGTTATCATGTGTCCGAAAATCAACAAAATCATTTCGTCATCCACTCTGTTTCTCTAGTGGCTCTTGACCGTACAGGCACACTAGCTGAATTAATTTGGACCCCGTTCGTTACGTTTAAAAAAAATAAATTATTGTTGGACTTTTAATTGGTCGCTATTTACATTGAAGTCGTATGCCAAAAATAGTACCCAATAGGTTTCATGCAAATTGGAAACTAGTTTGTATTTACGTTTTAGTTGACAGGTCTATACCACCATTGGTCGCGGTTTCTCTTTACTTAATTTTTTTGGGGGAGTTTTCTCTGTCATCTATGTCCATCGTTCGGAATTTATTCGTCCTCTAGCATGCTGTATCATTGATTTTTAAAAGCATAAAATCATTTAATTTGTCTTTGGTATAATTCCACCCAACATATTGCAGTTTTTGTCCATTACCAGCAGTTATTTTTCTACGGTTTGTTCTTAATAAGACCCTTTGGTCGAATTGTCAATTCCACGTATTTTCCTAATGTAAAATTGTCATTTAACCCCTTTAGAATTGCATTTCTTATATTCGTTTACCACATGGTAAACAGTATTACTGCAGTTTCAAATTAATACGGGTTTCTTCCACTTAAAATACTAGCTCATTCGCGTTAGCACAATTCCCAGATACACATTTTAGAATAATTTTCTTCAGTCTTGAATGTGCTGCACACCATATCAATCGTTAGAATAGCCAAGCTAGGATTTCGAGAATTCGGTGCTAACAGTGGTAAGGGTATACAAGAGAACTTACCGTATAGAGTAATATGTATTAAAAAAAATAAACCAGAGAAACTACAACAAAAAAAATAATTTAAAAAAAATATATATATATATATTTATCTCCACCGAGTGTAGCCGTGTCGGTTCTTGACCAAGAAATATTAATCCATTCTTTTCTCTAATCTGATTGTGTGAATATTGTGTGAATATTGACCTGACATTTTGTTAAGCACTCTCAGCGTAATATAACTAATTAAAGCTCTAAGTCCATCTTAAAATGTGTAATGCTAGTGGTTGTGAGATTAAAGCTCTAATTTGTTCATCTTAAAATGTGTAATGCTAGTGGTTGTGAGATTAAAGCTCTAATTTGTTCATCTTAAAATGTGTAATGCTAGTGGTTGTGAGATTAAAGCTCTAATTTGTTCATCTTAAAATGTGTAATGCTAGTGGTTGTGAGATTAAAGCTCTAATTTGTTCATCTTAAAATGTGTAATGCTAGTGGTTGTGAGATTAAAGCTCTAATTTGTTCATCTTAAAATGTGTAATGCTAGTGGTTGTGAGATTAAAGCTCTAGATTTGTGCAACTTAAAATGGGTAGTGCTAGTTGCTGTGAGATTAAAGTTCTAGATTTGTTCATCTTAAAATGGGTAGTGCTAGTGGCTGTGAGATTAAAGTTCTAGATTTGTTCATCTTAAAATGTGTAGTGCTAGTTGCTGTGAGATTAAAGTTCTAGATTTGTTCATCTTAAAATGGGTAGTGCTAGTGGCTGTGAGATTAAAGCTCTAGATTTGTTCATCTTAAAATGTGTAGTGCTAGTTGCTGTGAGATTAAAGTTCTAGATTTGTTCATCTTAAAATGGGTAGTGCTAGTGGCTGTGAGATTAAAGCTCTAGATTTGTTAATCTTAAAATTGATAGTGCTAGTGGCTGGGAGATTAAAGCTCTAGATTTGTTCATCTTAAAATGGATAGTGCTAGTGGCTGTGAGATTAAAGCTCTAGATTTGTGCAACTTAAAATGGGTAGTGCTAGTGGCTGGGAGATTAAAGCTCTAGATTTGTTCATCTTAAAATGGTAGTGCTAGTGGCTGGGAGATTAAAGTTTCTCTTAGTGAGCAGCCACGAACGTGAGAGCATTTACTGTATACAAGAGTGTATTACCGTATATATAATGTGGTATAAGTATAGGTAATCCTGTCACCACTTCATCTGAGACTAGTATCGAGGTTCTACTTTATATATTTATATATCATAAAGGTACGCGCTTTACGTGATGCTAGGATAGAAAAGAGGAGCACAACATATTTGCATGTCATGAAAAAAAGACTAACTCAGAAGTCTGCAGAGAGATTTGAACCCGGTCCTTTCATCTGACACGGATTGACCTCCAAATTTGGAGAAGAAAAAAGTCTAAAGAGAGTTGGTCATGAGATTGGCTACATCAATCCAGTATAAAATCAAAGCTCAACATTATAGAAAATTATAGAAAACGAGTGTGTATTACCGAAAGATGTTAATATCGCAGCTTTGCTGTAAATTAACAACATAAATTGAACACCGTGCACTAAACTGTATCAAGCTACAAAGAGACGTCGGTGGTTGTACTAGAGAGAAAGCAGAATAAGAAGAAAAATAAATATACTTCTCAGAGCCGTGCGGTAGATTTTCTCAGAATGATGCAAATCTCTGAAATGACGTCTCCCTTTAAAGGTTTTTCTTTCCCTAACCCTAACCCGATTATGTATATTAATTGGTGCCGCCTGATGCGGCCTTCTCTCCACGTCATAACATGACACGGCCCTGCACTGACTATATATATTCAATCAGTCGGTTAGTTAGCCAGTCAGGCAGTCCGTCATTTAGTCTGCCAGTTAGTCAGTCAGTTAGTTAATCAGAACATTAATTAGTTAATTAGAAAGTTGATTAATCAGTTGTCAGTCAGCTATCTAGTCAGTCAGTCCGTTAGTTATTCAACTAGTGAGTGAGTTAGTCAGTTAGTTATTTAATCATTACTATTGATGCATTTTTAGACGCCACTAGGGAATGCAGATAATGGTGACCCACAGCTGTGGAGAAAGCAGGTTTTGGACAGTGAGAATACCATAGAGGGGGATGTGATTATATACACTGTTGGATCTGTGATTAGACATGTTCGCAGTGTTTAGGCCTTCATAGCTCAGTGCGCAGGTAAAAACGATCAGGGAGAAGTGTGGAGTCTTTGCTGTTACTACGAGTAGTATGACCATGGAGATTATGGCGGTGACCAGGGCATTTGAGTGGGTAGGCACACAGAAGATAACGCAGGTCTGCATTGTGAGTGACTATGAGTATGATTAGGAAGGTACAAGTGGGTCTCGTTCGCGAACCGTGGATTGAGACCCTGAGAAAGGAGAGGCTGAAAGTGGTTATACTTATTTTCGTGTCGGGACATGTGGGTGTTCGAGGCAATGAAAGAGCGGATCAACTGGCATCATGCGCGATTGTGGCACAGGACGATGGGGCAATGGATATCGCTGACGTTTTGAACACCTTAAGAGATATAGCACTCGAGAGGGAGATTAGTATGAATGATGATTCCTTTTCAATGTCCAGGATTAAAGATCAGGTTTTGAAATGCGGTGTTGCTAGAAGTGAACATTTTTGAGGGCAGAGGAATGATGGTCAACCAGCATAGGACCGGTACTGTCAGCAGAAGTGTAATGACGGATACACTCAAGGAGAGATCGGAACAACTATGGACATGTCCAGTTTGCAGTGAGGATCATCCGACGACTGACTAACTAACTAGACACCACTATTACATCCAATTGCATCGCCAGTATAATGTAGACGGTCTGCTTTCAAACCACGAACAAGTTGTATTGGTGAAAAGGACCCGCTTCTATTCACCCACCAGACATTCCCACAGAAAAGGTTACTACCGAGACTGTCGGTAGTTGTAGAAGACTTGTTTTTTTGAAGCAAGTTGGACCGTAACCGATCGACGGTATAGCAAACCTGTCAACTAAAACGTAAACACGAACTAGTTTCCAATGTGCGTGAAATCTATTGGTTGGCCTTGGCTATTTTTAGCATGCAACTCCAAGTATGGGAATAGCGACCTATCAAAAGCCCAACAATATTTTTTTTAAAACGCAACGAGCGAATGAATTCAGTTAGAAGGTCTGTAGTCGATAGCACAGCTGGATCCCATTCGTGACATTGATTATTGTTTGGCTTACTACCTGTTAGCCACTATTTATATACTTGGCTATTTCAGACATGCGATTTCAATTATATAAATACTGGCCAAACGGACGCCCAACACGAGGATCCGTCTGGTCACGTGACAACTCTAGATAACAGGTCAATAGTACCGTTACCATTGACAGTACTGTCGATCGGTCGCGGTAATACTCCGTAGATGGTCACCGTTACTACATGTCCTTGTGTGACCGAGATTTTCGTGGTTTGAATTGCAGTCCCGGCGTTCCGGGCGGGTTTGATTCTGTTCTAGTTTCTATTACAATTTAATCGTGACCCATGGCTGATATAGAAGATATAACTACTAAACGTAAACATGCTTCATTAGGTACGTTTTTGATTATTGTCAAGCTTACCATTGGTTACTATGTATATACTTGGAGTAGCCTTGACTGTTTTTATCATACATTACCAAGTATATAAATATTGGCCAACGGAAAACATAGAAATAATAAAGAAAAATAACGAATAAGTGATTTTCCCAACTTCCATCCCTTTTTCTTCCTTATGACACACTTCACTATTGAACCTTTTCCGCCTACTTTTTGACTATAGATGCTATGTTGCCTTTCCTTTCAGTCTTTCTTCGGTTCTTGCCGTATTTGTCTCCTTTCCTCTCTTTTATCTTTCTCATATGATCTCTTTTACTGTCTTCATTTGCTCTCTTTGATATGATTCTTTGTAATATTCATTTTTTGTTGCTTGGTTTTTGTCCCGATGAAGAGTTTTTAGTCGAAACTTGAGTTTGTCACTGTACCTCGTTGTTATTTTGCTTTATTGACATATTGGTAACACAAATACATATTTCCGTTATTCTGATATATTATTTTAATCTGCAACAGCGCGAATGTGTTCTTCCACGCGAGTGGGACTTGATTCCACAGAATTTCCCGCAGAGACGTGTTCGCTCCATGTGTAGCTACTGGCAAACTTGTTTACAGGACATGGTGGACATACCAGATACTGATTTTAGTGTGAAATATTTAAAAAAAAAATATTTCTGGCATCTTTGCTTTTCTTCGTTGTCTGTAAATATTGCAAAATATCTCACATAAACTAAATGCACAAATTAATAACAAGGATTGATACCGATGAAAAAAATGAAAATGGAGAAAAATGAATAATGATTCCGAAAATATATACGTGTACACACTTAGGCCTATATTTACATTTCACATTATGTCCTTGGATTAATATAGTGGTACACTTTTAATAATGTATGTCAGTAATTAATATCTTCTCTTGAATTATTGCTGATCAATTCCTATACTTCAGACTCTACAGCAATAAGCAACTATGTACAGTTCAGTCAATCTTTTAAGACCAACATCAGGTGTTATAAATTAACTGTATAAAACGAGTATGAGTAAATATGTCTTGAGTTTTCTCAGTTCGATTTGCTGCTAACGTTAGAGTAACATATTGCTAATTAACTTGTGACGCATGTGGCCGAACGGTTAAACGCCAATTTCATAATCGTGACCTTTCACATGCGCAGTTTTAAAATACACGCTGTATACGCCGATGTGATTTCTATTAGAAAGTTGTATTATTATTATTACTGTTATTATTATTATTATTGTTGTTATTAGCTAGTTCCTTTTGGACCAAAGATGGCACATAAGTCAGCAGCAATTTCTTTTCATATCGAGGTCATCGCTGAAAGTTGCTGCATTTCATGTGTATTACGTATGCCAAATATTGAGATTTGTTAATTTTCCGTATCCAGCACACGATGGAGTAGGTTGTGTACTGACTCTCTTGCTATGGGACGGTTGATCAGTGAGTCACTATCGTGAAACGTCATTTGTTACAGAAACAGTAGCATTACTTTATTATTATTACTATTATTATTATAAATATTATTATTATTATTATTATTATTATTATTATTGTTGTTGTTGTTGTTGTTGTTATTGCTATTATTATTATTATTACGGTCATTATTGTTGTTATTATTACTATTATTATTACTATTATTATTGTTATTATTATTATTATTATTATTATTAATGAAGTAAATTATGTATAGACAATACTTATTCATTGTTGCTGAATTTGTAGGCATAACGTACACGCTTCAGTAACCTTGCCAGCTCTACATGAAACCACACGATCTACATTTCGAGACGAAACCACAACCAAATGTGAGCAAATAGGTACTATTTGACAGTTTCACTATTCCCTCTGCCACGGAGACCTGATGGAGTATAACTACAGCTTAAATTAATTCCATATACACTCCTTAAAAGGAAAACTGCAGTAACTAAAGCAACAAAATAGCTTACAAAATCCTGGGTGGAAGTGGTGAGGGGGTTTCCGACGTTTACCAGGTGCGTCCACAGCTGAAGGATAGTTAAAAAGTATCTAGAAGTAGTGTTATACATGTAAATTCACGTAGAAAGAATGAGGATAAATGAAAATAATTCTTACAGCTGAGGGGAATTGAACCAGGTCCGTTCTAGCGGCACCGAATCGCCTTGCAACTCAAGTAAACAGGTTTTCTGTACTTGACCAACCACAATCCCAAAAGATGTGATCTCGTCATGACATTCAACCTGTGTACTCAAGTCACTGAGAATGGACCAATCAAGACAAGGACTATTATAAAATAAACGAACAACCCAATCCCGTACAAGCATTTAAGTATCCCCAGAAACATCTTGTATCATGGATACAGAAACGTATCCTGCTTTAATTACCGTCAGCTGTAAGAATTATTTTTATTTATCCTCATGCTTTCTACTTGAAGTTACTTGTATAAGCTATTATTGGAAGCTACATTGTTCTATCTCTATGTTTGTTATGTGTACAAGAAGGCCTTTAGGTACTTGTAGTATGAATATGGTTGTTCTATGTGTTCCTGATGCTACTTCAATACTTTTACGGGATGTTCGCTATTGTTGTAATAGTCCTTGTTTCGGTTGGTCCGTTCTTAGTGGCATGGGTGCACAGGTTGAATTCTTGACAAGATCACATCTTTTTTTTTGGGATGTGATCGGTCAATAAGTAAAACCTGTCTATTTTAGTTGCAAGGCGAATCTGTGCCGCTAGAACGGTCCTGTATCAATTTCCGTAAGCTGTAATACTTATCTAGACCTGGATGAATAAACAATTTCGTACCAAATTTGTGTTGCTGCCTGACAGGACGGGACGGAATACCAGGATGCGCTGATATCCCCACTAAAATACTCCATGTGTGCAGTGACGAGTAGTATCTAGCGAATGTGCGCCGCTATACGCTCATGTTGCTGGCGTGGAGCTACTGACACCACACCAGGAACTTGCCTTGAGGTTGGTAAGAGGTTAGATAGGGTAAGGAAGAAGAAACATGGATAGTGGTAACAGAAATGAATACAATCCTAAACCATCACTTCCAGAATGGGTGGTTCCTCAGAGCACAAGAACTAGATCACAGAGAAAGGATAATGAATCCTTGACAAACTTATCCTAGGAGAAGGGAACTGTCTTCTAACCCCGAAAAATCTCAGATCTGGGGGAAAAAAAGCTCAGGAGTAGTAACGCTGGTCTGGTCAAGCCAGTAGATATAGGGGTTTGAGTGTTCAAATCTCCGCCTAGGAAATCAGAATGTGACCTTTTGTACTAGGATTTTTTTGGTTCCGAAAACTGGTAATTTGAAAAGACACGGATAACTTGTCAAGTGTGGAAAACAATAAAATAAATGTCACTGCATGTCTTGTCTCAATTTCTTACTTTTGTCTTTTATTAAATGATCCCCATGGATGACGAAGAGAACTAGATGTTTCATCAAATCTAACATAAGATTGTTGAGATAGCTGGCCAAGAAGTGCTCACTGCGCACATGTCAGGACGTGAGGTTCATGGGGTACTGCCGCATTCAAAATGATTACCTCTAATCGGGGACTAAACATGCATCCATAAACTCGCTGTCCCAACTCCATGTCTTTGATACATTCTTTTATTTGTATAATCCAGGTGTTCTTTTTGTACATACATTCTTATACTCGTATAATCCAGGTGTTGTCTCTGTTATATATACATTCTTATACTTGGAGAGGGGAACTGTCTTCTAACCCCGTCTTATATAGTCCAGGTGTTGTCTCTGTTATATATACATTCTTATCCTTGTATAGTCCAGGTGTTGTCTCTGTTATATATACATTCTTATACTTGTATAGTCCAGGTGTTGTCTCTGTTATATAACAGAGAACTTGTGCTTTTGTCTGAAAGGCTATGAAGTCAAAAATCTATCTGTAAACTCGTGAACCGTTAGGGTCGTGGGGTGCACCGCATTGGATGCATTAACACACAGTGCTCCATCGATTTATATCTTCAACGATGCGGACGAGTGAGGAAAATCTTGTCCTGTTCAATCCTTGATGTTGTATGTCCATGCTTTTATTTGACCTCATCTGATTCTTCCACCTTCGACCGTTTCCTGTAGTATTGTTTTTGATAAATAATCATACCTGCATACATGTCCAAATCATGCAAGCATTCGTCGTTTCACTATTGAAAGAATGGTTAGTTCAAGAAACACCTGCTCACAGCTAAAGGAATTATTTCATCATCAAGCAGAATGAAGATGAGTCTGGAGAGATATGTACAGAAAGATAGAAATGAGAGCGACTAGAAAAAAGTGCATTATTTAGAAATATTCGAGTATCGCATAATCAACATTTGACTGAGACCTTGAGATTGTGCACTCTTGGATAGCCGATGAAACGGAGAGCTATCACTTATCTGAATATCCCCTTTGCTATAATGCTGATTTATAAGGAGGAAGAATCGAGGAAAATAGTATTGCCACTGTTAACGGTTATAACTTGTAGTACCCAGTCTGTGTTGTTCGTACATCACAAGTGATGATGACCATTTGTTACATGCACTTTTGAAAATCCAATTTTAGTTATGTCCTTGATTATGAGTTCGTAGATGGCTAATGAGACCTATTCGAGCTGTAAATGTCCTTGGACATTTCGGACATGGAATGACGACTGTAGACGGATCTTGGTCTATCCGTGACTTTCTAGCTGCTCTCCGCTGTTGAGCTGCTGCATTTCTCTTCTTTTCACAAGATGATGCGCTCTTTTTTATTTTAGAACGCCATGTAGATCTATTTTGTGCAAGTTCTTCCCATGTATCTTGGTCTATTTCAAAGGCTTTCAGTGAGTTCTTTAACGAGTCCTTGTAGCACTTCCTTTGGCCACCTTGAGATCGTATACCCTTCTCTAGCTCACCATAGAGAAGTATCTTTGGCAGACGATGGTCTGGCATACGCACCAAATGACCTGCCCAACGAATCTGTGTCTGCATCAGGATCGTGTCAATGCTGGGGATACCAGCTCTATCAAGAACAGTGGTATCTGGAATCTTGTCTTGCCATCTGATGTTCATAACTTTTTCCCATGAGTTTTTTCACATGATGTCTATACACAGTCCATGTTTCACTAGCGTATAACAGCACTGGAAGTACCACTGCTCTGTAAACTTTCAGCTTAGTCTGTAGGTTAATGCCATTTCTATGCCGAACATTTGCTTACAATCTGCCTGTACAACCCCGTCTGTAGCTCCAGTTCTATACACGAATCTGTGGACAAATCACGTGACAACAGTCCGACTTTTAAATTTAATATGTATTGCACTGAGTTTCCGTTTCTCGGATAGTAAAATAAATTGACGTAAAATATTAATCTAGCGATTTGCGTGCAACACACTGGACAACCCCCCACTCAGTGTGCAGAGCGCATATCGAGTGATAAGGGGCGCTCATTACTAAACGTGTAGAAGTTTGGCTGTGTCGGAATATGTTTCTTTATCGGAATTTGGTTCCGTTTAATTGTGTTAGTTTTTTGTTCCGTAGAAACCTGTCCCCTGATTCTTGTGTAATCTGTCTCTACATATCGGCAGTGAGTGTCCAAAACTCTCACTATACAACATAATATAAAACATTAATGGGTTATATTTACAGGTGTCGACAACCTTTTGCTAACTGTGTGCCAACTTCAGGTTTCAAATTATTCAGAGTGCCAACATCACATACAATTTTATACAAGCCGAGCTCAATATTCTTATTTTACCATATATTTTATTTTTTATATTTTAATTAATTAATATATAGTGATATTCAATAATATGTAAAGTTGTAAACAACATTAAAAGAAACAGAGTTTCTTGAAAGATTTAAAAAGAAACTATTTTATTATTAATGGGAACCTTGCCCTTGCATGGTCTTGGCCAGTTGATCAATATCGACAACATACTTTGTCACTTTGAGTTTGACACAATTTTCTGAATGTTCAGGCGTTAGGCGACTACGCTGTGGATTTAGCACTGCTTTCATGTGAGAGAAAATTTGCTCACAGGAATAGGTGCCATTTGAAATTGCTTGGCGTGCCAAGTGTGGCACGCGTGCCATAAGTTGCCGACCCCTGGGTTATAACGTTTGATCTTTACTCTAACACTGAAGAATGATGGATGCTCATTTTCCAAATTAAATTTAGCTGTAACATAGCAGCTAAAATTATCTCCAACCTTCCTTTTCAATACCTTTAGTTTCATAATCATCAAATACCGTCTCGCAACAAAGGTTGGCTGCAACAGACCTCCAACATCACCTGTTTCTTGTTTTGGTGGTGCACTCTGCTAGACTGTAATCTGTTTCTCACGTGATGTTCCTCTCCCATTTGTTTAGTTTACACTAGGGACTATTGTCACTTGCTAGTGTACTGTACAACACTGCCTTGAAAATGCGTATTTAGATAATTTAATGAATGTAATTGATACTGCTAGAAATAATATAATATACGTGTATGTAATTTGTAAACATTCCTTGAATAACTTTACAGTCTGCACTGTGCACCTTAGCGATGCTCTGTAAAAGCTGCATATACACTAAATAGTCCAGCGATGAATATTAGCTTTATCCGTAGTCATACAAGCGCGCTATTGCTTACACAGAATATCGTTCGTCTATGTAGGTCCAAGACTCACGACTTGCCACACAGGCCAGTCAAACGAGACAGCCAGCGCGGTAAAAAGTTAAATCAAGTTCGTTTCCGTACTTTATATCTTATCGCTATTTTGACGCAGTCAGCTCATTCGTCCCCTGTGTCTATTATTTGAGTAGGAATAGAGCGAGATTACATACGTGAAGTGTACATAGTTTTTTGTTGGGTCAATCTTGCGTGTAATATACAGCTACAGCAAAAGATATGTAAATAAACATTCTACAATTAAAGAAGGATGTGTTTCGTGTAGCTTGCAACCAGCGGCCTTGACATTAGTCAAACACTTGTTGATTAGATGAACACGCGTCGGTAAAAGATTTGAAGTGAACTTTTTAAGTGCTTGTACCTAAACAGTCGTGTCGACATTTATTATTGTTCTGATCCTGTGAGAGTAAGTCAGGCAAACTTCCCTGTTTTAGGAGAACGCTAGTTTTGGAAGCAGCTGTTATTCTTTAGGATTTAAGTGGTGGTTGTAAAACGGTTAACTTCAGACCAGTTTTGGATTACAAACAGATGTTGTGCTACGGTTGATACTTTTTGGAGTATTTCTGCAGTTTGAAGGTACGTGTTTTCATAAAGTTTGGTAACGTATTGGCAATTTCTGATTAAATATCGTCAAAATAATTGCCGCTCTGTACCCCCCCCCCTCCGACTGGTCTGTGTCTCTTAGACTTGTCTGTGCTCAAAATTTCACATTATTACTTTGCTTCCACTCCGGAACTCTCTGTGATTCTCTTAGAAGGTTACTGACCCATGTTGAGAATCACTGCTCCATTTGTTGTGTTAAAGTATCATCTAGTAAAGATGTGTCCACATTCACTGTATGTGTGTCCACCTTCACGTATATGTGTACACCTTCACTGTATGTGTGATCACCTTCACTGTATGTGTGTCCACCTTCACTGTATGTGTGCTCAACAATTGTTTAAGTACCATATAGTAAAGATGTGTGATCACATTCACTGTCTGTGTGACAGCCATCACTGTCTGTGTGACAACCTTCGCTGTCTATGTGACAGCCTTCGCTGTCTGTGTGACAGCCTTCGCTGTCTGTGTGACAGCCCTCGCTGTCTGTGTGACAACCGTCACTGTCTGTGTGACAACCATCACTGTCTGTGTGACAACCTTTTGTCTGTTGGACAACCTTCACTATCTGTGTGACAACCATGACTGTCTGTGTGACAACATTCACTATCTGTGTGACAACCTTCACTGTCTATGTGACATTTTTCATTATCTTTATGACAACCATCACTGTCTGTGTGACAACCATCACTGTCTGTGTGACAACCATCACTGTCTGTGTGACAACCGTCACTGTCTATGTGACAACCACTGTCTATGTGATCACTTTCACTTTGTATGTGACCACCTTCACTGTTTATGTGACACCCTTCACTATCTATGTGACAACATTAACTGTGTATGTGATCACTTTCACTGTCTGTGTGACAGCCTTCACTGTCTGTGTAATCATCTTCACTGTCTGTGTGACAACTTTCACTGTCTATGTGACAACTTTCATTGTCTATGTGATTACTTTCACTGTCTATGTGACAACTTTCATTGTCTATGTGATTACTTTCACTGTCTGTGTGAGAACCTTCACTGTTTGTGTGACAACCTTCACTGTCTGTGTGAGAACCTTCACTGTTTGTGTGACAACCTTCACTGTTTGTGTGACAACCTTCACTGTTTGTGTGACAACCTTCACTGTTTGTGTGATCACCTTCACTGTCTGTGTGCTCAGCAATTTTTTTGCAGATTAATTGCATCACCAACCTGCCGAATTAAAACATATTAACCGCATGTTTGTTGACAGGGTCTGAAGGAGAGCATAACGTAGCAACGAATTGACATGTCATGTACGTCACAAGGGGCAACGAATTAAGTTTTGTGGGTGGAGTTTACAGTACTCTTTCAGAATGGTCAAATTTGAATAATTTTGCCATTAAATGACACTTATGGCAACCCAGTAACAGAAACGTACATCTCCCACTCCTACGCTTAACGACAAATTTCAACCAGCTTAATCAACCAGCTTCCACCTGGGGATAGACAATAATAGCAGACCAGCTTCCACCGGGGAATAGACAATATTAGCATACCAGCTAACAAAAAAGTGGAAGTAACTGCCAACAACAGATACAAGATTTAGTATCATTTCCAGAAATAAAGTTGATGATTATAAACCCCATTAATATGAAATAAAGGTAAAACTACGGTTTAAGTCTTCACAGTGCTATAAATAGCACACACTGTTTAAATTTTTAAGTAGCAGACGTCATGGATTTCCGTGTAACACCAATGAAATTATTGCAATTAATGGATGCAGTGGCGTCACGTCTCCCGATACAAACAACATCAAGATTATAAGTTTTATAACTAATTTATTTTTTCATTTATAACTGATCCTAAACCTTACCCCCATTCTTAATGTAAATACTAATACGAAATTAATATGCCTTTTCAATTAATATACCGTAATTTTAAATACAAATTCTACTAATCACGCTGCAAAGGTTAGATAATACCTCGAAACTAGAACAAAGGTCACAGTGAAGACTTAAACCGTAATTGCGCTAGCCATTTCTATTCTCCTTTTAACTGGTAGGTAGATGAGTTTGTCTCTCTTTTGGAGAGGCGTGCCCCTTTCAACCAGCAGACAACACAGTCCAATTAGGTTATATCAGGACACACTACCATAAAAATATTAGAGGTAACAAAGACTCCAAAGTAACATTATTCTCCTTTTCACTGCCAAATACAACACTTAATAGCCATCAGAAACAGCTTTGACGGACAAGCTCTACAACCCTGTCTCGGTGCTGAAGGCCACAGTACAGTTCATTGATTAGATCCATATCAGCGTCTGACGTCGACTGGAGAACGAGAAAAAAGTTACCACGGGTGATTTCCCTCCTTTCAGTGTTCATATTGCCTCTTTGATTCCATCTAATATAATTTCTGCATTTTCTATTTCTCTGTTGTTTAGTTCAGAATTCTCTAATATAGTCAGGATCACACTTGTAGGTATACATCTTCTTTCAACACAATGCCCAACTTTTGACTATATCTGTTGTGTCATTAAGCATCTTTCTGTATATGTCTTCTATCATAGATATCTGTGGTTCTTTTTTGTTGTGTTCTCTCTTACAGTGTCATATGCTAACTTACTGTTTCCATGTTTCCACACTGATGATTTCACATTGGTCCTTTAGACTTACTTCTTTCATTTCAATTTTTTACGAATATTTTAATATATTGGAGAAAACACAGAGGTGGAATAAATAGTTCTCTGGAAATCGTGGATAAAATAACTTTCTGCAAGCTTAGATCAAACACTTCCTGATAGCTTAGATTGAATACTATCTGGAAGCTTAGATCAAACACTTCCTGATGGCTTTGATTGAATACTATCTGCAAGCTTAGATCAAACACTTCCTGATAGCTTAGATTGAACACTATCTGCAAGCTTAGATCAAACACTTCCTGATAGCTTAGATTGAATACTATCTGGGAGTTTAGATAAAATATTTGCAGAACGTTTAGATGCAATAGATTCTGAAGCATGCAGACAATAACTTTATTGGGCTTGTATGAAACCTTTCTGGAGCTTATGTAATATAACTTTCTGGCGCGAAGACAAAATTCCCTTTTTGGGAGGTAAGAATGAATAACTTTGTAGAGCTTGGACCAAATAAAGCTAAAGTTAGTAGATGATAAACTTCAAGTAAATAGATGACATGATATAGACTATGATAGCACTAGAAATAAACATAAAGTCAGTAGATGACATGATATAGACTATGATAGCACTAGAAATAAACTTCAAGTAAGTAGATGACATGATATAGACTATGATAGCACTAGAAATAAACTTCAATTCAGTAGATGACATGATATAGACTATGATAGCACTAGAAATAAACTTCAAGTCAGTAGATGACATGATATAGACTATGATAAATCTCTCAATCGTATAACTCCCTTAATCGATCCTTTCTATATGCATGACATGTTATAGTGCTGCTATTCTTTGTTACCATCTCCGGAAAATATAGAACAAAGTGTCATGTTTATTAATATGTCTACAATAGTTTATTCGTGTAATTTGTATTAACAATGCATCTTCTTCCCCGAAGTTCTCCCTTTTCTTCTATGTAAGTAAAAGTAAAGTAACCAATAACATTTATTAATGCCGTAGGGATGTGAGATGTTAGCGATCTCACATTTTAGAGGCTCTGCAAATGAGGGCGGTAGCCTCCTCTCCCTCGCAGTCTTTACTTCCTGGGTTAATCCGGTACCATTTAAGGATGGCTCGACCCGGGAGCCGTTGCGATCTGAAAAATATTTCCGCCTCAACTGGGGAATGAACACAGGACCACTCATTTGCGAAGCCAGTGCGTTAACCACTGCGCTACGCGGCAATGTATCCACATGTATGTATCCATTTATTCTTCTATGTATCCACATTTCAAAGACATTTCAAAGTTCAGTCTTTTAGCTTTTCATTATTAATGTTTCTGAGTATTAATGTAGAATAGATGTATCATTTTAAAAACATTGTCACGTTTAGTTTATCATTTGTTAGATATGAATATTTTGTGCTGTCATTAGTTGATACATTTGTATTTCGGCAATTCATTTAGTTGGCTTGCTATACTTGGACTCTTTTGTACTTGTTTACTTTTATGCAATCACTAATTATAGATTCCTTCAACGGTAACATATTTAACTCATCAACCGCACATTTAGTATTACATCCTAGTATTATATATGCTATTTCTATATGGAAACGAAAATGAGCATAGAAAATAAAACCCATTAGGTGTGGAGGTTTGAGTCCACAGATGGTTGGTTGAAAAGTCAGTTTTGGGCTCAGAAAAAACAACCAGTTGCAGTGTTCACAGGAATGAAGATGCACTTGAGGGAAGGCTATCTCTATGTTTTGGATCTTTTTATATTTTCCTGCAGTGCTTTACTCTTATCAAAGTTTTTACTGCTCAGACCATGCCAGATTGGAGATCAAGGTCTATGGTTCATCAAGAGTTTTGCTCCATGCTGCAGTGCTTGAGAGATATATTCAAGCTGTCTTTAAAATGATTTTCCTGACCTCTACATGAACGCTTACCTATGCACATCTCACCATAAAACAGTCTGTTTGGAAGGCGCTCATCTAGCTCGCGGACAACGTGACAGCCCAAAGATGATATGATTTAATAAAAAAGGTACGAATGCCTTCTATCATGGACTATTGGCAGATCTTAGTATCAAGGTTAAGATCATTGCAGCGCACACCAAGGAGTGTTCTCGTGTCCCGAAGATGAAAGGAGTTGATATGTCTTGAATACCTAGTACAGACAGCCCGGGATTCTGCTGTATATAGCAACGAAGGAGGAACGACTGCTTGGTTGACTTCCAGTTTGGTTTCCCGGCTACACCGTATCTAGATTTTTGAACGAAGATCCCCCAAATATGCGGTAACTCGAGCAATGTGCAAGGCAACATCCACACAGCACACTTACCTAGATATGCGTTTTCTCCTAGTATAAATACATCTTTAATCTCCGTGTCCTTGTATAATTATTTACTTCATCTCGGACTGTCATCTATTGCAGTGTTCATATCTTAGCCACCTCTTACATACCGATTTTTGTATCTTAATCCAAATATATCTCCTTCTACTTACCTTAAACACCTGCATGTGCACAACGACAAGATGTGCACGTAGTGCCTTACTAATGTATGGGCGTATTAACATATCAATATATCGTAATATACACTCAGAAGAACGATACTTGGGTAAAGTAAAACAACCAATATCCATACTATTCAAGAACTGCACAGAATAGCGTTGAACAGACAGAATTGGAGAGATCTGACCTCTGCCCTACGCGCTAACTTCAGCGCAAAAGGAAAATGAATTTATGAATATCGTATTATATCCTTTTATACATTCTATATGTGTAAAAGTATCAATACATTGATATCAACGTGTTTAGCTACCTATATAAGCTATATATATATATGTATTTACTGTGATGTATAAACGTGCCCATATCATTCAGTCGAATCCATTCATATGTTGTATATGAAGCAGATCCCATATAGGACATTGTTATTTAGCCACTGCTAATTTTTGGCACAACTAATAATCTGATCGTATCGTCAGTACCATCCAGTTGTATTTGTGAGTCGGTCCTATTCATCATCATCAAGTGGCGTCTCCGTAACGAAGGTTGGCTGCAACGGATCTCCAACATCCCCTGTCTCCTGTCTTGGTGGTGCACTCTGCTAGACTGTAATCTGTCCATCGTGTGATGTTACTCTCCCACTTGTATCTTTGCCTACCTCTTTCTCGCTTCCCTTTGACTTTACCCTCAAGTAAGGTCTTCAATACGGTCTTTTAATGTGTCCAATGTATTTTATTTGCCTGATCTTTATTTATCTTAGTAATTCTTTCTTAATATTAAGTGTTTTTAGCACCTCTTTATTTGTTTTCTTCTCTTTCCATGATGCTCTGCCTATTCTCCTATATACCCACATCTCAAAGGCATCAATTATGTCTATCTAATTGTTTATTTAGTGTCCATGTTTCTGAGCCATATATTAATATATAAAAGATGTAGCATTTTATAATTCTCATTTTTAAATTGTTTGTAATTTGTTTAGATGTTAATATTTTCCTCATGTCATTGAAGGTACTTTTAGCCATTCCTATTCTCCTTTTAACTTCTGTTTCACATCTGCCATCATTTGTGACTATGTGTCCAAGATTTGTGATTGTTTTACTTGTAGTTTCTCTCCATGCATGTTTATGTTTTGCTCTTGTTCTTTTGTGTCTTTGCGGATTATCATGGTTTTTGTTTATTGGATATTTATATCGTTCATATTCATTACTTGATTTATTGACTTGATCTTTTAGTCTACTAATCTATCACTGAGCTATGGTGGGTCAAAGGGCATGAGTCCATGGACCGCTGGATCAGCAACCAACCAACCATCACTGAGCTATTATATATGAGCAGCATCATCATTTCTCTGGTGTGTTGCATTCGGTAGATTTCCTGACAGTGTGGGGAAACTGAAGGGTGTACTCGATATTTAACTAGAAGTCTACCGCACCATTGTGCACGCTACCTGGCTGGTGATATATGTGCTACATGTACAGTGTACACCAGACGTGCCAAAACGTGAAATCACTTACATTACTTCCTACACGAAATAAAGTGTCAATGTTATGTACATTACTTCCTACACGAAATAACGTGTCAATGTTATATACATTACTTCCTAGACGGAATAACGTGTCAATGTTATGTACATTAATTCCTAGACGGAATAACGTGTCAATGTTATATACATTACTTCCTAGACGGAATAAAGTGTCAATGTTATGTACATTACTTTCTAGACGGAATAACGTGTCAATGTTATGTACATTACTTCCTAGACGGAATAACGTGTCAATGTTATGTACATTACTTCCTAGACGGAATAACGTGTCAATGTTATGTACATTACTTCCTAGACGGAATAACGTGTCAATGTTAGCTATTATTTCAAAATGTACAATTAGGACAACGATCAAAGATTACCTAATGATTTTATGTTAGTGTTTTCATATTTGTAAAATTTCAAACCAGCTTGTCAGGCTCTGTGGCTGAGAGGTAGTGAGAGCTTATGAAACGGTTAAGGTACATAGTTCGATTTCAGCTGCAGGACAAAAGTGATAAGTTCTTTAATATAAATAGAAACGACATACAAAAGAATTTAAGAAAAGGTGACAGTTGACCGTGTCATTGTACTAACCGCCATCCTATCCGTATGATATACATAGACATTGTACAACAGTAATGCCAGGGTGTTAAATCACTTGTACAAATTCTATATTCGCATATTTCTTATAATAAAATGAGAGGATATGGTATCTGATACTGAAGTCCTCACTAGAACCAAAATCTCAAATATCTATACAGTGTTGAAGTCCTAGCTAGAGTCAGTATATCAAATATCTATACAGTGTTGAAGTCCTCGCTAGAGTCAGTATATCAAAACCATGACACAACGCATTC
Organism: Meghimatium bilineatum; assembly: GCA_034231615.1. Taxonomy (NCBI): domain Eukaryota; kingdom Metazoa; phylum Mollusca; class Gastropoda; order Stylommatophora; family Philomycidae; genus Meghimatium; species Meghimatium bilineatum. The sequence continues at coordinate 56,452,882 of CM067321.1, read as the reverse complement.
CGTTCTCCGGAATACATCCTGATAATATGCTGGAGTTTGAGAACGAACTCAGAAGAAGAAGAAGATCTACATATGTTCTGTCTATTATATGATCATATTAACGCATTTATAACCTGCTCATTCTCTTATTCTGCGTTCGCTGTTTGATAACCATCACATATTTTAGCCTGTTTTACGCCAGGGAGAGTGAAAGTAAGTTGTACTGCTAGTTTTACAGAGGAGCTGCGTTATTTGCGCCTCTCGATTCAGCACATGGTTGGTTGCTGATCCAGCGATGGCATTATATTGCTGGGAAGTGATCCGGCACATAGGTAAACACTTATAATATCTGAACTTCTTTTACCACTATCAAGCTATGATTTACTCAGATATTATAAACACATTGAAGATGTCAGGGTGTTGGTTACTACACACAATAGCAAGAAGAAAAGTACACATGTTTAGTCATATCAAGAGACGTTCTCAGAGATGTATAGATGTTTAGACAGATACATAATGGAGGGCAGAGAACTTGGGGTGGGGGATAAGAGAAAGGGAAGACCAAGAAGACGAGGGACTGACGACATTAAAAATTAACATGAGTACATCGTTGGAATATGCAAGTGCATGGCCCAAGACAGATATTAGTTCATGGAGTTCATTAGAAAGACAATGTTCTGGAGAGAATACACCACAAGTTGATGCGGTATTCAGCATTGCCGTCATATGATGCATACTTTTCTTGACCTCAGAATAGAGATAATTTGATGTGTTGATTCTCTCATTTTGTGCTGGAATTCTTCTTTTTCTTCTTCAGCGTTCATTCTCAAACTCCCACTAGATCTCTCTTATAGCAGGACAAAGGTCAAACTAGATTCCCAGGAGGATGTAATCCAGAAAATGGAAATGCCTTGTGGCGCCGTTTTATTTTCGCCAATGGCTCAACACATCCGTCTTCGTCGGAGCTCGAATTAGTATCACTGGTATAGTTGTAAATTATTTCTCTTGAAATTGTGAACTTATTTTTCAGACTAGTCAAGTGTTAAGATGGAGTGTACACAGTTGAAACCATATTCCTTTTATTATTGTATTAATTTATCATCGCGATAGCTTTAGGATTCTACTTCTTCTTCTGTGTTTGTTCTCAAACTCCTGCAGATTTAGCAGGATTTAGTACGAAGAAACAAATGCATTGTCATGGTTTACAGCTTTGATGCGATATCTGCGTCATTCGGCCTGTCACACCTAACTTCAGCGTGACCTCTGGGTCACTATGGTCCTATATGGAATGGACAGCCAACTCCATCCTATAACCTCATGATTTAAAGGTAAACAGTGTTGATATACTTAGTTATTTTAGGCCCCGGCAACTTACTGACGACGTCATGCGTAATGTATTTTCTTATGATCATAAGACTTAACTATGTCCACTGTGGTGCAAAGGGAACGCATTGCTCTAGGCGGACCCAGGGTTAGCAGATAACCAAGATCCCAAATGTACCTCCACGCGGTGCACCCTGGAAACAGAAATACAGCAGCTCGTGCTGATTCTGGCCAAATCATTTGGGGATCGTGTCCGAGAATGTGGAGGTAGCAGATGGAAATAGATTTGACTGCACAAGAGACAGACAATATCTCCGACACCACCAGTAGCACCACATATAGCGACACTGTCGACATACAGTGAAGCTAGTCAGTCCAGTCCGAACATTGGAGGGGCGGCCAATGTAAAATGCACGTAAAGGTAAATGCATGGCGAGAGACAAATATATTTCATACAGAGTACAATGATACAATGAAAGGGCAGAACAGCGCTAGAGGGCATCGCGAACTGCAAATAGAAAGTGTAAAGTCCCTAGGAAAGGGGAACTACAAGCTCCGTCAGCTCGAGACGGGCTTCTAGTTACCAGAGTTCCTTACAGGCAGAGACCCAGACCCATCCATTGGCGTTTGGTAAAGCAAGAAGACCTAACCCAACTCTAATGTCGAGCCTCCTAAACCGGAAATATGCTTGCAAAGAGAAAGGGTTCTGTACCCGATGGGCTTAGGCAAGAAAGGGACAACGATGGTAGCCCTGGCCCAACTCTACTGTCAGGTTTTCCTACACCGGAAATACACTTGAAGAGAGAAAGGGTTCAGTACCTGATGGGCTCAGGCGCTATTGGGACAAGGACGCTCAGCTCGAGAACGCCTTGCTCTCAAACGCGTGGTGTGAGACTCGAACATGGACACGGGGTACACGATGTCGGTGAATGACACCTCGGCTAAGAGGGCGAAAGAGCCAGGGTCCAACTCCTCTGTCGAGTTCTTCCCCTTAAGGAACCAGGCTCACGGATGAGAAACGGTTCGGTACCCAATGGGCACAGGCACAGCACGTCCAATTACACGAGGCAAGTTCATAGACAGTGGAACACCTCGTTCGAGTCAGACGAGAGCAAAACATCGTCTGGGCGAAGAGTCTCTACTACGCGTGCCTGGAGACAGATATAGAGGCTGTCACAGGCTAAGGGTAGCCCACCCGAATTGTCAAGGCATGCCGAAATCGGATGTGCTAGGCCTACAAGGCGCATAACGGTGGCACAACGTAATCACGCTCCCGGCGGAAATCGCACGGATATCCGTGATGGTTACAATGGAGCGAACGAAAAACAAACAAACAAACAAACAAACTATGTCCACTGAGCCGCTAATATCTACATTTTGGAGACCCACTATGCAGAAAAGCAGCTCAAATCTACATTTTAATATGAATTAACTATCGTGTTCGGCATAGCAGGAAAACCGTATGGAGACAAGGGATGAAATAGTACAATTGCAAATTGATTGATATCACGACGTGCTGTATAATTATTAGCTACGTCCTCACATTTTTCTTGCAAAAAACAGTTTCAGAATGAAATAAAACTGAACAATGATCTTGTGAAAATTCTGTAACTTTGTGTTGAGAAAGCTCAAATAACATATGATAGTAATGAAATTAAGGTGACGCATCATCGAGAGGTTAGAGCGTTGGTCTCACACCCGTGAGGTTCAGGGTTTGATCCTCGGTAAGGACTTTGTTTTTTTTTCTGTCGGAGTGTAAATTAAATTCACCCTGAACATGACGTGCGACAGCAAGGGCATGCGGACGTTATCACACGAGCCACACGAATACTCCCTGTAACTCCGTAACTGGAAAATAATATTTTAGTAATGAAATTGTAATTGATAATCTACTTCCAAGTTTCAAGACAATACAATATAACATGAATATGTACACTAATTGTATGTTTACATTCATATAGTGTATTTTTTAAATATTAATTGATTGTTGTATAATCTTCGCCTGTGTGTTGCCGGGGCCCGAAAGGGGAGCAAAGAATAGCAACACTGTTTACCTTCCACGCATGTCGTAAAAGACGACTAAGGAGGTTATGGGATGGAGTTGGCTGTCCAATACCATATAGGGTCAGTGACCCAAAGCCACGCTGAAGTCAGATGCGTCAGGCCGAAAGGCGCAGATATCGCAGCAATGCTGTAAACCATAACACAGCGCATTCCGTTCTCCGGGACTACATCCTGCTAATCTGCAGGAGTTTGAGAACGAACGCAGAAGAGGAAGAATTATGATCTTCATCTGTTGGTTATTCCTGTATTCTGCACGCGGACAATGAATCATCGCCATCATTAATGTACTTTGTATGTGTTGTTTCTGATAATAAGGTCAAAGTGTCCGCACGATCCATAGATCTAATGCTAGACACAGTAGCAACGCCAGCCACATTGTTGACATCAACTCTTCATATCCCCCCCCCCCCCCCCCCCCCCGTCCTTCACAGTCAACAATTGTTAAACTGTAAAACGGTTTAAGAATTGTTAAAATATACCACCTCCGCCATAATTAGCTAACATTGATTTTAGACATCCCTTTAGAGCAGTGTTTACCAACGTGGGACCCACGCTCCACAGAGGGGCAATTTGATTGTTCATGGGGACAATTCAGGGGGAATAATGCAATTTTTGAATATTAAAAAAATATGTACATGTTACATAAAGGGAGGCTTCAGAATTTAAAAAAGTTGTAGGTGGGGGCATGTTGAAAAAAAGGTTGGGAAACAACTGCCTTAAGTGTCCCAATTATTATTCATTTTATTTTCTACATTTTCCCTTCGGTACTGCTCCATGCATTAGGTATTCATACCTGTTATTTACTCTTTACCTCTATACAATATTTCTGTAATATATCTGGATATTGCAGCGCTGATGTGTCTACCAGTTGATCTTTATTTATTCTGTGCTCTGCTTTGCATGTATTTTGTATATCACTAGATTTTGGTCAGAGTTGATATCATATCCTAGATATGTCTTCTCACTTAACACATTTTCTAAATCTTTTGTTGATCATAGTAAAGTCCATCTAAAGCAGTGTTTCCCAACGTGTGGCCCACGCCCCACAGGAGGCAAGTTGATTGTTCAGGGAGGGGGGATGAGCAATTATTCCCTAAAGTTTAAGGAATAATTCTTCTTCTTCAGCATTCATTCTCAAACTCCCGCGGGATCTCTCTTGTAGCAGGACAATGGTCCTACTAGATTTCCAGCAGAATGTAGTTAGAGAATGGAAATGCGTTGTGTCGCCGTTTTATTTGCGTCAATGGACCGACCCATACGTCTTTCACGGAAAGAAATAATTCAATTTTTGAATATATAAAAAATATATGTTACATAGGGGGCATCAGCATTTTAGGAAGACTTAGGTGGGACATGGTAAAATAAGGTTGGGAAACATTGATCTAAAGATATCAACATTATCTACCGAACCGCGAGAGCTTCTCATTAAATTGTAGTTATTTATGAGTATATCGATTTTGTGTGGACCAGGTCCTGGTCCTGTAAGACATAAGTTTTTACCGTTCGCGGTCTCACAACGGCTGAGAAGCGTGGCGTATACGATTATGCATCTCCACATCGCTCTGTCTCTTGAGTTAATAAGTTAATCAGAGATACATCAATGCGAGCCATGCGATTCTTACTTGAATGTATACTTACATAGTACAGAATACATTCGTACATAGTACAGAATGCAATCGTATAGAACACAGAATACAATCGTACAGAACACAGAATACAATCGTACATAGTACAGAATACATTCGTACATAGTACAGAATACATTCGTACATAGTACAGAATACAATCGTACATAGTACAGAATACATTCGTACATAGTACAGAATACATTCGTACATAGTACAGAATACAATCGTACATAGTACAGAATACATTCGTACATAACACAGAATACATTCGTACATAGTACAGAATACAATCGTACAAAGTACAGAATACATTCGTACATAGTACAGAATACATTCGTACATAGTACATAATACAATCGTACATAGTACAGAATACATTCGTACATAACACAGAATACATTCGTACATAACACAGAATACAATCGTACATAACACAGAATACATTCGTACATAACACAGAATACATTCGTACATAGCACATAATACAATCGTACAGAACACAGAATACAATCGTACATAACACATAATACAATCGTACATAGCACATAATACAATCGTACAGAACACAGAATACAATCGTACATAACACATAATACAATCGTACAGAACACAGAATACAATCGTATATAACACATAATACAATCGTACAGAACACAGAATACAATCGTATATAACACATAATACAATCGTACATAACACAGATTACAATCGTACAGAACACAGAATACAATCGTACAGAACACGAGCCTACCTACAAATAACAGATAGTAGAAAACACCCACCGCATTGTGATATTCAGAAAGTGAAAGGTAGTAGACTAAAAAGAGGATAATCATGGATGGGGCGTGCGGAGAATCTCAGTCAACGTGTGTGCATGTTGGAAGATGTGCCACCTCATGGGAATTAATAAGTGTGCTAGTGCTCAGTTGTAAGACCTTTTTCCGAGCGATAGTAACTCTTAATGGACAATGCAAAGTATAATGCAGTATTGCGGTGCGGTCTGAGGTGCAGGCATCGATCAGCGAGAATTCAACGAAAGGGAACATGGTTATATACACTGATGGTTTTGTTGTTAAACACGCGCGTAGTACTTGGGCATTGACAGCTCAGTCTTAGACGGTTATCAAGGAGGAGAGCGGCGCATAACTATATGGCAGTGACCAAGCCTTTGAACTGGATGAGTACACAGACAGCAACTCATGTCTGCATCCTTAGTGATTCTATGAGCGAGATAAGAAATAAATAGAAGTGGGTTGCGCTCGAGAACACTGGATTGAGGCAGTGAAGTGGTCGAAGTTGAAGTAGATCACATTCATTTTTGAGCCTGGTCATGTGGGTGTTCAAGGTAACGAAAGGGCAAATCGGTTGGCATGAATTGATACTGTGTCTAGCAGTAGTGCAATGGATCGTGGAACATTTTGAACACCATTATGAGAAACAACACGTACAAATTAAATTAAATAGGGTCATTGTCCATATATAGAATAAACGAACTTGGATTTAAATGTGGTATTGCCAGAAATGAACATTTCTTTTGGCTTAGAAGAATTTCTGTCAACCAACAAAGAACTGAAACTGTCAGTCGCCGTGCAATGGTGGATATACTTGAAGTGGAGATCGGAGCACCTATGGACTTGCGCGGAGTGATGATGATCCGACGACTAACTATAGCTAATACGTTCAATTGGTGACATTCCCTCGTGCCAATTTGACAAGAAATCCAACAACTTCTCGATTGGTCTTCCTTTGTCTCTCCTCCCTGATATTTCTGGTGGTTGCTCAAAGTTTTATTCTTCTCATCAAATGCCTTAAAAAATATTGTTTAAATATGATTGAGGTAAAGTCAATAAATATCGGATTAAATTAATGGACCTTGGAGATTCATAGCTATAAAAATAACTTTATACCAGAAACACACACACACGCATAATACATAATTATGCATACATTTATACGAGGAACATCCACTCACACACGCACAACACGGACATCTGTAGAGACCTCCTCGAGCCCTCCAACTGACATCGCAAGATAAAAACAGGTTATGTGAAATAAAGCATTCAGTTACAGCAAATACTAATTATTGTTTAGTTTGGTTCAAGATTCCAAGAGTAGATCACAAATAACATCTCTTGGATTTTCTGAAGATTTGTGCGTATATCGGAATGTTTGTAAAATATTTTCTGAAGATTTGTGCGTATATCGGAATGTTTGTAAAATATTTTCTGAAGATTTGTGCGTATATCGGAATGTTTGTAAAATTATTCTTGTCAATTAACTCAACGTTTAAATTCTAAATAAATATTTGTAACACGTAGCTAGGGACAATGTTTAAACTTTAAATAAATATTTCAAACATGTAGCTAGGGACATTATCTCGCATATTAATGGGATACGGATATGCTCTGACGTCATGTTTGACTCACATCCTGAGCATAGTTGTCATGAATGAGGTGAGACCGTTTCTTTAGAAAGGTTCTAATGGTAAGGATGTCTCTACCGCCACGAATCTAACGTACATCAGTTTATGGGAAACATATTTATTCTGTCTCATTGAGCCCATGTTGATAAATGTTAATTGTATCATTGGAATAGGACCATTTCTATACGCTGTTTCAAGCAGAACAAACTAATGAAACTTTGTGTTTACATCGATAAACTTATGAAAGCTATCACTGTACGTTGGGACCTCAATCTCTTTTCCCGCAAATATCAAAATGATCAGATAATCAATTATTTAATATAAATATAGAGTGTCTATAAAGTGGTCGTGATCTGATTTTGAAATGAAATATTCCTACTCAATATGACATGATTAAAGTTGTGTATTTCCAAGGACATGGGTTTCTGGCTGCACCTAATCCGCCTCATAAAAACATTATATATCAAGACCAGCAAACAGCCGTCAGAGTAAATAGTGAAAAATCTAATTTGTTCAGCGTGGAAAAAGGAGTCAGACAATATGTCATATCACCATATCTCTTCAACATTTATGCAGAAAACATAATGAGGAATGTAAGAAATGATCAACATAGAAATAATTTCGACCCACTCAAAATCAGAGGTCATGAGATATCAGAACTAAGATATGCAGATGAAACAACATTATTGGCACACAGTCAAGCAGGTCTCTAACACCTCATAAACTCCATTAAAGAACAAAGTGAAAAACGAAACCTATTTCTGAATGGAAACAAGACCAAGATTATGACAAGCGACAAAAGCACTAGCAAGTTCTCAATAAGTATCAACAGCAGCGAATTAGAGTCACCAGTTTTGAATACCTTGGTTCTCTTATCAACAGTAGCGGTGATTGCTATGAAGAAGTCAGAAGATGGTTGACTATCGCACCAAAGAAGATGATACAAATAAAAACATATGACTGAGCTGCTGCAAAACAACAAAACTACCATTCCTAAGAGCTTTCACATTCCCAGTGGCAATATATGGATGTAAATTCTGGACAATCACCAACAAAGTGAAAAATAAAATAGCAGCATTTGAAACAAAATGTTACAGAAAAATCCTCAGAATGCCATGGACCAAAACGATCACCAATATAGCCATCGTGAGAGAAATGAATGTAAAAGAAAACTGACTAAACAGCATGGTTCTTTCCAGAAAACTACAATATTTTGACCATCTCAAACGCCATTTTTGTTTGAAAAAATGACAGCCTTGAGAAGATCATAATGGATGGCATGATATCAGGGATACGAATATGAGGCAGACCAAGAAGAAGATGGACGCAATGACCACCTGAAGTTGGCAGTAGCAGAAGCAGGAAGACTGACCAACAGAAGTTTCGAAAGGCTGTGATGACTGCTACGTCATGTTCAGTATATGCTACCTGACGATGATTTCCATGGTACAATGTACTCAATAGATTGTTGTTAGCTGCACAGTTAATTTGATTTCGCGGACTATGAAATAACTTTACTGTGCTACGAGACACTATACGCAATACAGATATACTTTTACTTAAGTGTTATATTTTTACATAAAATATCGTGGCGTCAGTGCTGCCACACAAATCTGCAATAAATACTCACAATTCCTGTGTTGTAGTCTTACCAACAATGTAAAAGAGTTTTCCCTTGTTCTCCAGAAGGAGTCAGACTCTGATGTGGATTTCTTCAATAGTCTGTAACTGAGGTCACCAGCTTGTGACAGGGCCATAGAGTGTGTCCGTCAGAGTTATATCAGAAGACCATAGTTTCCTTTTGGAGTGTGATATATTGCTTGCTAGTTCTGTAAAATATGTTATGCGTTTTCTGTATATTATTCACATGGGCATATATCGGTTTCACCAACTGGAAATCTCCTATACATGTATTGCGTGAGTCTGCTATGTCTTGCCCCCAATCTAAACATAATTGTTCTTCTCTTCCAAGATTGTGGATAGCATCGTCTTTTTGGCTGCATGGATGAGTTGAGGTCCACTCCTTATCCATAGAACTTCAATCATGGAAATGATACAGTGTTTATTTGTGGTTACAGATAGTTACGTCCATTTTTGGCTAGCTAATCTGCTGTTTCATTTCCCATGATTTATGAATAACCAGGAATCCAGTGGATAACTATTGTAAATGTAAATGAGTGAACCCTTATAAATGAGACATTGCATAAATATTGAAAGACATATTGAAAGAAAAGAAGACGTGCAGAGCGCGTATTGGATGGCCGAGGTACCAAATTCAACTCCCTCCGCAAGTGATTGTGCAACCAAAACTTTCAAATAACAATAGAAACTATTGCCTATACAATCTATAGACAAAATTTACTAGTAAATTTGTGAATGCCGAGGCCGCTAAATCTGTGAGCTACAGGAAGTAGGAGGAGGTTGTGAATGTGTGAAAGTACCCACTTCCATCACACGGTTGAAAACTTTCTGTGAGCGATCACGCCGTTGAAAACTTGATGGCAATATGTCATGTATATCATTTACCATTTCCTGCCTATCTTTCCCAAACCCGTATTTGATGATGTAATATGCAAATGTCAGTGTTATCAATTGTATCAGGAAATGCAGGATTTAATCAGTTTCGAGATGGTTTGTTATCACATCAATCTTACGATTATTTTTCAACAGTTTGCAATATACATTCTGTAATGTGATTAGTGGATAACTATTTAGAAATTGTGGATCCATACCTGCATTTTTGCAAGGGTCTGATATAAATAAATGTGTAACGAAACTTCGGGGACATATGCTTGTCACGTACTTTTGTTGAATGTATACACCACTGTGTTAGATTTTCTGCAAATAGTGTAATCACTGCACTTTTAGGACGCAGAAAGGGACCGAATGCCCATGTGGAAGCCCTGCTTGTAGAGACGTCGCTTTGTGCCAGTTTATCATTATAATTGACAAGAAATAAGTGGAACGTGAATTTTTTTCATAAAATCAGGCGGTGATGCGTGAAACACACACACTCTTACTAATGGGCTGACAGTTTTAGACTACCTGGCCAATTCATACATATTCATTCCAAGAGGAGATATTCCTTGCTTTAGAAGTTGTGTAAAAGCTTTATGGCAATGTCGGAGACCTAGTGGAGACTTGAATTTGTTACAGTCATTCATGTGATTATGAAAAGCGATATCAAGGGAAGTCCTTAACCTTCACTAACGTTCAACTATTCTATTTATGGTATGCAAATGAAGGATAAAATCAGTGAGTTACACAACTAAGTTAATCACATGTGTATCAACTGTTCAATTACAACTCTCGGGTAGTCCAGACCCACCTAATATTTATGTTAGAAAGTTGTTATGTTAGTGTTGGTCACAAAGTCTATAGCTTCTTGTAACAGTTATGTTACTGATTAACCAACATATACTCCTCTTAGAAAGTTCTCTTGCCCTCTAACGTGAAGGGACATACACACTGCTGGTGTCAGATGACCGACTCGGTCATGTAAATCACATGTGTATCATCTGCATTTCGCAAATGAGTGCCTTAACCTAAGCGTCCACGCTCGCAGGACTATGTTCCTTGCACTATCTATCGACTGTCTTGAATGCCTCCCTCCACTGAAGACGTATATGTCGAGCCATTGGTGCAAATAAGACAAAGACACAACGCATTTTTATTCTCTGGACTACGTATTGCTGGAAATTTAGTAGGACCATTGTCCTCCTACAAGAGAGAACCAGTGGGAGTTTGAGAGTGAGCGCTGAAGAAGAAGAAGAATGCCTAATGAAAGGGGGAACGAGGCGTCATAAGCAGCGAAATCAAAATGCAAACAGATATACATTCCTCGCCAGGATTGACCGCTCTTGGTGGGCAGATGTGTTTAACAGTATCCCCAGCGCGCCCCATCCACGATTTGCCTGTCATTGTTGTCGTCCATCTTCCCTAAAATGGTTCCCTCTTTCTGTCATTCTTGGTTTCTTTCTTTCTTTTTTTTCCACTAGCTTTCTCTATTTTTTGTTGTCATCCGCCATCACTACTGTTTAGTTAACTGAGCACTTATGGGAAACACGAGTACTCTGATATATAGTGGTGGTTCTTAGCTCATCTTACACGTGACTGAGATTCCGACAAGATAATGGTATTAATGAAACATTTTCATAAAGGACTACAGAAAGGTATGAATATCAGTTAATAGAATTAGTTGTCGTGTCGGTTCTCACTTGCACTTCCAGTTGTCACTTGCACTTGCTGTAAAGTCGAATGAAGATTTGTTATGCCGGCACAGTCTTTAATATTGCAAGTTAATCCTGGCAGAAATTTTTAACGGGGGGTCAAATGCCCCCTAGACATATAACCACATATACTTTCTAGTGTAATACAGAGTACAAGAACACACATTTATGTATTAATATTGTAAGAAAAAAAGTGAGAGGAGATGGGCGCCATCAATTCCGACCACTGAAATATTGCAATGGAAATAGTGAAACGGAAAATTTTCATGGTTTGGACATGTTTCTTTGTCTACAACATTACTACAGGAAACTGTAGAGGGGGGAGGAAGCAAAGGAGCTGAAGGAAAACCATAGACAGACAATATCAAGGACTGAACAGGTCAGGATTTTTCCTCACTCATCCACATCGCTGAAGATATCGATGGAAGCTTGTGTGTGGATGCATCCAATGTGGTATCCCTACGGCCCTGAGGGGTTATGGATGGAGGAATGGATAGATGGATATCTCTCTCATCCTGGGCACCATGAAGTTTATTGTCGTGTGGGAGAAGAACATGAAGAATGCATTGAAAGGGGGGGGGGTGGAGCGCTCAATGCGATAATTAATTGTTCATTCTGTAAATATACAGAAAAAATGAACCATTTCAACGATATTTAAAAAGATAAGGAAGAATACGTTCACGATAAAGTTGAGGGCTGATAGCAATAGGTAGGCAGAGATTCAAGTGAGAAGGAAACATTATGATATGGACTTGTTATAATTTAGCAGATATTGCACCGCCAAGGCAAGAGCTATAGCTAGGCAGAGATTCAAGTGAGAAGGAAACATCATGATATGGACGTTATAATTTAGCAGATATTGCACCGCCAAAGCAAGAGCTATAGCTAGGCAGAGATACAAGTGGGAGAGAAACACCATGAGTTGGACAAGATATAGTCTAGCAGAGTGCACAGCCACGTCAAGAGACAGATGTAGGCAGAGATACAATGTCAGGAAAACATCATAAGAGATCCGTTGCAGCCAGTTGTCGATACACAGACGGGACCTAATGATGTTAATAATAAGCCTTGAAGAAAGTTGACTCTGTTTTGTTAGGTCCTAGGTTGGTAGGGGCATGTGGTCACAATACATTTTGCCAGGAAAGAACATCAATAGAGGTAAACAAGTTGAGAAACACAGAGCTAGGACACTATCAGCGATCGGTTAATCATTTCCATGTCTGATCTAGTAGATTCGTGGAGTCTAACGGGAATTGAACCAGTCCGTTCTAACGGCACCGAATTGCATTGCAACCCGAGTAGACGGGTTTTTTGGTACTTGATTAACCGCATCTCCTATCTGATCTAGAACACTATCAGTGATACTTTAATCAATTTCATGTCTGATTGTCCATTGTCCCTAGTTCTTACCTTCTCGTCTAAGTGTAATAATAACGTTGGAGTTTGGTGTGGACCTATCAATCAGAAGTGATTCTACTCTTTTCGATGGAAACTTACTGTCGTCACACTTGGCTTCTCGTCCTTTGTGCCACTGTCAGCAATAGCCTGCCCACCTTGATTCTCATGTCAGCAATATAATTATTAGATGTTTGGAGTGGGTGTCTTTGGTCAGCGAGAACTCTTCAATGGCTCGGCTAGCACGACGGTACGACATCTCGTTTTTCATTTTGACGAGACAGGAGTACGCCTAATGCAGCCAACGTCCATGCCTTTATTATAAAATTCATAAATCAATCAAGTGCCATACCGAGTGGCAAAAGGCAATCAGGTCTCCATATCTCTGTCTCTTGAGTTGATAAGTTTACTTATTCACACAACATTCTCTCGTGTCAGCAACAGTGACAACCGATCCAACAACGTTTCTTTTTGTCTTTTAAATTACATATAAAAACAAATAGACAATACATATACAATATGCCATCATTATTTCCCGATAACACTTCACTTACTGTTTCCGCCTGAGAACAACAGTTCACCACCAAGGCAACAGACGGAGATGGGCAGAGATACAATTGGAACACATCACGAGGTGAACTGCTAAACTAAATTCAGTTTAGCCGAGTGCACACCAAGGCAAGAATAATAACAGCTGTCAATATCAAAATATAATTAGAGCATACATCAGTTTCATTTATGTGATGTAGCAACTATAAGAAATACTGGAAGGTACTGAGTCATATTCTAGCTTGTGTAGGGTGTCTAACTTGTCAAAGTTGATGTGCACTGAGTTTGAAATGAAATATATGTGCTCAGAGAAGCTTGAAGAGGTGAATACCTTCAAATACCTCGGATCCAGTATATGCAGCGATGGTAAATGCAAAGCAGAACTAAAAATAAGGCTGGAGATGGCTTTAGCGTCCTTGTCAAGGCTAACTGTGATTTGGAAAAGCAACATCAGTGTTGGAGTGAAAATCAAACTGTATAGGTCGCTGGTGCTTTCTGTTGTGTTGTATGGTTGTGAGAGTTGGACACTCACTGCGGACATGGAGAGAAATTTACAGGCTTTCGAGTATAAATGCTACAGAAGAATTCTACGAATTTCCTACAGGGAACATAAGACCAATGTGTACGTAAGAAATAAAGTAGAGATGTGTGCAGGTGTCCAGGAGCCATTGCTTTCAATAGTGAAACGACGAAAACTAGCATGGTTCGGACATGTATGCAGGCACGATTCCTTGTCAAAAACAATACTGCAGGGAACAGTCGAGGGTGGAAGAGGCAGAGGAGGACAAATAAAGACATGGACAGACAACATCAAGGAATGGTCAGGGCAAGATATTTCCACACTCATCCGCATCGCTGAGGATAGAATTCGCTGGAGGACTCTGTGTGCTGAAGCATCCAATGTGGTACCCCTACGACCCTGAAAGGTTATGGGTTTATTGATTATTGATTGATATGTGCTCAACATAACGTCACTGAAAGTTGTATATTTCCATGTTCCGGTGTGCGGCATGCATGACTCGGCAGATCATTGCTTGCTACGGAGTTAATTGTTATTCTCTGACCAGAAACTAGCGTTACTCTACACAAATTCACTTTACCCAATACGCTATTATAAGAACAATTCCACACCCCCCCCCCAAGGTTGTAGCGTTAGTGACGTCACACATATCCGCACTAAATACCCAAAGTTCACGTGATTATGTGTGTTACTAGCAATGTTAATAAGTACACATATACTTTATATACTGTTAAAAAAAAAAGAAAAAATAGAAATGAAACTTTTTATAGTTACTTTTATAAAAGATATTCACTTCTTCTTCTTCAGCGTTCGCTATCATATAACCACAACGAATATTTAATGTGATTTCCGCCGGGGAGTGTGAAGTACGTTGTGCTGCAAGTTCCACAGTAAAGCTGTGATTATTTGCACCCCAGTTGACCACTTGTGGTCAGGACGTCCGAGGTCCAGCACATCCGTTTTCGTCATGCCTTTAATTCGGGTAGGCTTCCCTAGTACGTGACAGCCTGTCTTATCTGTCGCCGGGCACGCTGGTGTGTAGTGCCTCTTCGCCAAGACGCTTGTCGAGCGTGTCCATCTGGTACAAGGTGTTCCACCGTCTATGAACCCATCTCGTGCAATTGGATGTACTCTGCTTTTGTCCATCGGGTAATGAACCGTTTCTCATCCGCGAGCCTTGTTCCGTATGAGGAAGGACTCGCCAGAAGAGTTGGACCCTGGCTCGTTCGCCCTCCTACCCGAGGCGTCGTTCACAGACATCGTGAACCCCTCGCCCATGTTCGAGTCTAACACCACGCGTTTGAGAGCAAGGCGTTTTAGAGCTGAGCGACCATGTCCCAGTAGCGCCTGAGCCCATCAGGTACTGAACCCTTTCTCTCTGCAAGTGTATTTCCGGTATAGGAAATCTTGACAGTAGAGTTGGGCCAGGACTACCATTACGAGTAGTATGACCATGGAGACTATGGCAGTGACCAAGGCATTTGAGTGGCTACGCACACAGAAGGTCTGCATCTTGAGTGACTCTATGAGTATGATTAAGAAGGTACAAGTGGGTCTCGTTCGCGAACAGTGGATTGATGCCTTGAGAAAGGCAAGCTTGAAAGTGGTTACATTTATTTTCGTGCCAGGACATTTGGGCGTTCGAGACAATGAAAAAGCTGATCAACTGGCATCGTGCGCGATTGTGGCACAGGGTGCTGGGGCAATGGATCGCGCTGACGTTTTGAACTCCTTAAGAGATATAACACGCGAGAGTGAGACTAATGTGGATGATGATTCCTTTTCAATGGCTAGGATTAAAGATCAGGGATTGAGATGCGGTGTTGCTAGAGGTGAACATTTTGGAGGGCGCAGAACAATGATGGTCATCCATCATAGGACCGGTACTGTCAGCAGAAGTGTAATGGCGGATATACTCAAGGAGAGATCGGAGCAACTATGGGCGTGTCCAGTTTGCAGTGATGATGATCCGACCACTAACTAACTAACTAACTACCATCGTTGTCCCTTTTTTGCTTAAGCCCATCGAATATGACACCCTTTCTCTTCGTGAGCATATTTCCGGTTTAGGTTGGTTAGGTCTTCTTGCTTTTCCGAACGCCCATGATTGGATCTGGCTCTCTGCCTTTAAGGAGTACAGGTAACTAGAAGCTCGTCTCGAGCTAACAGAGCTTGTAGTTCCCCTTTCCTAGGAACTTTTCACTTTCTATTTGCAGTTCGCGCTGCCCTCTGGCGCTGTTCTGCCCTTTCATTGTTTCATTGTACTCATTATGACATATATGTTTCTTGCCATGCATCCACCTTTACGTGCCTTTTACATTGGCCGCCCCTCCAATGTTCTGACTGGACTAACTGTCGTCACTGTATGTCGACAGTGTCGCTGTATGTGGTGATGCTAATGGTGTCGGAGATATTGTCTGTCTCTTTTGCAGCCAAATCTCACTCCATCTGCTACCTCCACATTCTCGGACACGACACCCAAATGATTTGGCTAGAATCAGCCCGAGCTGCTTTTTTTCTGTTACCAGGGTGCACCGCGAGGAGGTACATTTGGGATCTTGGTTATCTGCTAACCTAGAGCAATGCGTTCCCTTTGCACCCCAGATATTCACTGATTGGACATAATTCAAACTTTCGACTGTGTCCGCCTGGTCAGTAACTTCTCGTGGTTACCTGAATTGTACTCACCTTATTATTCGTGGGGTCATAAAAGAGGTGAAAGTCAAAGCACCATTTTTGACAATAATTCGTGACAGGTTAATGAGAATCCCTTGAAACTTACTGAACACAAAACTCTTTGACCATATTATTGAATGTCTATAAAAGATTGACGTTCTTCGAATAAATACAGTTGAATAGTCAATACGCAAGTATGTCTCATCTCACTACAGAACTACAATACATCACCATTGGACGCCTACAGAGTAGACAATCACAAAGGGTTGTGGCTAGACAATTAAAGGGGTTAGAAGCACCATTATTCGCCTTTGGGGGCGACTTCAGCGAACTAGCTCAGTGACAGTCCGGCTGCGTAGTGGAACACACAGAGTCACAACTCCTGCCGAAGACTCCTTCATATGGCTGCGTCCTCAGGAATCGATTTACATCTTCGTGCTCCACAGTCCAGTCAATGACATCAGCTCGCCGAATACCAGATCAAACAGCCAGGAACCGGCTACACGACGCTGGACTTTGCTCTAGTTCTTACGGACCTGCATCACCAGAACCGACTGCACTGGACGAACCAGCACTGTCAATGGAGCGTTGGGAATGTCTGGAGACGTGTTTGGTTTAATTAATTTCTGAAAGTTTCTTCATGCCAAGGTTGAAACATTAATTCGTAAAATAAAATGTTAGTACACGTTTGAAATAAGTTTACGTTTCTTTTCTGTTTTTCATCAGTATAGATGCACTTTGTTATAATCATTTTGGACACCAAGTTTCCTTACCGTCTAATTAAGTTTCAACTTTCATAGATTTGCAGGCATTGAATCATGTCGCTACTTCATAAGAATTGTCATGATAATAAACTCTCAGTAAGAAATATATGAAAAATACTGATTTACAGGATTGACCGCAAAGACACAGGAACAAATACGATAATATTTAATGCGCTTTAGCCAACATCTACGTTATAGTAATACCTACCAGTTTTAGGCGGTTGATGTTTTTCCCAGACCACCTGAAACCACTTGTACTCTCGTCTTCCACTGTTAATACAGGATGTCTACAAAGTCGCTGTGTACTGAATTTGAAACTAAAGTATATATATAATATGACGCTGTTATGCTATACGGATGTGTTGAAAGAGTCATATGCGCTACGGTATTTAATTAATAATATAAGAAAAAGACAATCTTCATTTTTTGACCACATTATGAGACAAGAAGGTTTGGAGAACATAGTTATACCAGCAAGATTGAAGGCAACGGAGACAGAGGGCGACAATGTGAGAAAATGTTAGACAGTTTGACAACCTGACACGGCAGGGAAACAAGAACGATCCTGATACATAATACTGGAAATAGAGCGATGTGGACAGCCATGATCGAATACGCCATCCGGCATGGATCATGACGATGATCAAGCTATGAGGTACATATTTTTTCATTGAAAGTTCTGTATTTCCTGTGCCCAATGTACATTCAACTGTGCAATGCTTGAGCATTCATGGCTCAATGCAGAGGAAAGTGCATTCGGTCAGAAAGTGGTGCGTTCTATACAAGGACTGACTATGGAGGTGATGGCAGTGACGAAGGCTGGAGACTCAGTAAATTGATGTTAGTTGACGAGTGAACTATTATTAGATGACTAAAAATAGTCTAAACAACTCAAATGGTGCCGGAATAAATGTTTAGTTAATTGCTGTTGGGTGTTTAAGTGATACAAAAATTCATTTTTAAATATGGAGGTTAGTTAGTTGTGAAATCATCACCATGGCACTCCGTAGGTCCATAGGTGTTCCAATTTCATATTCAGTATGACATTCAGCAAGTCTGACTTCCGGTTGTGTGTTGGTTGATAACGTTTCAAAAGATGCCACTTATTTTTAAAAACTTTTCTATGTACAGCTCATTTCTTGCAACACCAAGCTTCTATACTCCCGTCCTGCATTCTAACCATATATAAGAAATACGACATACTCCCAATATCTTTCAATTGGTCTAACTTTTTGATTGCGTTCAAAATATCAGCACGGTCAATTAAACTGCCACTAGTCACTGTTACCACACTGACAATTCTGTCTGCTCTTTCATTTCCCTCAACACCTGCGCGTCCAGTACAAGGATAAAGGTAGCTCTCTTCAGAACAGATTTCATCATCGACTCAAGCCACTGACGGCGTAGATAGCACAAATGAATCTTTGGAAGCACACTCATAAAATTAGTAATAAAACATACACATTGAGCACTCTGGGACCCCGGTCTCGTCACTGCCATCACCTCCATCTGCAGTCGTTGTATATAAAGCACCACTTTCTGCCCGAATGCGCTCCCCTCTGCAGTGAGTTCTCGCTGATTAAAGCCTGGACTCATAAATATATATGCACTGAAATGTCCTTGTCACGTTTCCTGGAAAGTGTGATTACCGCTTCAATGGAAGTTATAAACTTGATAGACTTAATTTCCCACACTGCTCCATGTTGTATGTCCTCTAATATGCATATCACCTTAGTAACCTATTCTGCCATGCCAAGCCAAGCTTCCCCACCTTTAATATGTTTCCTTTGATCTTTTCAATATCATTATTAGTGGATGGTTCTTGTCAGCACTGATCAGGGTCGTTCCATGCTATGATACAGAGAGGTGGCACCGTAAGGAGGCGGCATAAGCAACGAAATCAAAATGTAAATTGAACCATTTAGTGATTAAAAAACATATAAGGGGCGACATTTCGAAGATTTGCATCATCCTGAGAAAATATACTGCACGCCCCTGGCACTTAGATGCATAGGTAGAAACGAGAACAGCAAACGTCCGATCTTTAGGATACTCCAGCATGATGTGTATTGCCACTATTTCTGTATCTCTGGGGCATCCAAGAATTATACGCATAGCTTCATTCAGCATCCTGTCACGTTTGATCAATCTGCTTTGGGCTAAGTGCCACGATAGTCAAGGCATACTCTACCACCACAGGATTAGTCCTTGATATATCTCTGCAAGAAGTCGTTGCTCACAAAAAATAACTTCCAACTCCCTATCACTGTCACATGATGATGTGAGGGGAACACCCCCACCATCGTGCTATAGAAGGTGTTCCTTATCATATTGTTGTTTATTCACTTAATTTTTTTTGATTAATGTGGTTTTCCCTACTATTTTCGCGACCGTTTTTCGCTTACGTTTTCCTTTTTCTTGTATATATTTTTGATTTCTTTTTCAAATTTATTTGGTGATGTTTTAATTTTCCTTTTATTTGATTCTTTTTTCAATTAATTTTAATCTGTTTCTCTATTTTGTGTTTCTGGTGATATTTTCCTTTTTCTTATGATTCTTCCTTATTTTTTATGGGGGGGGGGGATGTTCCATATTCTTTCATGCTTATTTTATTGGTGATGTTTCTATTGTGTTTTAGATTCTCTTATTTGAGATGTTCATAGGTGTTGTTTTTCGTTGTTAACTGATGCCGCTCTTTTTAATGCTGCTGTCTTCTCTTCTTGGGAATGTTTTCTAGTCTTTTATGCTTATAAATGCCAACATTGTAACAAAGTATACAGGATGACAAAGATAATCGAGTGCTTTCTTTGCTGCCTTGAACTTCAAAAGCGCAACATTTTTTTTTATTGACGATGTTTTTTTGGGGTAAGATTTTCCCCATGTATTTGGAAATATATCTTTATTTTGGGTTTTCTCGTTCTAATTTATATTTATGTTGTGTTTTATAGTTCTAATTCATATTTATGTTGTGTTTTATAGTTCTAAAACGGAATGGGTAAACATGTGTAGACAAATACGTTTGGAGACAGAAATGATAACAGAGATGATAACAGAGAAAGGGGAGATAGAACGGTGTGGTGGTTTGAGTTTAGTAAATGCGTGCCTCTATATTATAACTATGAGAATATTCGAGCGGATAAGACGGAAGTGAAGCTGTTGTGAGTACTCACGGGGGATTCTTGGGAGATTATGTTTCTGTAAGTGAATTAGAATCAGTCAGAGGCAGGCGTAGAAAGAAGATGTTTGAATTGATTGTATATCCCTACTCTTTTTGTTTACGTACACACGCGTGTGAACCCAAAGTAACACACTGAACGGTTAGAAGTAGGTACATTTAAATCAGAACTCAGTGAATCGTGACCAATGACAATGTGTGTTACTTTTAATAATAGTGGTAACCGGTGTTTATTCTATTACGACTGCCAGATGCCCAGATATCAAGAACGTAGGCTATATGTAGATATGATAAAATAACAGAGGATATTGTTGTAGGTTATTATCATTGTTGTGGCCAGAGTTGTGCCCTGATGTCGACGTCTGTTTAGGCGGCATTGGACTCAAAACACAATCGAGTCGAATGGCTGCTGGGACAGAGGGCGGAGTACTTATAGGAATGTCCCACGTGCTGTGAGACCAGTTTTCGAATCAAGAATCATTTTTGTGGAGCAGAAATAACAAGGTTTGAGGAGACCAATGATAATATTAGTTGATTCTGCCTCACATCAACTTATTGATGTTAAATCTTATTTTCACTTAATGTATGGTCAGTGTTAACCTGGCATTATCAAACTTTAATTAACTATACATGTACTGTGTGACGTCTTGTGTGTTTGAAGGTGCATGTAATTTGGTACGGAAGCAGTAATACAATAATACATCACGGCTCTGTGCCTGTAAAGTTAATCTACTTACCCACTAGACCTTCTTAGAATTTGGGATTATGGCTAGCTCTCTGACTAAACATTCTCTGCGTGAGATTTTCCTCATATTATTATCTTTATCATTATTATATGACCTGTTTAGTGCGAGTCTGAGAGCTAACGTATCAGGTTCAGCCGTTGGCAGTTATGCACCCTGATCCGTTTGAAAGCAATGATAATTTACTGATCGTAAATATTGATATACGACTTCTAAAATTGGTAGCGTATCCTATTTGAGGTCGTAACCATCATCCCATAACTTTTTGGCTGTAGTGATTTTTAAGGCAATATAGATGCGTTCAGTAATTTGCTATTTGTTTCTGAAGGATCCGTATGCACAAAAGCATGTGGCGTTATTTGAACCCGGTACCTTGGCCGTCACAGACGTGCTCTGTAACACGCCGCCACATAGCCGGACATAACACTTCTACGTGCACAGGATGTGGGGCTGTTCGCAACATTTTGTATATCAGTGGTTCCCAAACTCTGTTGTGTAAATACTATTCAGAGGTCGGGCGTGATATCAATGGGGGTGCGAAATAATATGGTAATTTAGTATATTATAGCCTTGTAACCTCTGAATTTAAATACCTGGGAAGTATATTCACAGACAACTGAAAATTAGACAGAGAGATTGAGACAAGAGGCCAGACATCAAGCATAGTGACATACCAGCTATCACCATTACTGCTCCACGCAAAGATCAAAATGGAAGTCAAGAGATGAGAGATGATAAACAGTATTTTGGGGTGCAAAGGTTACCGTACTGCTCTCGGCGGACCAAGGGTTAGCAGATAACGAAGATCTCAAAAGTACCTCCTCGTGGTGCATCATGGAAAGAGAAATACAGCTGCTTCTGGCTACACCTTTTGGGGATCGTGTCCGTGAATTTGAAGACAGCAGATGGAAAGAGAATTGACTGCAAAAGAGAAAGACAATATCTCTGACATCACTGCGCCAACACATGCAGTGGCACTATCGACACACAGTGACGTTAGCCAGTCCGGTCCGAACATTGGAGAGGTGGCCAATGAAAACGACACGAAAAAGTATATGCATGACGAGAAACGAAAAGACAACATACTGTGTACAATGAAAGGGCAGCACATTGCCATAGGGCAGCGCCAAGTGCAAATAGAACGGAAAAACGTTTAAAGGAAATCAGAACTACAAGCTCTGTTAGCTCGAGACAAGCTTATAGCTACTGGTGCTCCTTACGGGCAGAGACCCAGTCAAAGAAAACAGTCATGGCTCAATTCTAATGTTGAGGTTTCCTATACCGAAAACATACCCGCAGAGAGAAAGAATACCGTACCCGATGGGCGTAGACACAAACAGGACAACGAAGGCAGCACTGGCCCAACTCTACTGTTTAGCTATTCTATATCGGAAAGATGCTCGCAGAGAGAAAGGGTTCAGTACCCGATGGGTTCAGGCACAAATGGACAAGGTCGTTTAGCTCGAGAACACCTCTTGCTCCCAAACGCGTGGTGAGACTCAGACTTGGACGAGAGGTTCACGATGTCGGTGAACGACACCTCTGCTAAGAAGGCGAAAGAGCCCGTGGACACTCTTCTGTCGGGTTCTTCCTAAACCGGAATCAAGCTCGCGGATGAGAAACGGTTCAGTAGCCGATAGACACAGAACGTTTAATTACACGAGGCAAGTTCAGTGACTGTAACACCTCGTACGAGATAGACATGAACGACAGTCGTCTCGGCGAAGAGTAATTACACATAGTCAACAGATAGGCAGGCTGTCACATACTAGGGAAGCTCGCTACACAAATTAAAGGCATGACGAAAACGGATGTGCTGGGTCTCGAACGTCTGTGCCACAAAGTGAGCCAAACGAGGTGCAAATGACACAGTTCAACTGTGGAACTAACAGTACAATGTACTTCATGCTCCCTGGCGAAAATCACACGATCTATTTGTTGTGGTTATAAGAGAGCGAACGCAAAAGAAGAAGAAAGAACAGTATTTTTATGCCAACACTCTGCTATTAATCCCAGACATTGGAACTGACATCAGATCATCAAAGACCGCCGAAGGCGGATGTGTCGGGCCATTGGCGCAAATAAAACGGCGACACAACGCATTTCCATTCTCTGGACTGCATCCTGCTGGAGAAATACTGTTACAGGAGAGATCCAGCAGGAGTTTGAGAATGAACGCTGAAGAAGAAGAAGAAGAAGATCATCAAAGAAAACTTATAGCGTGTGAGATGAATGTCTGAGAAAAGCAGCAAGTGCGACCAAACTAGACAAACTGAGAAATAATAAAACCCGGAAAAAAATTTCTATAAGACCATTCACAGAATACATCAAGAAACAACAAATAAAATTGTTTGAACACCCTATGAGAATGAACCATAACCAACTACCGACTAGAACATATAGCGTAAGAAGATCGGGATACAAGACCAGAGAAAGACATAGAAAAAGATGGATAGATAACATAAAAACAACACTGAACAAATACGGATTCAACGGAGCCAAGGCGACTTAGCAGGTCTTGGATATACAACTAAAGTTCCCAGTCACCACCCCTACGCTTATCGGCAAGTGTGGATATTCAGACCATCATCCACCATGGGATAGACAATAAACAAAACTATTATTGATTTTTAATTAAAACATAAGCATGTTTAAAAATATATTTCAGAAGAAGAAGAAGAGATATTCACTATTAATGGGCGTCTGTGACTATGTCTATAGGAACGCATGTCAGTAGCATAATAGGTCAAGCATACTCAGAGCATGGTTAGCTCTGAATTTGGTGACCAGCTTATAAGTACGAGAACCAGTTCTCTCATACTACTGGCTTATAATACCAGCTATATGTAAGCATGAGAAATAGTTCTCTCATACGACTGGCTTATAATACCAGCTATATGTAAGCATGAGAAATAGTTCTCTCATACGACTGGCTTATAATACCAGCTATATGTAAGCATGAGAAACAGTTCTCTCATACGACTGGCTTATAATACCAGCTATATGTAAGCATGAGAAATAGTTCTCTCATACGACTGGCTTATAATACCAGCTATATGTAAGCATGAGAAATAGTTCTCTCATACGACTGGCTTATAATACCAGCTATATGTAAGCATGAGAAATAGTTCTCTCATACGACTGGCTTATAATACCAGCTATATGTAAGCACAAGAAACAGTTCTCTCATACGACTGGCTTATAATACCAGCTATATGTAAGCATGAGAAATAGTTCTCTCATACGACTGGCTTATAATACCAGCTATATGTAAGCATGAGAAATAGTTCTCTCATACGACTGGCTTATAATACCAGCTATATGTAAGCATGAGAAATAGTTCTCTCATACTACTGGCTTATAATACCAGCTATATGTAAGCATGAGAAATAGTTCTCTCATACTACTGGCTTATAATACCAGCTATATGTAAGCATGAGAAACAGTTCTCTCATACGACTGGCTTATAATACCAGCTATATGTAAGCATGAGAAATAGTTCTCTCATACTACTGGCTTATAATACCAGCTATATGTAAGGATGAGAAATAGTTCTCTCATACTACTGGCTTATAATACCAGCTATATGTAAGCATGAGAAATAGTTCTCTCATACTACTGGCTTATAATACCAGCTATATGTAAGCATGAGAAATAGTTCTCTCATACGACTGGCTTATAATACCAGCTATATGTAAGCATGAGAAACAGTTCTCTCATACGACTGGCTTATAATACCAGCTATATGTAAGCACGAGAAACAGTTCTCTCATACGACTGGCTTATAATACCAGCTATATGTAAGCATGAGAAATAGTTCTCTCATACGACTGGCTTATAATACCAGCTATATGTAAGCACGAGAAACAGTTCTCTCATACGACTGGCTTATAATACCAGCTATATGTAAGCATGAGAAACAGTTCTCTCATACGACTGGCTTATAATACCAGCTATATGTAAGCATGAGAAATAGTTCTCTCATACGACTGGCTTATAATACCAGCTATATGTAAGCACGAGAAACAGTTCTCTCATACGACTGGCTTATAATACCAGCTATATGTAAGCATGAGAAATAGTTCTCTCATACGACTGGCATACAATGCTAATTATATGGTTACAGGCGCTCACCATTCAGTTAGTTAGTTATTCCTCTAGGACCAAAGACGGCACATAGGGTGGATGTCATAGATTTCCATCATCGTTTTATTGCAATTTGCTTTAGATCTTCATTGTTTCTGATACCGATGGTGAAACGTTCTCTTGTAATAGTTCTACGTAAAGTTTCTTTGGGTCTTCCTCGTTTTCTTGACAGGGGGGTCTTTCAGTATTCATTCGTAGCGCGTGTCGGATGTAATTTCGTGGAAGTGGTAAAAACACCGAACGTATGAGCTACCTATGCCTAAGTCGGATATGTCGGACCATGACGCAAATGAAACGGTGACACAACGCATTTACGTTCCTTGAACTACAACTGTTGGAAACCTAGTAGGACCATTGTCCTGCTATAAGAAAGATCGGTGGGAGTGTGAGAACAAACACTCAAAAGCTACTATTATTCCTAAAACAAATAATTTGTATACCCACAGCTAATGTGACGATGTTCTGATGAAAATTTCGTACTGACGAAAAAGGGACAGCATTTATGTACCTACGTCACGCTGCAGGACCAAGTTGACTTGCAGTTTCCCGGAATTGTGATTGAAAAAATGTGTGGTCGCTATTGAATTTGAGCTTAGAGGTGAGGGTGATGTGTAAGGCCTTTGAAAAATATCTAAGAGGGGCGTTAGATGGAAATGATTGGGAAACGTTGTTGTATATGATATATCACTAGTGTTTCTAGGATTGAAATGGGAGCAAGAATTGCTACATTGTTTCATGTCGTTAGAGAGGAGTAAGAAAGATTTGGCGTGGAGTTAGCTGTCCGATCCCATATACGGTCAAAATGATCCAGACGCCGTGCTGAAGTAAAATGTGTTAGGCCGAAATGCTCCTATATCGCGAAAAGCTGTAAACCATGACAATGAATTCCGTTCTCCGGACTACATCCTGCTAACTACATGAGTTTGAGAATAAACAAAGAGGAAGAAGCTAATAAATTGTGTTTTCATCTGGTCAGTTCTGAGAAAACATTTTCTTAGAACTCTTGACATATGTTGAAAATGCGTTCCTTTTGCGTTACCTTCATCCTTGAAATGTAGGTTCTTGACCGTTCCCTTCTCTCTCTCTCTCTCTCTCTCTCTCTCTCTCTTTTTCCTCTCTGAGTAAACGTAAAGGATGTCCCATGGCAGCAACCTGCCATCGGGGATGAAGATAACTCTTCAGGTACAACTCTCTAAGTAAGAGACATCGTAATGCATATCAGTTGTTTCGAGCTTAGTACGAGCTGTAGTGCCCTAGTAATGAAAGAAACATATAAAGTAAGACCTACATATAGAAAGTAAGATCTGCAGATAGAAAGTAAGACGTGCACATAGAAAATAAGATCTGCGCATATAAAGTAAGATCTGTACATAGAAATTAAGATCTGTACATAAAACATAAGATCTGCACATAGAAAGTAAGATATACACATAGAAAGTAAGATCTGCACATAGAAAATAAGATCTGCACATAGAAAGTAAGATATGTACATAGAAACTAAGATCTGCACATAGAAAATAAGATCTGCACATGGAAAGTAATATCTGCACATAGAAAGTAAAATCTGCACATAGAAAGTAAGATATGCACATAGACAGTAAGGGCTAATCGCTTGTAATTCCTGGAGATAGAAACATGTGAACAAACAGCAAGAGAGTTACGGGAATAATCAGCATGCATACTCCTCTAAAAACCATGCATACTCTTTTTCTGGAGAAATTACCACAAGATAGTGGCACAAGCAATGAGATTTGAACCCGGATAGCCCTGACAACATCGGCATTTAACTAGCTTTCAAATACATGACGCTTACAAGAATATAACAATCTTACGAAACTTAGATTTAATGCGTGTTGCTTGTATTGACATACGGATTAGAAAGCTCGAAATTGATGCAAGCAATAGACAATAAATTAATTACCTTTGAAAACTACTGCCTTCAAGGAATATTGAATATAAAATGTATAGATTAAAAAACAAACAAACAAGGTAAGAAACAAACGAAGAAGTTGTGTCATATTTTCTAGGATCACTCTGGAGTTAATCGAAAATGTACTTAGAATAGATGAAAACAGACTTTCTAAACAAACCTTCGTGTGGAAGGTAGAGGGAAAGAAAATAGGTAACATAAAGAAACTCTATGCAGAACAATAAATAAGAAAACTCAATATTGGGCTTAAGCAATTCACACGAACTACAGCAATTTGCAACGGGGCGCTCAACATGGAAAGCAATGACTTCTTCCCTATATGCCATCTTTGGTCACAAATGAATTACCTAGATAAAACTCTGGTGTCGGGAACAACCCGATACTGGTCACCTGAAGGCTGTTGTAACACAAGGCAAATGTAGAAATGAACGGAAATAGGTAAAAGTGTTACCAATATTTAAAAACAAAACATGCCAACAGCGAGACACAGTGAACGACTACGTTTCGACTAAAAAGTCTTCATCAAGACAGAAGACAACAGACAAACAAACAGTATACTTAGCATAAGAAATCACATATGGTGACAATGGTAAGAGGAAGATATTAAATCGTGGAATAAAACATATTACGAAATATAAAAATATCAAAGTCGAAAGGATCCAGTCCTTTGTTGGGAGATAGGAAATTAATTGCTTTTGCATAGAAAATTAACTGCTTTTACATAAGTACAAGGAGTCTATTCCTAACTAATGTAGCACAAGCAGTATATACATGTACTATATGAAGTTATAATATTGAGTGTACCATTTGGTTTGCATCTCAAAAGTAGATATAGTTGACCATGCAGTAAATATTACACAAATCTTTGAGCTGGGGAAAGTAAGATCTGCAAGAAGAGGAAGGAGCTACGGTATGTGTTCTCTGTCATTAGCACTTTTATATTTATATGTACGATAATGACATTTTCAGAATACATCGATATTAGATTTAGTGCGCATAAATTCGATTTTAATACATCATCTCTTGTGTTATCTGCTATTAGTTGATTAATTTCGAGGTTTTCCATTCCACTGCTCAACTCTCTAACCATTCTTTGCAAAGGGTAATTATGACCTTAAATGTAAATGTTTCATTGTTTATCAATGGGATACCATTCTTTTTATTATGTAAGGCCGATACCACATAACATTACGTTATAAAACTGTAATAATACCCATTGCATTTTCTGTCATCCACGATATGCCACTATTTATTGAGTCCTTGTGATCGGTAGTATTATTATACATTGAGTGTGTCTGTTCTATAGTGACACGTTTATACACTCTGGATTCGATGAGTTATGACGAGCGAGTATTGATAGCAATCCAAGCATATATATCATTTTCACAATCCAGGAATTATAAATTATACGCATTCCCTCATTTTGGATACGTTCCAGGCGTTCACACCGGGAATACGAAAGCATAATAATGCATAATCCCTAATTAACAACGGAGATAACAAACTAATAAAAAATAAATAAAAGGAGCCACTGCAAAAGTCTCGCAACCACCATAGATTTAATTGTCGCAAGACCCCTCTGTATTGTTTGCTCAACATGATATTTATAGGGCAAACTGCGATCGAAAGTTATTCCAAAATAAAAGTTATTGCAGTCTATCGTTTAGTGTTCTATCAAATTTGACTGTGGGTAAACTATTTTCAATTATTTAAAAAGTACCACAGCATGCATTATATCTCAGGATTTGCGTGATAACTTGATTCCTAACACCAACCTGATGTAGTATTTAATATACCCTGAATGTCATGAACTATTTCTGGATTCATTACACAAACCCGATGTAGTATGTAATTTAACCTGAATGTATTGGACCATTTCTTACCTGGTTAATACAGTTCTGTAAGTTAGAATGTCATCTGCAAACGTGAACGTCTGGCCTAATCTGAAGTTTTGAATTTTGGCTACCTTAACTGTATATATGTTAAGCCATACACATACACAAAACATAAAATAACTGTACAATCCGGAGAATCCGG
The DNA here is from genome assembly GCA_034231615.1 of Meghimatium bilineatum. Taxonomy (NCBI): domain Eukaryota; kingdom Metazoa; phylum Mollusca; class Gastropoda; order Stylommatophora; family Philomycidae; genus Meghimatium; species Meghimatium bilineatum. The sequence goes on along the minus strand of CM067321.1, from coordinate 56,423,302 downwards.
ATAAAATATCAGATTCGTGTTGCCAAATGAATTTAAGAAATAATTCATTATCAATACACATGTTTTGCCAATTTTTACCCCTCCCCCATTTTGTCATTAACTTACGAATTCATGAACCCCCTCCTCCTTATGTCAACTACCTCCCACCTATCAAAACAAAATACAAATAGCAGAGAAAGTAAGAAATAACTACCTGCTTACTTGCTATTCTGAATGTTTCAAGTTCATACATAAGTCTCCAGTAATTATGTGTGATGACAAAATCAACACATGAAATAAAACCTGAAGTTTAGGAAAAGATAAATGGTACGTATCATTAGAAAAGACAGAATATAAGTTCAGCGGGTAAACATCCGCCCCCAAACTAAAATAAACATGAATTTAACTAAGGCTGAGTAGCAATGATACCAACAGATAAATAGCTTAAAGATATAAGGAAAATATATTTCTGTATATAAATTCGACATATTTGTGTATGTAAATTTGACATATTGTTTGGGCCATTCATTGATAATGATTGTTTTTGACGATAAATGTTCAAATTTATGTGCATGTAGTTTACTTGATGTATAAAAACAACGACTATAAGTAGCTGAAATGCATATATCCAAAGCCTGCTATGATCAATGCTTGCCAGATATCAAGATGCTATTTAAATTTTAGCTATATTTCCTTATATTGCATTTTATAGTTTTAAAATTGAATAAACCATATCAAGAAAGCAAAGATTTATTAACTTTCAGTGGAGAAAGTTGCAATCATATTTTATAGTTATGACAACGAAATTCATATTTATATGAAATTCATAAATTCTACTACCAAGAGTGATAAACAATACAATTCCTGGCACATGTTTGATAAGTAAAAAAAGTAAAGTAACCCATAGCATTTATTAATGCCGTAGGGGTGTGAGATGTTAGCGCTCTCACATTTCACAGGCTCTGCAAATGAGGGCGGTAGCCATCTCCTCTCCCTCGCAGTCTTTACTTCCCGGATTAATCCGGTACCCATTTAAGGCTGGGTCGACCTGGGAGCCGTTGCGATCTGAAAACATTTCCGCCTCAACTGGGGAATGAACCCAGGACCACTCATATGCGAAGCCAGTGCACTAACCACTGCACTAACGCGGCTCCCAATGTTTGATACGATTAGTTTAATAAGGAATGTTATACTTAAATGTGTATAATATTTATTTTAAACAATTTAATTGATGAATCCAAACAGTATTCTTGACGGCATCTTATTTAAACGACACGTCCCCTTTGTCAACAACTGTCAAACATTGGGCAGACAATCGTCCCACTCCCCCAGTTATTGACGCAGTTTATTATGGGCAGCCATATTTATATATACGCTGTCCATAGTTCACAAAAGTGTCAGATCGTGTGCTATCTGAGACAAGGAGTAAACTACGATACTCCAAAATTATAATCAGAAAATAATTACATCAAATATATAATCTTGCGAGTGAAAAGAAGCTCAGGAGAAATAAGCATGGGACTAGGGGATAGTATGTCTTTCGGCACTCTTTAATGATTGACGTGAAAGATGACAAAGGCTTGTACTTTGATTTCGGGGCGAAACTCTCATGGGATATTCCCGCCGCCAGGTGGGTGTTGCCCAATTCTAGGTTGACTAACCTATGCACCTCGAAAAACAAGGATTCCCTCTTCTGGTTTATAGTCACCGCGGGTTGCGTGCGTGCCTGCGATTGAACACATGTACAGAGACGCATGCATGCGCACAATATATTATCTTTAAAATTCGAGAGTGGATAATTTTGTTTGTATAAGTTTCATTTATTTATGGCGTTTATTATTTTATGATATTCAAACAATGTTGTGTACCATTATGAGACCCATGCTTTACCTATATTACGTAATTTTTCTTCATTCCAGCCCTAAAGACATGGGCAGTTTGCAAGAAATGGAGCGCCTGCTCCACTCCAAAGATGAGAAAATTAAAGATTTACAACGACTTTTGGAAGAAAAAGATGAGAAAATCCTGCAATTACGGAGTAAATTGGATAAGTTTCAGTCTATACTTCCACAGACGCAAAAAAACTTCATAGGCGGACCTAGAAAACAAAGGGCTCAGGGAATTAGTGCGGAGTCACAGGCAGTGCGGGCACTAGAGGATTTTAGTAGTGCTACATACAGGAGATATTCCAAAACTGGCGTGTAAGTACATCATTCTCTCATGCACTGTGTACAATTTGCTGCTAATTTACACACCCTACTACCATTACAACAACAACAACTACTACTACTACTACTACTACTGCTGCTGCTACTACTACTGCTGCTTCTACTACTACTACTACTGCTGCTTCTACTACTACTACTACTGCTGCTTCTACTACTACTACTACTACTGCTGCTTCTACTACTACTACTACTGCTGCTGCTGCTACTACTGCTGCTGCTTCTACTACTACTACTACTACTGCTACTACTACTACTATTACTGCTGCTGTTGCTACTACTACTACTACTACTACTACTACTACTACTGCTGCTGCTGCTGCTTCTACTACTACTACTACTAGTACTGCTGCTGCGCATGTTGCAACAACACACGTTGTAACAACATATATATTTACATAAACTCGCCTGTGTAGGAGGTTTCTTCTTAAAGTATTGCACACCACCTTGAGTTAATATCGTGTGGTTATAACAGAACGCTTATGGGTAGAGAAACCACTTCCTAGCATCCATGAAACTGCAGCTAATTGCTTCTAATTCTTGACTACCTAAACAGCATTGAATACATTTACACAACATTAACGCTTCATTAATTTGAAAATCAGTTATTTACAAAAACAACAGTTAGTATATGAAAATGGTGATTATTTTGCTGGGAGTTTTCTAATCGAATTCATGTTGTGATAATTGATATGAGATAGTTTCAAATATATGAATATTTCACGATTTATTCAGTGATACCAAACATTCTGTGCTATTATTTTCTCGATCCGCCGTGCAGCCAAGTGATCGACATAGCTACCGACAAGCAGATACAATATGCACTACTCAAGTTTGCAAAACAAATATTTACAAATATACCAAATGTAATAAAATGAGAAGGTCGTGCATCACATTTGCTTGTATATCCAGGGTGACATTTGTATTGACAAGTCAGTAGTATGTTAGGTAGTTAATGAGGGATGTTTTGCCTGCCGCACTACTAAAATGTAAGGATTAATTATGGAGCATATTTTCAAAATATAAATTAATTGTGGTGCGGGACTATTATTGAAGGATTAACCTGGCACCAAAGATATGGAAAGACTAATTCCAAGATGACCACTATCTGTCAAGAAACGTTACTAAGGGGAGGTAAATGTACCGGGGGTAAGGGGAGATTGTTACACCCCAGTAAGTTGAAAAAGAAAATCAATACGTAAGTAACGTGGTGTTATTAATGTTATAAGAACCAAAATCATGTTCAAGGAATGTTGTCTAAGAGGAGATACCTTTTTAACTTGGGGAAGGTAATTTATTTATATGTAATATTAAATTGTTCAACCTGTGTAACATCTACGCAGGAAATATAATGAGGAATGTGAGAGAAGACATACACAACGCTGACTACCACGCTTTAAACATAGGTGGCTTCGAAATCCCTGAACTACGCTATGCAGACGACACTGTGCTTCTTTCAAATGATATGAAGGGATTGAAACAACTAATCAAGAGTACAAAGAAATATTTAAACGCGCAAAAAATAAACATCATGAAAACAGATATAACAACACAACAGTAGAAAAATCAGAATAGACAATACCGAGATAGAGTGTGTGAATAAATTCGAATACTTAGGAGCAAACATCAACGGTGAAGTAGACTTCACGGCAGAAATAAGGAAGAGATTGGCAATGGCATATTGTAAAATAACACATTTGAAAAATATATGAAAAAAACAACAGAATAGAAACGAAACTGCTAATGCTAAGAACTTTTATTTTCAAATTTTATTTTTCGACATACGGCTGTGAAACATGGAACCTAAGTAAAACAGGGGCAAATACCAACGGCCTTGAGATGAAATGCTACAGAAAGATATTTAGAATATTATGGAAGGGAAAAAAGAGAAACTCAGAAATTATGAACACATTGAAGATGACAGAGTGTTGGTTACTAAACACAATAGCAAAAAGAAAACTACACCTGTTTGGTCATATAAAGAGACAACTGTTCAGAAAGACAAATAATGGAACCCAGAGAACTTGGGGAGACAAGAAGACGATGAACTGACGACATTAAAGATAACATGAGTACTTCGTTGGAAAATGCAAGCTACATGGCCCAAGACATAGAGGGGTTCAGAGAGTTCATTGGGAAGACAACGTTCTGGAGAGAATACGTCACATGAGAAAATGTTAAATTGGCATTTTTGTTGCGGAATCGTAAGTGGGAAGGTCCCGTGAGGATCTAAATGGAGATAACTCCAAACTCCTTATTTAACGACATCTAATTTCTTTAAGAGATAATATCATAGTGAATTATTTTTTTCTGCAGTAATAATGGTCAAGTGATTATTATAGTATAATGAGTCATATTAGGGCTCAAGTAAAAACGGGAGGTAATTATTAAAGGTAAATAAGTAGTATTGTCATGTGACGTATTCCTTCCAGGACGTTGTCTTCCCAATGAACTCTCTGAACCTCTCTCTGTCTTGGGCGATGTGGCTTGCATTTTCTATTGATATATTCATGTTATCTTTAATGTCGTCAGTCCATCGTCTTCTTGGTCTGCCCTTAATCCTCTTCCCAGGTACTCTTCCCTCCATTATTTGTCTCTCTAAACAGTTGTGTCTCTTTATATGACCAAACAGGCGTAGTTTTCTTTTTGTTATTGTGTTTAGTAACCAACACTCTGGAATATTCAATGTGTTTATAATGTCTGAGTTTCTGATTTTATCCTTCCATGATATTCTAAGTATCTTCCTGTAGCATTTCAGCTCGAAGGCGTTGATCTTCTTTGCCGCTGTTTTACTTAGGGTCCATGTTTCACAGCCGTATGTTGCAACCGGAAAAATAAAAGTTCGTAACATTAGCACTTTCGTTTCTATTTTGTTGTTTTTCCATATGTTTTTCAGCCGTGTTAATTTGCAATATGCCATTGCCAATCTCTTCCTTATTTCTGCCACGCATTCTCCTGCACCGTTGATGTTTGCTCCTAGGTATTCAAATTTATCCACACATTCTATCTCGGTATTGTCTATTCTGATTTTTGGTTGTTGTGTTGTTATATCTGTTGACATGATTAATCCATTGGAAATTTCTAGGCACAATATTCCCGTAGGTTGCCATTAGTTTCGGGAAGGAACAACCGTTAATTGAGCACCGTAACGAGAACACATTCGTTTCTAGTCGGCCATTTTGGCGGAAGCTCGTATCTTATGAAAATCTTATGAAAACACAGATTTCTTGATACCAAATGTAATTCCAAGATATGTTGGCTGATTGTCCATTGTTTAGTAAGATGTTAATACTACTATCCGTAGTCTTGTGTAGACAGCTTGTGCGACTGATTTGTCTTAAGTTTGAGACTGTGCGGCTGTTATTTTCTGGTTTACGGAATGATATCATAATTGCTACCATTCAAGTCTGTGGAGCTTTGTTTACAGTTAAACATATATTGATGATAAGCAGCAGCTATACTTTTGTTACAATTTCCAAATTTTAATAATTTCATTGGACACTCCATCATGTGGTATCATATGGTCGTGAAAGCTGGAAATCAACTCAAGCAACAGACAACAAACTAAACAGCTTCAAAAACAAATGTCTTCGCAAACCGATGAACATAAAATGGAGCGACTTCGTCACAAATAGTGATCTAAGAGACAAAACACACCAAGCGCATGTTTCAAACATCATAAGAAAACGAAGATGGAAATACCTTGGTCACGTTTTACGACTAGATGTAAACAGAATAAACCAACAAGCCCTTATGCGGTCACCTGAGGGTAAAAGAAAAGACGAAGACCTAAAACATCCCTTAAAAACATCATTCTTAAAGAAGGGGAATTAATAGTCTGTAAGACCATCCAGTAACTAGAGCTGCAGGCAGCGGACCGCATCATATGGAGAACCACAACCTCTGCCTTATGTGTCGCTTGCGGCACGAAAGGAACAAACTAACTAACTCCATCAGCTCTGCATGGTTTTTCATTCTCAGTTGAGATGCTCCATGCTACAGTTTTATGAGCGTGATTGGCGCAACCATAACTTCAGACATGTTTCATCTTGACCAATATTTTTTCATGCTTCGCTCGAATCTTCTGTTAATTCTTTATGCTAATTTAATGATGCTGTCTTTAGTAAATGAGTCTGAAAAATCGTCAGCTGCATGTTTTTATATGAGAATGCTCCCATTTGGTGTAATGTAACTTTGTGATTTCTCCCAGTAACCTCGTCATTTAGTTGTGTTAGCAACTTTCTGAGTTTTATGTATCTTCCTAAAGATTCAGTATTTATGTTTTTGAACACTGCCACTGCACATTGACCACCATCTTAATTCCTATAATGTTAATCACACCACATTACTTATCAATTGGTTTTCTTTTGAAACTTACTATAACAATCTCTTCATACCACCAGTAATATTACATCCCCCTAGTAATTCTTTTTAACGGCCAGTGGTCATCCTGGAATATTAATTCTGTGTCTTCGGCGCCAGTTTAGTCATTCTATAATAGTCTCGCTCCTTAATTAATCTTTCTTTAAAAAAGTCATTCTCCACAATTAACCATTATATTTTAGTAATTGCGGCAAGAAATACGCTCCACATTCTCTCTCTAATATATACTACTCAAATCTCGGTAAATGTTCCACTGATTCATCAGAAAGAGTTTCTGTAACGTAAGGTAATAATCGGGAAGGTACTTTTATCGAAGTGTTGAAGAAACATGAGTATTATATCTTTCAAAATACAATCAAGAAACAGAAAGAAGTTAAATTTCCAAGATGCTGTTACTAGAAGTTAATCGTTTAATTGCATTTCATTCAACCATTTTTATTTGTGTACACAATTCAGCAGTATGATCATTTAATTCCCATTATATAACATACAATACAATACAGCCATAATAATACTAATTTCTCTCTCTCTCTCTCTTTATATATATATATATATATATATATATATATATATATATATATATATATATATATATATATATATATATATATATAGGCCCAGCTATTGGCTGGGACATGTTCTCGCTAAAGGCAGATTTCATTTTAATTAAGGTGTGCTGTGATAATTTCACCAACAGACTTGCACGTAACAAAGATAAATCATATACCAAACTCATGTGCTTATTCACATGTAGTGTAAGTGTTTAGCTGTAATCGTGAATTCCCTAGAGAAATATAAAGTGTGTTTATGTGTATACCTTCTCTTACGAGAGAATATCGCAGAGTATTGCATAATGCACTTTGCCGATACTGTTGTGGGGGAGGTACAGAAAGCGTCTCCGACGGCCAAGGTACCATAATCTAATTCTATAGCAGGCAACTGTGCTTTCGGATCGTTCAGAAAGTAATGGCAACCGACGGAACTAATTTATATTGCCTAGAAAATCCTAGAATCAGAAAATTTGGGTTGATCGATACCTCATGAAAATGATATGCTACCAATAATACACTTTGATGCTTCCATATTTTGATTTCTTAGCAAGGAGAAACTTAATCTCGCTACAAGGTAGAATTGTATGGCCTATTTGTATAAAGGCTACACTGGTTTCCCAAAATTGTTTGATCTTTTCCAAGGGTTACTCTGGGCATACATTTAAAATGGAAATATCAGCATCATAGTGGGGAAAGCGCTGGAAAATTTGTATAGCACAATCCCTACATGGAAAACGTAATATTTTAAACATTAATATCACCCCTCTTTACGTACATTGCAGGCTGCAAAATATGCTACTTTAGTAATACGGATCCCTCGAACACCCAGTTTAAGAGCATGTCAATAAACATAACATAGGGCCAAATGGTGACAAGAGTAATATGATTGGCACCATGAGAATTGAAGAGGACATTATCTTATGAAAACACATATTCAAGTGGAATAAAAGTAATATTTCAAAAAATAGAAAAGATATTATAAAAAATACATAAGCAGTATTTACAGCAATATATTCACATACGTTAAATAATAGTATAATACAAAGATAAATTTCTAATACAAATATGGCATTTTATTGTCTAAATCCCATACAAAATGTAACTGTGGTATGTATGCATGACCGACTTTAGATTAAATGATTTAACCCAAGAACGCGTAAAAATCCTTGGCTGATTCGATTTATCCGCTATTAGTGTCATTTGCCACTTTTGATACCCAACACACGAATGACAAAAAACCCAGATAAGTCGGATCAGTCAAGAGTAGTGACTCCGTCATAGGCTAGTGCACATATTTTATTTAATCTAAGCTGGTCATGGTGTACGAACGGTGAATTAGACCGATTGAAGCTATGCTTCCTGTTTGTTACCTGTGGTAACAAATTGAAGGTAGTGTGGAATATTGTGAGCAGCTACGGTCTTCTAAATATATAGAAGGTTATGCAACGGCGTCACAAAAAGAGCTGATTGCTACTAAAAATAATAGTTTTCGTTTATAGTAAATACCAAGGCCTTCTCCAGAACAATCCCGCTTGCTGATCTCACGCAGCGGAATTCATCTTGGATGATGCAAATGATTATTTATCTTGGTTAAGTCTTCGTGTACATTGTGGCCCCGGTCAATGAGACGCACGGGACAAGTCGGATGAGCAAAGACATGTAACGCTTCGTGAGTTGAACATAAGGCCTATTTTAGAGAAACGCTTGGTGTAGACAAGGCTCATACATTTTCCAGCTGTAGTCGTGAAAATTATTTCAAAGACAGGACATCTTGGCAACGCTTTTTTTTTTCTACCGACACGTTTTGTTAGTCGCAGCATGACCGTATGCGTACATATATCAGACCGTGGAGTAGCCGTCTTTCGCTGTCTTGGCACAATGTTCCTGGTGTCATTCTTTCATATATAAGATCGCGGAACAGCCGTGCTTCGCTGCCTTGACACAATGTTCCTGATGTCAGTGTTTCATATCTCAGACCGTGGAACAGCCATGCTTCGCTGCCTTGACACAATGTTCCTGATGTCAGTGTTTCATATATCAGACCGTGGAACAGCCATGCGTCGCTGCCTTGACACAATGTTCCTGATGTCAGTGTTTCATATATCAGACCGTGGAACAGCCATGCGTCGCTGCCTTGACACAATGTTCCTGATGTCAGTGTTTCATATCTCAGACCGTGGAACAGCCATGCGTCGCTGCCTTGACACAATGTTCCTGATGTCAGTGTTTCATATCTCAGACCGTGGAACAGCCATGCGTCGCTGCCTTGACACAATGTTCCTGATGTCAGTGGTTTCATATATCAGACGAAGAAACAGCCGTGTTTTCGCTGCCTTGACACAATGTTCCTGATGTCAGTGTTTCATATCTCAGACCGTGGAACAGCCATGCGTCGCTGCCTTGACACAATGTTCCTGATGTCAGTGGTTTCATATATCAGACGAAGAAACAGCCGTGTTTTCGCTGCCTTGACACAATGTTCCTGATGTCAGTGTTTCATATCTCAGACCGTGGAACAGCCATGCTTCGCTGCCTTGAAACAATATTCCTGATGTCAGTATTTCATATATCAGACGAAGAAACAGCCGTGTTTTCGCTGCCTTGACACAATGTTCCTGATTGTTAATGTTTCAGTCTTACAATGCATTCCTGACGTTTTGGCTTGTCACGTCATCCTGTTACACACACCATATTGTAAACAGTACAGTGATGCATGGACACTTTTTCATGACATGAAACAAATATCACTGTGGGGAAATAAATTATGAAGTTCGGGGAGGGGAGCGCAGATGTATTGAACATTTCATGAATAGTTCAGTCTGCATCAATGAACTTTATGGCGGTCTTGTAGATTGTTTAATATGAAATATTTCCTAAACGTGGGAGATGAAGCGATAAAGTCGACTACTTAATTCAAGTAAAGTAGTGCTACTATAAACTGACATGTTTTTTTTCTTGCGGCAAATAGAAAAATATAAGATTTATACATTTACGCTGTTTGAAAAACACAAGAGAGCGTCAATGACAATTTGTGTAGGTCAAACAGGATAAAAAAATAATATAGAACAGAAGATGAATATAAATATTTGTTTAAAAAATTGAACAAAGTGTTGTATGTTTAGTAGAATTGAGTGCTTACTTGATGTTGATAATGGAATGCTCTAGGAAACAGTGTTGCCAGGTAGTTGGAATTATTTATGGTAATATTTTAGCTACAATTGTCAAATATGGTAGAACTCCTAAATTGTCTACACATACTTTTGAAAAGTTAATAAAACGAGCTTGAGTTCATTCAATGAAATGCAATTAAATATCTTCTAATTAAAAAAAAAACACAAAAGATTTGAAGTCTTGTAAACACTATAGAACAATCAGCCTCATTTCACATCCAAGTAAAGTGATGCTGAGAAGAATACTCAAAAGATTAAATCATAAACCAGAAGAAATCTTGGTAGAGGAACAAGCTGGATTCAAGAAGAACAAAAATACTGTAGAACAATTTTTCAATCTACGCCTAATAAATGAAAATCACAACATCAACGTGATCTATTCCATAATTTTATTGATTTTACCAAAGCTTTTGATAGTGTTTTGTATACAAATCTATGGTATATTATGCGAGAGTTTAATTTTGACTACAACATTATCACCATCATAGAGGCACTATATGAAGAAACAAATCGTGCTGTGTGCATAGATAGCGACATGGATGAATTTTTCAGAACTAATGTCAGCGTTCGACAAGGATGCTTACTTTCGCCAGCACTTTTAGCATCCACCTAGAAACAATCATGAGAGAAGTGTTAGATGAATTTCATCCAACAACATCGATTGCAGGGCGACACATTTATATATCTAAAATGATAAATACATAGATATAAGAAAGATACCCACACAACATGCACAAGCATGTAAATGTATCCAAACACGAACAATGGTTCAAACAAGAACAAATGTGCATAATGACACAAAATAAGTATCAACATAATATATACACATGCATTCACATAAACATTTTCTCACATGAATAAATATAACATGAACATTCACATACTTCTAAGGCAGCAGTTTAAGAACTGTGATATCTTCTAAGGCAGCAGTTTGTGAATTGTGATATCTCCTAAGGCAGCAGTTTGTGAATTGTGATAACTCCTAAGGCAGCAGTTTAAGAACTGTGGTATCTTCTAAGGCAGCAGTTTGTGAATTGTGGTCGGCGAAGACTTGAAGATATATTATGAGCTTTTACATTTGGAACAAAACTATAAATGGATAGATATAAATGAATAGATATAAATAGATATAAATAGATAGACAGAAACAATTATTCACTGCTGCAGTTATTTATTTTAGACAACCTTCACACAATACGATCAATGCCGATAACAAAGAGGCAGCAGTGAAAATGTGCACGTATAATGTTGCTAGGAAAATTGAAATGTGGTCTGGACTCTGAACGCAGACATCTAAAAAAAAACTTTGAGACTAGCCGAATATCAAGGTGTGCTGACCAGACATAGTCTAAATTACCGACCGCACAGACATTAAAAAAATGTTTTAGTTTTTATTAGAAATACATTACCATGAGGTTTTCACTCGCATACATTATTTACTGGTATCTTCTTCACGGATAATTCGTTCCTGAAAACTTTCAAAATGTGGAATGTTTTTATGATCAGCTACAGAAACAAATATGTTAAGATGGTTCGAGACAACAAAACGATTCAAGAATCGCGGTACGAAGGCATTTACTTTCTGATACATCTAATTTCTTCTCTAGCCTTCACAACATGTTAACATTGATATTACAGTGGAGTTCAACAATATCCCGAGTTTGTCAGGTATATTGGTGAATTTCAGGTACAGTCGATTCCTTGTCCATGGAGATAAATTAGCACTGGTAATTTTGGAGTTTGTGAATAATCGGAATCGTAATGGAGTTTGTGAATAATCGGAATCGTAATGGAGTTAGTGAATAATCGGAATCGTAATGGAGTTTGTGAATAATCGGAATCGTAATGGAGTTAGTGAATAATCGGAATCGTATACAGCGCAACGCGTGAGTTCTGTACTGATGCTGCCTTGTAAATTATCTGAGTAGAAGGCTCTTTCAATATACATTGCACTAAGCTGAAAGCTGAAGCCTCCTGGGTATGAAAGAAATCTTGGAGAAACCTCCCCATGCACATAGGAAGTAAGAGATAATCGCTCGCAATTGCTGGGGTTCGAGAAGAACAAGAAGATATCAATGTTGATTTTTATTTTTAGCCGAGAGGTTAGGGCGATGGTCTCACAAACGGGATCTCCAGGTTTCGAACCCCGATAAATACCGTGTTTTTCCCCTTTCAGAGGTATATTAGAAAGCCCACCCTATGAGCGTATGGCAACAGCAAGAACATGCTGTCTTTATCACACAGTCAAATAGTCATCCCTACATTCCCTAATAGGGGAAGACAAGCAGTAATAACAGTTTGATGGTTACAATCTCATTTCCCTAACTTCATCTAACTTTTCATATTAGCGCTTTCCCACTCTATAGTAGGCATACATAACAAAACAAGATCTCAACTATATATTTATACGCTGTTGCTCTTGTTCGCCTTGCGACGTCAGGGGTAGAAGAGTTCTCTGGAGATAGCCTACTTGTGGGCTGTTTGTAAGTTTGTTCCTGTGGCTTCTTTGATTTCTGTGATCAATCTTTTACATGGTCTGCCTCTGGCTTTATAGCTGTGATGTCTATGTGTCATGGCCATCTGTGAACCAATCAGATGTTTCACTATTTACTCTCAAGGCTGCTTGATGACATGATTAAGATGACATGTTTTTTATGAGGTGGATTAAGTGCAGCGGGAAAAACATGTCCTTCATGATATTCCAAAGTTTCTTGTGTTGTACACAATCGAATGTTTTGGTGTAGTCATTAAAGCATGTGCAGATATCGACATTAAACTCTATGCATTTCTCTATGATGTTCCGCATATTGAAAATATGGTTTCTGGTGCCTTTGCCCTGTCTGAAACCTTCATTTAACTCTTCTTCCAACTTATGTTGTAGTCTTCTCATTATTATACCAAGTAGTATTTTGCTGGCGTGACAATGGTTTTGTAGTTGGTGCATAGTGTTAGATTTCCCTTCTTCGGTAGCGGTTTGTAGACTGATCGTATCCATTCCTTGGACCAAACTTCACTTTTCCAGATCTTGGTGCAGAGTGTGTGATACATGGCGATGGTGGTTTCTGCTCCTGCCTGGAACATTTCAGAAGTTATATTACCACACCCTGGATAATTCCTTTCTTCATGTTTTTAATGGTCTATTTGACTTCATCTAAACTGACTCTGTTTCTATTTCAATACTATTATTGGTATTATTGTGTTTTTGTGGATTTCCTCATACATTTCATTACACTGTTCTGTCTATCTTTCCAGGATATCTTTGTTTTCTGTCAATTTGTTTCCATGTTTGTCTTGAATGATGTTTAGTGATGGCTTGAAATCGTCTGTTAGAATTCTAATGTCTTTGAACATACTCTAACGTCTTTCTCCTTTGTTCATCTGCTCTATCTTGCTGAAGTCTCCAGTATATATTTGTTTTTGTCCTGTCTTGTATTCTTCTTTATTTTCTTGCTGATTTCTTTGTATTTGCTGTGATTTGCAGTGTAATTCATTGTTTTCCTTAGTCTTCTTTCTTCAATTAGTTTGAGAGTTTCATCTGAGATATAGTATTTTTTTCTTGGTAACTTTTCTGGATATCAGATTTTGTGGTGTAGAAACAAAAATATCTCTGGAATAGTTGCCTAGTTCATCGGGTGTTAATTATTCTTGCACTGTCAGAAGTATTTAGATTTGTCGTGAACTTCGATGTTATATGCAGCCGATATGTTGCTGGTGTAAAAACGGATGGGCCTAGCACCTTTTATAACTCTTTTAAGCTATATTTTAATATCCGCCATGAGAAGTTCATGTACAGTGTCACAGTCGGCACTCTTAAGGGTTTTGGCGCATATAATGCTTGATCACCATGTGTGTTCGATTAAGATGTAATATATTTGATTTTTTTGTCTTTTCATCTGGTGATGTCCACGTGAACAGTCGTCTAGGATGTTTTTGGAATACAGTGTTCGTGATTGCCAATTTTTTGTCTATACAAAAACCTACTAGTCGTTCTTCTCTCTCGTTCCTTTAGCAGGTAGCGAAAGGCCCTACCCCATGTCTTTTTTCCCATGCGCTTTGTGGTCCAACCTTTGCATTTAAATCCCCCCGTTACTATTTTATTGTCTTGTTTTGGTATTTTATCTATTGTCTCTTGTAGAACCGTCATAAAGTATCTCTATTACTTCATCTTCTGTTGCTGATGTTGGTGAATATGTTTGGATAATGGTGATTGCTTTTTGAATCTTCTGTTTAGTTTTATTGTCATTATGCGATCATTTATTGTATCCCAAAAGTGTTCTGGCGATATATTTTGACAGTAATATACCGACTCCGCTGAGTCAACTTTATGCCTGAATATATGAACATTCCATCAGTTATGATTGCGAAGTGTTCTTGGCCAGCCCATCTATTTTCACACATCCATAGAATGTATAATCGTCTCATTTCGTTTTTCTACAGTATGCTGTTTTCCTTGATACCTGTTGTTGTTTTCCATGTAGCAATTCTAGTTCTTTTCTTAAGATTTACAGGATTTTAGAGAATTAAAAGATTTTCCAGAGTATCACAGTCGAGGTTTTGGCCGTCATCACGTATACTCGTACTAACTTTGCCGTTCTCCTCTTCCCCAGTTCGCGTGTTTGAATTTGCCTGGCATGGGGACCTCACCATCAGATCTTTGATTTTATTTGATGAAGGCTATGATGATTTCTTGGCAGTTACATTTAGGAGTTTGTCATTGCTTTTTCTGAATGGTTTTAGCCTCTTACCAGCTTGTCCCAGGTGCGCTCTTGGCCCGATCAACTCGATCATCCGCCTTCTCCACCGGTGACCCTGTGTACTG